>JANHGO010000038.1:28940777-28983172 GCA_024606505.1 Aquila spilogaster
CACAAAAAAAAAACCAAACAAAACAACAAAACCACCCCTCCTGCCCCCCCCCCCCCCAAAAAAAAAAAACCCAAACAAAACACCCATAGGAAAAAGCATAAGACGTAGGAGGGGAGGCTGATATGAAAGAAATAGTTCCTTTTTCCGGGTGTATATCTCCTTTCTTCAGATGGTAAAGTACCTACATACATGGACACCTAATTAAATAATGATGCTGAAGATGTAACTTATTATACTTTTTATTATGCTGCCACATGAGACGTTACGTGTGGGAGTTAAAAACTGCATGACCTCAACCTGTCCCATATGTAGAACCGCCCCCCCCCCCCCAAAACCCCACGGATATACTGAACAACATACTTGCTACGATCATGTGACTTCAAGATGAGTTTTTCTCATCCTTCTCAATCTAACATTTGAAAAATTAATACATAATATACAGCTTCTAGTTTCCTATAGGAAAAGAAGTTTCCACACAAATTCAGCATCATCCATAAACCCTGGACTGATTTAGTTTTCAATTTGCTCCTGGCAGCGTTCATATGACGCTCACTGCTCAGGGTCACAAAACATTATCCATCAACTTTCAGGGCTAGTTGCAACAATTATATTTCTTCACAATGGAGCATAACTCTTTAGCGTGCTCTTGGAGTTGCTGCCTGCCCAGAAAACATTGCCTCAAGTGTGCCACCCAAATATGTATCATTACCTCATTCTAAAGCAAAGTGGTTTTGAATTATTCCCCTCTGAATATGAGGCCTGTTTACAGAACCATGGCATTTTTTTGTGCAAAAAGCTTTTGTTGATCATCAATATCATTTTAGGTCATTACACTCAGGGATGTAAAGTTTTCAGCGTCAACACACGGTAAACTAGTGAGATTTCTATAGTATTACACTAACTTTTTTACCAGCTTATTTGGGTCTTAACCGGGTAGCTTTGTTTTGCAAAATAAAATAATGGACAAAAGTGAATTTCTTGCAGGTTCTGTATATCACAAAACAAACTTTGAAGTCAACACCATGCAACCCTCCTGTGGAATGATTTTCATTTTTCTGCTTGTAAGGCTGCAATGGAACAAAAGCAATACCGAGGGCAGAAAAGTAAACGAAACAAATACTGGAAATAGCACAATTACAGACAGCAATCGGTCTACAGTGCAACCAGCTTCACAGAGATTTGTTCTGCCTACGAGTACTGCCATAAACCATCCTACCATCAGTCATGCTGCACCAACAACTGCCAATGCCAAAGAAAATGTGGCGAAAACAACAGAGATGAGCAGTTGGCCAAACAGCACACCCCTGAGGTCCACTGATGGCACCACTTTATCTTCAAACGTCACTATGGTATCGAAAGATGGAATAAATAACTCTGCCACAAACTTCAACAGAATCCCAACGTCTTTTGCGACATTTACAACAATGGGTGACTTTTATGGAGTGACCAGAAGTGCTGCAGCTACTTCTACTTCCACAGCGACACCAAGTAACTCCACGGTCACCTACATTACCCCTTTAGCTGCGACACTCCCCAGCGATAACTCCTCAGTCAACCCCACTGCATCATCCCCCACCAGTATCACTCTGACATCACCCATGGTGAAGCAGGACAGCCCTACGCCAAACTTCAACCCCATTCAGCAGACAACAGAGCTGAATCATAATTTCAGCAATTCTACTCCGTCATCTAATTCAAAAGATGTCAATGAAGGTAAGCATCCAACTAAAGTCCAACTGGTTTAATAAAATCTTAATGCTGAACTAAAACCTTTTTTTTTCATTGAACAGGAGGCTTTATAAGATGTATGAATTAATGAGTGACCTAGTACAGACTAAAACTAAAACTCACTCCAAATAAAAAACATTTTTTAAAACTATGTGCTGTTTACTTGTTTGTTTAACACTTCCAAGAGTGGGGGAACCTAACAACAGGTACTGCCCATTCACACTGGAGTGGACCTTCAAAGCAGATGTGTAGAAATAACATTTAAAACATGTAACATGTCAACTTATTTAAGTTCAGAAACTTTTGTAACCAAAGATGACTTCTTATAAATAATTCCAAAGGAATTACTCATTGAGCATTTAATTATCAAGTTGAGTATGCGTGGGAAAACAATGGAGCATAAAACTGTCACGGCACTTCTCTATCCTGCTGTTCTGAATCAGGTCTTCGGGAAAAGAAAAGGAAAGATCAAAAGAGACAGTAATTTTTTGCCATTAATTAGCTTTCAAGCTTTTAACATGGGACTGAAAGGCTTATCCATCATATCCAGTAGAGTACAGTTTGTACTAAGAACTGAAGGAGCATCAGACTTTCATGTTTCCAATCATAGCTCTAATAATTACAACGTACCTGATTTTTAGATAGTATGACTGAAAAGGAAAGGGGGAGGGAGAGCAAGTTCCAAGAAAACAGAATACTTTGAGGAAAAGTTTTAGGAAATCTGAGGAAAATCTTGGAGGAATGCAGTTATTCTGCTAACTGAACAGGTGCAGAAAGCATTACTGGATTTCTTACCTTGCATACTCAAAAACTGGTACTCTAAAACTTAATCACTTGAAATTCAGAGG
Source organism: Aquila spilogaster (assembly GCA_024606505.1). Lineage (NCBI taxonomy): Eukaryota > Metazoa > Chordata > Aves > Accipitriformes > Accipitridae > Aquila > Aquila spilogaster. The sequence continues at coordinate 28,943,354 of JANHGO010000038.1, forward strand.
CTGCAAATTTAACTGCGGGCTTAAATACTTACAAATAATTGCATTCAAAGAGTGATTACTGCTTATTTCTTTAAATAAAAGGATAGTGATTGAATCTGTAATTAAACCTGGAACCTTTTTATTTGACTAAAAACTCATTTAGCCGCCTTTTTTTTTTTAAAAAACCTCAGTTATTCCCTTGAAAATCAAGGACGGAGATGTGTATCTTCTTTTATAAAGGCAGAAAGTTTTTCTGCAGAAAGGCTGGTTTAGTCATAGTCTGCAAAGTGTTTCAGACCCTTGGTGAAAATTCTCACTCCACAAAGCCCTCGACTGCTACAAAGTGAGAGTGAAGTATCTGACCTTACAGATTTATTATTCTCATTCAACTGTCTCTTCTTTCTTTCTTTCTCTCCTAGACAAAACCAACAAAGGAGGAATGATAGTTGGTGTCATTGTAGGAGCCATTTTGGGATCTATATTAATTGGTCTGATTGGATATTTTATATGTGGTAAGAAAAGGTCTGAGTCATTTTCCCACAGACGGCTTTATGATGATACAAGGAATGACCCAGGTAAGGAATAGCACAAGTGTTTTGCATAAGAACATCTTTTATTTCTACACAGAGCTGCTTAAATAGTCTGGTCTTACTGAAATATTAGGAATTATATCATCAACTCCAGTCAAACTAGTTTTCAATTGACAGTACTTTATTATTTTTAAATTTTAGCTTAACCAATGCTCCCCCTAACTCTAAGTCTCCTCCTTACAAGTTATTTCTTTAATGTCTGAAATATCAGGAAATACTGTATCTCATATCAGTGAAGCTGTTCAAAGAATTGTGGGTGAATTCAAAACCATAAAAGAGCTCAAAAGCTCTCCTAAACTTTGATTAACTGTAAAAGGCTAGACTCCTTACTCATCCAACTTCAATTACAGAATGAGGGATGAAGCTGTACCTGTTTTTAGGAGTAAAAATATTTTTAAGAGGTTTAAAAAGGAGATTGCTTTTGTCTACTCCATGAATATGTATAAACTTGTATTAAAGTGTAATCACACAGTCTCCAAACATTTATATCATGTTCCTGGACTTTATTTTTAAATGTTTAAACAAACACTGAGAGGCTAAACACACTTTTTTCTCATATAAAATCAAATCAAAATAAAACTCTGGCAATACGCCCTTTCTAGCTTAAATGCAAGAGCTGAAAGCTGCCAGAACATCAGATTAGGAACTAGCTTTGAAAGTCGACCACCCATGTAGTGCTGACCGGGCATGACTGGGAGGACACGTGTTATCTTCAGAAGATCACGAATCAGGGCCTTCATCTTTTGCTCACCCATACATAAAAAAGAAGTTAACTGGATTTAGCTGTGAGGGACTGCTGAACTAAACCGCGAGATACCCAGTGTATGCGGATAAGAATCTTTCAAGCAATATATAAAAAATAATTACATTATCCTTTCAGTTCTCCACTTAGACAACTCACTTGGACCGTACGATACGAGTTTTGGATGTGCATCAGATGACAAAACCAGCACAGCAGACAAGGCAGAGGAGAACAAGGCAGGGTGCCCATCCGACGGCATTCCTATGGCTGACATGACACCACCCCACCCTTCACCATAACGTTTGCTTCACATTATACTCTCAGCTGTTATCTACACACTTTCATTTTTTCCAAAACAACATGGCAGCTGTTATCTTACCACCACTACTGTGCAAACAATGTTTTGGAAAGCAAGGGGAAAATCACAAGATACACTGATAGGCAACAGCTAGGGTCCAGTAGAACAGCATCAGTCTTCTACTTTGTAATCAAATGATCAACCTGTGGTTTTCCTGGAAGGATATTATACTTGCTTTCTTAGAAATAATATAGACAAATAGCACCCAGGTAAAATTCTGCCTTGTGTAACTTTGGTCAAGAACGGAGACATTGTAATAGAGCAAAATTTGACTAGGATTGCAAGGATATTTTAGTATCAATACAAAAAAATCCCAAATTTAACTACCTTGAGGTGAAAATATTCTGTCCAAATATCATTTCTATCTCATAAATGACTCAGGACATTATTTTACCCACCCTACATTTGTGCCTTCCTCAGTGAATACGACAAAAATAATTAGATTTACTTGGATTACTAAGAGGTTGAAGTTTGCTGAGGAGAATGAAACTACTGAGTAACACAGACTACATTTAACCTTTGACTATGATGACACAATTAAAATCACTGTCGAAGGGAAAAAAAGAAGACAAGCTTCTATTCCTCTGTCAGACTGATCTGTTGTTTGCATTGCAGGCTAAATCTGTAGAAATGATGTAAAAGGTTTTGGTACAGGTTAGATAGAAGAAATACTTATCTTAACGTGAAAGGACAGGAATTATCTCTGCCATGTATACAGATATCCTAAAAAGCACGGTCTGGTTTTCTCCAGCTAAAGAGTAAAATTATGGCAGTATAATGCAAATAATTGCATAGTTTATCTGTTTGCAATTACTAGACATGTCTAAATGGAAAGAAAGAAAGAACATGAAAAAGACATAGCTGTAAAGGCATAGAATAAACAAAATAAAGTGCAGAGAAAATAACTACTCACATCTGATAAATGCCTGTTACTGTAACTCTGTTAAAATGCTTTATTTAGTGTGGAGACTGTGGATCATGTCGATGGAGTTATCTCACTAACTGGCTGTGAATGTTGCAATGTGGGTTTATCTGATATGTGAGAAAATTACACGCGCGCGCACACACGCACCAGAGAGAAACAATGGCAGTCACACTGCAGATGAGTAAAACAGGCATTTATTTCAAAGATTAAAGAATTGAGTGCATATGTGCAGCGTTGCCATTCCTACAGGGTTCAGTCATGAAAACAGCACACTTCCCATCAAAACCAGAACCTGGTTTCTAACATTGTACCCAGCACACTGAATAGCAGACTGAAAATCTGAGACACATTCACCTATATTAAGTGAGAGTATCGCTCTGCTGCTTGAAATTAAGAAAAATGTAATGTTCGGCTTTCATCTTCCTTAGCACGTATTATGCCATCTTTCCTGATAATGGTAAAGCAGTATCATAGAAGCAAAATTCCTCCTTACACTTGAACCTTGGCCTCAGATGAAAATGGAAAGAGCTGTCTCTAAGTAGAACTCAAAGACAGAGATGAAGAGATGGTAAGAAGCTACCAGCGTTGTCTACATCGGTACCATATAACCAAGTACAATGTATTTTAGGAATATATGAAACTAATTATTAGTAATTCCAAGGCTATGACAGCAAGATTAGGAGCCAATGAAGAAATATCACTGAGGCACGCAATTAAAGTCTGCCCTTCAGCTATATTGTGTTAATTTTTAACAATCTAATTATAATTTTTGCATGTATGTGCATGTGCTTGTGTTGTCTATGTACCTCTTTGATGTTTTGCTGTTGTTTGTATATTGGTTTTTGCTTTTACCAGGACAGCCTCCAAAATTTGTGACATTTGTTCATCCTTCACTAAGTTAGAGTCATTAATGCTTATTCATACATATTATATAAATAAAGCCGTTGCGTGCCATTTGACTATTTGAAGTTGTAAAGCTCTGGCTTGAATTCAGACAGTTGTATGTATGTGAACTGGTGTTATTTTCTCAGGGTTTACATAAACAAATATTTAAATTGGTAAAATTAATTATCTCTTGTTCTAATACCAGTCTTCCCTACTTTCCAGCAGCAAAATACTATTAGCTTCAGTGAAAGCTAATTCCGTCAGGCTGGAACCATTACATCTGTCTTGTATGGCACTATTACACTGACCTTCTAAGAGAGGCAAGACTGTTCTTGGTAACTCCAGTTCAACAGTGGCCTCTGTGGATATCACCCTGCTCGGCTTTGGGGCCCATGACATGATGTGTGTGATGTCAGAGTGAACATAATGAGATATTCAGACTGAGAATTTGAATATAAATATGTAAATTGCTGTAAGCACTTAACATCAAATCTTTCCTATACTTCCCTCTAATTAGCTCCCACAAAAACATTCTCATTTTTTGGTAAGAATTCTCTACAAGATGTGATTTTTATATTGACTCCAGATCAGTAAATTAACCTACATGTTTGCCTCTAAAAAGACTTCTGTATGCATGATATACAATTCAGGCTTAAAGACTTTTAAGACGCTAAGGACAGTCATTACATTAATGATAAAAGCTATTATTTTCACCCACTACTAGCATAGAAATTGAAGTTGATGAAAACAGCAGAAAAAAAAGTTTGTGTGACAAAATCATAATCCTTCTTTAAATTTTATGAAGAGCTATAATCTCTGTTTAACCAGTAATCATATAAAAGGGTCAGATGAACTAAAAATACAAAACAAATAAAAATGTACTTACCCCAAATTGCCATGAAAATAGCAAAGAAGACAGTCCCTCCATTATCAAACAAATGTGTAACCTGAATAGAAAATAAATATCATCAGGAACAAATAATATTGCCACCTTATCTTTTACCCCAAAGAATCCCAGAGTACGTAAGTGGTGGCAGAAACTAAAAGCTAAGCATTCTAATGAGAAGTCCTACTTGCACGTTTCTTCTACCAAGGTTTGACCCACTCTGTCTTTCAGTATAACCTGAACTCTGGTTTTACAGACTGTCACTTCATGCATCTTCAGTGTATTTGTTTCACGACACCACGAGCTGCTCTGTCCATGTCAAGACAGGCTAAAAATTCCTCCACAGTTCATCTCATATGCTGGGTCAAATTTAACCTCAACATTTTCTATTTTAAGGCTTTTATAAGCTTAAATAACTTCCGTCTTTTCACTTTTCCTCCTCTGTATATTACTTGGCCAATGTCTCTTTTGATTCCATTTTCTTCTCCCAAACTATCTTGCAATTTCTCTGCAGGTAAGAATAGTATATATTCCTTTTTATCCAGACATCTCAGCCTCTCAAATGGTTGACATATTCTCCTTCTTAAAAGGCTAGTGTCCCTAAACTCCAACAAAAATTAAATAAATTCTAACTATCCCCCCCCGAAAAACCTCCCCATAATTCTAAATTGTGCACTTAATTTCTCCACATGAATGCTCTCCTTTTTGTTGGATTTATCCCTATTTCACTCTTTGTTATAAGATTTTTCGGGCAGAACAGATATTCTGCTGCAAAGTCCAAGGCTTACCAATAGAAAATAAGTAATAATTAGTTTTTGCATGACTATGGATCACTCTAAGTATCTGAGTGGGTGAATTTGAAATCTCACTTATTATGAAAACATCACAATTTATATTATGAAAATCCAGAATTTCTAATATTTAAGCCATAATATGAAACAGTATTTAGGAAGCTGAAATTAAGATCAATGTTCTTCAACAGATTTAAGGGTGCCAATTTACAGCAATGTAATTTATCCAGGGATAATGGGCCTACATTTCTTCTAACGAAAAGTGGTTTAAGAAGTTGTTGAGCATTAGTAAGCAAAGTACAGGCTTCAAATTCCTATTAGAAAAAAAGCACAAATCATTATAAAATAATAGAGCAAACCAACTTATCATCAACACGCATCTGTTAGAAAGAGAATCTGAAGACAGAGGAAAAAGAAAAGTGTTGCAAATGGCTTTGCTATGTATCGTCCTAAACCATCCAGAAAATTCATGGTGATTTCCCACTCTTTGAAATAAGAGGAGAATGTCTTGAAATAGAATATTCTTGAAAAGACTTTACTTTCATTGGTGTTGACTCGGCTGCTGACTTAAGGACCAATTTTTAAGCTTTTATCATGAAAAAACCCTGTCCTTATGCCAACCGAAGGGCGCAGGTAACCATATTCAATTTTGCTGTACTGTGACCTTCTCTTACACCTGAAGTTACTCTGGCCAGCAGGAATGTTCTATACACGAGGTGTGCCGGGACGCTGGGGCTGACAGCCTGCCTTGGGCAGGTTACCTAACCCGCTCCTGGGAGAGCTGCTTGCTGCAGAAAGAACTCATCCTGCTGACAGGTTTTCATTCTTCTAGAAAAGGCTGGCATTACTGCTTCTGCCTCACAAATTAAGAAAACTAACTGAGGAAAGCACAAAAAGTTAATAGAAACAGTGTTGCTTGCTTCTATTTTATTTCTTATTGAGTAAAATTATTATAACATTGTGAGAATTTATTAAAAACACATACATTTTATCTGTATATCAGTTCTGTTTTCTTTTCTTTAAGGTTCTGAAATGGGAATTGACTATTTGGTATTGGATATCAATAAATCCAATACGTTCCCTGCATGAATCATTCAGGGGGATCAGTTGTACACAGAAATATGTCTTTTGCTTTGTTTTTCTCTTGCTTCCATAAAGGAAAACACAAACCTAATGGGTATGAAACTGAAAACGTGAGAGGTGAACAAAAGCAGTACAATAAATCTGATGAACATTTTCAGTTTTGAATGCAGATCCGTTTGAGGATGTGATTTTGGATATTCTGCTCAGTGAAGAGCGCATCTTTCCAACGAAATACAAAATGAACAAACCAACCAAACCTAACCTAGCAGAATTAATGTTGCTAAAAGTAGAAAACATGTACCTGGTTCCCGATCTCGCACTGCCTTTACAAAAAGTGTTTGGGTGAAAGTCTTTCAGCACCACACTCAATTAGAATTAAGATTTGACTGTCTTAAAGGCTAAATATGTAGTCTGAGACTCTGTGTTGACCAGAGGCCTCTAAGCAGAGGTGAAATATCGTAGGACTCGGTACTAGTCCGTCAGCATACCTGACCGATCATCATCATCATCATCATACCAGGCTCCAGGCACTTCAACTCCACCCTGAATCAACACTCTGCCCTGGGGCCCGAGGGCAAGGTGTTCTGGGCGCCGGAGCAGTCCCAAGAGCCCTGGTGCACCACCCTGATCACCCACAGATCAAAGAGTCCATTTAATGTGGACAAGAATGACAGCCTGGGCATTCAGCAATTCAGATTGCAACTCAGGTATTACCTGCCTTTCCCTTAAATTATAAAGTTCACTTCAGTGTGGCCTTTTTAAACGGAGATGGAATGAAGAGGGAGGGGATGAAATAAATGGGCAGTAACGAGAAGGAAAAAGGCATCTTTTGTATTTTGTCTCCAGCTTTACAAAAAACTTGGCAGAAAAAACATTTGAAGTATATGATTTTTCCGGCATTAGTTTGTTCTGTCCGAAGTGCTCCTCTAAAGGGAAACTTGGCAGATACTTAAGAAAGAAACCCTGACAACAGTTTTAATAATGTGAAATATGAGCACAAGGCCTTATATAAATGAGGCAGGTCCCATGACATAAGCAGGTTTGGGGAGATAAACTTCACTTAAAGGAACACACTCTTCCTAATTAACTCAATGCTTACGTACTCGTATACAATGAACTATATGAATGAGTACGGATTAAAACACTTATTCCAGAATAAGGGTGCCGGTGCCCGGAATGAATCAGGAATAGCTTCCCTCGCATATCAGCTCTTTGGTTGTGTGGAAGGAAGATAGAGGAATAAGTTACGTTCCCACAACAACAAAACCAGAGGGAAACGCTGACGAGCTCCATCTCAGGAACAAGAAAGCAAGCAGGAAATGCCATTTTCTTTTCCCAGATGCCTTATTTTTAAATATATTCATTCCACTTACTTATATTACTAACAGTGCTTCATAAAGTACAAAGGAGCATTTGATTTGAAATCAGATTGTAGTTTTCTAACATTACAGATTGTTTTCATTCACTAATTTGGGTATAAACACAGTGGAAGTGCTGACACATGTTTGGGTATTTGCTACTCAACTTGAGCAACACAGTGGCAACCAGCAGGATCACAATCCCTGCTGGAAACCAGATGTTTCCTAGCAAGAGGGTAACGAGTGAAGATGCAGTGAACTTTTCTTTAGAGACAACACAGTGAGTGAAGGCATTACAGTTATAACCTCGGAGTTATAAAAAGCCTCACTGAGGTTTTTTTTTAATTATTTTTTCCTTTTTCTTTGCCAATTGAGTGGCCAGATGGTAATCCCATTCCTTCCCAAAGAGAAGACTCTCTATCCCCAGCTTGGGGGAGATCCAGAACAGACAAATCCTGAAAGGAGACAATTTTTGGTTGTTTTCTGTGTTCCAATCTAAGGTTGATCAGTTTTTCAGGGCAAAAGCATTGGCAGGAAAAGTTGGGAGCTTAGATGAATTTCCATAATAATTGCAGACATCAGAAAAGGGTGCCTGCGAAGATGAAATACGAGTGGTTACTGCTTGTCTTCCCTGGTTGTCATCTGAATTTGTTTCAAGGGGACTGGTTTGAAAACACATGGAAGTATGGATGGACTGCCACATTTTTTTTTCTGCTGCAATGAATTATTCACAATGTGACATTAAATGTGAAATTTACATGATTTAAGCACATGATGTCAGTGTAAATATGAGACACAAAACCTGCTTCTTATTAACTGGGGATGTTAAAATAACAGGACCTAAAGTTAAAGGAATGCTACAATGCCAAATGTATTAATTTCCTGTTAAAATACAGTGGACTGCTGAAGAGGTACTTGTCATCTTCTAAAAAGAGGCATTTCTGGGATTGGCTGGACAGTTTGCATAATGTTATTTCAAATAAGAAAGCTCTTACCTTCAGTGCACATCTTAAAAAAAAAAAAGAAATTAGTAAAAAAAGGGTTACCAAAAAAAATTCTCATGAAGCCATTTTCTGCTATAGAGTTACAGCAGTATTTAAAAATGAAAACCAGTTTTGCCTTAAGTACAACATTTTCAACGGTATTTATTGCTGTTGTCGCAATTTTTTTTATTTTTGGAATTATAAAATAGAAAACTGAATTTGTAAAATCTAAATATAAGTGATTTTTATAAATGTCAAATATTTTTAGAGTTTTCCGTTACAGATAGATTAGAAATGTTGAGTTTTACTCAACATTGGTCCTATCTATACAAAATTTCAAAATCTAACACAAAATTGATTCTCTTTCACATTGCTGCAGTGTTGTTGTAATGCCATGGCCCAGAGACAATCATATTTTGTAAATACAGGCTTCTGAGCAAGATTTATCTTATGGCTAAAGAATTCCAAGAAAAATGCCAAGGCTGCTTTTCCAGCATTATGAAGATATCACACATCAAAATATATTCCTCACTTGAAAACACAGCACGTATACAGAGGTACTTGTGTTTATTTAAGTTTGAAGGATAGCTTCTTGTAGCAAAATATTTAGTTGTGTAAAATATTTGCATTCGTTTGACAGAGCAAAGCACATCACAGGCACATTATGCTAGAGAACTCTTTTAGGAGGAGCAGAAATTCAATTACAAAGGAAGCAAAAGAAACAGAGTAAGAAGTTAATTATAGGGGAAAGTTGGAAAAACCTTCCAAAAAAAGTTTTATTACTCAGAGGACTTTGTAAGTTGATGAAAATAATAAGGATTTAGGAAGGAAATGCTCACAGAAAGTAAAACGAATTGTAAAATAATCTCTGATCATTTCAGAGCATTCCCTTATTAGAAAACATGAATTACAAAGGCTGAAAAATAACCTCTGCAGAGAAACAATACTTTTTGCAGGAATCTTTGCTGAAACAAGGGTAGCCATTGCACAATGAAAGTGGATCTTTAGACAAAAAATATCTCGATAGGGATAAGACAATAATTACCTTGGCGTATATGCAGCTTTCATTGAGTTTTTGTAGTGTGCAATTGCGTTCACACATAGGGCACATGATGGTTTCATTTGCCTCGCAGATCTCTTTGCTTTAGTAGGAGACAGGAAAATAAAGGTTATAAAAAGGCTTTTAGCATTCCTAAGATTTTCTGAGGTTATGCCATTTGTGGTCTCTATTTGTTAACAATATGCCTACACCACAGAACTGGCTCAATAAAATAAATTAAAAGTGAATGTTTGGCCTGAAAAGCATAATCCCAAATCAGTAACCTGAAAACTATGGGCCCTAGAGTAGTATGCAATATTTTTGGGCATCATGCTACACTTCTCACACTTGTGAATATCCCATTCTCTCCCAAATACCACAAACAGAAGAACAAAACATTATTCACTACCTTCCGACCCATTTACTGCATATTTTTCTAAGTGATGGAGAAGATACCAAACGTTAAGAGGATGGACATAACTGGTATAACTATGCTGATTTCAATCAACTTATCCCAGTTTACAGCAGCTGAAGGTCTGTTCCACAGGATGATCGCATGCACACTTAGATCAGTTGGTCACATGTAAAAACCCACTGACAGGGATTTCTGGCAGTAGTATTTCAAGTCTTTGCGTTTTTATTTCCTACAGAAGAACTTACACATAAGGCTAATAAAAAAAACCAAAACCACTTTAATATCCTATTTTGGAGGAAAGTATCTTCAAGCCATGTTCTGGTGTTTAAGGATCCTAAGATTTAGGAAGATGAAGCCACTGTCTTTACTACTTCAAAAAGTAGTACATAATTAAGTATCTTGAAAAAGGCAAAACAGAATTAACAGAAGAGCAAAAATGAATTTTAAGGCAACTTTTAAATGCAGTGAGTAAGCTTCCTAAAGAACATCAGCAATCGCCTTTCCCTACCCTTTAGCAATGTTGACATGCCTGAAATGATCTTATGACACACTAGGAAAGTAGCAGTATAAAACAAATGCCAGGAAATCCCTACTAATTTGTTTTAATAAATATTGTGCTTTCACTATCTCACTCATAAAAGCTGAATTTACAGTGCTAATACTGTATGGAAGATTATGCTTATTTCCAAATGAGTGCTTCTATTAAATCCTGACATAACAGTAAATGGAAATAAAAGGTTCCAGTTGCCTAGATGACACTTTTGTAATCTTCAGTCATACTTCACATAACATCAGAATCACTAATTCACTGAAACCCTACAACCTAATATGGATCTGACAACGAAATTGTCCTAAGTAACCCTTAAGCCAGAACGAGCACAGCCAGTCATTTCAGAGTTGCAGAGTAACAGAAATCTTATAGTGTGTCACATCAGAGAATTTTCTTGCTTGCATTTTCATTCAAATGATTAAGCACAGAAAATCATACTTCAACAATATGTTGTAATGGTTTGGCAGTAATGCAGACTGTTGTCAAATATAAGGCCAAACTGTGCTGTACTTTGAATTTAAATTCAACATTATAAACGTTACATTTTCTGTATTATATATCTTGAGTTAAAATCTTGGTTTGTTTTTAATAACATATGAAGTTTCACAAAATTATACTGACAGTGATAGGTTGCATGCTTTAGCACTACTCTGCAAAGGCAGTAACATTTGTTATACAAGTGTTTGTGACAGGTGCTATGTTAACTGTTACTGCAACTCAAGTCTTCAGTATAACAGAGCAAAATAAGCTTCTTTGTACTGTCCTCACTTATATATCTGAAATCTGACTACAGCACATGGTGCAAAGACACCTCAAGCTATGCTGTGTTCATGCCTGGTCTTTCTGTTTGACTGACAACAAAGGGACAACTTACAACAGTGATAATTAATGGTACGTATAAACCCATCAGAACCAAAATCTTCAAACCCATCAGATTTATTTTTACATAGACTAATCAACACGTAATAGCTTGGCATCTAACTTGAGAATAAAGATAGGTAATAGATATGGCACATAATTTGTTGAAAGAAAAGAACCCAGATGAAAGCACTTCTAAAGGACTATTTAAGCCCTTCCATTTGAACTACCACTTCACGTTCCCCCCAGTTTAGCTGAGGGAGGGCAAATGGATCAAAATATATTTGGAATTGTATGAAACAAGAAATACAAATTCAAGTCCCGCATTTTTGTTTCTGCATGTCTGAGCCCTACGAAAATAATCCAAATACTCTGGAAGCTACTGGGGAGTCTCTTACACAGCGATTCTCTGGATTTTTCTCCTGGTTACCTTCATCTCACAACTGAATCCTGCAACGAGCTGCTGACACTATAATCTCAGGACCCTGGGGGACCTCAGTCCTGGCTCCTGGCAACCACCGTATTACCAAGCTTTATTCCAAACCCATGCAAGAAAAAGAACATCCTCCATTCCAACATGCTTTCAGTAACACTGCCCGTCTTATGCACTTGCTTTGTGATTGGAAAGAAAAATGTCCCTAACTGGGTAGAATGGAGAAACTTGTTTCTAAACATGGGACATACATGCATATTTGCTTATAATAGTGTCTAGTTCCTGAAACGACAGTGTGCGTGCAGGGTTTTTGTCTTCCCATCTTATTTCACCTTCCTGCTCCCAGTACAATATATCTGAGTCATTGAATGATTCAATAAGACCTAAAAGCTTATTGTTTCCCTAAAACTGTAACTGAGGAAAGCAGAGAGAGATTATGACAAGGGGCAAAAGGCAGTGTGAGAGGGGCACTCGCACTGGGAAAGAAGGAAGGATACCACCAAAAGGGAGCAAATATGTTCAATTTCCAAGTTGCTTGTGGCAGCCACAGATGAACTACACAGAGCATCTTTCCTTTACACTGGGAGCAGGAACTGATGGCCTCATGCAGGGCTGAGATGGGGTCTCGGCACAGGCCGAGATATATGTATATTTATATAATTTTTAATATATACGTAAAAAGAGCCACCTGGTATCAGAACAGACTCCGAGCACAGACCAGAGGCAGGCACTTGTACACATCGTAAGCAAGACAAACTAGTTTCTGGATGGGACATAATTCTGCATAACCCTCGAATTATTGCTGCACAAAACCTATGGCTGGCATCGCAAGCAACGTTTTGGCTCTACGGCAATGTACACTCGTGTATTTGCTTCCTCCTTCTCTGCTGAAACTGCGCTGGATCTCAGTGGAAAAAGAAGAAACCGATGGATTTCTGCCTGCAGCCGCTAGAGGGGGGCTCAGGGCAGCTCCCGCAGCCTGAGAGGTGAAGGGACATCACTGAGGAAAGCAGGCTTCTGCAAAATTGATTTGATCAGTCGCTAAGTTCAGATTTTGTGGTACACAAGACCGATGAAAAATAGGGCTTTTGACAGAATTTATCATACTGTAAATCAACACTTACTAACATCCACTGATTCCTAACAACAGGATGAAACCTGTTTCACTTGAAGTAGTATTACACCGAACAAGACCGAATCTAGGGCAATGTGGCAGTTATGACGTTGCCATAATGGCCTGGCACTAGGTTTAAATTCCTAATTGCCATTGGGTTTCCTGTGTCTAGATTTTGTCAGAATAACCTACCCGACTCCGTTTCTTCCCGACGGCGGCTGAACGCTGCATTTGCATACTGCGGTAGCTGCAGCGCTCAAAATCAGATGATATATTTTAAAACTGTTATAGATGTTTATCTAGCAGTTTTCTTTAAATGACTGCAGGAACACTAGATAAATAATCTCACAGTCCCAGAATATGGCAAGAATAAGAACATTTAAGTTGTGCAGTCTGTCTGCCTGCTAATGGACGACTCCTGTCTGCTCTAGGCAGGAGGTTTCTGTCTAATCCTCACTAACCCCTTCCAAGCTAAGTAAGCAAATATGGCAAGGAGCAGCATCTGTTATCACTGGCCTTTAGAATTGCCTGAGTACACAAGGTGATACAGAAAACATCTACATACATTTTATCAGGCCAGTCACAATCAGCTTGAGTTAGTTAAACTCTGTTCTTGACTCCACGTCTCACAGCAGGTCTTTGCACTGATGTGACAGTATTGTGTCACAGCTAACCAGAGGGACCGCACAGATTCACACCATCAAAGGCAGAGAGGACCTTCTGCCCAGAATTAACACATCCACATTACAGATGTGGGGCTGCCACAGAGCACACGGCTAGGGCTTCTGCATTAACCCACCCTCTGTCAGTATTTTGAAATGAACACTGGCTAATGTTAGCTACAATAAATACATAAATACACCCCTCCCCTTGTAGGCATCTAGAGCTTATATGGCGGATCACCTAACTTTCAGGCTCTTGCTTCTGGAATAGTCCAGAGCCTCTGATGGGCACCTTGGTGCTCTGTGTAGCACAGCATGACACTGAGGCACCTCCAGATGGGACCCAACACAACCAGCCTCCACGGGGAGCAAACTAAAAACTGCGTGTTCTGTCTGCAGCTACTCAACAGCAGCCAAGGAGAAACTTAGGACAGGAAAACATGAAAGCTAGCCTATGTCTGTGCTCCTGCGATTTATACCCTGCAACCTTCCGCAAGCAAGATAACTGCATCTCTCTATTAAAAGATCTAAGCAGGAGTCCTATCTCCAAGTCTTCTCGGGAGAAAGGTATCACACATACACAAGCACATAATAGCTTACAGCTTGAAGAAAATAAAACTCTTAGAAATTTTGTTCTTTCTCTTGGGGAGCATCAATGCCACATCTTTCTCTTCCACGAGGAGTGCCTGAAATACTAAGCTATACCCTGATATCAGTAGATTATGGCCCCTTGTTCCCCCCTTGTTGAAACTGTGCCATTGTACATGTGAAGAATACAAGATTCCCAGTTCAACAGCTCTAGTGCCTGTGCTCTAAGACCAGGCTGATCCTCTACTTTACATCCATTGCATTATATGGACATTTATTGTACACAACAATCCTAATACAGAGAACAATATCTTCAAGACAGCATAGTTTCCTGCCTGATACATTTATTGCATTTAATTGCATTTAATTCATTTTGAAGTTGTAAAGTCTCTCAGGAGTTTGCTGTGCAAAAGCAAGCCTAAAAAAGCCTTAATTACAGCACTGTAGAGTATAATAACTCACTGTGAAATAGAAGATAAAGATAATTCCATAGAGAAAACTTAAAATAGTCCCACTCAAAGCCCGAGAAACAACACTTTCTATGTAATCTGACTCCCGGTATACTTGCAGCCTAAGCATCCAAACTGCTCGGACCAACAGTTGCAATTTCAAGAGCCCTGATACTGTTGTGTCTGATGACATCTAATGGAAAACTTTGTAATGAGGGTGCATCCTCATTACAGCGAGGAGTCAAACAGTTCCTAAAATACAGTCAGCACTTAACTTAAGCACCTTCATCACTGTTTCTAAATTGACACAAACCCCTCTCAGAGCAAAATCACAGCAGTGGGAAACTTGAAAACTAGGTTCATTTCATGTGATTGTAATCTCCCTGAAGCTGGGTCTCCTGGCTGCAGTTTACACTGACATAGTTAAGAATTTTGTTAGACTCAAAGTTTGCCACTGTTAACACTGGGAGGAAAAAAAAGGCATAGACAAAAGTAAGTTGAAGTTTAGCAACTCTACTACACTCCAGAAGTTATAGGCAAGATGGAGGTAAAGAGGGAATATGTCTGATGTTTTTTTCTCATCTGTTAGTCTTGACTGGAACGACAACCATTGCAGTACCTAAGACATTAGAATCGGTACTTGCTGTTTTTCCTTACAGATAGAATGGGAATCACTGCAGAGGCAGTGGTAAGAACACTTGCTGTAAATGGTATGCATCCAGCTTGATGCAAAACAGATATACAAAGTGAATACACTTGACTGAAGAACCCAGCGTTCTATTTGGTCATTTTTACATGACTACCATATCTGGAAAAGATATAAAGTATAATGATTTAAGTTGTGTCAGACTGTTATTAATTTTCAACAGGCTATTATATGTTATTAAATAGCATTTTACCTTACTTGGCTGGAATCCATTGTAAATAATCCATAGAGGAAAACAAAGAGCCCAACTAGGGCAGCAGGAATAAGCATTCCAGTATACCATCCCAGCCAGGCAAAATACAGCCCAATTTTTTCACCAAAATATCGCCTACATGAAAAGGAAACACATACATTGTTTAAAGTTAAAACTTATGGCAACCTCTATCTATCTTCACAGTAGTAGAATAATTCTAGTGAGGAACTACCATTACGAGTTTATGGTAAAATTACTGTCAGTTTACAAAAACATTTTATTTCAGGCTAGCATAACATTCTAGTGACACTAATTGCAGGCTTACCAGAACATATATTTTATAAGGATATAACTAAGGATATAACTGAAGTGCTCTGTAATTTTCATGTCCTTGCAACGACTAAGTAGATGTAGTTTCTAGTTTCAACATTATTAAACGTAGGACATTTTAGCTGCACATGCAGATATACACACACACACACACAATTTCTGGAAAGGTATAAAGTCAGTATGACCTAAGTATTCCATTATAAAAAGCATTTATGATAGATAACCATGTAATATTTCAAACTATTATGAGAGAAAACAATGGACTGAAAACACAAGCTGAAGATTGAGCTTTAATTCTTCAAAACTTGGGTATCAGTTGCTAGAAGAGAAGAACTAGCAGTGATCAGAAAGTCAGTCAAGGAGGATACTATTTGATCAGCACAGAATTGTCCCATGGCACACGATTAGCTCCACAGCCTTCAGTGGAACAATATTGGGCACAATGATTGGTTATGACTGTCAGATCAGGAATAAGAACCGACAGCAAGGACAAATGAATTATTGGTATTCAATGTCAAAGATGAGGAAAGCATGAAACCCAAACATCACAATTATTTAACTTCAATTACATGTATTTGTCTGCTTTACATTTGGTAATCTATGACATTAATTATAAGATATAGAAACAGAAGTTTATTTAAACCCACATGGAAACGTAACAATTAGGTTGCATTTTCACTCCACTGGATCTGGTAAATTTGACTGTCCATGTGGACAACATGTGGCAACAGTTTTTGCTCCCAAAGGTGCTCTCATGAAGGGTGAGTCTCTCTGATCAGCAAACCATGGCATGGGTTTGTATTTTAAGTTTCACACTGCAAATTGTCAAGCAGCTGGATCTACGTGCCTTTTATGCAGCCTCATTTGAAATTAACAGCCATGCACAAAAGACCACTGAAAAGAAGCAACTTAGAGAATTCCAGTCTTATCTGATATTATTGAATAGCTAAATTTTACAGGAAAGCACAAGGAATTTAGCAGTACAGTTCACACACTGTTACCATGCTGTTTGTATCACAGGAGCAAGCTACTCTTCAAAGTACTAATACCTGATTAAATCGAGAGGCTGGTATTTGTACCACATTCCCCACCGTGCCCAACGTTCATATAAGAGGTGTCTGTGATTCTGAGCTCCGTGTGTTTTGATAGGATGTCTGCTTTTGTGGCTTCCCTAAAAAACACAAAGAAATAGAAGTACATTACTAGGCACTATGGAAAATATATAAATTTCTTATGTATTTTTAAATATAATTTTAAATGAGGTGTTCACTATTTTTAATATAAAGAAGTACTCAACTCTTTAAATGGCTTCAAGTACAGTGTTTCTATTTCACTGATATATGCTTATTTGTATGCTTTTACCTATTTCAATTTTTCAAAATTTGTCATGACCCGTTTGCAGTATCTTTTTTTCTCTCCTATAAAATTTTAGAAATTTCTGGTAAGTCAGCTTGGTTCTCTTCTCCTAGACATTTTCTATGACTGACTTTACCTCTTGTTTAAAAGTATAGAAAAACATAGTTTTTCCCTGCTACATATTTTCTAAGGTGATGGAAACAACAGAACTGACATTATTTTGAAGCTACACAGGACTCTCAGAGGCATTAAAAGAAAAACACAGAATCAGTCTGACCCCAAAGGAGTCCTTCCAGGCCACGCCTGACATTTACAGACCCTCTGACAGCCTGAAAGAATAGCCTCATGCTCAGCAGTCAAAAGGTAACACACAGATTTGCTAGAACCATCCCAAGCAGAATCTCTTGTATTTGTAATTTTACTCCAATTCTGAAGCAGGACATTTTCTTTAGTTTAACTTTTCCCCCCAGAAAGACCCCATCAGTCAGTTATGGTAAAGAAAAATCTTTCATCAAGTAACTGCAAGTGAACCAAATAATTTCTTGGGAGGAGACCAGAGTTCCCCAGAGCAGTACTTCAGAGTTGACAATCAGATTCTTGACCCTGGTAGATCCATGTAATTTAGCCATTTAGATTTTTATCATTTATTTGAAATCTTGAGCATTGCCCGCAATTGAAAGAACACTATTTACTTGTTGCAATCTGCTGACCCTCTGGTTTAAGAATGAGTTAAAAACAAAGCTAAACATAGCAGAGTGTCCAATTCTACTAATTTCTCATTACAGTCAGCAAAGCAGCATACCAAAAAATGTCAACACAAGAGTGTGACCTTTGCAATGTCTAGGAACACCTAGGAACAGAACATCAACTTATTCTCACGGTCACCTGGATGAAGGACTGCAATGCATGAAGCATTACCCAGTATTGCATATTTTTAAATCTCCCCCCCCCCACTTCCTTCTGCAATGTTTATCCATAACAGAGTTCAAGTCTCAGCATTCCCACTGGGACTGAATTTTCACTCTCATTTGCTTGCGTGATAAAGAAAAAAAAAATAAAAAGAAAAAATTGAGAGTGTTCAACCGCTAACCCTTAGCACCAGTGAAGCAGCAATTAAG
Source organism: Aquila spilogaster (assembly GCA_024606505.1). Taxonomy (NCBI): domain Eukaryota; kingdom Metazoa; phylum Chordata; class Aves; order Accipitriformes; family Accipitridae; genus Aquila; species Aquila spilogaster. Next base: position 28,961,745 of record JANHGO010000038.1, read on the forward strand.
GTAAGAGTGGCTTAAAAATATGACTTCATTAAGCTTAACTGAAACTTTGAAACAGCAGCTTATGCCATAACAAAGGAACATATACATAAATGGATGACAGCATGGTTTTGACAGCCAGAGAAAGCTTCACAGGTTTTTCTGGTAGTATGGCAGCTTTTCCCTGAAGTCAGTAATGCACAGCTGAAGCGTTAACAGTGATGTTCAATTATTTATCTAAAATACTCCTTCTCTATATTCCCAGCATTTAATTATTAATACCATGTAAAAAAATTACTCTCAGCAATTTGTAAAGCACAGGTCAGTCCTTTGAAACAGGAGACCAAGTCACAATATTCAGCCCAAGTAACCACAGAGTTCACAGCTGCAATTACCATGCTACTGATCAGCAGTTAAAATGACTGAGGATGCCTGGCTTGCTTCTTTCTTTTCAATACACAAAGATTGTCTAAAACAATCTTGTCTTTGTCTGAAGTCAAACACGTTTTTCACTTACTTCACAGGTTTACAGTCCTCAGTAGACTTTAACCTACTGAAAAAGATACTGTCAAGTAGAAGTTATCCAAAACTATTCAGAAAAGATTAAATGGGAAATAATTAACCAATCCCCCTAACTGTGATCAAGTGCACAAGCTATTAGAAAAACAGAACATTTTGTTGGTGGCAGGCAAAAATAATTTAATACAACTAATTGGAACAACTCGGAACAACTGATATTCTCATTAAGAACTCCACAGGCAATGTCCAGTTCATAAAAATAAAAAAAGAATTACAATATTCTAGTTCAGCAAGCAAATGCTCCAAGAAATTATTACAATACATTACGTAAGAAAAATTTTTAAAGCCAATAATAAAGTAAGAGCTATAAATAAAAAAAAAGTCTCAACAGATTACACAGTGAAATTAAAAGTTTGCAGGACAAAATTAAAAATAAAGTAGGATCTCAAAACATTAGTGGAAGCTTTAATCTAAATATAAATACAAATACAAAATTAAACAGGTTACCTCATGTGGTGGAAACGCTGCTTCATATGTTCCATTATTTAGTAATCTATTAATACCTAAAAAGAAAAAAAGCATTAGTTATCAATTTTTTTATACACATCTAATTTCAAGCAGTGTGAATTTTCAAGTTACATATTGAGAATGTAACTTAATATTAGATGCTCAGGATGGTGCTAAACATTACAATAACCAATAATCCCACCAACTGTTTGTGTCTTGCTGATCTTGTGTCTTTGCAGGTCTTGCTGATCCCTCAAGATTTCTGGTTCTGTCAAACTAGAGCAACTTTCTGAGGGCCAACATCCGCAACTTTTCTCTCAGGGTCGGGTGCTCGTGCCATATGAAGTGTGAGAAGATTGTTACATTCACTTTGTATTCATCAGAGCATATGATACGGATTTTATGGGTGACCAGATGATCTGACATACACAGAGCGCGGTATGGACAGACAATCCTTGAGGCAGCAAAACCCCTGCAGGGTTAAAAGCGAACCTGTTGTTATTTTTAAATATAAGCCAGCTGAAGGACTTTGTATCGGAGCTGTGCTCTGCACCATACTGGCTACAGCATTTTGGATCAGTTCCTAGAGTCTTCCTAAAAACAGATTTGCTGTATTATCAAAGCAGATTATATAAAAAAAAAATAACCAACCATTAATAATTATAATAAAAAGATTCAGTAGCCTGTAAGAGAGCACACCTGTAGCCAAGGGTTTCCCCAAGAAATAAGTACTTATGACAGATTTCAGATTTGTCCATTCAAATATACAAATTATGCTAAGCTAATCTTGTAATGAAATTTGCCATCATTAGCTTCAAAGGCATTAGATTTGAACCCTTGTTTTCTATGTTCTTCTTACTACTCCTTTTCTTCAGAAACTCAAGCAACAATTTTCTGTAATTTCTATCATCTTTGCAAGTATAAGGTTTTAATACGTCTATACATATGATTTAATTCTTAATTTAATTCCTGCAAAGAAAATAGGAAATCATACATACATACCCTGTTCATTGCAAATGAAAATGAATAGTTAGACCTTCTAAAAAACTAATACTGTAATAGGAGTGCTGATATAAACTGAATTTAGTCTTCAGGTCAACTGTTTCTGAGCTGCACAGAGACCTCAAGTAAATTAAGTGTAGCTCACATTGATTCTGCTGGACTGGAACTGCTGGGAAGTAGCAAAACTGCTAGGACCAGTCCTTGAAAACACTTGACAATATTCTGAGGTATATGTTATCTTTATTGTGGCTCTTGATCACGTAAAGTTATCATAATCTTCCCAATTTATTTTAAGGAACGAGTAATTAGATAAAAAATATGTTGCCAATTTTCACTGAGTTATTTAAGAAAATAATTGATGTGACATTCTTTCAACTCAGTTTCTAAGTGAATAAAAAGATTTCAAGGAATGGCAAAATTAATTGAGTTTACTCAAATGATACTTTTTCAGGCCAGTAAAGATATACAATTTTTATAGCTTCAGGTTAGGAAAAAAACACAGCATTCTCACCCATTTTGGATTTTCCATCTTCATACTTAGTTCTCTGTAGCATGTGATGCACGATTCTACTTCTTGTGGAATTGCTGAAGAAGCTGTCTTTGTTGTTTATTGTAAAGCTATTAAAATAATGAATGTCTTTTAATACCCAAAACAATGCACGGTTATTGAAACATAGCTGCTCAAGTGTTTTCTTCTTACAGTGATTTATTGGACCTTTACCCTCTTTGGTTACTGCACAGGATAGTAGATTTTGCATCCCTAGAGCATCTTCTCAGGTCCAATAAATTTATCGTCATCACAGATTATTGTTGGGAAAACAGAGCCACTAAAACTAAATTCTAAAATATCCTACTATCTAGGTCCTTTCTGTTCTGGATATAATTCATTAAAAGAAGATCTTTAGCAGCAGTGGTTGTTCTGAAACTCAAGTTACTTATGAGTTGGCAGACGTCTGTATCATGGAAGTACCAGAACTACTTTTTAGAAAAAAAAAAAAATAAAAAATCCATGCACTGGACAGTTGAGCAGCAGCTCCACAACCACGTTCCCTTAGAGAATCCTATGATGGAGCCAAATAAAGCATCCTTTCCCAGATGGCTCTGGATTCCAGATGCCAGAAATTTGACATGCAGGAGCTTTTGCCTACTCAGCTGTGCCAAAAGTGACACTATTACAGTTGATAACATCAGCTGAGCTGATTGAGAAATAACACCAAAACCAGGTGATTGATCCAATGCAATATAGTCAATTAATGAAAAAAATTTGAGATTATAACGCAATTACTCTGTCTTTCCAGGATAAAGTCAGTCCACTAGCATATAGCTTCTTCACTGAGAAGAAAAAAAATCCTATTTAGGCTAATACTTCAACTTTAAATGAACTTTTCTCTCCTAAAAGAATTATCACAAAATATTTTAAAAATGAAGAAACAGCCAGAATTTTACAATCTAAGTTCTTGGGTCCTGAAAAAATTTATGGCACAGTTTAACTACATCACCATCAACACGCTGATTTGAACACATACAGTTTTTATTTGGTGTATATATATTTTTACTTTCACAGAAAAAAAGCATTTTGAAATGCAGATCTGCTAAGAGGAAAAAATCATCACTGGTTTCAGCTTGCCTCCAGGTGTTCCCAATTTCAACAGCTGTCTCAGGTTTTGCTTAAGTACAATATGTAATTAAGCAAAGCAAACTTGAGCAATCATTTGCATTTTGTAATGTAATAGAAAAACATCTAAAACAAAAAGGCAGTGTTCATTTTTCAGTCAAATTTCTGCCTATACTACTGAGTGACCATCACATAGCAAGTAACACAGTAGATTTTGTCTTTAAGAGAAAACCCATAGAAAATATCAAATATGATACTGGGTATTTGCCAGTGACCATCTGTTAACGGCTGCCTCTATGGCACTTGCTTAGAAGAAGTGAGAAAATAAAAAATCCTTGTGGTCTCTGGTGCTGCCTTTCCAGTTCTAGCACTTACTGGTGTATGCGTGCACGGCTAAAGGGTGCTGTGTAGCAATCTGTTTCTTCCAGATCAGGTAGGGCCTCCTTATCAAGCTTCATTGGATTTCTGGGCAACCAACTTTTCAGCTCTCTCATATTCCTCTGCAAACTGAGACAGTAAGAAATCAGATTTACGTGCTCTCAACCACTTGTTATTTCCATCTCCAACATTGCGTATTTAGTGACATCATACTACAAATGAAATGAAAGCAGGAAATTTCCACATTAAGTAACTAAAAGAAAATAAGGAGTTAAAGAGCAAAATTAACAGTATTTATTTGTGATCTATCTTGCACACTTTACCTGAGCACAACTCATCCTAAAATTAGCGGGATTATGGTTTGAGATGGGACTGCAGTATTGAGTCTGGGGAAAATAATTTTCCAAGGTAGTTCATCTGGCAGAACTGTGGACGCTTATGCTTTATTCAAGAACGTATCTAGTTGCTTTCTTTAGCCCCAATGGACAAAGCAAGTGGAACTCCTTCTCCCTCCCTTGCCTGGCAACTTGGACACTAAAATTCATGAAATTTGAAAGTAAATACGAGACTGCTCAGGATCAAATTTCTATGGTTTTCTGATTTCAATAAAGCCTTCCCCTGAAGATTTTTCCTCAAAATCCGAGGGCTGATATTGCCTTACAAAGCAGTATACCTAAACACCAAATAAAGTAAAGGATACATTATACAGATATGGCTATACGGCATTTAGACAAAAAAACCTAGGTATGGCTTCCTGCAGTTTCCTAAAAATTGGCACTATAAACCACAAAAAGAGCATAATTTTTGTACCCCCTACTAGATTATATACTGGTAACATAAAGGGCCGCCTTCTGCTGGCAACTTGCCTAAATAGTATCTCGGGACGTGGTTTATACAGGGGTAAATCTAGTGAAGTGCAGTTAATTTTCAAGCAAATGCTAGAAGTTACCTCCTTACTACTCCAGTTTTGCACTCCTTGCTGACCTTTATTTTTTTCATATTCAACTGCAATGAAATATGGGTATTTAAGGAGTAGGTCTCATATTAAACAAGTGCTATATTATGACACTATAAGCATAGCAGAGATCCAGAACAAGTCTAAATTTTAGAAAAACATTCCCTAAACAGTACTTTTTTCAGCGGGATTTGGGCCTTACTCAATGGATATGTATGCATAACATATAAAGCATATGTATCTCATATCCATAAAAAGTGTAAAGCTAAGTATTGGGTTTTTTTATCTGAGGTGACTACTTAATTGTCTGTGCTAAGCAGAAGCACAGCTACCCATTTCATAAGTAAGAGTAGTAAGTGATGACACAGTATGTTGCCCTCAGGCAGCAAAGCAGCCTTTGTGAAAATGTACCTCTGATTCTCAACATCAGCAAAAAAAAAGTTCTACCCTTACTTGACGCAGTGTCAGACAGAAATCTAAGCCAAATGTGGGATCAGAATTTTACATTTACATTTCAAATTCTCAAATTTTTCTTCTTGCTATATATTGCCAAGGTATTGGTGCACACTCTGTAACTGGTACTGCACTTGAAGGACACCACTCTATTTGACACTAAGCGTTATGAGCCAAAGAACGTAACTATGTTCATAAAGTTGAAACACAGAATACGGTTCCCAGGCAGGTGCATCCCTTAATTGTATCCTTTATTCAAATAATACCTTACTGCGTGAGCTGATTATCTTTATTAGTTCCAGTGGAAGTTCTCTTGGTACAAAGTGATACACAGTGTATATAAGTACAGTTTTCACTTAATTTTCTTCATTTTTTTTCTGTTGTACACAAGCTGATTTTTTTTTAGGGTCAAAATGCAGGCTTTTCTTTAATGAGAAAAATATGCAGATGCATCAGAAAGAAGAACAGAAAAACAATGCGTCTGATTTCAGATTTTTTCTTACAAAATTCTTTTAAAATTGGTTACGTGAAAAGTCTTGATCATTTCCCCCCTCCAAAAATCTAAAAAACTAGTAGATAATAATTATCTTAAAAGAAATTAGCTCTTGTTTAAAATTCATGTCTGCTCCTTTTAACATGCAAAGTAATGAAAAACAGCATTGGAATAAATTAAAAATGATGTCCACGTTGCATTTGCAATTTCTCTTCTGAGGCAAAAAGGCTATTTATCTAAGGTGTGATTGCTTTTTCATTACATCATTTATGGCTGATCACTCCAAAACTTAGTGTCTTCAAATAGCACAGAATATTTCAACTGAAAAGTACATCCCCCCCATGTACAAAAATAATCCAACAAGAAAGACCTCTTTTCTTGGCTTACATTATTTTACAGCTGAAGAAGAAACTGAAGTTTCATGGAGCTTTCATTCAAAGTGATAACAAATTTAAGACAAAATTTTGCCTAAATCATAGGACTACCTATTAGGATTTATTACTCAGAGTGACCTTCTAGGTCAAAAGTAGCAGTTTAAACGAATTCCTGACTTAATCTATTCAATGTAGTCTATTTAATAACAGTAAAAGCAGACAGAGCTGGTCTGGTGAAGTTACTCATGAAGTCAGGAGTTCATGCAATGAGATCAAAAACGTTCCAGTGGAACAGTGCTGCAAAGATATGGGCTGCTACTTCAGGTACGCTCTTACTGAAATCACTCCAGCTGGCACTACTGCAACTTTATGCACCTTGGACTATGGGATATTACTCTGAAACACATACACATTCTATTCTTAGATATAAAATGTAATATTTTATGAAGATGCCTGTCATTTCAGCTTTGTGCAACTTCCATGCTCAACTGTACTGTTCAGTTTTATTTGGTTGGTTGTTCTTTTTTGCAGAATGAGTTAGTCCAAAAATCCTTGCAGATTACATTTACTCAGCAGACTGCAATGCAAAGAAACACAGTATAGGTGAGTTTGGAATTATCTGATCGGACTCACGGAACAAGACACCAGAATTAAGCAACTGCCACTGGTCACGTTAGGTACTTTTGACAGCAGTCACCACCCAGTAGTTGGCTCGGTGTTTGTGCCTCTCAAGACTGGCCAGAATTGTCAACCATATGCCAAATGACATGGGAGTGCTATGTTACCATGTTTTGTAATCTGAAACGTGTTATGGTTGACAGATTCAATATATAGACACAATCATCACCCAAAAAGGAAAAAAAGGATACTATATTTGTTCAATGGAATGATATTAACAATTTCAATTCAGTGTGCAGACTGAAATCCAAAAGGTTTTAAAAGTTCTTTTGCAAAGCGAACTTATGGCAGCTCAGTTGCTAAAAAAAGTCAATTTTGGTTCTCGATCCTTATAAGTATAAAATTATTTCAACATTTCAGTGGGCAGAGTGAAGCTGCATACTAAGGCAGCTATCTTTTGATTTTCTTTTCCTCAATGTCATTCTTAACCATCATGAAATTGTTGTGCCTGATATGGCAAATATAAGACTGATTCATTAGATTATTCCATCTTAAATCTGAGAGTTCAGCCAATTTTTCATACCTACATTATCTACCTGCATATTCCACTTCTAGCAACTTTCTTTCCTTTGAAAAGATTTCTTGAAGGCTTTCCAAATATTGCTCTTAAGGAGTATGACAAAATTATTTCTGTAGTGTGGCCCTATGAATAGAATTCAAGCTTCATAGGATTAAGTACAATGTTAAGGGTTTTTTTTAAGGTACGTAAATAAAGAGAGAGATACCATATAGGTATCACATGTAAGAAAGATAGTATACCAGTAAGCATTAAATTCATCCTCTGTCCATTCATGCTCCTAATAATCTTTTACAGACTTTTAAAAGGACATTTATAGATATATACATCTAGCATATAACCATGTCAATAAATTCAGAGAAGTGTACATGTCACAGCAGAGTCTAATATACGAGTGTTACCTCATATTCTTAAACTACAGAAACTCTATAGCCTTAAAAATTTACCTTCAATACACAAGGATTTAATACAGTTCTTCATCGTAGCTCTTGTAAACTCTACTTAATAACTTAGAAATATTAATGAGAGATTTGATAAATTACAGAGAAGCAGTTAAGTTTGAAAAGTTGTAAGATGCAACAAAACAATGACAGTAGTAGTAGTTAATATGATGAGATGTGTATGTCAGCAATTTCAGGGTTAGCTTTCATTTTTAGATGTAGCTTCTTTTTATTTTTTCCCTTTTTTCACACTATTCCTTTGTGCACTGGATTATATAAAGTGCCAGAAAAAATATTCAGAAAAATATTAATCCCCAAATTCTCACAAAGTAAATCACAGGTAAAAGCATTTGTCTCAAATGAAAAAATCAATGGCACAAAATGTGTTTATTATTTGGTTCACACGTACTGTGCAACTTCAGTTGCATGTTTCAGACATCTGTCCTTCTAAATAAGGAAAATAAATTTATTTAATATCTAGGACTCACCAGGTGGATTACAGATGAAATGAGGCAATTTTGCAGTAAAGCTTGTTGATTTTGCCTTTGCATTACAAAGCACATCACTTACATTTTTCATAATGCACACTAAAATGGAGCAAGCATATGAATGACTGGGAAGAGGAAAAAACGCAGTTGTAAATTTATGTTATAGATTGTTTTATTTCAATATATTTTATCTGCTTATGTGTTCAAAGTTTTCTCACTTTACCATTCAACAGTGCTTCCTCTATTTTTGTTAGCTGATCATCTTGCAAATGGATATCATGAGACTACTTAAATTGTTCCTGAGAAATAATGAGAGCTCTTCATCATCTAAAGTAACAACAGGAGAACCCAAATCAAATGTAATCTCATCCCAAGATCCATCTCAGGAAAACCCATGATAGAAAACTCTTTCAGGAGATTTCCCTGTAATGAAAAAATATTTTTTAAAAAAGTAAAAATTTTCCAATCTTCCGTAGGTAATTAGGATTTACAAGACATCATTATGTCTGACTAGAGCAACGGGGAGTGATTAGAGCTCAGTGTCCCCCGTTCTCGCCCCCCCAGGCTCCTTTCGCCCGCTGCTGTGGCCTCTTGTACCCTTCTCCTGGCTGACAGAAGCAGCAACAACAGCAGCAGCCACAGGTAGGGTTTGCATGTGTCTGCCTCCCAGAGAATTAAACAGCTTTCACTGCAGCGTACAAGTTATTCTGTCAGCTATCAAATAAAAATTTAAAACACCCTTCGCGGTGTGGCATTGATTTAGTCCTGATCACCAGGACACGTATGAGAGAAGTTATGTTTGCATGTCTAAGGAAATAGCTGACTGCCAGAATCCCAGACATACGCTCAAAAGTATCTTTCAGGCTAAAGAAATACGCCTTGGTAACAGCAGACATAACTGTAGAGATAGCTCCAGTATTAAATCTTTGCTGCCAGGATAAGACCTTTTTTTTCCCTGGCATAAACATTTTTGCATTTCTAAAATGAGAACTGGCAAAGCTTTAAAGTACTGCATCTTGTTACAGATGAATATTTTAACACTTTGAGCTACCATATTTTGAGTTTTCAGGAAAATAATCTAATTTTCCAAGTTTCCTGGATAAATTTACAACTGCGAATGGATTTTCTTTAGCAGGGTGACTATCTGACAAAATTAGAAGCTACACATCACCCACCAACCTGCCCATGGTTTTGCTCCTCCAGTCAGTGTAATAACATTTTTTCCTGAAAGAACAGCAAAAATCAGCTGAGAATAATCAAGTAGGAGACAGTTGAAAAGGACACATACATTATAAAAGAACATTGGACATTTTAAAACATGCATTTTCTTTGGCAGAAAGGTGAAAAACACTTAAAAAAGGCAACTGAAATAGAGTAAGTCATTAAAATGCTGTAATTTCACATATTTTCAAGTTTGAAATTTGTTCCTGAGTCAAAATTAAATTTTATTTTTGTAGCTAATAATAATAATAGCTAATCAAAAATTCATTCATAAGACACCCATCAGACAGGGTTCAATGATGCCATGCTAGTATTCATTTCATGTGAACTTTCTTAGCTTTTATTTCATAGAACTCATTTTAGAAGAATTACCAGGGCTTCCATGCTATTAAATGCTTTATGCATTAAATACCGTAAGCACTTAACGCCATTAGATACTATCTTCATTCTCTGAAGTGGTATATCATCACCTTCCCTTGACATTTTGCATCCAACTGAAGAACAATACATGGCCATAAAAATCTGAGTACTAACTGCAACAAACAACTTTTAGGATAACAGTTCTTTTCTCTCCACCCTTCACTGCTCATAGACACTCAAGAGAAACAAGACCAGAAATTCCTAGTAAAGTCTTCTGAGAACAGTTATTTTGAAACCTTAGAGAGACATTTTTGCTGCAATGTAATATTTTGCACATCTAGTTTGAGGTTTTCAGGTTTTTTTCTGGCCTCCTCCTATCAGTTCATGTCACATTTCAACCGCAAGAAGGCCTCGATCTTGCAGATTCCTCGGGGTATCTGTATCTTTACCACGGCGCTCATCTGGGGACAGTGAAGTTCAGCACCAGGGGCTTTGCTTCTCGCTTAGTTCATCTTCTACTTAAAATTTGCCTAAATCCTTTCTACTTCTGCGAGGTTTATTTTTTAGGAGGAATTAAACCAAGCTTATTTGGATACATTATTATAAAAGCTGAACATTATTTTCAGTTGATATTTTATCCCTCCTTCCTCCCCCCATTCTAACACACAAAAAAATGGTACTTTCACTCTGGGTACTTCTCCATCACTTCTTAACCTAGAACCATACACAGTTAACGAGATCTGCAACTGCCCATCTGGGCAGTATTTGAGATTGATTAAAGTACATTACTTACATTAAAGTAACAATGAAATGAATACATTAAAAGGAGTGAGAAGGAAATGTTGCCTGGAAAATACGTGGCCATTGGAAAACTATGTATCTACTATCTGCAGGCTGTTGGCAGCCTGATGCTTGGTACTACTAGGCTGAATTGTAAATGGAACAATGAAGAATTATTAAAGGATTTTCAGACATTACATTTTATAACAAAACCCTTCCTTCATTCCCTTCAATTGCCCTTAGCTGTTTTGCACAGATGGAGTCCAGCTAAGCTACAGATATAACTGATTCATTCATTACACACAATAATAATTATGTGTCACAAGAGGTACTCGTAGACACAGATAAAATTAAACTTTTGTCTGAGTTCCAGAAATATTTAATAGTTTTATTTCTACTGACAGACCATATACTTAACAAAAATACCTATAAATTGTTAAAAAAAAGTGTAATTCAGTCATGATCTAACCTTGGTGCTAACATAAATCCTGTTTGAAACCATATACAAGACAACAGTGATTACCACAGACTGGTCTTTTGAAATGTGAGGAAAATTTCCTTTTGTAATTGAAACACTGAGATTCCATCTATATTACATATATGATGTATACTATATATCTGCCAACACATGTAGATATAATGCCATACTAAAACAGTTCTGGGATACTGGGTGGTCCCTTGGGTCAGAAAAAAGCATTTTTACTTTTCAGCAACAGAGAGAAATACTTCTTAGCCTGTGCAATAATTCTGTTGATTTTGTTTAGATTCCTGGATTGAGCAAAATGAACCTAAAAAGTATGAGTTTAATTCTTGATGTATTATTCACATGGTATATTTTAGTGACCATAACCAAAAGCCAAAATTTTGCACTGCTGTGCAAGAGAACAAGGGTGTACTCCATTAAAGTACTGCAAGGAAGGTTAGCTCTTTTCTTCGATTATGTATTAAAATGGACAATCAGAAACCACTGATAAATCAGATAAAGGCTAAGAGAAATAATCTGTTCTTAGAATCACAGAAAATCTCAGGCTGGAAGGGACTCATAAGGATCATCGAGTCCAATGCCCTGCTCCTCGCAGGACTACCTAAAACTTCTTGAGAGGGAACTACTCTAGTTCTTGTAATTGTGGGAGAATTGCATGATTTGAGCTTTCTCTGTCGACTGAATAGAGAAAATGGTTAGCTCAGGAAAACAATATATGCCATCCAGTTAAGAAAGGTTTGATTTAAAAAAACAAGCTTAAGACTTAAAACAAACAAAAGTGCATTTGACAGAAGACGTAATCAAATTATAAAATGTGTCATCACAGGGTGTTGTTACACAAGGGTAGATGGCTATTTTTGCATCCATGGAAAGCCATCCGGAGCTAATATAAAGAAAGATGAAGACATGAACTCTGCCTCAGAAAGTCTCTGAACGACAGCCTTCCGGAAAGAGAGAAGGCATCACAAAACACTGCTCTAGATTTGCTCTGCTTCTGTGTTGGACACTTTAGACAGGCTGCTGGCAGAGCAAGACAGACTTTGGTTCTATTCTATGTCCACTTTGTGTTCACAAGAAAACTGTGTTGACTTTTATTTATTAAAAAGTACGGAAACTAAAGAAATTGCCTGTTTGAAATATTCACACAAGTTTTTGATTGCAATTTCATTTACATTCCTATTAAAATCTTTTTAAAGACAAAAGAAATGGTGATCAATTTACTATTTCTCACAGTTCTATTATGGAGGTAGAGGTGGACAGTGGGCTTTTTTCTTACCAAATAAATGTGTTTCATTCTACAGCAAAACTGCCAACAAGGTGAAGCAGGAAAATTTAGCATTTTATCTACTTTTGGTGGGCTGAACTGAGTGGGATAAAAAGAAGCTAAAGCAACAGCCCAGAAACAAAGAAATATGAATCAGACAATTTGGAAAAAAAATATATTTACATGTCAGTTAATAATAAACAAAAATTACTTTGAATGCCTTCCAAATAAAGTAGCATTGTAAAAGTAAGCCCTTTTGTTTTTTTTCTGAAGAGCGCTACTGATCTGTGAAGTTACTAAAATGATGAAGAATTCAAACCATTGCTAAATCCTAACTTAATTTTGTGACTTCAAGTATCAAAAGCAAGAAAGAACTATTTTTGAATTGGAACTTAGGTGGTTTGTGTGTGTACACGCATATGCAAACAATTCTATATTTAAAATGTTGACAAGTATTATTCAAACTAGAGAAGCTCAAATGGCACTATAATAACATTCTCAAACATATGGAAGATGACTCTTACAGAAAATATTTTTTTTATGGAAAGGACTTTGAAGGCTTAATGGAAAGATGGGGAAACTCAGTATAGAACTGGGTATTTGAAGCAAGTTTTGAGCAAAGGATGCTTCACGATGGCTGTTTCTGGCTTAGGACCAATGCAAGAGAGCCACACTGTGATAGCTGAAATCAGCAGGGACATGAAAGATAGAGTACTTGGCAATTCAAGTGAGAAAGGAGTGCTGTAAGGGTATTTTCCGTGAGTCACACAGCTTTGGCATCTAGTTACCACTTTAACTCCTGATGAGGTTTACAGCACACTACATGCTCTTCTCTCTCTGGAAGAACATTATTAATTGATTTGAAAAGGGACATTTTCTCCTTTAAAAACTGCTGTATTATCCCAGGAGATTAAGTTGTCCTACAAATAAGTAACATATTTATTGCAAAAACATATCACAGAATTTGTTTAGCATATAGACAAGGAACTCAGTTCAGTTCATTATTCTGCCAAAGGAAAGCTGGAGGACCACGAAATAAAGGTATCTCATTTTATTCAAAGTATGACGATATGTGTTATACTGGAGACACAGAAGACACCAGCTATTTCTGTCATTCACTTGCCTTTGGGTAAGACTACAGAAATACCCTAAATCATGGAGAATACCTGAGCTCAGATGGAGAATATCTGAAACTCTGCCAAGGACATCCAAAACAATGTGTGAAGTACTAACAGTGTTTTCTAAAGACATATGCTCCGTTTGACTTGGAAGGTAAGTTTGAAAATAAGTACCACAGGTAACTGTCAAAAGAACAATGCCTATTATTTTTTTCTCCTCTCCTCTCTCCCTATCACCTCACTAAATTAAATATAAGCATGCCTGGCCACAATGCAGCAAAGACTGCATTTTAGCCTTAAGGTAAGTAATGAACTTTTAATATTAAGCACTAAATTACAAGTTTCTTAAAATAGTTTCCACAATACCTGAAAGGCATCCTGATGTTCATTCTTTCTGCGTATTTGCACAATGTCTCCCATGGACAGTGAATTTTAACAAACATGATATCACTGTTTGTAACAGCTGGCTGTAAAGAGTGGTAACAAACAAATACATATTAATAATTCAAACTCTATGGCATTCACCTTACTAAAATCAGTCTTCAGGGTCAAATTCTGCTTTTAGGTCTGAAGTAGCCATGCAAATCTGAAACCACTGTAAGTGCTCTCAGCCAGACAAAGAAAAATGAATAATTTTTTTTTCTCCCAAACCCTGTAATATGAGTAAACTAATAACTGTCAAAAGGAAATCCATAGGACAGATCTTTGCTCATAAACACAGCAGAAGTAAAGAAAGGCTTTATGCGGCATTTTTTGACATGGAAAAAATGAATTAATTTTAAATCCCCTCAAAGTCAACTTAGATGAGCAGTTTGAAGACCATTCTGTGTGTCTCCAATTTAAGGAGAAGAGTGCTCAGCTGCTAGAGACATAAAAACAGCTGAGAGAAGGCTGCAGGTCCCACTGCCAAAATGTTAACTCCAGGGAATGGTTAAATAAATGCGATCTCTGCACGAATTGAGATTTTTTTGTAAAATTACAAGGAATACTCTACATGAATGTTTTTTATCATTAATTTATTTGTACATAAAACAGCGGTTTCAGCATTACAGGTTCCTATATTTATCTTTTCTTATGAACACTTCAGTTTCACACCTTTCTCCCAGATGTATTTGCTTGAGTTTTTATAAGTAAATATTTTGATAGAGTTGAGTCTGATTAAAGCCTCTCAAAAACTTGAGTAATGAAAGGTTTGGTAAGTAAAGGTACAAGAAAATTTAGTTGAAAGGTTAATAAAACTTAAAACATTCACAATTCTACCTGCCAGTTCCATAAAGTCATATCACAGTTCAATAATACTACTTCTAGGATTTTATTTTTCTCAAAAGATGTGAATAAAAAAATACTACTGGAAGACAACTTAAAACACTTGATATCTAGAACTATGAACTTATAAAACCATATTTTTTTCCTAAAGTGCCAGTACTTCTGAATTGACACCAGCTGAGATGGGATATTTATTGAAATCAGAACAAAACTAGGTATTTTTCCTACTGGACTGTAACAATTTTTAAAAGCCTTAAACCCAAATTTTAATCCACTGTCAGATTAGTTATTTATTTATGAATATTCAACATGCTACATTGTCAGCTAGAACTTGCAAGGACTTCAAAACAGTTAAAAGCTCATTCCTTAATCACAGAACATGTAAGGTGATTCTGCTAAGTTGAGGAGTATAAATCAAGATGAAAGACACATAAAGTATAGGAGTTTACTTCAGGATAGACTAAATATATGCCTGTTTTAGAAGTAATTCACGAAAATGCAAAAATCCAAGGCTATTTTCCTGGCTCTGTTTTCCTTCATTTTTATATTAATACTGTCATTACTAGGGATGGATTAACTTGACACTGACAATTTTAACCGCTTGAAAAACAGAGACCTTTAGTACCATGCATTCTTGCATTCTGCTGAAAGGCATAGAGGTTATATATTAAAGCAACCACAAGAGTTACTGAAGCTTCTTCTGGTCTGCAAGCATAAGGAGCTGGAAGTTTTCCACGTATACTACACTACACCTGTGTGGAGGCTACGTGTGTGTGTGTGTGTGTGTGTGTGTGTGTACAAGCATGCATCCCCAAAACATGTTAAACACATTATGAAACAATTGTTATTATTAATTTAATAGTATTAAACAAATGGTGGGAATAGTCCGACTGGAAAGGCTTGTAAGAGTGTCAGAAATCTTTTATAAATTCAGTAAAGTACGATAGTATTATAAAGGTTTTTTTATACCACATAAGCTAAAAGTCTCACCTCTCGTTCTAACATCAACCCTTCTGCTCTCAAATTCTTCTCAAAAGTGCTTCTTTTTTCTACCTGTGGACTTGACTTTTTGTAGACCAAGATGTAATCAATCCGCTTTTTGCCGTCTTTGAAGAAGAGTCCTGATGATGCCATGGCATCAGTCTAGAAAAGATAAAATAAAAATACACTAAATATGGCATCCATAGAGATGAAGAGCCCCATCACTAACTGCATGTTACACAGCATTTCCTAGAGCATTGAAATGTCCACGTATCTGCAGGATAAATATGTAAAGAAGTCACAGGAACAGGCAGTTCATTTGCCTCAGTCGCTCAGGATTTCAAATTAATTAGAACAAAACAAAAGAAAATAAAATAGCTCCACAAAACCCATATTCTAGCTATTTCTTTCAGCTGTGCAAAACCTTAAGATTACTGTGTGGTATGTACTGATATGAACTTCTGTTAATCCCTACTTTCCAGCATTTAATTAAAAAAAATTAAAGGCAAGTAAATTAAACCAAGTTTCCCAGCTTCCTACCTGGGCAAATTTTATAGAACAAACATATTTGTATTTTCTCCAAGAAAGAAATAAATCTAAAAAATTAAAAAAAGATACACTATTGATTGGAATGTTTTCCTGGATATTCTAGCTGAAGTGCTTTTTCAATGCCATGTTAGCAATGTTTAAATCTTGTCTAGTTCCTGCCCACCATGCTTGCAAACACAAGGGATTCTCTGACCTTGATATGGAAAACTCGGCTTTACACGCTGCTGCTGCAAGCTATTTTTGCATTCTGTGTTTTGCATGATTCAGAATAGACAGCGACTGTATCAACTGGTGTCAGACTATGAAGACTTCGAAATCTGAAAAGGTAAACTGAGAAACTACCATAATCTTCTGGAGAATGCAGCACTCATTTTAACACAAACTGTCCAGAACAAGTATGTTAGTTTGAAATAAGATGCATCACACCCATATATATGGGACCAGAACTCTATGAATGCTGCATCTTTTAGTCAATAGGATGCTAGTCTTAGAAATTCATCCTATGTGGATTATTTGATATGAAATTTACAATACTCAGAGTTATATCCAATAGTTAATTGATAAACAGAACCAAGTGTTAGTGCATGATATCAGCAATATAAATACTGGATACCAGCTCGCTTGTTTCTACGTGAAAGGTTTTTCTTACTCCCACATATCTCACTGCCAACTTCCTACATATTTAGTATTTCTGAGAACTCCTCAGTCTGCAAACCCTAAAGTTTTCTAACAAGATTCTTCCTCTTTCTCTGCTTTTTTAACTCCCAAAGCAAAAACCAAGGAACAGTCATTCTCAGACCACCTAGTGTTACAAAGGAGTGCACCATCACACATCTGGGTACACTACTTAAGTAAATCAGGCTTCAATTTAGAGCACAATTAAGCTTATTTTACCCCTCAGCAGTTGGTGATAGCATCAATTGTCTGTCTTTTCCAGATGACACTTTTCGAAACTAACCATAAAAACATTCCATTACCTGCTCCAAGGTACACAGCTGCTTATGTATTTTAGGAACAAGTCTGTAAATACAAAATGGGTGTTAGAAATCTCAACTGTGTACCACTTGGCTAGAGTTATGCTGTCACTTTCATACGCTGCCTCAGATGCAACCATCCAGATGTGGAAGCAATTTCAGTCTTTAGAACACAGGAGAGATGAATTCAAATCCCTCCAGGCTAAGCCAAAGCTAACCTGAGTCCTCTACTACCTGGGTAAAGGTCTTCATTTCTAAGCAAAAAAGGTGGTATCCTTTTCTTTCTTCTTTGAATTGGCATTCGTCATTTTCAGGATTTTCTATTTGCTTCATGTGCAACTTGCTGTGAGATGTGTAGCTAACTCAGGGCTACTGGGCGCAGCGCAGAGATCAGGTACTGGGGCTTCTGTTGTACGAGTGCTGGTTGATCACTGCCACGCTTGCCTCTTCATATACACCCAGGCCACCGGTGCCTTTCCTCCATCAGAAAATAACAGATAATGTGGAATTCAGAAACCTCTGAATACCTGCCCTTAGCCTAACTGAGGGGAAATGCTAATTTAAGATGGGTCAAGAAACAGGCCAAATCACAGAAAACGTAACATGAACTAAAGTAACTAATACATTACAGAATATTATTAGCCTGAATTTAAGAATATATCTAGAGTCAATTATACAGATCAGCTACGTGCAAAAAAATTCTAAAAACTAAAAAAATGCAAACAAACCCAAACTACTAAATCTAGAGAAAAGAATAAAGGCAGAGAAGACAAGATGTCTAATGTAACCAAGAGAAACAATACGAAAACTGGAAAATAATTAGGAGAAATACACAGACATAGGAAGAATAATTTTCCAATCCTAAACTACTTTGGAAGTTTGCTGAGAATAGGAAATATCCTTTCCTTTTGCTTGGCTTTTGACTTCAGATTTTCCTTTTTTATTCCCACAAGAAATTAAGTTAAATATAACAGAAAAAATAAAGAAAATAATGTATCAAACTTTTTTTAAAGAATAGCATACCCTATACTCTAATAATTTATTTTTTATACATTCTTCTATTTCTACTTATCTCAAGGTATTCAGATAAATAGTATCTGAAGTCCAAATCAAGGTAGTCAAGATCGTTAACCAAGATTATTAGTGCACTGAATATAGAGTCTGTCACCCCTTCTAAGAATTCTGAATGGGGATAGTAATAAAAACATTAATTTTTATTCTTTTGTTAAATGTCATAGATGTAATGATCTAAAGATACAAGATGCAGAGGTTTGAAGGTGAGGTAGTAGACTTAAAGGTTTGAAAGTGCAAGTTTGAATATGCAAGTTTTTGAATACCCAATTTTTTTTCAGGTTCAAGACACAAGCAATGAATCCGCTCTTCAACAATGAAGAAATCCAGCACAAGTATTTCACAAAAGCAGACTAGAGCCACTTTTTTGGTATGTGAAGCAGGCAAAATCAGATACAAAAATGGCCATAATTCCCCCAAAATGGAGATCTGGAACTTCTCTTATACAATTTCTGCTGGTGCAATTTCTATACAGACATTCTACAAATTAGATCTACCTTTTTGTAATACTTCTACCTTTCTTTGGATTATTATTTCTAGCCTTTCTCTCCTCATTTCTAAAACATGGGATTTTCTTCAGTCTTGGAAAAAACATGTTTTCTCTCTCAAATTAACAGTAAGAAAATATGCCCTCAGATTCATCTACACCACACAGAATTCTTTGGGGGCCATGTTCAATAAGTAATGAGTTGCGCTGATAGTAGAAAGAAATTTTCCATCTGTTCATCTCAGACCACTTTCAGAGTAGTACCACCACAGGCAGAGATGTGCAACAGTCAAGCCACCTGAACCACAATCGTGCAGTGAACCTGACCTATACTGGATTGATTTCGGGACTGATTCACTTCAATGCTACTAGCATGGCTAGTTTCACTTTAGTGCAATTCTCAAGCAATATTGTCCACCTATATTAGCAGGAATACCTGTAACAGTAAAAGAATTTATCTGGTGAATTAGGAGTTTTTTCCGGTTGATCTGAAGGAGGTCCATAATGTGCACAGAGAACAGGGAGCAATAATTTCAATTAAATGTATGAGTCAAGGCATATTGGCTATTATCTACACCCAGCACAGTGAATCAGTCTGTTAGTACAATGGGCATTCAGGCAAAGCATATTTATTATTTATCTGCTGGTTTGGACCAATAAATCTCTGATTCATTCTTTCACCTTTTTCTCAAAACAGTGGAGGAGAAAAGCACCAGAGAAATATTTTGTGGAAAGCCCTTATTCTCCTCTATTCTTTTTAAGATTTCCTGTTTCACCATCAAAATGTGTATAAAAAGGACTGATCAATGTTTGTTTTTCTCTCTAATCCTCTTCATCCTCTCTACCCTCTTAGTCTTCCAGATTTTCTGAAACAGTATCCACCTAATCAGCTTTCCTACATTTACACACATATGAAAACTTATTTAAGTTTGATTTGAAAAATTCCTTTTAGAGTATTGCTGTACAGTTCAGCTTGCAAACTCAGTTTTTTAACCTCACCTTGTTCTTCGCAAGCCTTTAAATACAAGAACTTTAAATTTTATCTATTTGCGTACTGAGGCTGTGAAGTGCTTCGTCACTCAACAGTAAACTTGCTCATAATGCAGAATTGTAACACACTGGTTTGCATCAGAGTAAAATATCACCTAAGGCTTTGCCACTACAGATCTGTTGCAGTTCTTTGGTTTTCTTTATTATTTGTCAACATTTTTTCGTTGATTCACAGCTTGTAATTATTACAACAAATAACGTGACATACTGCTTCGAAGTCTGAAACAGTGTAAAATTCAAAATACTGACATTATCATTCAACTGAAGTTTACAGTTTACACAAGACAAAACAAGTTGATCAGTTTAACCTAGAAAAGCTTTTGCTCAAGCAAAAAAAAGTGAAAGAAAAGTATAATACAAATACTTCGCAAAGTTATAAAATAAAGAGAGTACATTTCCATTCAAATGTGGCACAAGAATTTCATTGGATTTAGCCAACATGGAGGGACTTTTCAAGAAACTATTTTTCAGATCCTAATTAATAAGCAATACCCTCTTTACAAAGTGGGAACAGCTGTTTTACAGGCTCTTTCCCTCCCCAATTAATTTAAATAGCACAATTCACAGAAATTATAACTACTGCAACTCCAATGATTTCAGTCTACTGTTCTGCTCTGTAGATTAAACTTTTTCCAATTCTTTACGCCATACATAGACACAAATATTCTAGAAGAGTGAGTTGGAACCATTCTGAAAATAGTAAGCACATTTTAGATTCATGTAAGAGTAAATGACATGGTATGCACTGTAATATAATATATCAGCATACTTTCTTCTTTTTCCATCTCATACCGGTAAAATGTTTAAGTTAGTGAATAATTTGCACTACATAGGTAAATTCAGAGGTTAACTAGAACCAAATATGGATACAATGTATCTGTTGTAACCATTCCTTTCACCTTCACTCAACCACTGACAACTCTCAACAAGGCTAACATAACAGCAAGTGCTTAAATCTCTATAGGTGTACACATTTTTATAATTTTTAAATGATTATTTATTTCCTCTTGGATGTGTGATTTATAGACTACATTGTTCTCAGACACAGGCATGACCATGAAGTATCTAAGTGCAGAGAGAACGCCTAGCTGGGCTGTGGATATTCTCTCTCTTCCTGGCTTACAGTTCTCGGTGCTCTGATTTGCATGGGGATGGTGCTCCAAATTCTTCCTCTCCATCCCTTTCCCAAGCTCATCTACTCCATATTGCAGCTTTATCTGCTACATGAAATTGCATTTCCATATATACCTGCATTGGGTTTCTGTGGCAAGGTTTTGGTAGCAGGGGGTGCTACAGGGGCGGCTTCTGCGAGAAGCTGCTGGAAACTTCCCCCATGTCCGACAGAGCCAACGCCAGCCGGCTCCAAGACGGACCCGCCGCTGGCCAAGGCCGAGCCCATCAGTGACGGTGGTAGTGCCTCTGGGAGAA
>JANHGO010000038.1:28983559-28998364 GCA_024606505.1 Aquila spilogaster
CCCCGCGGGGGACCCACGCTGGAGCAGGCTGTGCCTGAAGGACTGCAGCCTGTGGAAGGGACCCACGCTGGAGCAGTCTGTGAAGAACTTGCAGCCCGTGGGAAGCACCCACGTTGGAGAAGTTCGTGGAGGACTGTCTCCTGTGAGAGGGACCCCACGCTGGAGCGGGGAAGAGTGTGAGGAGTCCTGCCCCTGAGGAGGAAGGAGTAGCAGAGACAACACGTAATGAATTGACCCCAACCCTGTGCTGCTCAGGGGAGGAGGTAGAGAAGTCTGGAGTGAAGCTGAGCCCAGGAAGAAGGGGGGCATGGGGGGGAAGGTGTTCTAAGATCTCATTTTTATTTCTCATTATGCCACAGTGATTTGATTACTAATAAATTAAACTAATTTTCCCCAAGTCGAGTCTGTTTTGCCCGTGACGGTAATTGGTGAGTGATCTCTCCCTGTCCTTGTCTCGACCCACGAGCCTTTCGTTATATTTTCTCTCCCCTGTCCAGCTGAGGAGGGAAGTGACAGAGCGGCTTTGGTGGGCACCTGGCGTCCAGCCAGGGTCAAGCCATCACAATACTCACCAAACTTTGTTACACTGGGCCTAACTCTGCTACTTTTGAAATCAATAAGCAAATTCCCATTGACTTGTCCAAATATTTGCAACTTAAGTTGTGCTATGGCAAAACCTCAAGTACATTCAAACCACTAGGAAAGGTTCTTTCTAATTTGCTTCTACATAAAAGCTACAGAAAGAAACCTGCCTAGGAGAGAGCATGTACTA
The DNA here is from genome assembly GCA_024606505.1 of Aquila spilogaster. NCBI lineage: Eukaryota > Metazoa > Chordata > Aves > Accipitriformes > Accipitridae > Aquila > Aquila spilogaster. The sequence continues at coordinate 28,984,332 of JANHGO010000038.1, forward strand.
GGAAACAAATGTACTATTTCCCTCTACCACCAGCGCAGCGTTCAGCCAATTTCAGCTCAGGTTTGTATGTATTTGACAACTTTCCATGGAATTCCTCCTCCATAACTTTGTACAGCTGCCCCAAAATCCATGTAATCTTTTAGAATCCACAACACCTTTGATAAGGATTTCCACAGCTCATCTGGAGAGCCACCTGCTCTTCTTTGTTTTGAATTCAGGTCAAGTCAGTGTTATTTGATGCTTCATGGCTATAATTCTACAAACAAATATATGTGGTTTCTTAAGCTTTGTAGGACCTTATCATTACTATAATACAATTACTGAAACTATTTGACTCAAATATCCCCTTAAAATTAACTGTACCTCTAATGTACACTATATAAACAAAAAATTAGTGATTATCAAAGAAATCACTATTCTTTTTTGGCCAAACATGTACAGTCCTCCTCTCATAACACTTCCTTACTAAACTTCACAATTACCTACAGTCAGACATGACCTATTAATAGAAAATATTAATGTAGAGGAAGTACTAATACGTTAATGATACATACATTAACATGTTCTTATGCATATGCTATATATTGCAATAGCATATTCTAGTATTTTTATTATATTAATAATATAAAATATGGACTATTTTGTTGACTAAAGTCAGATTTTAATATTCAACCACACTTAATAGCACTCAAGCCAAGGCAAAAAGCTAACCTCTTGTAACATTCACCTTGACTATACAAAGGGACCACCCCTTCAGTGGAGTTCCACTTTCTCATCTTAAGCTTGCAACTTCAGTCACTACTCATCTGACCACTGACCAATTTTTGGAAATAGCCTTTAGCAGTCTGTATTGTGTTCATTATTCTAGGACATTAATTAAAAAGCCATTTGAGGACTCTTAAATTATGTTGGCATTGGTTTATACAATGAAATAGTACAGAAAACTGAGATCCCAGCTTGTGAAGCTTTACTTCAACCTATTTGATTCATCAACTCGATGTCTACTTAAATACATGCTATTATTGACTCTGGCTGGAATAGTTAAAAGGAAAAAATTCAAAGTACTTCAGTGTGAATTTAGCCTAGGAAAAGCTGCACTACTAGATTCTACATGTGTTTATTTTAATCGATGAATTGATTCTAACTTACTATCAACATCCAGTAAATCAAGTCTGACATGAAAGAAATTGTCTAACCTGTTCGTTTCATGTATAAGATTTTCATCACCATTACCTAACATATAAATGCCAAATGAAAAGCAGGGTACAAGACCTTTAATAATTATATTTTATGATTTGCTTTACAGCTTCCTGAAATTTGCCAGCAATGACAATGAAAATGAGCATGATTTCTACTTATTTTATACATATGTACACGTAAACACAGAGGCTGACAACTATTTCTTTTAACATCATCCGTTAGTAGTTTGCTGCTGATGCACTTTGTACATTGCTTTAGAACATATCTAAAAAAATAGTTTCATCCACTACCCTTCTCAATCAGTAGTTAAAACATCAATAAAAGCACAACACGAGTGCTAGTCCGGCAGCACGCACACAGCGCACTGGACTCAGCCTGAAGCAGGTTATTCCGACCCAAGGTACCCACACAGGGACAAACAACTTTTACACTGGGCTGTAGCTCAGGCAGTGGAGGGTCTGTGTTTCAATTTCTAACTTCAAGGACTGTCATTTCCTTAATAAAAAGAACATAAGGAAGTTTCATATTTATATGAACATATAGAGAACATAAATTCTCAGCCATAATCAACAACAGGAACATTCACTTACATAAGTGCCGACTGATACAGTACACAAGAATTAAGCCCCCACAGCACGATATGTTTATTTTGCCTCTACAGCAGACAGGATGAAGTTCAACTTTCCTCTGTGTGGGTGGTGTAATTTGGATTTAGATTTGTAGAACTATGTAAAGGAAAGTAAATATACAAACAGACTAGTATCTGGGATCCAAAAAGATTGATGGATGCATACAGCTGGACCTCAGGATTCTTCCTTTACAGTTTGCACCCCAAGTTTGCTAAATTTCTCTCCCCCAAATCTTTTTATTTCATGGTGATGATGTTCAGAACAAAATTCATTTCCTCCCTAAGACAGCTCGTGAATTCTGACAGCTAAATGTGCTAGAGAAAAATCATTTTGATAAACTCTTACCAATAATGAAGCAACATACCAGAGAGACTTACTCAAATGTCTTGGGTTTTTTCCCAGGGAAACTATAAGAAGAGAAGAAAAGGGAAGAATCCACCAGTAGAAAAAGTGATGCTACTGCTGGAAATGGAAGCACTGAATCCAAGCACGGAGTCCCAGCATCACCGCTCCATAATAGCACCACCTCGCCAGTAGCATTTTTACAGACAAAGATGTAGGGAAAAGTTGTAGAACCAGAAAACATTGGAGGAAGAATGAAAGACAAGTAAACAGACTTTGAAATGTATTTGCTTCCTCATGGAAACAACAACATGTTCACTGACCTACTGCTGACTCATAAAACTTTTGTAAACGCCACCATAAAGTTTATTGACATGGAGTCTTACAGCCCAGACAGGACTGTATGGAACATGATATATATACATATTTATAAAAAAAATCACTTTGTACACTAGCAAGGAAAATCAGCTTGGAATGGAGGAGTAAGAGGGGGAGAACGAAGCTTACAATGCAAAACACACTGGTTATCAGAGGTGGGGCAAGGAAAAGCAGTTTTCTGTGTCTCTTGACGTCTTGGTTTTTAAGAGATGTTTTAGAGATAATAAGGGATGAGTTCAGGGCTATTACATCATGAATAAGACAGAAGTAACCATGGAAATAATTTGAGGAACGAGGGCAGGAATTTTGACAGCGGTAAAGTCTGATGTGTGAAATTCTTGGGCATTGTCACTACCTAAACCTGCAAAATCTACATGAATAGCTTTCCTGTTCTAACTCTGAGTAGAATGGTTGGTTATTTCTCATAAAAGAAAACTTTCTTCTAAGAACAATAATAAATTATATTGGAACTTCGTAAGATGCTATGAAGTAGAGCGATTACTGGCTGATTTGTGAAAACCACCTTATTTATTTTGATTATTAATTCTCCCTAATACTGTTACAATGAACTTTGCATTAACATCTTCAGCGATATTCACACTGAAGGACGCCAGCATTTCAGTGCTTAGTGTCTACATTCAGAGCTTATGACTCTTACCTTTAAGTATTTTCTGGAAATAAATACATTTCTGATGCTAACTACAATGGGATTATTTCCATGAACAAAAGTGAGATTCCTAATTAATGCTTGCTTTGTTTCAGGATGGTTAAAAATCAAACCTGGGACACCAACAGGGTTACAGACTTTTTAAGTTACATGGCATTAGCTGTGAAAATACTTGAAAAGACTTGAAAATATAGTAGTGGACTAGTTTTTCACATTTTAAAAATCATACTCTGATTACGAATACTCTAAGGTGTGCTTTATGGGAAATTTTCTAAGCACATGACTAAGTTAGCAATCAACTTTTTGTGTTTGAAGGGTTTTGGAATGGGTAAGTCCGAAATAGATTTATTATGTTCATCCTTTCATTTACTTAATTCCAAAAATATAGATTGATTGACTTTAAGTGTATATTGTTTTGGGTTTTTTTTCTTTTGCAAATAACCATGAGCATAATAATGTAGGAAAGATGCATATGCATATTTGCATATGCAAAGATATCCAAACTATCTTGGGCATCAAAGACAACACAGACTGGTTAACATGACAGGCTGCCATAATTACCCATGCTAATGTATTTCTGTGTATACTACACTGTACTGTGCAGAACCTAGCTGTTTTTTGAACAGAGAGGAAGACTTCCAGAAATATCTGACCTTCCTAATAAAACTGCAGTTTAATTTTTTAGGAGGAAACCAAAGTATTAGTAATTATTTTGGCTTCTTCACAGAGAACATTTTTTTCCATTTTCGTTCTGTTCAGACTTACAGGGTAAGCGTGAAAAATACATTTGTATATAATATGAAAAATACATTTTGCTTCAGGAAAGGAGTAGGTTTAGGTGATCTTATGCAAAAGTTTGAAAGGAAGTCTGTTCAGTGTTACTGTATGAGGAAACAGCAATGAAGGACATTTGGAGGCAGGAGGAGGCTTCCCATTTTTAGTACTTAACCAATTCTATTTGCTCTTTAAGTCTAATAGGGAGGCCTTAATAAGAAGCATACTGACATGACCACTGAAAATTTTTCTTTACATGTTTATTTTTTTAAACTTTCATCTTTATTCTAAAAGTACTTACTACTTTCCCTGCATTTCCTGAGCTCTTTTTTTTTTTTTCCTTTTTAAGCAAAACCTCACAGCAGATGAGAGCCATGCACTAGAAGCATAAACATGAAGTTAACTTTTGTTGCACTTTACCATGTCATTCTATTCTGGGATAATGATTTTATCTGTTATCATTCTTTTTAAACTTTATTTACTTTTACGTTATTAGACTGCATTTGCAGATTGCTCCTTATCTATCAGGCTCCCTTTGCTATTCTCCTTTCCAGTACACTGCTGTCAGCTGACATCTTGTTCTTATTTATACCCTAAAACATTTTTATTGCTAAACCTTCTCTTTCCGCACGCATACCTGGCTTCCACAGAACGCAGGAGCAGGATTATGAGTGAAATAGTGTATGTGAAATTAGTGATAAATTGACAGGATAAGAACATATAGCACAAATCTGTGCAGCTCTGAAAGTCATGGACTTAAACAGGAAAAAATGAAAACAGAAAATTCCTGCAAATGGGTGGAAAATGAAATATTAAGATTGAAGAATATTTTTATTCTGCAGATGTTACATTTAATTTATTCCATTTTTCAAAACCACCAAGAAATTCTGTAAGCGAAATATTTGTTTTGCAGGAGAGAGAGGAATAGATATGTTCAAAATCACAAAGAATCCAATAAAATGCCTAAACAATATATTTCAGGTTTTCATGGGTAGATTTATCCTTTAATAATCACTGTAATAATCTACACAGAACATACTGAGTTTTGCTCAAATTATAATGAATTTTCAGCAATATGTCCAGCTCATTAGATACAATTCTCCATATGTTTTGGCCAATTGCTTATTTAAGATCTTCTTTAAAATTCCTTCGAAGTTATGTAACATTTCTGGAGACTGAAAGAGAAATCATTTCAGACCCTATCCAACACCACGCTAGTCTGGACATGCAGTATTATAGCGGATATCAGCGGACACCAGAAAAAAAGCAGTAAACTAGGCTACTATATAGGTAGTATTTCCTTACAGTTCCTGAACCCATAGTGATAATATGTGAACTTTGTTCTAAAAATCCTTTCTTTACCTTGCCAGATGGCAAAATACACTACCTAGATAAAAAATTCATCAGATCAAAGAGAGCAAGAGTAATGTAGTGAATGAAAGGAAACGGAAGAGTAATTTCTCAAATATTCGTATCTTGACACTGTACACATGATAGTAATCAGTACAGAAAAGAATTCACTGCTTACTGACTTCAATGCTTCTCTGGACAAATGTTGTCTTCCATTCAAGTGATAAAGCCTGTTTAAGCCTGCTTTCCTTTCTTAGTGAAACTAGAACATGTCAAATACCAACCTTCCAGGCAGGGGCCTTCTCATTTCCTACATTTCCCTTGCAATAGCAGATACTACTCATTCCATACTTTGCTCAGCAGCCACTTGTTGGCGTCATTCCTCTGCATGAGATCCCTTGGCAGAATCACATACGTGTAGTCATACTTTCTACACAAGCTCAACAGCAGTTGGTAATGAAAAAATGGCAGAGATGGGTAATGAAGACAGCTTTTTAATGGGTCTGAACGACTCACGATTTTTCAGTATGAAATCTGTGGATTCTGAAATGATACCAGCCTACACCAAAGGAGATGATGAGTTATAAATCATAATCAAGGAAATGAGAAAAGTAGATGACTATCAAGATGAATGTTGGCATCCAGATACTATATCAAAGATATCTGATATTTCTAAAGCTTTAAAACTGCAGCAATACAAACCAGATTTACGGAAAGTGATGCATCGTATATGTGATCTGAAACACTAAACATTTCCTGAAAAAAAGGTGTATCGGCTTTCATCATGTCAGCAAGACAAGTTCGTTACTGCTGAAGTATTCAAATAGCTCATCATTGAGACAGATAATAGCACCAAGAATTAACTGCAAATAATTTTTTTAGCAATTTTTTCCCTGAGTCTCTCAGGCATAAAACAACCCTTCCAAACCAAGTCTAAATTAGAATCATTAACAAGCAGAGAAGAAGAATATGCTTTTATCCTTGTATGCTTTGCCAATGCAGTGTTTCTCATTTTCATTCTCTGGGCAGACTGAGGAGACTTTCTTTATCATGATAGATCAGTTTCTCTTCCAAATATATGAGAGTACTTACCAGCTATAAAGCTGTAGAGCAGTCCTCTGTGCTTTCAACAAGTCTCAAGAAGAATTTGAAGCCTCCTTTTGCTAGTTTTATATCCGTTTGGGGAAGAAGTTTCCCTTGGACATCTACTAATTGCCACAAAGACTTGTACAATACTCCAAAGGCAAAATAGTAACTTTCTTTTCTAATATAAGACTAATCTAAATCCCCTCTGCCTTTTTCCTGTGGAGGCAGGCGAACAGTAAACAGGAGAATCCTGCTCGGTTCCCTCATTTGCAAGAACAGTATAAAAGGAGAAGGAAGTTTCCAAAGTAATTGCTGTGATAAAAGGAGTTGTCAAGGCTAAAAGCCAGATGTGGCTTCAGAAGACTGTTTTTAAACTCTGAAGCACTTTGTTCAGTAGGTCAGGACATAAGAAGATAGAGACATAAAAAGTGCATTTTTGTTTAAACTTAATACAAATACAAGGCTCCTCTTTAAACTTTGAAAGAAAGTTAGCATACTGGCTGCCTATAAACTTTACATCAGTCCTGAATGCAGGCCTTGGAGAAAACACAGCTACTGGTCATTTTATATTTTACATGAAAATACAAAAAATTATTTTGCTTTAGCACAATGAAATGCCTGTCACTAGATAATCTGTTACCAGATTTTTTTGGTAGCAGTCTTACCCGTTATTAAAAATATTTTAAAATATTAAAAATATAATGCTCTCTAACATAGTCTATATTCTGCAAATTCTGCATTATTTTTTCTTTTAGGCCACATTTAACATAAAACGTTTTGTCTACCTAATCAACAAAATCAAACAAGAACATCCATTATTATTTCTGTCTTAATTCAGCTAGCCTTGCAGAAACAGACAACACATCTGTGAACACAAAAAGTACTCATTGCAATGGTTTAGATTAAAATATAACCCTTCTCTGTCATTACTGAAGATTCATTTTCACGTCACAGATTTCAAATCTGTAAATATGATTAACTGTAAACCTATATAAAAGTTATTAGGTAGCTATTATTATAAAAGTTCTTTTCTAAAAGCCTCCCATGAAGTGAAGTCTTAGATATCACATCAACCTGCTACCTATGTTCCAGAATCCTGTAGTAATGAAGATCAGCATGACTGAGAAAACAAGCTTTACAAGTTACACAACTCTCGTGAAACATCCGTTCAATGCTAAAATCACAAACTGCCACAGGCATAATGGATAAGAGAACTGTATAATGGCCTACTGAAGAGTATACTGTATGTAAAGCACAGAACCTTAAAGCTATTTAAAGCATTTCTAGATTTGTAGCATGGGATTATTCATGCCTTTATATACCAAAAGAGAATCGCTGGTAAAAAAGTTGTGCTGCAGAATACACTACTTCCAATGCTTGAAGAAGAAAAGTATTCAGAACTTCTTGAGGTTAGGTCATTTGTCATATATTTACAAGCAATTATGCTTAATGGAAAGGACAATTAAGGGTGTCCCAGCAAGAACAACAAAAAAAACCCAAACATGTTTTGAACTGAAAATCCACCATAATTCTTTGGCATTATGGTGGATGAACTGCTGTAGAAAATGCATTGTGATGAACACTGTGATTAGGTTATTACTCAGCAAGATAACATGTCAGTTTTATCTGGTGAGATGGCTCTTCCAGTGCTTTAGTAGAGGTTCCTGAAAATACTCCTACACTCTCCTACACATAAGTGAATTTTATCGTTCATTCAATGTGTCTAGCTATCCTTTGGATTTTGCTTACAAGGATAATCCTACACTTCAGATCACTCTCAAGTGATCATTTGCTACATGAACTTAGTTCTTCCAAACTCTCATAATTTCCTGAGGCCTCCCACCTGACAGGAATTCACTCCATGCTGGGAATCCTATGTCCTAAATTCTGTGCAATATATATTTTTTGAAAGTAGGCTACTGTCTCTTATATGAGTCGATACAGATCATTAGAATCCTTGATTCTATGTAATTTTGTTTGCTTTTGGTACAGAGAACTCCATTCACTGATTCTGTAGGTCAATCTATAATAGGGGAGCCACCTAAATTTCTTATCATGAGATGCCTATTTAAGCTGCAACTTATCCAATCCCTTAAAAATTATATTTCAAAAATATTTAAGCACATTCTCACTATTGATACAATTCGATAATTTTTTGTGTCTGTTACCTTTAAAGATGATTTAGTCCGAGGTTCTGTTTTCTGTCTGGTAAGCTTGTTTTGAATAAGCAATGACTGATCTGTACGAGCATCATAATTTCCGTGTTCTGAATCATCTGTGTATGTGTCTTTGTCCTTTCCTACGTCTGAAGGAAAAACAGAAGAAAACAGTGGGCTCATTTCAGGTTATGGTAAATTAACAGTATTGTTACAGCCACAGTTGAATATTCCTTTTAAGTATCCACTTTTCAGTAACTTACATTCTATCCTTTCCTGCGGAAGTTTTTATACTTGAAAAGTCATCATGTTTGTTTTAAACTAGAAGTGAGTTCTATTTTTAGCAGAAAGCCTATAGAAACATTTTTATTACCATTCAAACCAAAAAAGCCCACAACATTCTTTACAGTATTTTAAAAAAACCACAACGTGATATAAAGCAGATATTCAAACGCTTTTGTGCTTGACTCACAATTGTCGAGACTCAAAATGTGTTATCAAATAGGCAGGTGCATCCTGGAGACAAGAGTAACTTCTCATGTTTTAAATTTAAGCAAGCAATCAAAATGCCTGATTCCCCTACATACATGCTGCTCATCATTAGATACAGTATTTGAAAATTTTCATATTAGGTGTTGCAGTGACCACTTCAGAACACATTTTAAGAGGTGTACCTGATGGTGGTAGAAGCTGGTTGACACCATGAAGAAAGTGTTTTCCTTTTCATTGGATTTGTTTTAATTGCTCAACAGAAGTTTTTATAAAAACTGAGTATCCTAAAATAGCTCCATGTGACTGAGGACCTTCCTCAAAGCTCCCTACGACCCACTCTCAAAGACCAAATTTCCTCTTGCATCACCACTGCAAGCATGTTAGGACTCAAGTCTCTGAGTCACTGTACATCCTCTGTCAGAAGGGTGACTTTTTTCCAGACATTTAATTTCTGTGCACATTCTCCATCAAAAAATTATGACAATACTTACCGTATATACCCAGCATGAGTAAAATGAGGGGTAATGTCTGTACAATGTTGGACCATGTAAGTTCTAATAAATGTTGGAAAGTTAATATTTTAAAGATGAAGAAGATGGAATAATTATTCCCACACAATTATATCTTGGACAAATTGGAAATAGAAACATATTCAGACAAAAAAGTTACCCACAAATCCTGAGCCAAGTTCTCATCTCAGCTTTCACATCAACATGGGAAAAGTCAGGGGGAATGGGAACAGCATTTAGCCCAGTAATTCTAAACCCTAAATAGAAGCCAAGAAACAAGTCATGGTTGCTGTGGGAACCACAATCTTGAATTTCCTGAATTTTGTATTCATAAAAGCTCATCTGCAACAACAAAGTATTTTTCATTAAGTTGTTCAGTTAAACTCTCCACAGTAAGTACTACAGAAAAAAAATAACCACAATTATCTCATGTAGCCTAAACATTTCTGAGATGGAATATTAAACTGGAACATTTACCAAGAGCTGGTTTTTTTCTGCAATTTAGCTACTTACATAACGATTACACAAAATGAGCCCTTAGTAATTTCTGATATTGATATTAACCTCAGTAAATCTGTGAAGGGATTTCTTAATGTACAAAACAGCCTGTTTTAATTGTCAGAGCACCAAACTCAGAGATTTTATTTATTTTAAACAATGTTTTAACCTAATATATAGGTTAGTCTCTGGTCAACAAAAATGAATGTAGTAAAGAGACTGTGAAGAAGGTTTCAAATGGTAGGTATACAAAGTAGGAAACAGGAGACTTGAGCAACTTCTCAGAATTGACTCATGCCCAGATGTGGTGAGCTCTTAGCTTTACTAAAGATGAAGAGCTTGTAATAGAAGCCAGTAAAATGAAGAGGCAGGCCTATGAAACCTAAACTCTTGTATCTAGATAAGCCCTTTAAGCTGAAAGAAAGACTCTACTTACATTAAAAGTCTGGTTTTATGAGGGAAGTTTTACAGAATTAGACATTATGAGTACACCTAATACTGCAAAAAAACCTTTGCAGAAGTACATAATGTCTTATTTAAACAATTTAAAGTTACGAAATAAGTTTTCCCTTAGTGCTCAACATACTTTTACCTGCTAAACATTTTGTTTACAAGGACAGAACTTTTAAATTGTAGCATACGCTTTCTGTTAAAAAAAAAAAAAAAATTACCATCCATTTAGAGACACCTGCAGTCTTGCCTGAAATGTAGTCAAAAAAGGTTTTAGCAACAAAAAACCCCCACGAAAATGGAGAAATTTAGAATTAAAAAGGTACATTTCTTATACAAAATTTAACAATACTTGCTATTGTATCTTTCAGCAGTTGATGACTTATTTCATGCACCTAAAGCACTGTCCCACAAAGTAATGGTATCATTACAGTAAAAAGGGGAGGAATGAAGATTAAAAACATAGCATTTAAACATTGCACTTGAAGAAGCATTTGCTACACCTGTCTGAAAAAATGTCACGCTGAGAGATGTAGCATACAATCCATATTTTAAAAGTATATTCAAAAGTGTGCACTTTTCTTAACATTCACGTAGTTTTAGACATTGTTGTCAACAAAACACCTAAAGTGTGATTTGTAGATACTTTGAATAGACTAGTAGTCCCATTTACCTCTTCTGCAGCATATATTAAAACAAAATTTTAATATAAATAATTATACTGAAGGAAAAAGTTCAATGGATTGCGTCATATTTCTATACCAGAACAGGTTAGAAAGAACAATTGCAACGTGTGTGTGTTTTCAAAGCGTGTATGTTTTGGGAGGCTCATTCTGTTTCTTAAGTTGAACTTTCTGTAAATTTCTTTTGATTAGTCTTAAAATTTTTAAAGAATAGAGAATGAAATTTTTTGGGTTTAGGAAAAGATCTTGAGAGAAGATGACAAAAAAGAAACTTTGCCGCTAGTAGCATTGACTACATTTTTGTATTTTTCTATGACCTGGTGCTTTTTCTGCAAAAAGTTATTCACCACTTTTAATAAAAGAGAAGTCTCTCTTCAGTAATTTTCCCACCCACCAAGCCAAAATTGCATTCCCTTAAAGATAAACTTACACAACCTAAATTAACTTGAGCTTGATTGTTTCTAGTGTCACCAATGCACACTACAATACACAGTGATTTGACTCTAAGTCTTTCCTCAGTAACTGCAGTTTCTAAACTTCCATGACATTTTTATACAATGTTTGTCTATAAAGTAACACTATTTTCTTCCATGCTTTCCTCCACAATCTCTATTACTTGCTTTTGCATTTTAAGTGCCATTTGGGATTGCCACAAGAAACCAAGACAGCATCCCTAAATGTCATGGCTAGAGTTGCAGAATTTTTTATTATTTTTTCAGGGCTGTTGTGAGTGTTTGACCCTGGCTAGACACCAGGTGTCCAGCAAAGCCGCTCTATCACTTCCCTCCTCAGCTGGACAGGGGAGAGAAAATACAACTGCCCAAGAATATTTTTAACATAACATACCCCAAAAGCAATGACATGGACTACCAGTCTTTCTATTTGACTTGCATTATGAGTATCCGTCTTTAAATTCAAACATGGAGTCTTTATTTGGCTGCAGCTCCACAAAATGTCATGAGAAAAGCCTGCCTGCTTCAAGCTCTTTCCCTCTGCACTGTGGGAAAGCTACTGTTTACTTCATTTTTTATTTCTCATCATGCCTTCCCTGGCCTATGACGACTCATTTGGTTGTTATTGTTGAGAATAACTGCCAGCTCTCCCTGCTCTTGTAGTTCTTGGATGGGCTCTAATGCCAGCCACCACAACTAGCCTGCTTGACTTTGGGAGCGGGAGGGTGTAGACAAGAACCCACAGGAGGAAAAAAAAACCCAAATCCAATTCATATTGATCCAGAAACTCAGGCTTTTACACCAATCAACAGAAAGATGGCTTCTTAATGGACCCCAGACCACTGCCTGCCTCCCGCTCCCCAAGCATATGTTCTCTTCTTTGCTGTTAATAAAAGCCATCCCACCTGGGCTTTGCTGGGCATATCTGAAAGACACGAGCCAGGAGCGTCCCATTTGTATACACCAGTGGACTTCCAAGCGCTCACAATTTTTTTATTAAACACTTTTAGGTTTGGAGGTTTCATTATTTTTCCTCTCTTCAGAGCTAGAAAAAGTTGATCAGATTCTCAGCTGAGTAGGTCTGATCACTAAAGTACTCCTCTACAACAGCCAGTGATCAATGCTTATATGTTGAAATATATCAGCTGAACAGATGTGGGGTATTTAGCTTTTAGTTAATCTACACTGCAGGTATTAATTCAGTAAGGTACTAGAGTGAATAGCAATTTTCAGAAATGTCTAAAAAAACCCTTTAGTCAATGTAAAAATATGGCAAAGTTGGTAAAGAGTGTAATAATTGTTTATGAAGCATTCTCCCATTTCTCCTTTACTGCAGGATCAAAAAAAAAAACCAAAACCACAAAACACATTAAAATAATTTCTGCCCTGTAGGGGAGACTCTTGGCTAAAAACAGCTCTCCTACATTAATGTTAAAGTAAATGGCAGATCTAGAGTTACCAGAAAAACTTTGAGACTCTGCAAAACCTCCAGAGAAGTAAAGAAAAAAGGAAAAAGGGGGAGGTGGGGTGTGGTAGGGTGGATTGTTGTAAAAAAAGAAAAAATTCTGCTGCAGTGGGAAGACTTCAAATGGGAGGATGGGACTTGCATACGTTCATGCCCATGTCCCCTAAGTGACAAGGGCATCTGAAGGACATTTGCCTTCATTCTTATCAACTCTCTTTTTTTTTTTTTTGAGGTCCTTGCACAATTTTTCATTATTTTTTCAGGGCTGTTGTGATGGGTTGAACCTGGCTAGACACCAGGTGCCCACCAAAGCTGCTCTATCACTCCCCTCCTCAGCTGGACAGGGGAGAGAAAATATAACGAAAGGCTCGTGGGTCAAGATAAGGACAGGGAGAGATCACTCACCAATTACCGTCATGGGCAAACCAGACTTGACTTGGGCAAAATTAGTTTAACTTATTACCAGAGTAGGATAACGAGAAATAAACCCAAATCTTAAAACACCTTCCCCCCACCCCTCCGTTCTTCCTAGGCTCAAATTTACTCCCAATTTTCTCTACCTCCTCCCCACTGGTGGCACAGGGGAAAAGGGAATAGGGGTTACGGTCAGCTCATCACACGTTGTCTCTGCTGCTCCTTCTTCCCCCTGGGAGGACTCCTCACACTCTTCCCCTGCTCCAGAGTGGGGTCCCTCTCACAGGAGACAGTCCTCCACGAACTTCTCCAACGTGGGTGCTTCCCACGGGCTGCAGTCCTTCAGGCACAGCCTGCTCCAGCGTGGGACCCCGTGGGGTCACAAGTCCTGCCAGCAAACCTGCTCCAGCCTGGGCTCCTCTCTCCATGGGTCCACAGGTCCTGCCAGGAGCCTGCTCCAGCGCGGGCTTCCCACGGGGTCACAGCCT
>JANHGO010000038.1:28998464-29061111 GCA_024606505.1 Aquila spilogaster
CATTTAAGGCAGTCCACAGAAAAAAAAACTTGTCCCTTTTACCCCCATTATTAGGCATGGTGTTCTGATGTGGAATATCAACACCAACCAAATTGCAAAACCATAACAACTACACCTCTGGAAGTACTATTTAAGTATATTATGCTTCCATTTAAATACAATTAGGCTTCTTTTTTGCAGGTAGTGATGGCCGCAGTTGTCTTCCTTTTTCCAAATGACACTTTTCAAAGCAACCTATGAAAGCATCTATTACCTGTATATCTATAATCCAAGGTACATACCCTCCACACAACGTATATAGGTGTATGTTTGTGTGTATATATATATATACACACATATGTACATACATATAACGAATACGTAAATAGAAAATGGGTCTTTGAGATCTAAACGTTGTCCTACTTGTCTGAAGCTGTGACTTTCATGCTGTGCTTCAATATGTTTGCAGGATCGCTAAATCTTCTCGTTGACAAAGACAAACAAACAAACAGAAACCCACAACAAAACCAGGCTTTTATTCCTGTTTGCTTTTTACTTCTGTAGACATCTGACCAAAAAATAATACCTTCAGATCTTATTTCTAACAGTGCAAACTTGCACCTGTTCCGTAAACTGAAAGGTGTTTTTAAAATTATGTATTAGAAACATTAAATTATGACAAGTAATAGTGCAGCCCTCATACACGTGCCCATTCGTAAAGAAACAATTTTTAAAACATGACAAGATATCTACAACACGGAAGCCCTGCTTCTATCCCATTCTGCCCTTGGAAGACAAAACTCAACTGTAAAGCAGGGTTTATGGATCTCCCTACTTTTACATAGCTTCCTGTGTTTTTACAGTTTGGATGTTGCTCATCCTCTGGCACGCTCTTTGCTGGCATCACTGGCAGGCCTAACTACTCACTGTCTTACACCTCATTTTAATGAGTAAGACCAAGTGGGCATCTTTTCTCTGTCACCTTCAAATTGCTCATACATTCTTCAGCAGGTAGCAATGTTAGTCCCCAGAGTGCTTGTTAATACATTTCCCTCACTGCTCACAAATCATCTCTTATTTCTTCCTCTACCCTTACCTTCTCTGTCTACTTCTACCACTCTTCTTTGCCAAGAACCCACTCAATTTCTGTAATTCTTGTAATGACTTGCAGATAAGTATGATGCTTTGGGGTAGAAATTGCTCTTCAGCCACGAAGTACTCCAGCATAAGCATTTCACAAAAGCAGACTTGAATTGGCTGCTTTTTTTGGTCCATGAAGTTATCAAAACAATAGGAAAAGCCTGCCCAAAATTCCCCCATGGGGAGATACGAAGTATATCTATCAGTTTCTGCTCGTGCAATTTCTGTACAGACATTCTGCACATTAAATTTCCCTTTTTGTATGACACCTCTACCTTTGTTTTGGATTATACTTGCCAGCCATTCTTTTCCTTGCTCTTCTCTCTTGCAAAAAAACCCATTCCTGTAA
Organism: Aquila spilogaster; assembly: GCA_024606505.1. NCBI lineage: Eukaryota > Metazoa > Chordata > Aves > Accipitriformes > Accipitridae > Aquila > Aquila spilogaster. The sequence continues at coordinate 28,999,933 of JANHGO010000038.1, forward strand.
GAGTAAAGTGAACTATTTTTTCCTTCCTCAGATTAACAATGGTAAAATATGCCCTCAGGTTCATCCGCACTGAACAGAAATCTCTGGGGGCAATATTCAATAAATAATGATCTGCACTGTCAGAAGAAAGAAATTTCCCATCTGTTCATCTCAGAACACTCTTAGAGGATCTGATTCTTACAGATGCTCAGACTGAAATGCACAATAGTGAAGCCACTGCTACTTTTGCTTTGCTGGTTTCACTTCAGTGGAATTCTGGAGGAACAATGTCCACCACCTATGTTACCAGGAGCATCTGGGCCAGTGAAATAATTTATCTAGGGATTTCAGGTGATCTGAAGGAGCTCCATAATGCATAAGGAGAAAGTGAGCATTAATTTCAATCAAATGTAGGAGTTAATATTTCCTGTTTTGCTTGGAAAATGGGTACAAAACTATGCTGATCAATGCTTATATCAGCAGTAGCCACCTGATCAGCTTTCCTACACTCAGAGTCTGGTATGGAAACCTATTTATGTTTTGTTTGAGAAATTCTCTTTGGAGACTTGCTGCTGGAGAGGTACTATACAGGAACTGAGAACGACTATGCTAATAAGCCATATAGGGTTGACAAATTACTAAGCAATCAGCAGAACCTTTTGGCAATAATGACAGACTAAATGAGAGAACCAGCATGTCTTAGGAGACTCAGTTCATTTAAAGAAAAAAGCAGAAAATAAGGCAGAATAGAAACTTATACACTCCTTTTACGTTGTGTTAAGGGACACGGTTTAGTGAGAACAAGTCATTAATGACTCCAGTTTGAACAGTGACAAGAAAATTTTTATCAAGGCAAAACCAAAGTACTTAACCATGAGTCTAAACTAAGAAAAGTCACATTACTTGATTCCACATGTGTTTCTCTAATAATTTAATTTGTCCTTCCTATCAACACTGAGTAAATAGAGTCTGACATAGAAGAAACTGCTTAACTTGTTAGTTTTACGCATAAGATTTTCATTAACTTTATTTAACATCCAAAGGCAAAGTGAAGAGCTGGAAAGCAGACCTTTTCTAATGACATTTTAAGATCCCCTTCGTAGTTTCCTGAAATTTGAAGTAACGACCAAACAAAACACAGTGAGAGTGCTAGTCTGGCAGCACGCACAACGTATCTCGGACTCGGCCCAGAGCAGGTTATTCTGACCCAAGATATGTATACAAGGAGGGGCAACTTTTACTCTGGGGTGTAGCTCAGCCAGTGAACAGTCCATGTTTCAATTTCTGAATTCGAGGTCATTTACTTTCTAACAGAATCTAAGGCAGTTTCACATTTATGAGAACATCCAAGAACATCCTCTCCCAGCCATAGCCAACAAAGTTAAGATTCAGTTACTTTAATGCTGACTGATACAGCACACGAAAATTAAGACTCCACAGCATGATGTGTTTATTTTTCCTCTGTAAAAGACAGGATGAAGTTCAACTGATCTCCAAGTACATTGTGAAATTCGGATTTAAATTTGTAAAACTATGTAAAAGTAGTTAAGGATATCAACAGAACGCTATCTGTGATTGAAACTATAGATGGACACACAAGGCTGAGTCTCAAAATTTCGCTTCTACACCTGAAAATTACGAAACCTTCTCCCCAAGATCCCTCTATTGTAAGGTGATGATGTTTGGAACAAAATTTATTTCCACCCTAAGATGGAATTAGATATGAATTCTGACAGCTAAATGTGCTACAAAATCATAGAATCATAGGAGTTGGAAGGGACCTCTAGAGATGACCTAGTGCAACTTAACAATGATGAAGTAAGATTAAAGAAAGACTTATTGAATTGCCTTTTTTTTTTTTTTTTTATCTCTTTTCATTTTTTTTTTTCCCAGCAGGGGAATTGTAAGAGAAAGGAACAATGTAATAAGAAAAAAGTGATTCTGTAACTGGAAATGGAAGCACTGAGTCTCAGTCTCTCTGGTAACCCAGTGTATGGCATTTAATGAAGACATGAAGAATAGAGGTAACTTTAAAGAAGATGTGAGAGAAGAACATCAAAAAAGGTTTGGGGGCTTTGGTAGGTCATTAGGTAACGTGTAACTTACACGATTCTACATCTATATTCACAACTCTACCTTCTTTAATATTAACACTTACACGCAGATGGAATGTCAGCTATCAAGGTCACTTAAACCATGCCTTCATAATGCACAGTATCAGCAGACAGAGCAGAAACAAAACTGCCATGGCACAAGAGTGCCAAAGCAACTGACAAAATCTCCATTGGAAGTAACAAAGCCAAAGAGTGTGTCATGAATTTGTCCAGTATTATTCACTGATAATATGTTGAATCACAGTAGGAATGGAATATAACTCTGGTAAACTATTTTTTATTTCTTAGTCATAAAGGTTACAGGCATTCTCTCAACTTCTGCAGCAAAATATTTATGCCTTTGCCTAGCATCCTTGCTAAGGTTGAAGACTGAATTTCTCATGTCCAGGTTCGAGAAGTTCAATTGAATATCATTTTCCCATCCAACATCCTATTTAATTATCATTTAAAAAAAAATCCAAACTATGTATGAAATCTTGGTAAAAATATTTTGTGCTCCCCAAAGCGGTAGCAGTTGATCTGCAAATACAGATTATTAGCCCCAGGCACATCAGTAAATGTATCAGTATTCATTAGATGTAAGTAAATTAATTTGCAAGTGAATGGTTCTCGTTAACAGACCTTTCAAGTTTATTTTCAAATATTAGACATCCCCGTAGAAACTTATATGAGAATAATGTACTTGATGATTTTGTTAGTACTATACCAGTGCCTTCCACATGTAACAAACAGCACGCACACATTAAATCAATACTCTGCCCCAGCATCGCCCCTCTACAGTGGCACCACCTTGCCAGTAGAATTTTTGGGATACAAAGATGTAGGAAAACACTGTAGAACAAGGAAACACTTGAAGAACAAAAGACAAGAAGACAGACTTTGAAATGAATGCTACTTGTTTTCTCATGAAAGCTGACCAGTGAACATGTTCACTGACCTACTGCTGACATGCCAAACTTACAACCACCACCATGAAGTTTATTGGCTAATTAGGATAGCGTAGAACATTCTGCAACAAAGAAAATGACTCTGTACTCCTGCAGTGAGTATCCGCTTGGAATAGAGGAGCGAGAGAAAAAGAATGTAGCTTACAATCAAAACACACGTAGTTAGATGAGAGGCAAGGAAAAACAGTTTCTGTATTTCTTCATCTCTTCAATTTGAAGAGATGTTTTAGAGATAATAATGGATGAGTTCAGGGCTACTGAATCCTGTACGAGTCTGAAGTAGCCATGGAAACAATTTGAGGAACTAGAACTGATATGTCAACTTTTTAAGGTAATGAAACTACCTGTAAAAGAACAGCTGCACCATTGTCACTGTAAGTAGAATGGTTATTTCACATAGGAAAGACGTTTCTATCGATACAATTCACTAGTGTTCATAAGATGTTATCAGGTAAAGAGATTTCTGGCTGACTCTTGAAAACCATCCTGCTTATTCTGATTACTCATTCTCCCTAACACTGTTACCACGAACTTTGTGTTAATATCTTTGGTAATATGCACACTGAAAGATACCATTATTTCAGTGGTTTGTGTCCACAATCAGAGCATATGACTCAACCCTCAGCTTTAAGTATTTTTTCGAAATAGACGTTACTAACGCTAACTGCAACAGGCTCATTTCCAGGAACAGAAGTGAGATGCTATATTAATGCTTGCTCTGTTTCAGATCAAGCCTGTGACCCCAACAAAACTACAGACTGGCACTAGCTGTGAAAATACTTGAAAAGATTTTAGGCTATAGTAATGCATTGAAATAAAATAGTGCTAGACTCACTTTTAATATTTTTCAAGTCATTCTTTGCTTAAGAGTACTCCAAGATGTGCTTTCTGAGAAACTTGCTAGGCACAGGACTGTGTTAACAACCACCTTGGGTTTGGAGAGTTTTGGAATGGATAAACCTAAAACAGATTTATTATATTCATCCCTTCAATTACTTAATTCCAGAAATTGATTAAAAGATATAAATAATATCAGAGCCAACAAAGCCTGCTTAATGTGCTGTACTGCCATAAGCACTCGTGCTTATGTATTTCTATATTATACTACACTGCACTGTGCAGAACTTAGGCTGTTCTCTGAACTGAAAGGAAGACTTCCAGAAATAGTGGAGCTTTCTAATAAACCTGCAGTTCTGGTTTAGAAGTAGATCAGAAGTTCCTCATTATCCCACCTTCTTCATATTCTATTTTTCTTCATGCATGTTCTTTTTAGACTATCGCTTTAATATAAAAAAATACATTTTATATAATATGAAATATGTATTTTCCTTCAGATAAGGCGTAAGTTTAGGAGATCTAATGCAAAATTTTATAAGTCTGCCCAGTGTTACTGTGGAAAGAGGCAGCAATGGAAGATGTCTGACGACAAGAGGCTTTACACTGTTAATACTTAACACAGAATCACAGAACCACCTTTATTTGCTCTTTAGGTCTAGTAGGAAGACTGAAGTAGGAACCATACTGGCATGATCACTGAACATTTTCTTTTTTATTTTCTTCTTTAAACTTCCATCTCTCACTGTGGTAAAATTTCCTACTACTTTCCCTGCTATTTCTGAACTAATTTCAAAGATACCTTTTTGATTCCTTTTTTTCTTTTTCTTTTTTTTTTTAATGAAACCTCACAGCAGATGAGAACCATGCACTGAAAGTATAAACAAAGTCAACTTGTGCTGCACTTGACCATGTCATGCTATTCTGGGATAACAATTTTATCTGTTATCATTCCTTTTAAACTTTATTTACTTTTATGTTATTAGATTGCATTAGCAGACCTCTCCTTATCTATGAGACTCCCTTTGCTATTCTCCCTTCTAGTACATTGTTGTCAGCTGACCATATCTTCTTATTATCTATACACTAAAACAATTTTAATTGACAAACCTTCTCTTTGAGCACGCATTCCTGGCTTCTTCTGAACACATGAGCAACATAGATTGAGTGAAATAAGGTACCTGAAATCAGTGATAAATTGTCAGACTTAGAACTGATGGTACAAATAAAGTATAAGAAACTGTAACTCAGTGTCATGCACTTAAACACGACAGCAATAGAAGGAGAAAATTCCTGCAAAAGTGTGGAAAAAAAAAATAAGATTGAAAAACATTTATTCTGGAGATCGATTTGATTTATTCATTTTTATTTGATTTATTCAATCTTTCCAAACCACCTCCATGAAATTTTTTAAAATGAATTAGTTGTTTTCCAGAAGAAAGGAACAGACATCAAAATCCAACAGAATCCAACTAAAAGCATAAGCAGTATGTATCAGGTTTTCACTGGTAGTTCTATCTTTCAGTAAACACAGTAGTAATTTACACCGAACACACTGAGCTTTGCTCAAGTCATATTGAATTTTCAGCGTTATGTCCAGCTAATTGGAAACAATTCTACACATTTTAAGCATTACTTTATTTAAGATCTGCTTAAAATTTGTAGCAGTTACACAACATTTCCAAAGACTGAAAGAGAACCTGTGTCAGATCCTATCCAACACAAAGCTATTTTTGACACGCAGTATTACAGTGGATATTGGTAGATAACACAAAAGGCAGTAAATTAGGCTACTGTACAGGTAGCCCTTCTTTGTACTCTCTGAACTCATAGTGATAACATGGAAAAGTTTTCCTAGAAGCCCTTTATTTACCTTTCCAGACTGCAAAAAAAACTACCTAAGGAAAAATGTCATCTGATTTAAGGCCAGTAGCACTAATGCAGTAAATGAAAATAAATGCAACTGTATTTTCTCAAATATTCCCATCTTGCCACTATACGCGTTATAGACATTGGTACAGAAATAATTCACTTCTGCTGACTTCACTGCTTCATTGGGCATCTTTAGCTTCCCATTCCAGTGACAAAATCTGTTTAGCTCACTTTCCTTTCTTAGCAAAACTAGAACATTTGAAATATCAACCTTCCACTCAGGGACCTTCTCGTTTCCTACGTTTCACTCGCAATTAACAGATACCACTTATGTCATATTCTGTTCAGCTGTCACTTGCTGGCATCATTCCTCTGCATGAGATCCCTTGGCAGAGCTACATATGTGAAGTCATACTTTCTAAAGAATCTCTGTAGCAATCGGTGCGGAAAACAAAGCAAATATGGACAACAAAGACAACTTTCTCAATGGGTCTGAACAACTCCTAGGTTGTCAATATGAAATCAGTGGATTTTACATTATCAGCCTACACTAAAGAGGATTAAGTTATACATCACAACAAAGGAAATGAGTAAAGCAGTTGACTAGCAAGGTCGTTATTGGCATCGAGGTGCTATTATATGTATTATCTGATGTTTCTAAGGCTTTAAAACTGCAGCGATGCAAGGCAGATTTATGGAGAGTGCACATCACGTATGCAATCAGAAACACTAGGCAGTTCCTGAAGAAAAAGTGCACTGGCTTTCATCGTGCCACAACTTTTGTTATTGCTGAAATATTCAAGTGGCTTATCACTGAGACATCAAGTATTAACTGCAAATGACCATTTGTCCCCAAGTCTCTCAGGTGCTAAACAGTACTTCCAAACCAAGCCAAATTAGAATCATAAGCAGAGAAGAATAACATGCTTTTAACATTTTAGGCTGCATTAAGGCAGTATTTCTGATCCGGTCAGATTGAGAAGACTCTTTTTTTTTAATAACGACAGCTGAGTTTATTTGTATATGAGAACACTTACCTCCCGTAAAGCTGCCTTCTCTCCTTTACACTGCAGCTCTCAACAGTCTCAAAAAGAAACTGAAGTCTCCTTTTGCTAGTTTTCTACCAGCCTAGGCTAAGTTTTCCCTAGACAACTTCCATTAAACTGCCAGAACGATCTGTACACTGTTCCATAGGCAGAATCGTAACCTTCTCTTCTACTATAAGACTCATCTAAATCTCCTCTGCCTTTTTCCTGTGGAGGCAAACAGTAAACAGAAGGAGAACATCTCATTTACAGAAACAATATAAAAGCCAAAGGAAGTTTCCAAAGACATTGCTGTGATGAAAGTTGTTGTCATGGCTAAAAGTCAGATGTGGCTTCAGAAGACTTGGAAAAACTTTTTTCAGCGGGTCAGGATGTACAAAGGTTGAGACATAAAAATTGTACTTTTGTTTAAACTTAATACAAATACTAGGAGCCCCTTTGAACTTTGGAAGAAAGTTAACTTGCTGGCTGCCTACGAACTTTGTGTTAGTCCTACGTGCAGGGCTAGAGGAAAATGGAGTCATTCTGTATTTTACATGAAAACAGAAGAATGTCTTGCTTTAGCAGAATGAGAAGTCTGTTACTAGACAGTCATTATCTGGGACTTAACTTTTTTAGCTGCCTTATTGTTATGAACAATATTTAATTACCTGTAACATACTTTAAATCCTGCAAATTCCACATTCTGCATTTTTTGTTACCTCACATTTAACACAAAAGGCTTTGTCTGAGTAATTAACAAAATCAAACAACTTTCTGTTAAAAACAAAACTTCAGCTACACAAAAAAAACTGTTAGCACAGAGTTCTCTTTGAAGTGCTATATACTAAAATATAACCCTCCTCTGTCATTACCAAAGCTTCATTTCCTCATCACAGGTTTCCAGTCTGTGTATATTGCTATCTATAAACTTCTCTCAAAGTTATTAGATGGCTATCATAATAAAAAAAAAAGCTTTTTATGAAAGCATCCAATGGTCAGTCTCAGGGATCATACTGACCTGCTGATTCTTACAGAATCCTGTAGTGAATATAATACAGCCTGACTGAGAAAATAAGCTTTACATCAGTTAGAAGACTCTTACCGAAACATGCATTCAGTGTTCAAGCAACAGAGTTGAAAGGGCATAATGTATGTCAGAAGTGTATAATGGCCAACTGAAAAGTGCAGTCTCTGAAGAACGAAGAATGTTCCAGAAATTTAGGCAGTTCTAGATTTGGAGCAAAGTATTATTGACAGTTTTATGTCACAAATTGAGAATTATTATTTTAAAATGTACTGCAGAATACACTATTTTCTAGTGCTTGAAGAAATAAATCACTCAGAACTTCGTGAGAATAAGTCATGTGTCTTATGTTTATAATAAACTATGCTTGGCTCAAAGGAAAACCACTGATCTCCCAGTCTAGAGCAAAAACAAAACCAAACAGACCTATTTTAAACTTAACATCAATCATAATTCTTTGGCATCACAGCAGATGTAGGAAATGCATTGAGACGAATACTGTGATTAGCTGATTACTAGGTGAGACGACTTGTCAGTTTTGTCTGGTGAGATTTTTTCTTCACTCCATGCTGGGAGAGACTTATGCTCTCAGTTCTGTGCACGGTCATTTTTTCACAAGAAGGCTACAGCCTCTCAAATGGGTCATTGCAAACCATTACAACATTTGACATAATTTTTGGTGACTTCTGCTACGGAGAACTCCATTCACTGCTTCTGTAAGCTCTGTGAGGAACCTCCTGCAATTCCTTCCGTGAAAAGCTTCTTCATTTAAACTTCAGCCTACCTTACCCCATAAAAATTACATTTCAAAAAGCAACTGATAGAATTTAATGAAGTTTTGTGTTTGTTACCTTTAAAGATGATTTAGTTCGAGGTTCTGTTTTCTGCCTGGTGAGCTTGTTTTGAATAAGTAATGACTGATCTGTACGAACATCATAATTCCCATGTTCTGAATCATCTGTGTATGTGTCTTTATCCTTCCCTCTGTCTGAAGAAAAAAAGAGAAGAAAACAGTAAGCTCATTTCAGGTTATTGTGGGAAGAAACACTAAAGTTACAGCCATAGTTGAATACTCCTTTTAAGTATGCATTTTTCAATAACTTCCTTCCTGCAAAGGCATTACATTTGAAATGGTTGTCTTAAACTAGAAACCACTTCTATTTTAGTACAAAGCCTACTGAAAACGTTTCTCTATTATTATTCACATTAAAAAAGCCCACAAAGTTCTTCACTTTAGTTACAGACAAAAGGAAAAAAAAAAAACTCTACAAAATGATAAAAGCAAATATTCACATGCTTTGGTGCTTGACTCATAATTGAGCCATTACACATAGTAACTGAAAATCTGCACATTAAGGTATCCCAGTGACCACTTCAGAACGCAATTGGAGGTGTACCTGATGACAGCAGAAGACAGCTGACACCATGAAAAAGTGCTTTGCTCTTCGGTGGTTTTGTTTTTAACTACTCAACAAAATATTTATAAACATATTTGAATATTTCAAGTTGGATAATAGGAAGTATTTCTTCTCTGAAAGAGTGGTCAGGCACTGGAATGGGCTGCCCTGGGAGGTGGATGAATTACTGTCCCTGGAGATGTTGAAGAACCGTTTAGAGGTGGCACTAAGGAACGTGGTTTAATGGGGAAATATTGGTAGGTGGATGGTTGGACTAGATGATCTTGGAGGTCCTTTCCAACCTTGGTGATTCTATGATGATTCTATGAGTATCCTAACTGCAGGAGACTGAGAACTTTCGTCAAAGCTTATTAGGACCAGCTATTACAGGCTAGATTTCTCTCTACATCATCACAGCAGTCCCTCCGAATTAAGTTTCTGAGTCATTCTATAACATCCTGCCACCAAAAGGGAGAAGTCTTTTTCAGATACCAAACTTCCTTGCGCATTCTCCATCTAAAATATCATGACAAGACTTACCCAGCAGCTGTAAAATGGGGGATAATGCGCGTACACGGTGGGACCATACAATTTATAGTGAATGCTGAAAAATGGTTAGATTTGAAAACAGTATCTTAAAGATTAAAAAGATGGAATAATTATTCCCAAACAGCTATATCTAGGACAAATTGTAAACTGAAACTATTCAGGCAGAAAAGTTACCCACAAATCGTGAGCCAAGTTTGCATCTCAACTCTCACATCAACATGGGAAAAGTCAGAGGAACTGGGAACAGTATTTATCCCAGTAATTCTAAACCCTAAATAGAAGCCAAGAAACAAGCCACGGTTGCTGTGGGAACTGCAATCTTGAATTTCCTGAATTTTATATTCACAAAAGCTCATCTGCAACAACAAAGTATTTTTCATTCAGTTGTTCAGCCAAATTCTCCACAGTAAATATTACAGAAAAAAAATAACCACAATTATCTCATGTAGCCTAAACAATTCTGAGAAGGAATATTAAACTGGAGCATTTACAGAGAGCTGCTTTTCCTACAGTTTAGCTACTTACACAGTAATTACACCAAATGAGCCCTCAGTAATTTCTGATGTTGGTATTAACCTCAGTAAATCTGAAGGGACATTTTAATGTATAAAATAGCCTATTTTGATTGTGAAAGTGCTAAACTTGGCTCTTAACAAAGCATTGCTCTCCGGACAACAAAAACAAATTCAACAAAAAGATTGCAGAATGCAATAGGTATCCAAGGTAGGAAACAGGATTCTTAAGTATATGAGCTGACCTGACTTACTCCCAGATGTGACCAGCTCTTATCTTTCCAAAGATCAAGAGCTTAGAAGAGAATGCAGTAAAATAAAAAGAAGGGAAAAAGTCCTATGAAACCTAAACTCTTACAAGGTACACAGGCTATCTAAGTCGAAAGAAACACTTGTATTGAAAAGTTTGCATTCGTGAGCTAAGTTTTAACAGGATTAAACACTTTGAGAACATCTCACACTCGCCAAAAATTGGGCAAAAGTGTTACTTAAATAGTTCAGTTACAAAATGAGTTTCCCCTTATTGTTCAACATACTTTCACTTACTAAACATTTTTTACGTTGTCAAGGACACAGCTCGTAAAGTGTACTACTCATTTTCAGGAAAAAAAAAACAAGAAGACATTCCATTTAGATATGTGCTATCTTATCTGAAATGCATACCAAAAAGGTTTTAGCAACAACCCTTCCACAGCCCTCATCAACAATAAGAAAACCTAGAGTTAAAAAGAATATAAAACTTACTTAATAACATTTACTATTGTACACTTAAACATGACATTTTATGCACCAAAACCACTATCTCTCAAGGCAATAGTATCAAATGTAGCAAAAATGGGAGGTTCTCAAGGACATGATTTAGCAGTGGGCTGTTAGTTAGGGTAGTATGGTTAGGTTGCGGTTGGACTTGATGATATGGAAGGTCTTTTCCAACCTGAGCAATTCAGTGATGATTACCACCTAGCACTTGATCACTGCAGTGTTTGTTACATCTGTATGAAAAAACATCAGAGACAGCATGTAACACATACTGAAAAATTATGTGTGTATTTTTCTTAACGCAATGAAGTTCTATGTACGGGATCTATGTCAAGAAGTTTTCAAGATACTTTGAACGTACTTTCTGTGCCATTTGCCTCTTCTGCAGCATATGTTAAGACAAAATATTTAACGTAAGTAATTCTATTCAAAAGAAAAAGTTTAATGGATTGCATTGCATGTATATCCAGAGCTGGTTAGAACAAATACTTGCAATGTGCATGGTTTTGGAAGGCGCATCTTGTTTCTCAAGTTCAATTTTTTATACATTTCTTTTGAGCTGCTTCAAAATTTGCAACGAATAAAAAAAGGAATTAGTTTATTTTGGCAAATGACCTCAATTAAAATGAGACAAAACTTTAAAATAAAAAATAGTCAATGCTGTCAGTGGCATTCCTCTACGAACAGGCTCTTTTCCGTAACAAGGTATCCATCACTTGCATCGAGAAAGATGAAGTTTCTCTTTTAGAATTTTCCCACTAAATCAAAGTGACATTCCCTTAGGGATGAAATTATACAGCCTGAATTACTTGAAACATGACGGTGCCTAGTTTCACCAATGCTTGCCACATTTTGTACAAACGCAGTCATTTAACTTCCTCAGCCTTTCTTATAGATCTGCAGCTTTAAAACTTCCATGACAATTTTTATACAATTCTTTCCAACGAAGTAACACTGCCATCTATTCCTCCACAGTCTCTTTGTTTATTTGGTTGGTTTTCATTTCGACAGCCATTTGGAACTGCCACAAGCCAAATCAAGATAACAACCCCGAATGCTGTGACTGGAGATGTACTGCCCAGAGGTGTTTTTAATGCAACATCTCCCAAAAGCAGTGAAATGGACCAAGAGCCTATTTGGCTTGCATTATAAGTATCCATCTCTAAATTCAAACACAGAGCCCTTACTTAGCTGCAGCTTCACAAAACATCATGAGAAAAACTTGTCCGCCTCAAGCTCTTCACTCTGCGCTATGGGAAAGCTGCTGTTCACTTCATTTCATTTTAGTTTTCCATTTCCCATCATGCCTTCCCTGGCCTGTGACAGCAAATCAGGGAGTTACTGTCAAGAACATATCTCAGCTGATGCTGCTCTTGTAGCTCTTCAATGGACTCCGGTGCCCACCACCAGCTAGCCTGCCTGCTCCAGGGAGGAGAGCGCAGGTAAGGTGCCACCAGAACTGAAAAGCAAGTCCAGTTCATATTGCTCTAGAACTTCAGGTTGTTTTTCTTTTGTTTGGTTGGGGTTTTTTTAATCCCTAAGGGAACTGGATGACATAGTCACCAAGCCACTCTCAATGATATTTGAAAAGTCATGGTGGTCAGGTGAAGTCCCTGGTGACTGGAAAAAAGGCAACATCGCACCCAATTTTAAGAAGGGTAGGAAGGACAACCCAGGGAATTACCTCACCTCTGCGCATGGAAATATCATGGATCAGATACTCCTGGAGGTTATGTTAATCCATATGGAAGAGAGGAAGGCAATATAAGACAATCAGCGTGGCTTCAGCGAGGGTAAATCCTGCCTGATCAACCCAGTGGCCTTCTATGGTGGCATAATTGCATCAAGGGACGAGGGAAGAGCCACTGACATTATCTGTCTGGACTCCAGTAAGGCCTCCACAGTCCCACACAACATCCTACTGTCCAAATTGGAAAGACAGAGTCTTGATGGCTACACTGTTCAAGACAAAGAACTGGTTGGAAGATCGTACTCAGAGAGTGGTGGTGAACGGTTCAGTGTCCAAATGGAGGTCTGTGACGAGCGGTATCCCTCAGGGGTCAGTACTGGGACAGATGCTCTTTAAAATCTTCATCAATTACAACAGCAAGCTTGCAGATGCCACCAACCTGTGTGGTGCAGTCAACACACTTACGAGACAGAATGCCATTCAGAGGGACCAAGACAGGCTCGAGCAGTGAGCCAGGAGAACCTCATGAGGTTCAACAAAGCCAAGTGCAAGGTCTTGCACCTGAGTCATGGCAATTCCCACTACCAATACAAGCTGGGAGACAAAAGGATAGAGCACAGCCCTGCCATAAGGGACCTGGGGGTGGCAAGCTGAACGTGAGCCAGCAAGGTGGTCTGGCAGAACGGAAAGCCAGATGTATCCTGGGCTGCATCAAAAGCAGCATGGCCAGCAGGGCCAGGGGATGATCCTGCCTCTTTGTGCTGGTGAGACCTCACCTGGAGTAATGCGTCCAGATGTGGAGTCCTCAGTACAGGAGAGATATAGACCTGTTGGGAGTGCAACCAGAGGACGGCCACAAAAAAGATTCAAGGGATGGAACACCTTCCCTTTGAGGACAGGCAGAGAGCTCTGGGGCTGTTCAGCCTAGAGAAGAGAAGGCTCTGGGCAGACCTGGGAGAGGCCTTACAGAATCTAAAGGGGAGCTACAGAAAAGAAGGGGACAGACTCTTTAGCAGGGTCTGTTGTGATAGGACAAGGGGAAATGGTTTCAAATTAAAAGAGGGGAGATTTAGGTTGGATATAAGGAAAAAATCCTCTTCAGTGAGGGTGGTGAGGCCCTGGGAACAGGTTGCCCAGAGATGCAGTGGATGTTTTGTCCTTGGAGACATTCGAGGTCAGGGTGGATGGGGCTCCGAGCTCCTGACTGAGCTGAAGGTGTCCCTGTTCACTGCAGGGGAGTTGGACTAGATGACTTTTAAAGGTTCCTTCCAACTCAAACGATTGTAATTCTATGATTTTAAGGTTGATCAAATTCTCAGCTATCACTAAATACTGCTGTATAACGGCCAATGATCAGTGATTATGTACTGAAACATATCTGTTCAACTCGCATATTTGCAGAGGTGTCTCAAAACCCTCTAGTCAACGTACAATCTGGAAAAGTTGGCAGAAAGACTGCAATGCTTGTTTATGAAATGTTTTTCCATTTCTCCTTTACTGCAGAATCAAATTAAAGAAACCCAAAAAGCAAAATGATTTCTATCCTTTTGGGTAGACTGGTGGTTAAAAACAGCTCTCCTACATTAATATTACAATAAATGACAATCCTGGAGGTAACTGAGAAGCTGAAATGAAAACTGCAAAGCCTGCAAAAACTTGAAGAGGTATAAAGAAAAATGGGAAAAAAAAAAAACAAACAAAAACAAAGTATCCATGACTGGTATAAAAAAGAAAAACACATCTTGCAGTGTGAAGACTAGAAATGGGAGGGCAGGTTGGCATATGCTCACGTCCATGTCCTCAAAGTGTTTTGAAGGACATCAGTATTAACTCTATCTTCTCATCTATTTTTGAGCTACTGGCATTTTAAAGATATTTTTATAGACAATAAAATACCGTGCTGATGCACTGAACTTATTCAATTACTTTAATTAAACTTGCGTGGTAGTTGAGAGTTTTTGAGCGGCTGTCACATGACAAGTTTTCTTTTATTAATAAAGTTGGATATACAATTTGTAAGATCCAAGTGACCTGCTACAGCAAGGAACGTGTAATTAAGGCTATCTGCATTATCAGCCTGGATTCGGACTTAAGTACGAAGTTATTTAAAGGAAAAAAAAAAGCATTAAGCAATTGAGTAACAGATCTCTTCATCAAAGCTGTTTGAAAACCTACTAGTTGCTCTGTTTTGCCATCTTTTAACACAGAGACATGGTGAGTAACTTCAGTTTTATACATCACAAGAGGCATCTACTGTTCTGACATACAGTTTTGTTATGCTTGATGCGTTGCAGTAAGATTTGCCCTAAAACCATTCATAGGAAAAAATGACGGAGAGTCTTTAATTTCTGGATGTCTTTCACCTAACAACACAGAAGCACTAAGAAATTAATTTCTAGGTCCACACTTTCCATCTTCATCTTTGTGCCTTCTTAATTACTTGGCTATCTTTTTTTCTATCACATATTTCTGAAGGGCCAAGAGTGCATTTTTAATTTTATGACAATTATGACATAAAAAGTGATCGTTCCAATTTCCCTGCAACACACAATCAATTAATATTTTGGTTAAGTGATGTAGGATCGCAGATGCTTCTCAACTGAAACGTGATGTTATTCTGGAAAGGGAAAATAATATAAAGATTGTTCCTAAGTAGTTCCCACATCACAAATTCTGAAAGGATGATTCTTGTAAGACCTTGTAAGCTTTAGTAAGAATGATAGGATTGGTCTAGAAATTAATCTGGTTTTGCCTTAATTTTAATCCCTTTTTGCCCTCATTTTAGTCCCAGAAACAATAAGTAATCTGGAGAAGGATATCAGTAGACACCTGGATAAGCGATGTTGGATGGAATCAGGCCATCTTATTTTATTCCGCTAGGCAACTGGAATACTATATTGCGTACATGCTACAGAAATTTTTTCACCTCTTTATCTATACTTACATACCAAAGAGGAGCATAGCTGGTAAGTGCAGGCTTTTCTTAGCATACAATTTCTCATGAGCTCTCACACAGATGTCATCATTACACAGAGCATACATCATTTTCACAAAGGCAGTCAGCAGGTTTTTATGCTCTCTGGAGGAGGTAAAACGGTATGCAGAATTTGTACAGGCAGATTAAATGCCCGCAGTACTTAGATTTTGAACCTCATTATTATTTTTTCAGAAGAGGAACTCTTTTCCTTAGTTCAGTGAGCACTGCGTTCCTGGAGAAGACTCCAGGGAGACCTGAGAGCAGCCTTTCAAAATTTAAAGGGGGGTTACAAAAGAGGAGGGGACAGATTCTTTAGCAGGCTCTGTGGTGATAGGCCAAGGGGAAATGGTTTCAAACCAAAAGAGTGGAGATTTAGATGGGACATAAGGAAGAGGTGGGGAGGCACTAGAATGTATTGCCCAGAGACGTGGTGGACGGCCCGTCCTTGGAGACGTTCAAGGACAGGCTGGATGGGGCTCTGAGCGCCTGATGGAGCTGTAGGTGTCCCTGTTCACTGCAACGGAGTTGGGCCAGATGGCCCTTAAGAGTTTCTTCCAACTCAAAAAAATTCTATGGTTCTAACAGAACACAGAACCGCATCGTTCATGCTGCTGGCTCCCCAGGCATGAACCAGAGCTAGGCTGGGAAATGGATAATGTCCTCACACAAAGAATCATAGAATGGCTTGGGTTGGAAGGGACCCCAAGGATCATCGAGTTCTAACCCCTCTCTCACAGGCAGGGCCTCCAATCTCCAAATCTGGTACTAGACCAGGTTGCCCAGGGCCCCATCCAACCTGGTCTTGAACACCTCCAAGGATGGAGCATCCACAGCCTCTCTGGGCAGCCTGTGCCAGCACCTCATCACTCTCTCCATAAAGAAATTTCCCCTGACATCCAATCTAAACCTTCCCTCCTTGAGCTTAAAACCATTTCCCCTGTCCTATCACTGTCTCCCTTGTAAAAAGTTGGTTCCCTTCCTATTTATAATCCCCTTTTAAACACGGCAATGAGGTCTCCTCGCAACCTTTTCTTCTCCAGGCTGAACAAGCCCAGCTCCCCCAGCCTGTCTTCATAGCAGAGGTGCTCCAGCCCTCTGATCATCTTCGTGGCCCTCCTCTGGATCCTATCCAACAGTTCCACATCTTTCCTGTACTGGGGGCTCCAGACCTGGACACAGTACTCCACATGGGGCCTCGCAAGGGCAGAGAGAGTAGAGAGGGACAATCACCTCTCTACCCCTGCTGCTGGCCACCCCTCTTCTGATGGAGCCCAGGAGTACGTAGAGTATATTATATATTGTCCTAATGTCTCAAAACAGTCACATAGATGTGATCACCCCTTATGCAGACACTCTCTGTAGATCAAACAAGCTTCTGAAAAATGTATTCTAAACAACACAGTGAAAACCTCTCATTTCTGTTTAAGCAGAAATTAAGTCTGGCTTTCTTGAGTCAGATTCTTTGCAGTCTCTCCATTACTATGCATAAAGCACTCATAATTGACCTAATTCAGAAATAAAAAACTCAAAGGATTGAAAAAGGAATAAATGCATTAGAAACCGTTATTGCTAATGAGGCAGTTGACAAAAACTGCCAAATAAGATAAAATTAGATACTTGTTATATCTAAACCCCAAAAGCCAATTTCTATTGATTGTATTATCCATTACTCATTTTTGACACCTTATTTGAAATGAGACGTTTCAGCTTGTTATTGTACTCTACACATTGGCACAGTTTAGAAAGCTACGTACACGTACATATTTCTGTTAGAATGAACAAATTGAATTTTGGAGTTAACAAGCTGACTGGGCACAGCATGCGGGTTTTCCACCTGGTCTAAAGGTGTTTCCGATACAGCCTAACCTCTGAAAATCTTGATGCTTCAGCTACATGTGATTCTTAAAGGCATCCTGTTACAAAAAATCCCTTAGTAAATGTGACTTATAATGTCTGACAGTGGACGTAAAGGAAGATATACCTGGCAACACTAATGACAGCAATTTTAAATGGACCTAGCAGATGGAAAAACAGACTGCATATCTATCCAAAGATTTCTGCTGTCCTCTTATTCCTGATACTAAACCCAAAGGCTCATTTGAGAAAAGATCAGACTGCTCAGTGGACGATTATTTCCAATTTTTTTGAATATTTGCATCATTTTTTTTTCCATCTGTACCACGAACTACAGGAGAGGGTATATCTCATGTATGGTGAGAAACAAGAGCTGCTCTTAAAAAAAAAAGAGGCTTTCTTACTGAATTGAGTATAACAAATTCTTCTGCAAACCATACCAATTCATTCAGCTTAACTCAAGAACAGTTCATTTTCAGTTCAACTATAAACAACTGCTAACTTCTCTTAAACTCAGTCAACTGATTGACAAAGCATGCTCAAAACTCCAACCACGTATGTAATAACCTCCTACAATTTTAAGAGGTTACTGAAGAGGATTTTTCGTAACTATTCATAAAGATAACATTCTAGTACAAACACCACTGCATACTCCTCAAAACCGTTTACATACAGATCCCTGTTAGAGAAGACTGACAGCCAAAGTTGTAAATGTTAAGAGAGAAAGTTCACTCTTTTTTTTGCGTATGATGGTCTTTGAAGGAAAATAAATGTTTTATTTTAAAAATGTACCAATTATTGTTTCCTTCCACATGTGCGTGCACACAGCCCTGCACCAGAGCAGCAGCTCCTGGAGTGACCAAGTCATCAGTTAACCTTCCGGGGGTTGCAATTCTTTTACGTTTATAAAACCTAAAAAGTTCTAGAGAAAGACAAATTTTTGTTAATGTGACTTACTGCATGTACTTGCCCTAACTAACCATTCCCCACTTATTTGTTCCAGTTCCAACTAGAGCCACTATTATCGATAGCTGCAGTAAGCACAGAAATTCACGCTATACATTAGAGAAGCTCAGTGCCTTCCTTCCTTATATTTACTGACTCATCAAAACACAAAACACTACTGACCGCCTAAAACTAACAGAGGACACAGTGTAAATTCATAATGTCCTTGATTGCTTCTGTCTGTTAGCTGTAACAAAGGTGTAATACATAACCTGCCTCCTTGGCAGAACCATCATTTAATGACTAAATAAATCCAATATGCTTACAGCCTTATCTACAGTCCACTGAAATAAAGGAGAATGTTTCCAGTGAACTCAAATATTTTAACTGACGTCTACTTATCTTCTTCTCAGACAGCGATAGGGTTGATAGTGATAGGACAGGGGGGAATGGTTTTAAACTAAGACGGGAAATTTAGGTTAGATGTTAGGAGGAAGTTTTTCACTCAGAGACTGGTGACCCACTGGAACAGGTTGCCCAGGGAGGTTGTGGTTGCCCCAACCCTGGAGGCATTCAGGGCAAGGCTAGATGTGGCTCTGGGCAGCCTGGTCTAGTGGCTGGCGACTCTGTCCACGGCAGAGGGGTTGAAGCTAGATGATCACTGAGGTCCTTTTTCAACCCAGGCCATTCTATGGTTCTATAAGAAGGAAGAAATTATGGACAGTTATGATTCTGAAAAGAAGAGAAAGCCATTTGGTCTATTTGGTCTGTTTCCACGATACAGCCTAATTAGAAATTCACCACATTCACTTAATTCAGCGTTCTTTCATGTTCTCAGGAGGGTAGTTTGAAAAGATTTCCTAAGAAGATGATACCCATTAATCAGCCTATTTTGCAGACTCCATCAAAATGCCAGAGCACCGGCTAAATCACAGAGCAGAGCTGCGTCACTCTCATTCTCACAATCTTCACGATCAAAGTTCAAGCACCAACACTCCTTTTTTCAGATTCAGGAAAGTAAAAGTGAAGCTTTCACCTTGGACACAACCTCTTACCCACATAAACACAATCCACAAAAGGAAAACTGTATTTTGAAGGTTTGCAGAAAGGCCTTTTCTTCTTTTTTTTTTTTCCAATTTCTTCATTTTTGTTTGTTTGTTTTCGCTTAAAAGTACCTTTAACTGTCCCTGATTTATCGTGGTGAACTTCACTGATAATGCTGATATTATCACAGAATCATAGAACCACCACGGTTGGAAAAGACCTCCAAGATAATCCAGTCCAACCATCCACCTACTGCCAACATTTCCACTAAACCATATCCCTCAGTACCACATCTACAGGTTTCCTGAACACCTCCAGGGACGGTGACTCCATCACCTCCCCGGGCAGCCCATTCCAACACCTGACTGGAGACATCTCAATTTACACAGGCAAATGAATGAACCAAGTTAGAAAAGGCTACCATTTAAATGATTTTGTCTATCCCTTCAAAGACTACAGCTTTAGTCAGAAGAGGAAAACATCCGCTAGAAATTTAATACAATTCTGAACAGATGAGACTCAATCCAACGTTTCCTCAGTCTCTGAGTCCTCTGTGTTTCATTTCAGGTGAAAACTAACTGATATGAATGAGAAATAGTACATCGTTTACCAAGAGAAAAAATTACTGTTGCCATACATAAACATGCAATAATATCACTTCAAATAAATTATTTCAAATAAATTCCTTTAAATAAACTGGGGGAAAAAAAGAACAGGACGAAAGAAATGCTTGCCTGATCAATGAAACCAATGACACTAGGGGACTGCAGTGTTCTAGCTGGAACCTTACTGAGATGCATGGTATTCTTAGATAATCTTTATGCCAAGTTTTTATACTCTGTAATGATTTTGGAGCATTTTTATTTTGTTTCAGAGGAAGTATCAGTTTCTCTCACATTTCCAATAGCCACTTCTTTAGGAGACCCTGAAGAGCTTTTTCTCTATCGTATATTTTGGGAAGCAAGAAAAATCAATACAAAAACATGTGAGAGAAGGAGAAATAGCTTTCTGAAAGCAAATCTCTTTCCTTTAGCATGAAGCAACCATTTTTAGTTTGGTGCTCTGTTGACTGTGAGCAAAATGAGCTTTCACAGTAGTTATGCAATGTACAGAAAAACCTTTATATATTTCAAATATATCAACTAAGAATTTCTAAATTAATTTTGGAACCTGGAAAATATTCCTTTTGTGTGTATATACAGACTCACTGTGCAGTTGTGAGGAAGGGGTTATTCTGAGACTTCTTTTCTACTTCCATTGGCATGAAGTATCAAAATAGCATAAATTAACGTACAAATATACTCCAACTACAGCTTCATTTTTTTTAATTACAGTGGAATTCTTCGTGCATGAATAAAACAAAAGCAACAGAAACGCATACATGACAATACTGAACAAAACATATATTAATAATAGAACAATTTCAAGAGAGGTTCAGAAAAGCATTTCAAAGTGATTCTATTATGAATGACTGCTATGGAGAAGGGTTACACCAACTGTACAAAAAAATACTTCTGTTCTTACGTATCATTAGTTCAAAAAGTGAGAGCATCAGAACTGAAATGTCTCCCTTAAAATACAAGATATCACATATTTCTTTAGTCACATTTTGTCTCCTATTTCAAAAAAACAAACAAACAACCCACCTGGCATTACAGGATAAGTATGGCCTTTCCATACTTCAGAGCCACAAGCGTAACTGAAACATCAGCTATTTGTTATTATTTCAGTTCAGATATGAACTTACCTGAAAATGGATCACTGTATTCTGTACTAGACAGCTTGAGCAAGTTGTTTTCCAAAGTCTCCATCACTTTAGCTGGAAGAAATGCAACAGTCACGTCAGCATACACACATATTTAAGTAAAATATACACTTTTTAAAGCTGTCAGTGACTCAAACCAAAAATTTTCTGCTGCAACTTTAATAAGTATTTTCCATTGGCAGAAAGACAACTTTCTTCCTAAGAGAAGTTTCACTTGGTAGAATAACACTACAGTAACATTTACTGCCTATCAACATTATGGAAGGACTTCTCGAAATTTAGTAGCAGAAAACAGTTGTGTTATTTTACTCTCTGCAGCTTCACACAGAGTTGACAACAGTGTTTAGCAATATTTAGCAATAGGGTACCCATACAATGGCTGGGATCTCCAGCTGGACTAGTCTATCTGTTAATTCATGTTTATTAAAACACAAATCCTAAAATAAAAGCAATTCCTTCGTTCAACACGAGGTAAAATTCATAGGGGTTTTCTGCCTTTTCTTTCCTTTCCTTTTCCTCATACCACTCTCCCTTGGTGTATGACAGTCAATGAACCAGTTTGCTCCCACATGTTCATACTTACAGACATCTAGCACAGAAAGTCCAGTATTTACTTTTAACTCTCTCCCCTAGGAGAAACTACTGAAACTCTCATGCTGCTTCCCAGCATATGTGAGAACTTCCTTGTCCTCTTTTCAGTGAGCAAATATAAGCTTATAATTCAGAAAAATACAACAAAAGTGCATTTAAGTCTCACTTTAAGCATTATGGAGATTGTGCTCAAGAATTCAACCACAAGGTTCTTCTAGCTGTTGTGGGCAACTCTGTCACTGTCTCTTTAACAAGACGTAGATATCTAAACAAAGTGAAGATCATCAAATGTCCTTGTAATTTAAAGGCAGTTGCTCAAAAATTCTATCTACGATCACGGAATCGCAGGGGTTGGAAGGGACCTCTGGAGATCATCCAGTCCAACCCCCGGCTAAAGCAGGTTCCCTACGCAGGCTACACAGGAAAGCATCCAGGCAAGTTTTGAATATCTCCAGAGAAAGGGACTCCACAATCTCTCTGGGCAGCCTGTTCCAGTGCTCTGTCAACCTCAAAGTCAAGAAGTTTTTCCTCACATTCATATGGAACTTCCTATGTTTCAGTTTGTGCCCACTTCTCCTTGCCCTATTGCTGGGCACCACTGAAAAGTGCCTGGTACCCAACCATTTGATTTCCACCCATTAGATATTTATAAGCATTGACAAGATCTCCTCTCAGACTTCTCTTTTCCTGGCTGAACAGTCCCATGTGTCTCAGCCTGCCCTCATAAGGGTGATGGCTCCAGGTTCCTAGTGATCTCTCTGGCTCTTGGCTAGTCTCTCCAGCAGTCTTTCTTGAACTGGGGAGCCCAGAGTTGGACACAGCACTCCAGATGTGGGCTCACCAGGCCAGAGTTCAGGGGAAGGATCACCTCCCTCAACCTGCTGACCATGCTCTTCATAATGTACCCCCCAGATACCACCGGCCCTCTTGGCCACAAGGGCACACTGCTGGCTCCTTTCCAGCAGATCAGCCCAAGATACCACGGGACTCTTAACAATGATCCCTTCCATTCCCAGTGTGGAACCAGCTGCTGAGGGCCTCTTACCTCGTTCTGACACTACATCAACGGTAGCTGTAGATGTCCCTGCACTCAGAGGCTGAGGCTGTGGCTGCACACGATTTGGCTGCAGAAATGAAGAATGCTTGCTCAGACTCTGAGGATGCGTTTGACTCTGTGCTAAGCATGGCATAGATCTTCTGGAGGGTTTCAACGGGTGCTCCTTCACCGTCTCACTCTTGCTTGTATTCATACCTGAAGAAGTCAAAAGAAAAAGAACAAAGTTCTGTCGAACTACGCCGTAACAAAGAAAGACTACTGATTAACTACGAAAATTCAAGGCATTTCATTCAATTAATAAGCAACTCTCCAACTAAATCAAAACGCCTTCAGTATTTAATTTTGAAGAATAGCAAGCTGTGTAAGAATCCAGGAATTCTTTACCCACCCCTTCTATCAATGTAAACAATTCAAATTCACAATATGCTTAATCACAGCATTCTGTGGTACGTATGCCTTAAAGCCATTAGGGTAGTACCCTAGTGTTAACTTCACTACAACAGCAAATAATCTAAGTGCACTTGTCTAGGAAAGGAGAACTGATGATGCTTTATTGACAAAAATAAGAGGAAAAAAAGATATGATTTATTGTCACTGTACTTGAAAGGCTCTTTGCCAGGATGCTCAGAGTCTGCCTTGGCTCAGCTCACAGTGCTCAGCGCTTCCCCTGTCATCGATCCACTACAGAATCGTTCATCAGCACACACCGAAAATTATCATCGTTGTCGACATTCTCACTCTTATAATGTAAGATTCAGACTTCAATATGCCATGAGAACGTTATTCTTTATTACCCCAAGCATTATGAAAACGTCTCATATTACTTTAATTACACTAATCTATGGATATGTAAACATTAAACTTCTAACGGTAACTAAATATATGCACTCACTGAATGGTAGGTATTTCACATGAAAGTGGGAGTCAGAAAATACAGTAATTTGCTTTACTATCCGCATTGCCCTTCTCTTGTTTCTTGCTACTGAAACAGACGTGAAAATTCAATACTTTATTCCTCTTTTTGGAAGTATTTAGAATAAACTGCTTGCTACAGGGAAGGAGCTACCTGGAGAACTTGCTCTTCCCATGGAAATATGGACACTAGAAGAGAAAGCCTCAGTGAATGCTCAGAATTGAGTTTTCTGTGTCAAAAGCAAATTAGTTCGTCTCAAAATGAAAACTCACTGTGCTTCATTTAACTATTAAAAGCAACAAGGCAAAGATTAAAAAAAAAAAAGCAAGGAAATAATTGGAAGGGGAAAATAATATCCCATCACTTATTAGTGGCACGTATTTCTTCTCTCATACGTTTCCAGCTGGATATTAAATCTTATGATGAATGTTACAAGTAACACAAGTCAACCAAGCCACCGGGTCCTCTCAAAACATTCTTTCTGAATAAACTTCACACTTCATTGAATTCAGTGTGAACATTTGAACGTCGTGAAACTGATCCACAGCGTTTTCAAAGAAAGGTCCAATGTCTTTTCAGAAGACACGACAAAAGCCAAGCATCTTCCCAAATGCTAACTTTCTCATGGCTTGCCTATGTACAGTGCTGAGGCCTTCTGTCTGCACGGGGCCAGCAGATCTGTGATTGCTGTATGCAGTGTCAAGAATCCTCAAAAGATTAGTGGAGAGAGTCCATCTCACTACACTATTTCTCTGCCGTAATTACAGCCTCATTTACTCTGCAGCAAATTCTTCTACATCTTTATCTCCTAGTGCTGTATTTTACCCTCCCCAGCTGTGCTAGAAAGAAATGGGAAATACAAATATTTCTGCTGCTTGGAGTGCCGTGCATTTTTGAGGCATTTTCCTCAAAAAAATCTGTACCACTTCAAGAAATTTGTATATCTTCTCTTTGAAACTGAGCATAGGAGCCCATAATGAAGGGCCTTTGATTAACAGCCTACTCCCGGTATTTACCTGCAATTACTAAGGGTTGAAAAGGCCTTTCATTTCATGACTTCCCTGAGCTCACACACCACGGTATGCTCAATTCAGTGCTAATTTGAGGTTAAGGCAGACAGAGGTAAGCTCCTGCTGCCTCCAAAGCTATCACAGGTCATTAAATAATGACGAGTGGACGAGACTCTGCTTTTTAATGCTTCTGAAATGAAGGCTCTGTGCCAACAGCACATGCAGGGGCAATGGTCTATGGTCCCAACCTTGTCCTGCTCAAACACAGCTGCAGCAGGCAGTCTCTGCCATGCTGCCCAGAGAGGTTTATTAGACCAAATCTGTGGCAGCTAGAGGAATGGATGCTACAGAATAATACAGAAAGAGATGGATTTTGTAATTACACTAGATAGCTTTAACGCTCAATTTCTTAAGCAGTCATATACAAACAGTAATCATGGATCCTACTGCATCGTTAGTACCGCTGGCAAAAAAAAACGTTTGCATCCTTATTGGAATCACTGTATGCAACAGGATGAATCATTTTATTACCAAGAAAATATGAGGTAACGCAAATAATACATGCTGTCATTCAATTTTAACAACAGTTTAAGTGATCCGTGTATTTTAAAAAGTACAATTCTTTTATAAGACTGACCCAATTTAAATGAAAATTACTTCCTTTTGCACCTCTTACTGTATGTTTCTCTGTGTCTTTTAAAACAAAGTCCTTAACACAAAGGAGCTTCTGCTCGTGCAGAATGAGTCACAGCAGAATAATCTCATGACACATTTGCACACAGTTGCATGATCTGCCTTCACAATGCAAATTTAATAAGTTCATCCACTCTCTGCTGGAGTGGCCCAGTCCAATCCCACGACCTGTGAGCTTTGGTGGCATTTGCCGTTGCATGCCAATGCTTACTGATCTCTGGCATACCAACAGCTTGTGGCTGACATCATGCACAGGGTCAATGAATCGATTTACTGCAATTACTTCTCTTCCTTCCTCTTCTATGTAGGGGTGTTTTCTCAAACCTGGACCTTTTCCACTGCAACTTTACAACAATACTTGCCACGTCAGGGATATTGGAAGCTGCAGTAAGGGACAAGAAGCTACTTGTCAAATTTATGGGAGATGTGGGATTTCAAGGAAGGAAATCCTAATGACCAGAGCAAAAGTTTTGGAACGTGGTGAAGATGAGTATCGTGCATATTATAGCAATATTAGCACGGCAGCAAAATGGTTGAAACAAAGGATTAAGATGGCTATCGGGCAGGCAAGACCATGACTTGAAAAATAATATGTTTTTCTGTTTAAACTGCATCTATTTCATCTTCCCCCAAAGAACATTTCGCTGGCACTTAGCATGAGTATGGAAATGAGCACAGCGTGACTACAGAAATTTCTCACCTAGGAAGAAAAGGGTGCTTAAAGTTTATGGTTTAATCAGATCCTGCCTTTTATTTTAGCACTTTTGCCTTAGAGAGTGCTTCTTCTGAGGGAAAACGGGATTCCTGCTATGTAAGCAAATCCCTCCATGGCTCAAAGCCAGAATAGCCAGCTGTACTACATCTCACGGCTCCCTGGCAGGGCAGGCAGGAAGGAAGGATGGAGCTTCAGCGTGATGAGCTTTTCTGATTGTTAAATCAGTACCCACAATTTAATGCACGCTCAACTTTCTGCCTGTCTAGAAACAACTCCAAACAAAACCAGCTCTCGGATGCCTCCAGGTTTTGGCCAGTAGAAACAAAGAAGTGAAAGATTCTCCCACGCCTCATTCCGTGCAATACAGTTAATAACTTCTATTAAGAGCAGGGGAAAAAAAAATCATTTTACATTTCACCAGCTCTGAATTGTACCTGAGGGAAGTTCTATAGGTAGCCTGTTTGCACTGTTAGCCTAATACTGGAAGCACACTCAGCAAGACTTGATTGGTGGTAATGTAAAAAAGAATAACCTAACAACTATTGCCCATTTTATCCAGCATAAATCTTAGCTTGAAGCAGGAGTAATTACTATAAAAGTCAAATCAACAGCATCAGCTTATAGAGATGGAGTATATAATGATGTCCACAATCAATGTCAACAACATATAGGTCTTATCAACAACTCACATCATCAAAAGCATT
Organism: Aquila spilogaster; assembly: GCA_024606505.1. Classification (NCBI taxonomy): domain Eukaryota; kingdom Metazoa; phylum Chordata; class Aves; order Accipitriformes; family Accipitridae; genus Aquila; species Aquila spilogaster. Next base: position 29,026,906 of record JANHGO010000038.1, read on the forward strand.
TCTGGATAAAAAGACTTTCTGAATTGTAAAAAACAAAACCTAAAAGAAACCAACTTCAAATGCAACACACTACCAATTCAAATGAAACATCAGTCGGGAAACACGGTGAGAAACTGAAATCTCAAATGTTTCTGTCAATGTCATCATATGTCATATCCAACAAAATACAATACAAAGAAAAGATTGCAATAGTTTTAATGACATTTACGATTCTACATATTTCTACAGAAGGAACAATAAATCAGCTCCATTCTGAAGACTATGATAACATTTAGGTTTCAGTGTAATGGGTACTTACTGCTAATGAATAAGCTTACTCTGACTGGCAACTGCAACATCCAAAAGAAAACTTGGTACATGATAATTTCTCTATTGAATTCTGGGAAATCATAACTAAAAGATAGATAATAATGAAGAAACAATAAGTTGCTTTAGCAACAGCAAATACTAGCTCTCATCTGTTTGAAGTACCTCAGCAAACACCGAGGATATCCAGTTTCACCTAGTTGATGTATAATTGAGCAAGCTTATGAACTTCAGTTTTCTAAAGGTTTTTTTAGATTGCCTTTCCCATTATGAAATGAGCAGGTCAACATTATTTCTTTTAAATGTTCAAACACAGCTACTGGGCGAGTACAACTCCCAGGCTAGCCAATAAATGCCTCCTGAATGATCGTAACGGATTGTGATGGTATTTTTCACTGCCATCCCACACCACATATTAAATTGATTTATGAAGGTGTTCATGATATAATGAGGTTCAATGATACCGTCAATCATGCTTTGGAAGACTGTTTCCATTTAATACCATTATTTTACCTTTTCTTTTTTTCTTTTTCATTTACAAGCATTGTGAAAGAGGAACATAAACATTTAAGTACACTGTATATATCATACTTTCACCAGATTTTGGTTCCCTAAGGTAGACAGGCAAGAACTATACGTGGAACTGGTTTCTCCTCCATGTTAACTGTTCTTCTCTAAATCGTTTCCATGTCTATAACTGCTTTTGACCATTATTAAACTTGGTAGCTCAAGTCAATTAAATGCAAAAACATAAAGGAAATGCCTACGGTGTGTAGACATTTTTAAAGGGATTTTTTTCCCTCTTTTTAAGTATTACTTTTATTTTACTTCAACAGCTTCAACTTCTCAAGCTGTACATTAGGAAGAATTATATCAGGGAAGGAATATTTATGGAATCATCTACAATCTTTTGCATAGATGCAAAAGAAGGAGTTTCCCTCGTAGCAGCAGCCAGAACAGCTAAAGAAAAATGTATTCCAGTGCTTCTATCAAGCAGACACCTGGATCTTACACACTGTGTTCCTGAGTTTGCTGATAGTAACACTTTCCAGTCATTTATTTATCTCTAAATTCAAGTATAACCAGCTTCCAATAAGAATCTCCCACAGGTATTAATCCATGCTTTAATATCTATTCCTTAACAAGTACAACTCCACATATAAAGCAGCACTATTCCAGCATCAAAACTGACTGCAGTGATTTCTCTCCTCCTTGATGAGCCATTATTTTGTCACCTTTGTATTTTTCAAGTGCAACAGAAAGAACAATGTTTTTGTAGCTCCTTCTTCCTGTACATTTCCAGCCAGCCTGATCCAGGTTTTGCTTAAGAAGAGATGGTTTCCTTTGCATTTGATACTGAATCCTAAATTAAATCCTAAATCAAGCTATAACAGGTATTAAAGACAGCCTTGAAGAAATAGGCAGTTGAATGCTTCTCCATTTAAATAGATCGGTCAAACCAAACCAGCTCAGTAAGAACAGGATTAAGGGAAGAGCCAGGCTGAATTATGCTTTTAACTTCAGAGCCAGTCATTGTGTTTACAATCAGAGAACACTCTGAAATTAAAGGCTGCTGTTAAAGTGATGATCTCATCAACACATGACAGCCATTCTCTTCTCAGTGACAACAAAGAAAAAAGAATAGCTTGGTTTGGAATGAATCTCAAAGATCATCGGGCAGTGGGCAGGATTACTACCCAGTAACAGACAGATAACCCCCAATTTGCTCGGCATTGAAAGCAGACCAGGCAGCGTCCCTGAGAAACTGCTTCCTAGAAAAAGTCTCTAACTTCTTCACTGAAATGCCTGTTGTTGGCTTCTGCTCAATTTAGGGCCCCACATACTGCTGCCTTAAGGATTTTATATATGCTTCCAGGTCATTACTAAATGCAGCAATTAGAGTTAAAAGCGATCCCAAGAGGATTCTGCTGGGAAAGAAACCCAGCAATAACTGTTTTACTATTCATAAGTTTTATATATTCGGGTTTGCATTTGATATTCCCATCAGTACGGAACTCTTGCAGTCCCTAAGGACACCATCCTCACCTGGAGAAGCAAACCAACAACGCAACAAAACTAAAGGTCTTACAGAACGTTCAAGACGTTTCTCCCATTGAAGTGATTTTTGGGAACAAGCTTTCTGTAACTCTGATTGCAGACTTTATTTAAATAGGCACATCTTTATTTTTGTCATCAACTATAACAAAAGCAGAGTAAAACAAGAAAAAAAAAAGCCACAAGAAAACCAAAGGCCTACTACAATGTTTTCATGGAGAAGTTAAAACCACGTTCCTTCATTACGTACCTCTTGAACTGAGGCCAGCAAAGAAAAGACCTATTTCCTTGTGGAAGCAGCAGGAAATTCAGCAGCAGAATTAGCAAACTGCCAGCACCTGCACAAACCTCTCCTCCTAAATTTAGCATAAGTCTGTCCTTGATCCCACATGGTGCCTGTCAGAGTAATTCCCGTAATGATCAACTTGAAAAATAAATGAGGTCTGTTACTTTAAACAGCTTTACCTTGGTAAAAAAAACTACATAAATAACTCAAGAGGTTGGAAGAAAAAAACAAATAAATGAAGAAGTATAGCCAGGTTTTCATCCAGGATTTTGAAGTATTTGTCCCAAATTGCAAGGTTTATAGAAGCAGCCAATAAAATGCCAATACTTAAGGCTCACTCTATTGAAATATCATTAGATGGTTTTAAATTGTTTTTTAATAAATATATTATCTCGTGAAATCTTTCTAGGCATCCTATTGCACCTCATGCTCATGGAGTTAGAAAGAAGAAGGATTCTATTACAAATTACCATAGGTAGACCCCAATAGCTCTTACTAGAAGTCTTCTAGGCCCCTGCATGGTACGGATTGTTATGTACACACACAAATCTGGTTGTATTCCCACCTAAGAATAACTGCATGACCCCCTTTGGAATTAGTATGGCTCAGCTTACTTCAAAAGAAGTAAGTTCTTCTTCAATATCTTCACCCTTTACTTCACCCCAATTTCCTAGATTATCCATAGCAGGCCCCAGTGCATTCTCTCTGTATATCAGACTAAGACCTGCTTTAAACATTGTTTTCTCATCTACTCCATGGATATATTATTTATAATGAAAAAAATGTTGCTTTATTTATTTTTGAAGAGTGCTAAAATGGAAGGAATAATGGGATTCTTAGTCTATAAAAACTGTATTCAGTTAAGTACAAATTTGAAGGTTGCTTTAGGTACCACACCAGTAAGGCAAGATGCAAAGCAAAGCTGACACACGGCCAAGCACTGCTGCTTTTGTAGAAAACGTTGAGACCATCCCATGATCATTACTACAAACATGATTACGTGCTTCCCTGACATTGCCTGTGTTTGTGAGATGTACCTTAAGCGTTATCGAGCATTTCATCTTTCCTGGCATAGCTGAGGGGACACTTAGTTTTGGAGTTCAAAAAAAAACATTCAGATAAATACAATGATTTGTTAATTCTTTTTTTGGTTGCCATGGTGGTCTACTTGCCATCAAAAACACAGTTAAGTAAATAGCTCTAAATAGGGACTGCATTCTAAAGCCCTAAGCAGCACCTTTTACAAAGCCTGCCTTCAGGAATATCTGCTCTTACATAACTTCAACAGAACAAAATTTGTGCCTGACTCATCAGTAATACTTCCCATGAAAATAAAGCAAAATATTTTCGTGCTTAATTGAATGCGGGAATTAAAAGGCTTCAGAAGTCTGGATCGTCTCCAGAGCTGTAACAAACATTTCTGCCAGAAAATACCAGAAATCTAACAAAGTATGTTTTCTCCCCAGACCCAGTAACACGGTAAACCTCTAGAAGGCCATATTTTTGCCTCAAAGTAGGCTATTCCACAGCCCCTGTTCTTGAAATTCTGAAAATGCTTTCTCAGAGCACCCTCGGGAGACCAGAAGCAGTACAGTGGAGTTGATTTAGCAAGAATATAATGAGGTTAAGGAAAAGGAAGAAAGTGCATTATTGGCTTTTAATAGAGCAAGACAGTGCTTAAATGCACCAAGCATAAAATGAACAGGTGCCCAGGGTTTTGAGCCCAGTTATAATATTTATTTGTTAGCCAAACAAAGGAGAATAAACATCAGGAGAGAGCAGCCCAACAAGGAATAGAAGTCATGATGTTGGTGCCTCACTTTTACAACCAAGGGGCTCTGTTTCCTTTTCCATTTTTTGGAGAGGAACGCTCTCCAGCAAGCAGTTCCTTTATAAAGAGGTGAATTGTGAAATGCTGTTGCTCACCACCTCCATTCTGTCCATCGGTCAGCGAAAAGGCAGAAAGTCAGCAGCAGTGTTTCACCCAATTCAGACCTTCCCTTGTCACAGCTCTATGCCATTCCCTTGGGCCACGTCTTTCCCACCAGAGAGCAGAGCTCAGCGCTACCCTCTGCTCCCTGCAAGGATCTGCAGCTGCCACAAGTGATGCCCTCAGCGCCCAAGAAAACACTGGAACCTCAGCTGCTCCTCATGTGTCTTGTCCTCTAGACCCTTCACCATCTTCATTGCCTCCCTTCCGATGCTCTCTAATAGTTTTATGTCTCTCTTAAATCATCTTGCAGATGACTTGAATTTGCATTTTAATTCCAGAAACTGACCCCAAAGCCAGAATGCACGGTTGATTACGCATCAGGTTCAATTCTAGTTCAAAAGGAACCAACAAGTAGGTTGATGGCGTTCCGCTGAACATCATGATGCCTGCCAACTTCTGGTTGAGAATTCCAGTTACTTGGAAGGGGCTCTGAAGAACAACTTGGCTGAGCCTTGCAGCATTTCCATGGGAAACTGGCGCAATGAAACTGAATGACAACCTGATTCCACGCCAGAAGACAGAAAAGATTTGCTTTGGTATATTATTCCGCTATGGATTATATTGGAGTATTTTGGAAAGTGTTCATAAAACTAGTATTCTCAGGGAAATATCCAAATAGTTTTGATGAGGATTAGTAAACGCCTGGCAGATGGATTGGTGCAACAGAAGAGACTGCAGAAAAATGCAAGTGCTATGAATTTTAAAGACAGAAGATCAAAAAATATCAAGTTTAGTATTTTGCCAAATAGTAATTATAATAAAAAGAACTCCACACCTTTTCACATTTTTATAGCATCAAGATGAAAAGCGATCAGTGCAGGCAGTAACTGGCAGTTTCGCATGAACGGACAACATAGCAGAAGCTAAAAGCATTGTATACTGCTAAAGATAGGTTTTTATGCATTGAGCAGAACGGATGGGTCTTGTGCAGGAAGCGGAGCCCTGTAACAGGCACTTTAAAATCTGAGCGTAGTTTCTTATGGCCAGGTAGGTCGCAAAATAGCCAAGATACGAGAAGAAACAGCGAAATATACCATTTCTAAATGCAAGCGCAAATGCAACTTCAGTGGCTGTAAAAAGTAATATATATAAATTTACTGAAGTAAAGATGAAGTTTGGTATAAGATAGCACTAAATCATAGTAGGTTTAATTAACATAAATGTATATTGTCAGGAAGGTTCAACCCCTACTGCCACACCACCACCATCTGCTTCTGATGCGGTGGACCAACATAATAAAATAAGAGGGATTACTTTCTAAGCAGCCATCTTATTTCTCTTTTAACCTCCATTTTTCTTGTCGTCTGTCTCATAAGCGGAATAAGCTAAGCAACTTCTCCAGCACCTTTGCAATGATTTATGTCTACCATCCGCACAAATGAAGGGTACGTGAACTTTCTGTAGGGTGCATTGACCTTATGCCTTGTCCCTGGGGAGATACTGTTGTACCTTGCCCATCTGTCCTCACATGCCCGGGGGCCTTGGCCATAAGGGCAGGAGCACTGCTCACAGAACACAATCCAGGGACGAGCCCAGCTAGGGCACTCAATCTGTGCACACCACATGTGACACAGACACAGACATTTTTTTTGTCCATTGCAACCAAAAAGAATACTTTATCTTTTTCAAAAGTGTTGGGAAAAACATATTTGCTAATGTTAAAAAAAAATTCTTCTGACATTTTCACTGAATAGATATCTTGCCCACATGTTTTAGAATGGGATATATGAATTTGTAAAAGCCTTGCTTTTAAAATGTGCAGAAAAATACACCCACACTTGGTCAAAGCATAAACTCCCCAAAATCTCTGGTATATGTTAAATAATTTGTTCCAAAGATGTGGCTTCACCCATTCCATACTCCGCATTTTAACCTTGTGCGCTGCAAAATCACGCGTGCTGTAACCTGTCTTGCTGTCCAGCTCTATGAATACTCACATTGGAGATCCCTGTGATAAGAAACTAAAAGCCAGATGCTGGGAACCAAGAAGAAATAATAAAGAAAGAATAAACACAAAAACAACAACTAAAAAAAACACATATCTGCAGTGAAACAGACTGTAAAAGGAATCCTGCTTAAAAACCTCTGGAGGTACAAATGCAAACATTGATTACTAAGTGAATATAATTCCCTGAGAGGGTTTGCTTCAATTACTTTTCATAACTTCTTCAGATCACAGGGTTCTGAAGATGGTTGTTGTACACCAGTGACTAGAAGGAATGCAGAAAGACGAGTAGACGCAAGCATGTATTTCTGAGCACCAAACCAGATCACACAACCTGAGTTTCTCCCTGAAACAGAATAGACCTTGTTGCTGGAAGGGCAGTACCCTGTACAACCTCCAACTTGAGTCAGTAAAGCTTTTGATGATACTTTAAATGGTAGAGTTAGGTGACGGTTGGACTGGATGATTTCCAGGTCCTTTCCAGCCTAAACAATTCTATGCCTCCATCCTATGATTCTTTAATCCATGGGATTGAGTGCACCCAGAGCAAGTTTGTGGATGTCACCAAGCTGTGTGGTTTGGTCGACACTCCAGAGGGATGGGATGCTATCCAGATTAACCTAGGCAGGCTTGAACAGTGGGCCCAGGAGAACCTCATGGTCTTGGTCAAGGTCTTGCACCTGGGTCACGGCAACCCCCAGTATCAGTACAAGCAGGGGTATGAAAGGATAGAGCACAGGCCTGCTGAAAAGGACTTGGGGGTACTGGTGGATGGCAAGCTAGACATGCACCAGCAACGTGCCCTCGCAGCCCAGAAGGCCATCCCGAGCACTCTGATCTAGCTGGAGGTGTCCCTGTTTGTTGCAGGGGAGTTGCACTAGATGATCTCTAATTGTCACTTCTAACTCAAAGAATTCTGTGATTCTCTGCAAGAACTCTGATTTCAGATTTTTAAAACTGTCATTGCTTGGATTCAAAAGCAGTTGGCCACTAATCTGAACAAAGGTTATGAATAGATATAAATATAGTCTTTATCATTAAAAATATATGATGCTACAAATGTATTGAAATACTTAGCGTTTATTTTCAGAATGGAAAAATGGATCGCTTAGCCTATAGAGGAGGATATGGGACTGAATTAAAGTGAGCACGCGATCAACAAAAAAGCACTGAACAAACTGGGATTGTTTAGTCAAGAAAAGAGTGATGGAAGACGTGATAACAGACATCAGCTGCATAAGCTTATGTACTTGAGAGAGCAATCAATGGTTTTCCTTGTCCACAGTGGTCAGGAAGCATAATAGTGAGCTTATGACACAAGAAAACTAGCGAAGTTCCATATTATGAGAGACAAAATTACATGAGAGGCAAGCAAAATTACTCGCCCTAAGACAGCATTTAATGATATTTTAAACAACAACCCCTCTTTTTCTTATTTAGAACAGATTGAAAAATATCCTTCAGAAATAACACAGAAATCAAAACTTAAGGGTGAGGAACATCCTAGAGATCTCCAGAAAACCTTTCCAATCTCGTGCAGGGATAATCATTCATTTAACAGGTCCCCTTCAAGCTTGCCTGCCTAGGTGTGTTGGCAGCAGCCCAGACTTCAGCATCACCCAAGAGTGTTTGGATGAGTCCCCTGAGCTTGCAGGTTCTTTTAAAGCCAACTGCCAGTTAGCTGATTAAATGCGGCACGATGTGCTAGCCGGTATCTGCAATTAAGGCTGAAGAAGGCACTTAATATTCTGGCATTTCTTAAGGGATTAGTACTGTACATTCTGCAAAATTAATGTAATGATATAGGAAAGGAATTGCAGTAATAACCGAATAAACAAGAGTTAACACAGCGTTATGTTTAATACAATATAAAAAGCATCAGCTATTTACAATTTATGTTCCTAGTGATTTCCTTATCAACTTTTATAATCTTTACTGCATCTGAGGTAATGCCGTGAACTCCTCAGTTTTAGCTCAATGCACTGAGATTGCCTCTTCTAGCTTCCTTTTACCCAACATTTTCATCCAAAAATCGATATATTATTTTTAAACTGCCTTCAACGAATGATTCGAGAAAGTTCTTTTCCAACCTCTGGTACCCAAAACTACAAATTGGAGAAACTGCCATGACCTGGAGAAACACATAAGACTGAGGAAACCGAAGGAGCCCATCCCTGCAGATGTGCTCACGCGGTGCTTTTAAAGGCTCGATACAAGAAGCCAAGTCATTCCTCCCAATGGCCTGGTTCTTACAACAGGTCCATTAGGGTTCACCGCCTCACACACTTCATCTCCGCAACCAAAAATGTACTACAGGCTTTAACTCTTTCAGGAGTAACCTACAGAGCAACCTTCCAGAAGAAAATTAAAGAGTGGAATGTGTTTATTTTGATTTTCTTGTGTGCTTCCACAGCTGAGGACCAGCCAGTCTTCCTATCTGCTTAACTTGCTAGTTCTCTTCTACCTTCAGTAAAGACAAATGAGTTGGCTGCTGAGCTCTACGATAAGCGAATCCTTAATCATAAAAAATTCATACTAAATTTCATGTCAGGATTTAACGGCTCATCATGCGAAGCAGTCAAATAATCCCTGGCTTTAAGAATCCCTAAGTACTTATCTACAAAAGTGACACTAATGGCTTCAAATCTCTTTGTGCAGACTTGTAATATGTATTTATAGGCTCATGTGCACTTCAAAATGCCTCTAAATACTGTCATGGTAACAAATAATAATAAAAAAACACTAAATGTATAGTGCTGAGAAACAGAATCGCCACAATTTATTTGGTGAAGTGATACTTCCCATGGGTGAAGAGTAAACTCAATTAAAGAAAATCATTTCAAATCTGTTACAGGAGAACTGAAGTACTGAACGAAGTTGTAATCACTCCTACTATTGTAAATGAACATTTAAGATGAAATCATATTACCCATTACTGATGCGGAGATGGGTGAAGATAAGGGTTCAGGATCAGAAAAACCCGGTTGCTTGCATGCCTGTCACGAGCTTGATAGAAAATCCCTGATGAAAGGAGAAACATTACGGTCCCGATTCAAACTCTATACACACTGAGAAGTATTCACTGTGAAAAAATAAAGGTTACCGTGAATTTAATTGCGCTCGCTGAAATCATCCTGTATTGTTCTCTGTGTACAGGAGGGCTTAGCTCAATGTTTGAAAACCAGCCAGAATCCTACAGAATACACAGAAATAATGAAATACTACAATTCAACTCCCACATCCATATATTACACCTTTTCTCTTGTTTAAGGCATATGTACTTAAAGCTGTCAATTTTGTCTTCAGAAATTATCATTTTTATCTTGCGCATCTAAGATGCTAGAACTTAGCTCTGATTGGAATTAGTAATTTTCAAGCCTACGTACACAACAAGCCATTCGTCACAAGGTAATTTAGAAAGTAAGTGACTTCAGGAGGAAGGCAATCTGCAGTGTCCTGAGGCACTTCAGCACCAAAGCCTTTGGGTGCTAAGCCTCGTGCCCGCTGCCCGGCCACCTTCATCACCTGCCCCAGCAAAGCCTCCTGGCTGGGTAATGATGCAACCGCAGAAATGCAATTGCTTTCCTGTTTTCTACTCTCCCAGAATTTAAGCCTCCAGCAGACATTTTCACACGTCCACAAGCCATCACAATGAGATATATTTCTGTTCCCTTTGACTGTGAATCAGTTAGTGGCAGAGACCGAGACAAGAAATGTCTGCTGCAAAATACTTACGAGTGAGCAGAATTCATGAGTCCGCTTAACCAAGGCTTCGCTACTATCAGAGCTTCCACTTCGGGGAAAGGAGATAAATATTGAGGCTTACAATACTAAAAATGATGTCAGATGAGGACAGGATTTTCCCTTAAAGTTCGTATGGAGACACAACAAAACCTTTTGCCGGAGATTGGCAGCATTTTTTTCTGGAATGCATGGACTACTCTCTCAGTGGTCCACAGTACTGATAGAGATTCCTAATACTTTTCTACAAAGGGGAATGTTTACACGCTCCAGAAAGTGATGACCTTTCATGCTTTTTCTGATCATTTTCTAAGAATTTCTACCAATCAAAAGTTAAGAGCCAGATTCTGGTTAAGCTTGTGGCCCAGTACCACTGTCTGCTCAGTCAAATGCATGCTGAAGGCACGACAACATCAATACATCAGTGTGAGAGCAGAAAAGGACTGCAAAAAAAGAACTCAAAATCTGAGCAAGTCTCAGTGTGCTGCTGCCTTCAGGTATTAGCACAGACTGCATTACGGGCATTTCTCCCACTGGGAGAAAACACAATCACAAGTGAAGCCAACACAGAGTCATTTAAGCAATCACTTCTTATTCTTCATGAATTTCCAAAAGTTCACTGACTTCCAGCACTATTATTTTGGTTTGTTATTGGTGAAGAGCACATTCAGGGGAAAGGGGAAAGGGGAACGAGGAACTGCCTGGGTTAAATCTGGAAAGCTGGCTATATCCTTTTATCCCATCTACTCTCTGACATCTCTCTTTCCACATAGAAAGGAAATGCATTGTGGATAGCTTTTAAAATCAATTATGTGTGTATTTCTCAAGTTCTTTTGTTTGAAAGACAGGTCAGTACATAGAGCTGTGTGGGCACATGCTTTTGAGAAAGACAACTGGAGCTGCTGTTTGGCACTCTGCCGTAATATCTTTAAATCTTTAAAGCCTGTTCTTATTCTCTTAAACGCTAATATCATCCCCGAGGAGACTTTGCTTTTATGCTGAGTTATAGTCACTGTTATGTAACTTGTTCTCCTTTGCTATCTTTCTACAGCGTGGAGTGAAGCAAGGCTGCTCAGATTCATACATACCTGTACAAATGCTTACCCCTGCCTTTATGTACAATTCATTTACGTGCCTTGATTTAAAGCCACGACTGCTGCCCAATGGCTGGCAAAGGGCACTTTGTATGCAAGGCACCCTTCTGAGTAAAGTGAGATAAATCTGAAACAGATGTGGTATTAGATGGTGCTCAGAACTACATCGCTGCCAATTCCTACTTTGCTGGTGTATTGCTTCTGCGAGAAATTGGATGAAATAAGTCACGTATAAGATGCAAATGAGGTATTATAAATGCTTGTTACTAATATTATCTGGTTAGCGGATACAGTACTTCTATATTTCATTACAGTCCTTCAGATTAGAGTGAAAATTAAAAAGAAAATAATCGTATCTGAATGGTTGCAACCTTTATTTGGTGTCTCATACACCACACACAAATTACTCTCCCAGCATTGTGAATCTAGGCAAAGTCTCAGCCGCCTTTCAAATTTGTTTATAGAAGACGTATCAAATTAGCTAGCAAGCCCTTGTATGATCTTGGGGGAAAAAGAGAAATCATTGCAAAAACTATCAACACTCTCCTTCTGTCCCTGACCAGGTAGCACAGTCAGACACTTGGATCTCCACATCCAGCATCGAGGTGAGCTTGTGTCTGCTGTGGGAATGCGAACAGGCAGATAGCTTCCAGCTCCTGACAAGGTCTCCATGCTCACAAGTGACCAACTGCAAGCAAAAACTGAATGCTCCTACTCATGGCTTTGATCTCCACACTGCCTTTTCTCTTATGTAAACGCGCCGTGTGGGGCATTTACTGAGAGCACACTGAGAACTGAGCTCCACGTGAAGATAGCTGCTGGGTTGTCCATGCAGAAAAGGGAGGGAAGGCGGCACAACTGCAGTGTGGCTTCACAGCATGAGCCAGTGGAGAAATACAGAAGGTTTTTCATCAGTTTGAGAGCAACAGCCATGCATTCTCACATCCAGCATACAGAAAATAGCCACAATCCCTTCAGCATCAACATCGTTCATGCTCAAATTCAGCCCCTGCATTCAGGGAGCTGTGACAAACATCCATGTCATAAAACAAGAAACAAACAGAGCACGTACCCTTCTCTGACCTAGCAGCTGAAGTACAGCCCTTCTGCACAGCAGGATCATCACTGTTCACTTTTGCAAGCATTAGTGGGATTAGACAACTACCAATTTGATTCTTATAACACAAATACTGTGCCTGGACACTGGACTGCTGAGATTTAGGTAGCACGAACATTCCAGAAAGCTCAAGTTCATAAGTAGCTTTACAAATTTGGCAAGAAAAGAAATTAGAAGCTTTGGCACTTGGGGAAGAGATGGGTTTCTGGCTCCAAGTGCAATCAATGCCCCTCTTGATTCCTACAGTCTGAAAAATACTCTCTTCTACATTCCAGCTAAATATTTACTAAGCAATTTTATTTACTAAAGCATTTACAGACTTCTTCAGCAACCTCAGATATATATTTGGAAAACTATTCAGTAAAAACCGAAAAAATAATCCCAAAGAAATGAGGAACACTGTTTCTCACAGTACTTTGCTGAATCAACTACGGAGCGTGCGTAGCACAATACTGCCAAAGCTCTTTAGGTCTTGCCAGGCTTCTGAGCATATGCTTTGTGTTCTGACAAGTACCTACTAAATCAAGGGACAGCAAAGATGAAATCCCAAGATATTCTGGTTGGAGAGTTCTTTCACAAGGTAGTTTCAGATTGATGCAATGCAGTACAGTGCAGTGGTAAATATTACCTACGCATATTTTAATCATGCAAAGCAAGTTAAAAGATACTGAAATATAACAATATGGCCAATTTATAATTATTGGAACATCTAACGCTATCCTTCGTCACACAAGTTAAACTCTCTTGTTGAACAGCATCACTTGGATGTTTGATTTTTTTTTTTCCTCATTCTTTAATGCAGTCTGTGCGCTAGAAGTGCTGCTCCCACAGCTCCCTTCTGTCCCAATGGTGTTTCGCCGCAGTCCTTTGCTCTGCACTAATGGAACTGTGACTGTGCAACAACCAGGAGGATGTCCTGAAACAACTTCAGTTTTAATTAATACTACCCAATATAAATTTCATGTTCTGAGTTGATTACACCAGCAGACACTGCGAGGTTCAAGTGGCTCATTTTATGAGCCTTCAATGGCTTGTTGGTGCTATCTCTTGGCACTTAGACGAATGATAAGTTTGTGGACTTTATTTATTTTTAACCCTCAAGAGGAGGCTCCAAAATATTTTAAACCATTACTGGCTAGGAAATACAACTATTTTTAAGTCTTATTTCTAGTATAAGATGGGAGGAGGAAAAAACAGGCAAGGTGAATGCATTCCAGTTACTTCTCCTTTCCTAACTGGTATGTTTCCTACTTGCATCTAGCAATATATAGACAGATAGATAAAAATATATATATCTGCATAGAGCAGATGCAATAAAAGCAAAACTACTTTTAATGATTTATTGTGCAACATACTCATCAGTGACCCAATTACTTTTAGGCATCTGAAGCCACCGCTATGCATGCAATAGCGATGCTGTCGACAAATAACCGAGTTCAGTCTTGAGGGAATTCAACCTGTTTCTTTATTACTCCTATTATTTCTTTAAGTACTCTATATATCGACAGCTTGCTTTTCAGCTGCTACAGTGACACTTTTTCTCTCACGCATGGTTATCTGAAACACTTAGGCTATATTGTTCAATCTAAAAAGATTTTTGCAGGAAAACTGCATGTATTTTAGTATGACTTTAAAGATGCTCCTTGTAAGATTAAAATGAAGGATCTGAAACCCTGAGGGATCTCAACATCTGGCATCGCTAATGGCTGCACCAATTAACCAGCTCATGAAAACAATTGTTCTTTCACCTAATTAATAACAGCCGTAATTAAAAACACAACCTTTTAGAAGGTTTAAGCCTCATTACTGGAAAATGTGGCACACAAGGAATATGCCTGAAACACTCACTGTGCAGACAGGCTTTGCAAAGGACCCTCCCCTCACCCAGATGAGACCTCCATGTTTCTAGACCGAGATAAAGATTTAGATTCCTCTAAATCACCTTTAGATGGTGAGGTAGGCTTAAAAGCACTTCTAGGACAATGATTTTTGAATTTGCTTCTTAAATAGCTCTACTTCTCAGTGCGAAAATCTAGTATAACTCTAGAACACTTAAGAATAGAAATATCATAGTTGACATATTTGTTGCATGAAGTGAACACCAGTGAAAAAACCAGTAAAACCCAAGTAGCACACAACTCTGTAGAACCAGAGCTATACTAATTTCTCTCCAAAAAGCCTGTAGGTGAGTTAAAGGAATGGATGACTTCATGTTTGAGGCTACACAAAAGCTGGCCAAGAGTCACGCAGCAAGCTGATGCAAGACCCCGAAGAACTGACAAGTTGTGACACCTAGAGGAAGAGAAAATCATCCTAAACCCCAGCTGACAGTTTCCTGTGGAAGTGAAATTCAGTTTTGGTTCTCACACGTTTGTTTGCACACACTGAAACAAAGTGAGATGTGGTTTTGTTGCTTACACGAACCACCGGCAGATGACAAATACGGATTTCATCACCATGCAACCTTGGTTTGCCTGAGAATTTTGGCTGGTAATGCTGCAGAACTAAAGAACTTTTTCTTTACCAGCTGTGGTGTAGCTCCCTGCTAGCTTTCAATAACTTCGAGATTTTGCACATGACAAAGGCTTCTTAGAGCAAGATCCAACGAAAAGCCTGCTCATTAATTAGAAGGCTTTCTTTATAGCCTCCTTCAGCAACCTTTGTGCCGATCTCAAGTCACCTGCTTGTACATCAGGCCCACGTAAGACAGCTCAATGTGTCATAAGACACGGTGTGGAGGTGTACAGAGCTATTTTAAAAAACTGCAATTCTATAATTCTCTGAAATTACAGGGGAAAAGTTGAGATCATTACTAAAGCACTTTAAAACTCTAAAGGTTAAATATCTGAAAAAAATATATACCCGTGCTCTTTCAAAGCCTGTGATTTAAAAAGAAAATGATATCCTTTCAACAAACACAATTAGGCAAACTGTACAGAACTATGCAAGTATTCTATATTCATCTTTGCACCTGATTTAGATTTCTGTATTACCGTAATATTTTTTCCCTTCATGAATAATGTCTTATAAGAGATCAAGACTAATGTACTTTATTAATGTTTTTTAACGTTATTAAAATGGCAAAATTGTTCACCTGGAACACAATTCTTATTTCTCTATATCAAACCCATACACAAATATGTTTTAACCACTATTTGGTCACTTCTCATACTATCCACTGCATCTCTTCTCATAGAAAGATGGAACATCACACACACATGAGAAATTAAGTGACTAAAGGTCTTTCCCAGTAATGCCCTTCCACTGAACACGAACAACACGATCCAGATACAGAAGTTTGAGCTTATCTTTGTACTTGATTGCAGCGACAAACCAAGAACCCTGCCAAACCTATCGAGCACATTACTCTGCCTTTTAAGACTATAACTCCCCAGGAGTCCATTTTAGGACCGGTGCTCTTCAGCACCTTTATCAGTGTCCTAGGACAGATCAGCCGATTAGCAAGTTTGCTGACAACACTGAGCTGAATGGTGCAGTTGACACAACAAGAGGTGCCATCCAAAGGCACTGGCACAGGCTGTCCAGAGAAGTTTTGGACACTCCAAATGCTTGAGGTGTTCAAGGCCGGGCTGCATGGAGCCCTGGGCAGCCTGATCTGGTGGGTGGTAACCCTGCCCATGGCAGGGGGTTGAAACTGGATGGGATTTAAGGTCTCTTTCAAGCAAGTCACTCTATGATTATTATCACTGGGAACTAAGAGAGCATTCAACATTTCATCTCAAAACATGTTAAAAATTACATATTTCTTGCATCCTGCATGAAATAATTCAACAACGTAGGATGAGGACTGCTTCATGGTCTGAATCCCAGAGAGAAAAAACAATAAGACATACATTTGATTGCAGGAAGAATTCAGAGTCAAGTCTAAAAACAAAAGTTCATGTTGCTTTCGTTAGCAATTTTTGAATCCAACAACTTTTCATACAAAATACTGCTGTCAAATCAAGTGAAACTGGTTTAAACAAGATGAGAGAATGGCAAAACGGATGGAATTATAGTCTATATCAAATGCACCAGAAAATATGTTTGGTTTTTTTTTTCCCTGTTGCCAGAGAGTTATCTAGTGCTAAAAGAAAAGAATAATCGCAGCTGATTCTACTATATTGTTCATCTGTTACTTAGAATATTTAGTAACAGTGAAAGCATTCATTAATGGAAAGTAAAAGGCTGATGGTGTGCAGGAGGAGAAAAAAAAAGTCATGCTTAACACAAGAAAGAGAAACTGCCACTGGGGAACATCCTGGAGTATATGATAAGCAGAAAAAAAGTTACAGATATTAAATTCAAATATGTATCAAAAAAGAGTCTTGGACTATTGTATAAAAAACAGCTCTCAGCAGCCACTGCAGTTGGAGATGCATAAAATTCAGTGGAACGTATCCTGGAAGTGAGACATACTTTGAAACTGTTCAATTCATAACTCAATACTTTTATTAACCTTCAACCGTTTGCTTTCATATCCAGAAATGGAGGCAGGCAAACTGAAAAAGTTTCAACCTCGCTTTTATCTAACGGTTACAGTGCAATGCACGTAGCCTCAATTCAATGATATGTAAAATCCCACCCATTATTTGAGAGCTCTACTAATGTACTCAAGGTTAACAAACAGGTATTCAAGACTTTGAAAATGAAGTTCATTACCGTCCAACTTTCCCATAATAGAACAAGGGTGCGCACAGCTTTGTAATATCAAAGCATAAAATTTCTAACCACAGTGGAATTCGAGTTATCAAATAGTAAGAAGCTCATGATTAATTTAAAATTCAGTTACACCAATTAGACCTTCTGAAAGAAAAGGTAGGGGACACTGTTTAATATACATTATTAATTTCACAACAGCTTTTTTAATTTACACTTGAAGTTTGCAACATTTATTTAAGACTTGCAAAAAGTGCTTACATGCTTCGAAGCTTGTCTAACTTTTCTAATTACACTAGCTAATAAAAGATATTATCCCTATCGCTGCAAAACTTGCCTCACTTTGCTCTTAGAGTCTTGCTGCTAGAATTACTAATATCATTACATACTCTGCATAATTAAATGTAGGGGAGTTACATCCAAGGCAGAATTAGAATCCATCTCTAATGAAAAATATTCTATGGGTAATTATTGACCTTTCAACAATTAGTACTTCTACTTTAGAATTTGGAGCTATTTCTGTAAAATCTGGGGAAAAAAAGGCTTTAACTTTTAAGGAAGCAGAAAAAAAGGTGCGTATATAACTATACACATCACCAGCACCAGTGAGATGGTAGAACTGACATCTGGCAATTAACCCATTTCATCCTACTTGAAGGCTCATATACCTACTCATTTTTTCAATTCTTCATACTTCTGTTAAGATAGACTTCAAAATAAATGATGCAATGATATCATAAGCAATGAGAACACTTCAAACTAATAGTCACCTCGTAGCTCAGACCTACAAGGAAGAATCATTCTGAGCCTACTCAGATAGACACATAACATAGAGCAAGCAGTCCAAAACATCACTGATTCACACGTGCATGGATGAGTCATGTCACAGGGTTTGGAATCTTGCAATAAAAGTGAAGAATGGTCTAAGACAATTTACACCATCTTCAAGAGTTTCTAAGCTTCACAGCTGTACCATAACTCAACAAGAATACCATTGCACAGTTTTCCAAAGAGTAGTACTCAACTGGATAAAACCATCCTAACCACTCAATGCAAAGTGTGGACCTAGGGACCAAAACCAAAATGTGAAGAGTTGTAACCATCACGTTGACTCAGGAAGACCTTACTTAAACACCAGCCTAGCACATACTAAATAAATATATCAATACATTAATACGCATACCATCCAGAGACCAACCATACAGGGACCTCAAAAATAAGGATGCGTCCATATCCTTGAGACTTCCTAGCCCAAAATCGGTTGTTTTTTTTGTTCTTTGTTTTAAATCCCTGCACACTGGTCTCAGCCATAATACTCAGCAAAAACTCACATCTATACGCTTCCAGGCATACAACTCCATGACAATGGGCACTCTCTCCTCCTGAGAGCTATCCCTAATAAGAATCTATGCTGAAAAAGACGAGACCACTTGCTAACAGGACTCCAAATTATGTCTCACCTATTTTTTTTATCCTGTAGTACAGACAAATCACTACGTCAAACTGGCTGCAAAATCTACCGTTTGATGGCAACTTGCTCAGACAACAAAAACGGATCCAAAAATTTCTCTAATGATACAGCAAACATTTACAGTACTCCTCTGTATTAATGTTCCTTAGGTCTCCAGCTAGGTAAAATAATGATAGCTGTCGTTGACATCAGTCATAAAAAATTAGTTGCCTTGCCTGAAGACAATGGGGCTTAGTTGACACTGAGCGTATTTGTCAGAAATATTGTCTCAAAACCTTGTGTAAAGTATTAAATGAATCCCTAGCCCTCAAAATACGTTATATCAACTGTAGGCTCAGAATTGCAAACATCAGACAATCTTATTCTTGACTTACATATACATAAACAAACACACTTGGCATTTGAGGTTCACTTAAAAAAAAAATAAATCTGCCCAGACATGCTATAGCATAGTTTTTAATTAGATTTTTAAAGAACTGCCATTAATAGGAAAGACCATGTCCCAATGCCTTCTATTTCTGCACAATCTTGTTTCCAGTCACAAATAACAGTTTACTGTAAAATAAAGAAAACAAGTGGGTCAGGAATAGAACTAAATAAATTGCCAGCACTGATAATCTATTTGAAGGATACAAATCCCTACACAGTGAAAAGGAATGAAAACGTACAAAGACTCAATCCAAGGAGGTTTCAACAAAAGGCTAATGATATTTTAATTCTCAAGACAACCACGAGGCAGCAGGCTGTTTTTAATGGCCTTAAGCATCTCATTTTGACCACTGAGACCATCCCAGTCAGGTCAACAAAGAAGACACGAAGCCCATCTGCTTCCAAGGCCATTCTTAGCGCACAGAGGGAAAGCCCTTTCTGGGGGAGGAGGGCAAAAGATGACCAATGGCTGCATCCTTCCAAGGTTGTTGAAATTGCCACAAGGGAACCTCCCACTCTGAGGCTGCACAGAACTCCAGTGACATAAAAGCAATTTAAAGATAGCAGTTAATTTGCACAGTCTACTTCTGTATTAGGTGAACGGGAAATGTGTGGTGGAGCCACCGTTCCTGGAGGTATTCAAGAAATGTGTAGACGTTGTACTGAGGGACACGGTTTAGTGGGAAATATTGGTGATAGGTGGACAGTTGGACAGGATGATCTTAGAGGTCTTTTCCAGCCTTGGTGATTCTATGATTACAAAAGAGCATAAAACTTCTTGGTTCACATCATAAGCTTCAAGATCTATAAAAGTGCAGGAGAGAAGCAGATAGCGAAGAGCTTCCTAGTCTCACCAAAAGAACTTTGTTATCCTCCTGTTTTGATCTGATGGAAATTCTTAACAATCCATTTATCAGTGAAAACTTTTTGCGCTCTGAATTTTTTTACTAACCAATAATTCAGAAAGTTTCTCTTAAAAATAAATAAATAAATAAATAAAGACAATTCATATTACCTAGTATGGTATAGGCAGGAGCAGATAGTCCTCATTACTGGAAGAAGGAAAAACTTCATCCCTAAGAAAATTAAACCCTGCCTCTACATGAGGCATCTTCGTACTATTTCAACATCACTGAGTTAATGTGGAAGCAAGAAGAATGTATGGGGGCAGGCTGTTAAGTTAAGCGACAGCATGTAGTGGTATAAAAATGGACCTCTTTGGGTAAGGAATAGGAATGAGTATATTCTAAAAGTAAACTGTAAAGGAGATTTCTCTGAGAAAGTATATTCATGAATTTTTGCTGATGATTCTGTAATGCTTCTGCAGACAAACGTGTCAGACAAAAACGTAACCCCACCTCGTAAACAAGTTAGAAATCTTTATCTGCTTAAAATTTTCTATCTTTTGACACACATTGTCCGGAAGTAATACTCAGAACCATGCTCATAAAATTTGTCAAGACAATGATGAAATGTGAGAAAAAAAATCCCTTTTTTCTATTTATTTGCTCTAAAATAAAACCACAATATAAGACAGTGGAAAGACAATCCTCTCCTGTTTGAGATCATAGAAGCGATTTGCTAAACACAAAAAGCATACAACTTCTTGAACATGGTGAAGATTCGAGTCTACTTTTGAATGGTGGAGAGATGTAGATGTGTGATGACGTGAGAGTTTTGGTCAACTTCTACTGCTTGAATAAGGATGCAGAAGAAATCATAATCATCCAGACACATAAGAGGTTCCTTGAAGGAACATCCTTTACTAGTCAGACCTCCAAAGAGTTATGCCTGTTGAAAAATAAAGCTCTACCTTCTGTACCTGTAAGGTTAATACAGCAAGGTGATAGGAGAGCTGCTCCCACTAAACTACATCTCTTTTTACATTCACAAGGTTTGTTAGGGATATTTCGCTGGTCAGATAACTTAGTCTAGAGTTCTGCAGCATTTATGCAAATTTATTTTAAAGATAAGTATGCCATTTTTACCTTGCGTTAGTCTTAGGCGTAGATTCCTATTTCTGCCAAAAATGTAAAGGTTTGTAAGACTGAAAAACAAATAGGCAGATCGTAAGACTCGGAATTGCTAAGTGATCTACTGAGAAGTGTAAAAATTACCACTGGTGGAAAATTGACTTTGCATCATTTATTCTTCATTATCTAACACGGTGAGACTGCATAACAGCTCTGCTCCTTAAGCAGTTGTCACATATCCTGATGTGGCCTCAAGATCACTTTTTTTGGTTTGCTTTTTAATAAACTGAAACCCATGCAAAGCCTAATTCCTTGGCATTATTTTTCCAAGGGTTTACAAGGCAGACTGGTATTAAACAGAGAGAAATTCATCACAGAAAAATAGGAAGCTAGTCACAAATCAATAACTTCTTTATGAGAATAAAATCTCACAAGGCATTTATTACAAAAGTATCATTTTCCTGCTCTGACAAGTAGTCATTTTTCCTGCATTGGGAAAAAATTTTCCCATAGATATTACTATCAGGCTTAGGATCTTCCTTCCTATGTGGGCTCTTGGATAAGAACCATTCATATTTCTGTCTTCTTCCATAACACAGTGTCATAGAATATTTACCAACTGGATGTTCAAATTACTGGATTATTAGGGAAAAAAAAAAAGATTAACTATATTAAGACTTTTTCTGGCCACAGTCTATGACTGAATTATGTTTTCTGGTCAAGTTCTTAGCTATCTACGAGTTCTTGTGAAAAATAAGGGTAAGAAAAAAAAGCACGTCTTACAAATCTGAAGAGAATTGGACAATCAGTGCTATGCCATTTTAAAACCTGGACAAAGAACAAGCATTCTGCTCTCAGTACCCTACAGCTATACTGTGTTGCTGATAGATGCAGTCCTCATCAGTGCAATACTTTGGATCACTCCTCAGTACCCTAGGACATCAAGAGGTAGTTATAACCTTATTATCATCCATGAGGCCAGCTTTTCAGAAAAGATAAAAAGAAAAAAACAGTCCTAATGACAACGTACAAGGAACTGCTCACTTATATCTGGATATCTGCTTGCCCAGCAATGCTCAGAATGTCTTGAGAGAGAGCCTTCTATATTGATGCATGTTCCTATCTACTTTCTGACTTGTTTCCATCAGCATTTAAAAAGAAATACAAAATTGCTAACTCAACAATTACTATGTAGCATAAAATATATCTTCATCCAATAGTGATAGCCCATTTCTAAGCTCCATTTTTTCAAAACTTGACTTCAGCATTCAAATATTTATCAAATTTAACAAGAAACACCAACAGAATCAATAACGAAGACCTTACGTTTATAGATGATAGATCATTACAAGAAGAAATGGAAGGAGAAACAGCACTGAAAGCATACAACCAAAACTGTACCAATACCAATCTTCCTATTGGAAACTACAAGAAATTATCATTTCACATACACAGAGATTAAAAATGAACAGGAGAAATGAACAAAACCAGAATGTGCTCAAGGAGCTTTGTTCCTCTTCCCTCCAGCCCTTTGACTCCTGAAAACAGCAAATTTTAAATGAACAGAGGAAAAAAGAAGAGCAAAATACCTTGGTGAAGCTAAAACTGAGAGGTTCAAGGCTAAAATCTCTAAACTAAAATGTATTGCTCCTAAGAGCATTTATTTTGAGGATATTCTTGATGAAATGTATGAAATATTCTGGACAAAGCTGCCTGTGGTTTGAATTCAGCTGTCACGATTTGCTTCCTCATGGCATATTAATGCTCACATAATTAATGTAAGACCGATGGTTTAAGAGGCCAGCATCTTTCCGCTGATGGTTGCTTCCTCTCTCTGAGGTATGGATGTATGCACAGGACATATAAAATATAAATGTACATTTGGCAGCTTAATGAGCGTGCTGGTAATGAACTCCAATCTCCCAAGCAGGAAGAAATGGGCTGTGTCAGGGCCCCAGCGCCACTCAAGGATCCCCAGATGAGTGCAGGGAAGAAACAGCTTCTCATATTCAACAGCAAGACACTGCTACCAAAGCTCTGACCTTTCTTCTGGCTGCTCATTCTCTCCCTGCCTCCCTGGAAGTCCTGAAGGGCTCTGAGGAGCACAGATAACAAATTCCTCTCTGATGCTCCTCTTAATAGCACAGTCTTCTACAGGGAGTGCTGGAAAGCTGACAGGCAAACGAGGAAAGCTTTTGTCATCTACTGCCTGAAAGCAGGGATGGGAAGGAAGGAAAGCGGAGCTTGATAAATTACACAGGTACCTGAGTCACAAGGAATGACCCAATCAGGAGCCATATGAAAATAAGTAATTGCTCAGTAGGGAAGTCTAGCCATACAGTCTGCTCATCCTTGGTGGGTTGCACATGTCATTCATTCATTCCAAACATCTGCCATTGTAGGCATCAATGGAGAGTACAGTGTACAGCGAAGGTCCAAAAGGAAATTATGAGCAGAAGAGAGAAGGTTTGTCTATGTAAAATCTTAACTTTGTTCAATATTTCATTTTCCACAGCATTTCCCAGATGCTGAGAGAAATACCCTTGGACTCCCACAGTAATTTTATTTCTTTTTGGTTTCCTGCTCAGGAATTGACCAGTGAAGATGGTCAGAAAAGCTCCAAATGGGGACTCTACCACAGGAAATCCAAATGTTCACGGGATCAGAATTTTCTTGAAACTTTACCAACTCTTCTAAGCAGTCACGCTAATGTAGCTGCCAAATGAGCCTACTAAAAGCTCCAATGAAAAGCAAGTGATTGGCAGCAGAAACAAGTGAAGAATTATCAACATCACAAAGAGAATTAAAATAATTATATCCTAATTATTCCACCTCTGCATAGCACTTTCAGTTGATGACTTAGAATCTATGCCTTCTGCAAGCCTCAGCATGAGCAGCTTCAGTGTTCACTGGTAACATTTAGAAAAGAAAACCAATGTTACCCCTTCTAAAACATTTTTTTCTACAGTAGAATTAAAAAAAAATCCACAGCACAGACTCCTTGTTCTTGGTCCTACCAATGGCCTCTAAACTACAAAAGCCATCTTTATTTTTTCGGCCCTAATTCATGGACAAGTATCACATTTCTACTTCTTCTCTATTGCCTTTTTGAAACATTTTGCCTTATGAGTTTTGCGTTCTTGAATTAATGGTTCTACATTCCAAAAGAAAAGGAAAGGCTGAAGACGTTCCTGAATTTTCAATCTTACGTGGCACAACAGCATGCCTGCCTAGAATATAATAGAGCTGAACAAAAGAGAAAAGCCGTATAAAACTCTTAGGGTTTGGAAAATATCCTCTCTATTGCTCAGTGTATTATAAAGATTGTCCATTTTAATAAGCCACAGACATGGTGTATTTGAAACATGAAATTTGGTAAGCGGATAGCACAAATCAGTTTTTATATTCACCTTAACAAAAACATCCAGTTTCTAGTTGTTTCCCAGTTTTCTCTTTTTCTTGGAACTTTACATATTGTTTTGTCAAGAAGTCATATGTGTAGTATATATGTCTAGTACTTATCATTAACCACCTACACCAAAGATGCTTGTTCTTTTTATTACAAGGCTTCCAGAGCAGCCCAGTGCTACTCTCAATGAGCTGTAAACTGCAGGACTGGAGCAGAGATTGTTAACCTCAGACACAATTTAGCACTTGTAAAAACGCATCTCTGAGTTGAAGGAAGATTTGTTCTGAAGGCTTTTCTCCGACACCAAAGCTGTGGCCCACTACTCACTCCAGAACTACCACACCACAACTGGACATACAACTACAGGCAAGGACCAAGATGGCAAACAACTGACAAACACCAGACAGACCTCATGTCTGGTCACTAGGACAGTTGGCTCGGTCAGAGAGAGCTCGGGTACCTCTGCCTGGCATTTGTCTGTGGAGCACCCATTGCTAAACAAGTAGTTACTGCTGCTGCCAAGTGCACTGCATTGCCCTAGCTTTCCTATGCACCCTTCTCAGCACAATTCTACCATAAGTATTTGGCATTAACGTCCACTGCTGGTCACCCCGTCATCTGAATCTCACTTGTTCTCCCATCCCCAATTTTTTTCACCTAGGTTCTGATAAAATTAAACATTCAATTAACAAAGCATGGAAAATAACTATGGAATCTAAATACAATGCACAATGTTTATTTTTTGAGCACAAAATAATTATTTATTTGTGCTAGCGTATTCCATTTTAATTCAAGTCTTCGGTATGAAAATTATTCAGAAACCCAATATATATTAAGATAATGAAAAGGAGACAAAAATCAAGAAAACATATTAAGACATAAATACCCCAAACTAATCTAGGATAACTCTAAAGTATAACTCATAGCCAAGCTCCTTAGTTATCTACAAAAAGGAAGCACATCAGTGCTATAAATATATTCATTAATAGTACATGAGTTCTGAAGTTAAAGCATAGCTGATGATGACCACAGAATGGCAGAGGTTGGAAGTGACCCCTGGTGGTCAGCGGTCCAAGCCTCTGCTTGGGAAGGGCCACACAGAGCATCTGGGTCAGCCCACCACCGCATCTGGTCAGGGCTGGAGCCCACACAACCTCTCCAGGCAACCTGCTCTAGTACTCACTCACTCTCCTTTTTAATCCTCTTTTACCAAAAAAATACATTTTATTGGAAATACTAAAATTTACTTTATTTCTTGTCTAGCTTTACTCCTGTTTATTTCAAATCCATCCTCATCTTGCTACTTTATAATACTCCAATTACTGAAAACGTCATCAAAGCTCTATGAAAACCTTCCAGATGCAAACATATAATTGCTGGTTAATTAAGCAATGGACAGTAATTTGCTGCTGCATTATCTGCTGTATACAATCAGTCTCATACTTATTTCTCAATTTACAACATAAAACAAAGCTGGAGAAGCTCCTATCCTACAGCAGAAAAAAAAAAAGAAAGCTGGCATTGATCCCTAACAGCACATTATATTCACTTCAGAGTAATATCCTAAAAAGTAGTATGTCCACGCATTGAATTCCCAGTCAATTAGTGAATTCCCATTGCTGTCAGTGGGGTATGTCAGGCTGTTGTGTGGACTGCATCCATAACATCTCTCTCTTTTTTTTCAACATTATGTTCAAATATACCCAAGACAGTTTCCAAATCAGACACCATGAAATACCTTTGAGTCCAATTGGCTTTCAGGAAGGACTGCAGTCATGACAAGTGCTTTCTTATGACATCCTGGTTTCCCATTCAGTTTTTCCCTTTTACTTAGATGCTACATTTCTAAAACAGCACCTTCAATGTTCTGCCTTTCTGAAGACGTGAATTATTAATAGCAGCACAGTTAAGCTCCTGTACATTATTCATTTATTCCCATTTGTGCATCTGAAAATCTTTTCCTCCTTCTTCACTCAAGCCTACGTGCAAAGGAAGCTCACAAGAGCACAAGCAATACATCAGTGCTTGCTGAGAAGACAACAGCACCTAAGCATTGCAATATAAGCAAACTGCCAAACCAACCAAGTCCTGTAGCATGCCCAGATGCTCTGCCCTCGCAACCCAGAGCATCTCCTGCAGCCTTGGACATAGTTTTAGGAAATAATTGACTTTTCTGGTTAAGAGACTCCTTGCTTAAAAAAAAAAAAAAACAACAACAATCCAGAGTTCTAGATATTCAGTGTCAGCTTGTTAAAGATTTAAGTACTTAAGTACATTGAATTCCAATACTTTTTAGACAGCGTTATAAGAATAACTCCTAACGATTACTGCGCTTTAGGGATCCAAGCAGATTCCTGACGGAATACATGCCTGCATCTTGGAAAATTCAGCAATCCAAAGTCCCTCAGGTGCTACAGTGTTGAGTGGGATTTCACCTAAACACATTGGAAATGCCAACCTTCCTCAACAAAGGATCAGTCTACAGTCAGCCCTCAGAGATCCTACAAGTGTTTCTTGAATGCTTGATTTATACTCAATTTTTAATATATAGATTAATCTCTTGCCTTTAAATGTATCCTCTTCACTCAGACAATTAAGAATCCAGCAATATCTTTTTCCATGTTTCATTTCAAAGCACGATGTCAACAAACCGACAAGCATTTAAGTGAGCTACACAGGTTTTGCACTGTAATTTTAGCTGAAAGACATACCTTTTGCAGTGCATTCAGACATGCACATTTTCACAGTCACGTGGTACCTGTTTATTTTTCCATCTCACGTATTTGGCTCTACACACACTCGCATTCAGTACTTTTCACATCCTAACAGAGTAATCTTTAAAAGCTGAAGGCTATCTGCTTCTATCTGTTACTTTGTCCCCTTTCTTTTGGCAACTGACTTGGAAATCAATAGCACTGCTATAAACACAGTTCAAGATGCTCTGTCTGTATTCAGGACCTAGCATTATTTTATATATCTGTCTGTCTATCCACCTACCAGTTCTGTCTCTCTGCATCATTACTCACCTTTCTATATTCTCTTTTATTTACTCTTTGGTGCTTTAAAACTTCCTCCCCATAACCATTCAATACATTCATGAATTTTGGACTTAGGATCACCTGCTTTTTCTACCATTTCATTCCTTAATTCCCTTTGCTCTTTTGTTGCGATTTTTTCATGCCGTGAAATTCCTTTTAGGATGACTGCATAGAAAAGAAAGGTAATGGACTGCCGCACAGTAGCAAGGAGATGATAAGAAAAAGGACTGTTTTTTTTTTTTTTCCTAAAAATGTGATTCATGATTTGAGAAAACTACGCTGTTAAAAGTATTAACTGCACTGGTTTAATAAGGCAGAAGGAAACAAATGGGAAACGTGGCATACATCACACCTTCCGAGGCAGAAAGACACACTGAGGAATTTACTCAGCCAACAAAACTATGAGGAATAAGTAACTGCTTTTGAGCAAGAGTAACTCTAATAACTCAGACAAGTGGTGACATTTCAAACACTTCCCAGCCCAAAAGCTTGCCATCATCACAACAGTTATCTGGAGCATACATGACTAGTAACTGTGAGGCAATTATGTATTTTTCAGTAGAGATTTGTGAGCGCTCTACTTTCTTCTGTTGATGCACGCTCTTGGAGTTGCCAGTGCTACACTGAAATCCCGTACGAACTGCAGCCGAGAAGCAAGAAAACATATCCATCTTCTTGTTCTGTGTTGTTACTAATAAAAAAACAAACACCATGTGGTGGCATGCTGCTGTTCAGAAGAGATTTCTGCAGATAATCTTCACGTGGGTTACTCTTCAAGCCACACTCCATTTCCTGCACTGAAGCCAATTCAGCATGCTTCCATGGCTTCTGCTTTTTCAAGAGATCCTACCTTTAAACAGACCAAAGAGTCACATCATGAATGTCGCTTTTCCCTGATGTTTGCATATTGGAGGTGACCCAAAAACATAACTAAGATATCAGCTTCTCCAAAATCCCATTTAAAGTAGACAAATGAATCGGGAATTAGACCGTGACCTCAGCAGTCAAACAAATGAACAACTCCTCACTTGAGTCTCACTGGCTTCATGTCTTCACGAGACAGATGATAACTCAAACTGAGGTAGACTTAGAATCTCATTCTGAGCAAACAGTGATGAATTTGCACACATTGAAGCTCGGAGTTGTTAAAACATATTGCTACACACTGTAGCTGAGTTTTGAGTTACACTCATCTTCAGTAAATAATCTATCACAGCATATGTTTTAGGACACGTAGAATGGAACATATGATAAAATGAGCTTGATGAGGGGAATATAAGATTTGAATGAGGGATTATGCCATATACGTATCATGATTTCTGAAAACCTCGTCAAGTGTCCAAGTCAAGACAACACAGCCACCATCTGTGCCATAGATAGGTCCAAGCAGAAAACTAGAAACCTTCCCGTAGCTCAACCACTGTGGATTTCGCACAGTTAGTTTCCGCTATGATGACATACCTCAAATATAAGTGCCTCTTTTCCCCGTATTTTTCAGTGAAAAAGACATCGCTACTTTGTTAGTTGCTACTGAGCGGGCTTCAGAGCTTCGTCTTCGCTCTCTGGGTATGCCTCATTGAGGCAACTGTTCCATTTCTCATGGCTGAAGACATGAAATCCACTTACTTGTAAAATGTTGATTTAACAAATCCAGTATATTACAACATTATTACAAACACCCTATTTAATCTGCACTCTCATTTGTTTCATTTCTCATCCTCATATAGTAGATTACAAAAAGGAAAAAAGCAGAATGAACCAACCAAAATACAAAGGCAGAACTGGCACTAGCAATTCTGTGGCGATACTCGATGAAACATAAATGATAAAATAAGAGTTCTAAAGAAAACCAGTGCTGTTGGGGATTGCCTATTTTGACAGTGAGGAAGATTTGAAAAGCTTTGGAACAGGTACAAGGTTTGTCCACAGCTAATCCTGTGGACAAGGATCCGCCATCTACCTGTGGATAGATCTATCAAGTTGTACTTAAACCACAACAGAGGAAGCTAATGCCCAGGCATCTACCAAACAGTCGTCATCTGTAGCCAGACAGCAGAGTTATATGACCAACCACAAATCTCAGATTTCCTTCAGTTTCTCATTCTACACGTTTGTTCAGTGAAGAAAAATGCAGTGACAAGGTTTCTACAACACTCGTGCATCTGCGTAATAGACAGTTAATATCTCACAACGATACAATCTGGAATAAAAAGACATCTTATGGGCCCTTCTAAGATGTCTGACTGAAAAAGGTGAAGCGCACCCTACACTGTGCAGCCATACCAGACAACAAATAGAAGAGAAAATATATTCCGGTGTAAACCTTATCAAAAATTGGGCCTTGTGTTTCAGTGCACCGCTAGAGCATTATAAATGGCACTGTTTGAAAATGGTATCGTTTTAAGGGAGTGTATTAATAGCTGTGTTGCTCTCAGCTTTCAGAGTCAGGAAGAGGACAGCTTTGAAATTTTCTGTAGATGCTGCTTTGCTCCTTGGAATGCAAATGAAAGAGCTGAGACACAAAAATGCTTTTCTCCTCATGCTGATGTGAAAACTTGTCCTTTCTGCTCCTGAGAACAACGTACAGAAGTCACCATTTCTTATGAATTTGCCTAGGACGGAATTGCATTTCTAGTAATTTCAGCATCCTCTTTGCATTACTAATTGTATTGGGTCCACCAGTGCCACTGAAGTGTCAAACTTCCTCGGAGAATTACACATGAAAATCTTAATTAGAAGTCCAAGTTTCTGAATACTGAAAACTCCAGAGGAATATATATATATATATATATATATATATATATGAATATATAATCTTTACAAACCCTCATTTAAGCTCACAACTTGAACGCAAAATAAATTCACAAGTTATTCTATAAAGAATTCGGGTCATTGAGATCTTAAAATGACAGTAAAAAATAACAACAGCAGAAAAGTTCTGCTCCTCTACAAAGCTCAAAGGTGCTTACAGAGGGCAGTAAATGAGGTGACAACATGCAGGGAGAAGGACTCAAGCTTCATAGAATCATTAATGTTGGAAAGAGCACTAGGATCATCAAGTCCAACCATCAACCCATCACTCAACCCAGCCCTCACACCATCCAATCTGCACTACAACTTCAGAGCGCTAACATAAGGAAGAAACAAGATGTTGTTACCGATCGGTCCTGTGAGTATATCTTCTATAGAGATACCTGATGTGCTCAGAAGGCAGGAGACTTCAAGACCGATCCCCCAAGGAGCTAAATCAGCACAAGGAACAGACGCAGCACACGCTGAAGTTGCTGAATGCCTTCCTGTGCTGTTACACAACTTGAATGGATGAGAAGCACCTCAAGCGAGGCGCTGGATTTTAACCTGCAGTTAGTGTTCTTAAAACTCATACGCAGTGCTAAAAGCAGCTCCGTTTACAGCGTGAATGTATTTTCTTTTATTTCTCCCAGCCTCGTACTCTTTCATTAAAAAGCTTTGATAAAGGTATTAAAGAGAACAACAACAGGCAGTAAGAGCACCCAGCAGAGCGTGCAGGAAATTGCAGTCTGTGTATCAGGACTAAAAATGCAAGTATTAAATTTTAAAGCATCGTTATTGCCTCGACCTACACCCGAAATGTAGGTTTGAGCTTCTGTCAGGCCAGAAACATTACAGCCCACTCACTAGCAAGCACCTGCCTCTTCTAAACCCCGGGCTGCCTTTCCTTCTGAAGCACAGCATTTTCCAAAAGGCTTCCTAATGAAACAGGCACTGTTTTGCACCGCTCCTGTATCCATTCCAAACACCACGAAGTCTACCATAAGGCCACCGTATACTTTTATGTCCTTCATTTAAAAGAATATTATTCCATCGTGATTGAGATCAACCACCGAATCCCAGCCAGCTGCCTTGCCCTGGATTCACTCAGCCACAAATTGTTCACGGGGATCATAGCTCTGTCTTCAGCAAACCTGTCTCACTCTTATTTATCCCGCCTGGATAACTGTTTATTAATCAGCAGTTCTAAGCAAAACTGTGTATTAGTATCTGAGGACAGAGATTTTTCAGTTCTAAAGACATGAGAAACATTGCTTCCTTTTTCCCTCTGTCATAATTCCTAAGAGACCATAGATTGAATCACCTTCTGAAGAGATAAAGGTGCAACGTAGTATAATAACGAACATAAATAATAAAATGCACATCTTTGAGAATGTCACTGAGGAAAGTAATTTCAGAAAAAAGCAGTTCCTGCCACAACAGAAGTTAAAAATAGCAACCAAATACTCTACAGATGGCTCAACAGATCTAATGCACTACTGTGCAGACATGGATTAGTCTACCTCCAGGACATTGCTCTTTTTGGTAGGGATACCTTCAGATAGGAACAAGGGAGCAACAAACTGGAGGCAAAGTGGAACGAGATGCTTTTTTCAAAGCTCCGAGTGTCTTTTTCTAACACTACGTTGTGCTGCTTTTGAAAACGAAGGGTTTCGCTCCCCGTACACAACCTGAAGAAGGAGCAAGACAAAACCACGCTGGCACGTTACAACAGCAGCCTCCCACTGCAAACACCTCCTCACTCCATCAAGAAGGGAAAAGAAAAAGAAAGGGAAACGAAGTCCACACCCAGAAACAAATCCTTGGGGTATAAATGCAGTTTTTCTAATTTTTTCTCGCTGTTAAGGACTCCACTACACCTAAGAGACTGGGGAACCTGTTCGGGTGTTTTCCAAGCCTTGGAAAGCTGGCATTGGCACAAACACTGCTGCTTGTCTTCTCTGCTGCAGAAAAGCGCTCAGAGTAGGGAAACAAAATGCTCCCTAATCCATTCCATCTCCATCATAAATGTTACATCTCTGAATATTACCTTATCTGGCAGCAGGTACACAATCTCTGCATCAAAAAAAAGGTTACAATATCTACTTTTCCCATGACCTATCACTTCTATTGCTTTACATTTTCCCCATCGGATTGAGAATCTACATCAAAATAATTCCCTTCCAATTCCCCAAAAGAAATGAAGCTCAGACTTAAGGCAAGTGAAGCATGCAAGGCACAGCTGCGATGGGCAGTTGGCCATTTCACGAGGATTACCACTGCTTCTCTAAAATAGGGAATGTAGGGCACTGTTTGGAGAGCATCTAGAAAGCAAATCGTGCATTCGGTCAACATCTCAGCTATAGCAAGTTCGAAAAACACTAACTGAAATCAGGAGAATGACATAAAATACCAAATTTGGGGGGAACTAAAGAAAACACCGTGACGCTCTGATGCTGAGAGATCAGTGCCCACCAACAGCAGGGTGCCAGACTCTCCGCTTCTTTTCAATCCCCTGCAATTAAATCAGGACTTCTTGATTGTGATTTACGGTCACTTGGCTTTTCTGCAGCCTTTTGCCCACGGTTTCAAGCTGTCCTGCCCCATGCCCAGAAGCGGTAGGTTGGGAAAAAGCCAAGACTCAGCTCCCTTAGGTACATCCAGAACACAGTAAATAAGGTTATCAGGAAAGCAATGCACATCCCAGTCAGCACTGGGCAGGCTACAGAGCTCCCTAGGAGCATCCTCACTCCAAGAGCATTCTTCTCAAGGCCTCATTGCTGGTTGGGCACCTTACTCAGGATTTCTACAGGTAAGAAGGAGAACAACCATCTCCTCCTCAGTACGTCACTGGTTCAAAACACGAGATTATTATGGAGGTTCATGAGTCCCACAAACACATGCTTGCTTAAACCCTGCCGTGCAGCTTGGCTTGAAGCAATTCAACAGCATCCCTGAACTTGAACACCATGGAGTTCGTTTTCAGGTAGTTTCCACCCCCCCACATTATTACAGAACAGCTGAATGGCTCCTGAAGAGCCTTGGCAAGGACCCTAGAGCCAGCCCATCATTGCTGTAACGTAAGAAGATGGCTTTTGATCACCATCATCTTCAGAAAGGATTTATAACGTGACTCCGAGTCACTTGATGCTTCTGTAAGCATCCGACACGGCACGCAGGGGGGAGAAAAAGATTTCTTTACACCATTAACTTTGCACTTGACAAACGAGACCGCTTACAAGTTGTAACAGCACCGCTCACTGCCGCACACGAGGCAGGAGGTGAACGCACAACATCCGCAGCGAGGAACTAAACCCCGCATGGGATTACCTGAATGCAACCAGCGCTTTCAATTATTGATGTCTCACGAACCGTTCAAACAAAAGAACTCGGATGAGGCAAGATCCAGTAAGCAAGCCTGTGTATGAAGTATACATATACAAGATATCATGTTTTTTTTTTCCCCAGGACGACATAGAGCAGCAGCTCCGCACCACCTCTGCACAGCTCCCATCCCGGCTGCGCGTTCACCTTTGTACGCATCGGCCAGCAAAGCTCGCACGCCGGCAGCGAGCACCGGCCCGCAGCCCCGCTCCCACACGCCGGCAGCGAGAGCGGAGCGGGGCAGCAGCGTGCGGGCACCGCGCGCATCTCCCGAGCCCGACGGCTGCTACTGACCTTTCTGCTGCCTGAAGGACTGGATGGAGCCCGAGTGATGGACCATCTTGGCGCTCGGCAGCCCGCCGGCTCCCAGCCCGCCGCCTGTGGGGCGGTGGCAGGGGGCGGAAGCGCGGTTCGGCCCGCCCCGCCCCGCAGCCGCCGCCGTTGCCGTGGTAAAAGCGGGAATGGCGGCGGGGAAGAGGGGCCTGGGGCGCGACCTCGCCTGACATCGGGCTCCGC
>JANHGO010000038.1:29061211-29121865 GCA_024606505.1 Aquila spilogaster
GCCTGGAGCATCTCCTCCCCTCCTTCTGCACCGACCTGGGGGTCTGCAGGGTGGTTTCTCTCCTCTCTCTGGCTGCAGTTTCTGTTGCTCAGGGGTTTTTTTTCCCCCTTCTTAAATCTGTTCTCCCAGCAGCACTACCACCGTTGCTGATGTGCTCGGCCTTGGCCAGCGGTGGGTCCATTTTGGAGCCGGCTGGCATTGGCTCTGTTGGACATGGGGGAAGCTTCCAGCAGCTTCTCACAGAAGCCACCCCTGATCCCCCCGCTACCAAAACCTCGCCATGCAAACCCAACAGAGCTGTCCAGGTAAAATATTATTGGTAATGCAAACAGAATGTGCATGACCCTTTACACGACCTCTTTATATGAGTTTTCAGAGTACCTACTCAAAGCAGGAGAAAGATTTAAATATTAATCCTACAAAATCTTATATTTAAAAGACTATGTGCTTGCAGAACTGAGTAAACAACAATACAAAGCAACTACAATGCATTTTTAAACAATTCTTATAGCCAATGGACAGTATCTTGCTGATATATTTGACTTATTCAATTATGTTAATTAAAACTTATGTGGTAGTTGAGAGCTTTCTGAACTGTTGTCACATAAAAAGTTTTATTTAAAAAAATCATTAAAGTTACATATACAATTTCTAAGTCCCAAGTGAGCTGTTAAAGAAAGGAACATTAATATGCTACTATGACTTCAAGTCAGAAAAGGCAGGTTTCTCTATCAAACTGTGTAGCTTTCCCTAATACTGCAAAAGTTAGAAAAAAAAAAGGCTAGATTTTAAATAAAGATGAGGATATTAAATCATAGAAAAGTGTGACAGCTTCTAATTCTAGAGGCAGAGACCAAATCATATTTCAATGAAGTCAATGGGAATTTCACTATTCAATTCAGTAAGTCAAGGACTTATCTTTAATTAGGTACCTATTTAAAGTGGATGCACCCATATAATTGTTAGCATACCTGAACATGTAACTGAGTAATATGTACCATCACCTTGGATACCCACTCAAGTATAAAGCCATTTATAAAAGATTCAAGCATTATTCAAGCAGATAACAGATCTCTTCATCCTAGTAGTTGCTTTGTTTTGCTGTCTTGTAATACAGAGGCATGATGAGTAACTTCAGTTTTCATACATCACAAAAACCTACCTACACTTCCTGACATATAGTTTTGCTATGCTTGATGCATGCCAGGAAGGTTTGCCCTAAGTGCACTTATAGGATAAAATGTTGGAGAGACTTTCATTTCTGGGAGTCTTTTACCTAACAACGCAGAAGCATTTAGTGTAGAAATTGATTTCTGGTCTACACTTTGCATCTTCATTTTTGGGTCCTTTTAACTGCTTGTCTACCTTTCTTTCTACTATAGTTTTCTGAAGGGCCAGGAGTGCGTCTTAATTTTATGACAGTTAGAGGATAAAAAGCACTTGTCTCAATTTCTCTGCAACACGCAATCCACCAATATATTTTAGATAACTGTAGTGTAGGATAGCAAATGTTTTTCAATTAAAATGTGGCATAGTTATGGAAAGGAAAATTAACATAAAAATTATTCCTAAATAGTTTCTGTTTCACAAACTTTGATATGATGACTCGAGCCAATCCTTTGAGCCTTTACACATTTAGGGATGGGCCTTGCAAAGCTTTATTAAGACTGGGATTACTGGTCAAGAAATTAATCCTCTTTTGTCCCAATTTTAGTCCTAGAAACAATAAATAACCTGGAGAAGGATATCACCAGACACCTGGATAAGTGCTATTGTGATGGATTTAGGTCTGCTTATTTTATTCTGCTGTGTACCTGGAATACTATATTATATATGTAACATAGAAGATTTTTCACCTACCTGTGTATGTGTATTTATATACCAAAAACTACCATAACAGACAAGCGCACGCTTTTATTAATGTACAATTTCTCATAAGCTTTCAGACAGTGGTAACCGTTACACAGAATATTTCTCATGCAGTCCTAATGCAGTTTTTCAGCCATCTCACAACACAGTCAGAATAGATGTGACAGCCCTTACCTATGCAGGCATTGCCTAAGGACCACAAGCTTCTGAAAAAATTATTCTAAAAGTCACAATGGAAACATCACATTTC
Organism: Aquila spilogaster; assembly: GCA_024606505.1. Taxonomy (NCBI): domain Eukaryota; kingdom Metazoa; phylum Chordata; class Aves; order Accipitriformes; family Accipitridae; genus Aquila; species Aquila spilogaster. The sequence continues at coordinate 29,063,331 of JANHGO010000038.1, forward strand.
TGTTGAAGCAGAAACTGAACCTGGTTCTCTTGAGTCATGTCCTCCGTGACATTTCAGTCTCTCCTTTCACATAAACATTGTACATATTGCACAGGTTATTCTGTCCATTTCGGTTTATCATAACATCACTTAATAAAAATCCACTTACAAGCACTTCTGTAATTGAGCACTGAAAAAAGTTTTTTCATGCAGTTATTACAACACTTTGTTGGATTGTTAATTTTGGTTCAGGTCTTCATTTCTCAGTTCACTACATTGCAGCATAGCACGTAAATAAGGGAGTTTCTTATATATAAGCTTTGTAGTAACTGGATTCAGGATACATTCAGAATACAAGGTAACCATTACAGCAAAGTTATGAACTACATCATTGACGATCAAGTTCCTATCTAGGAACTATTTCATGTCATGCTAACGAAGAACAGAACTGAATTAGTGTTGTTTTATTTGCTACCAAGTGTTGGGTTCATTTGCCAAAAAACTTAAAATTAGATACTCATTATATTTAAATCCTAATTGCCAATTTCTATTGATTATGTTATCCATTACTCATTTTTTACATCTTATTTGAAATGAAGTATTTCCGCCTAACAGTGGAGGGCAGACCCTCTGATGATTCTCTGCCATTTCTGACGGTAGGATCTGCAGAAAGCTACTTATATGCTTATTTGTGTTAGAAAGAGCAAACTAGATTTTTAAGTTAATAAGTAGGCTATCAGATTCACAAGTCTTTCTTCTAGTATATTTGGATTTCCAGTATGGTCTAACTCCCGAAAATCTTGATGCCTTAGCTATGTATGGGATAAACTGGATTTTTAAAGGCATTAATCTGTATTGTAGTAAGAAATCCCTTTTGTAAATTTGGCTCACAGTGTTTGAAAGTGAACGTAAAAAAGGAAGTCAAACCTGGCAACACTAATGATAGTAATTTTAACAATGGAAAGGGACCTAGCACATGGAAAAACATGTCACATATCAGTCCTAATACTGCCACTGTCCTTCTATTCCTTTTGCTAAACCCAAATGACAATTTGCGAAAAGATCAGACCATTCAGTGGAATATTATTTAGTGGTTTTGTAAGCCTTTGCACCTTACGCAGTTCTTTTTCACTTGTACCATGCATTAGAAGAGAGTGTTTATCTCGGTTATGGCAAGAAAAAAGTTATTTTTAGAAAAAGGAGTTATTACTGAAATAAAGTAAAACAAATTCTCCTGCAAATCATGTAAATTTCCTTCAGCTTGAGTACTTCATTTTCAGTTCAAAAATAAAGAACTGCTAAATTCTCTTAATCTCAGTCAACTGATTTCTAAAGCACACTCAAAACTCCAAAAGATATGTAGTAGCCACATCCTATAATGTTAACAGAGATTACTGAAGAGGGTTTTTCAACTGTTCATGGAGATAAACTTCTAGTGCAAATAACCTTCATCAAAATTGTTTACACTCAGATTTCTTTTAGAAAAGACAGCCAGCCAAATTTGTGATCATTCAAAGATCAGGTTCATTCCCTTTATACATATGATGGCCTTTAAGGAAAAAGAAAAGCATAATTTTAAAAATTTACCAGTTACTGTTTCTTTATACATGCATGTGCACACAGACATACCCCCACACCAGGGGAGCGGCTCCTCCATTAACTAACTCATTAGTTAACCTTAACATGTCTGCAATTCAGTTATGTTTCTAGAACTTAAAAATATTTCGAGGAAAACAGATTGTTATTAATGTGACTCTCTGTATGTAGTTACTATATAGCTACTAACTATTCCCCACTTATTTTTTTCAGCTCCACCTAGAGCCACAAGCTATTATTGGTAGCTGCAGTAAAGCCAGAAATTCAGTAATTGAAGTTAAAGCGATGTCATTTAAATCCAGCTGGCACAATCAAAGTGATTACTGAGCATGTCTTTCAGAAGAAAAACAAAGCACAGTAAAAACAGAATGGAATGTAAATATACACTACTTTTTTTAAGCAAGTATCCACAGACAGAAGACTTTGAAAAAAAGTATAATGTTCAATTCCCTTTGAGAGAATGAATGTCAAATGTCTGAGTGTCATTGGTGTGACTTTCAAATGTATTAAAAAATGGATTACACTGGAATTATACTGTTGCAGCAATGAGTTCAGGCTTTAACGTCCAGGTTCTTGTGTAACACAATTTTACATGTATCTACAAATAACAAGTAGTTTCATTTTTTCTTGTATTTACCTCTTATGAAGTCCTGACACTCAATTCCAAAAAAGTACAAAAAAGTTTTTTCCTGTTTTGCTAAATCTATACCTTTTAGGTATTTGTGACTATTGCATCAATATGAGAGAGTAGTCCAGGCAAGTAACGTATCACAGGTATACTGTTCTTGTTACCTAAAATACCACACTGAGGCTTAGCCTGACGGTCTCTGTCATCTCATATAAGCATCTCTCCTGTGTTATATACCTAGGCAGTAAATACTTCTATTGCCTCTATAAAAGTTGCTCTGAAGTCTTCATATTTCATACTAAAACAAAAACTTCAGGCACCTTTCAGGAAAAGTTTCAAGTATTACCTCAAGACAGTCTGTAACTTAATGTTACGAAAGTTGGTCTTTCCTGTACAATTCAGTAACTGGAACCTCAGTCTTCCACTTCCCTGACACACAGCTTCAGCAGCAAGGTACTGGTTACTCGGCAGTGGTCTCCCTCGTGGCAAGAAATCCTACCCTCTTCTAACCTTGTGTAAACATTTCTGAAGAAGTCTTGACAAATTGGAATGTTCTCATCAAAAAGCTTATTCAGAAAATTCCCCCATGTGTGTGGTTATAGGATTTGACTAGCTACTTGCAGCTAAATGAGTCGACAAAAATAAATGTGTCTTGTTGTCGAGAATATATTCACTGTAATTAGTTTTTCACTAACTATATTATGTTGGTCAGCAGGCATATGGGTCTCTTGGAGAAGTTCTTAGGTAAAAAGGCATTCTCTGAACAGTCAAAAAGCAGGAATCTTTCACTGATTTGATGAGTAAGAATCTTAAAGAAGCTGCAGTGGAGCTGGAGGGATTAACGTTCTTCAGTGAACTGGGAACCCACATCTTAGTTTTATCTCTTGTGAACTCAGGTCTCAACAAGTGACAAAGGTCACTTAAACAGAACTTTATACTCTTCTATAATGCAAACATATAGGAAAAGAAAACACGTTTTCAAGTAAGTAGAAGCAATAACATGATTTTGCTCTGGACTGAACACCAAATTCTACAACCACGCTTAGAGAAATGCAAGGCGTAACGTTTTACTGAATGTCCAGATCCAAGCAATAGGCAATTTCCACCTAGGTAAGTTTGGAAAGCCCTGCTCATAACCTTCACTGGGTGGAAATTTCCACAAAGCTTTGGCTAAGCACTGAGCATTCCAGCGCTTCTGAAACCTCACAGTTCATGCTATATGCTACAGAAGCTCAATGCCTATTACTTTGCTTGAATTTACTGATTCCTCAAACTAAAAACACTACTTACCACCTAAAACTGACAGATAAAAGAACAGAAATCCATACTGTCCTTGATCCCATTTGTCTGTGTTAGCAGTAACAAAGGTGTAATACATTGTCTTCTTATTTCATAAATCTATCAACGTCACTAATTAAACAAGTCCAACAGATTTATGGCCTCATCTATAGTCAACAGAAATAAAAGAGAAACTTTCCACCAAAGACTTTTATCTGATGCCTGTTAATTCCCTTCCTCACAAGAAGATAGTTTGTCGATGGACAGAATTCTGGAAGAGGAGAAAGCCATTTGGCCTATTTTATGTACAGTTCCATGATGCTGTCTAATTAAAAATTCACCACATTCACTTAAGTCAACATTCTTCCATGTTCTCAGGAGAGCAGTTTGAAAAGGTTCACTAAGAAGATGATATCCATTAATCAGCCTATTTTGCAAACTCCGTCAAAGTGCTGGAGTACCGACTAAAGCATGCAGCAGGGCTGCATTGTCTTCGCCTATTTGGCAATCAAAGGGGGGAAAAAAAAAAAAAAAAAAAGGTTCTTGCTAATTGACCTTCCACCCCTCTTCCCCATTCAGGATAAAATAAAAAATTTTAGTCTTGGAGACAAAGTCTTACCCACATAAATACGATCCTCAAGCACAAACAAACTGTATTTTGAAGGCCTAGAGAAAGGCCATTTTTTTAAATGCACCTTTAACTGTCCCTGATTTCTCTTCATGAACCTAACTGATAATGCTGATTTTTACCTAAGGCAATTCTTACTACTGACTTCTGGGATTTATTTAAAAATACTGTTTCCTTTCTTGCTTGTAGCTGAACATCCTAACCAATTACACTTCTGTAAATACAGAATAACTTCACGGATTTCAGTGATCTAATTTGGGATTGACTCAATTAACACAGGCAAATTAATGAATCAAGTTAGCAAAGGGCTACCATTTAAATATTTTTTCTGCCTCTTCAAAGAGCAGAGGAGAAATATCCACACCAAAGTTTAATACAATTTTGAGCTGATGAGACTCAATCTATCTTTTCCTCAATCGCTGAGCCCTCCACGTTTCTTTTCAGGTTTAAACTAGGTGATGTGAATGAAAAACAGTGCATCACTTACTATGAGAAAGAATTACTGCTGCCATACATAAATATGCAGTAATATCAGCACATGTACGTGTAAGCAATTAGTAGAAAATAGAACAGCCTATAAAAACAAATTGAAGCAAATTATAACAGTGAAATCATCTAGTACCTGTGCTTGCCTACCCAGTGAAACCAATTACACCAAAAGAGTGCAGTAGCTTCAACTGCAACCTTAGTGAGATACATTATTTTTCTTATACAATCTTCACACCACATTTTTGGTCTGTGTCATGATTCTGGAACATTTTGATTTTGTTTTGGAGGAAGTATCAATTTCACTCACATTTCCAGTAGCTACGTCTTTAGGAGACCTTGAAGAGCCTCTTATCTATCATATATTTTGGGTATCAAGAAAAATCAATGCTAAAACATGTGAGAAGTGAGCAGAAATAGCTTTCTGAAAGCAGACCTCTTTCCTTCAGCATGAAGATACAATTTCTACATTGATGCTACATTGACTGTGAGCAAAAAGATCTTTCACAGTAGCTGTGCAAGGTGCAGCAGTATCTGTGTGTACTTCAGATGGGTAACACAGCCAGGGAATTTCAAAATTAATTAATTTTGGAACTTGCAAATTACTACTCGTGTGTGTATATACAGACTCATTTTGCAGTTGCAAGGACGGGATTATTCTAAGAATAACTCCTTTCCTACTTTCTTTGACTTAATTAAAGTATCAAAATGGCATTAATGCAGGCATATTTGATGCACAAATCATAGCTATTTTTCTGCGTTACTCTCCCCACACACACAATTTTAACACTTTTTATACATGAATATCTAAAGCAAATATACATGACTATCTAAAGGAAAAAAAACAACATAACTGCAGCCATGACAATACTAAATAAGATGGCTATACAAGAATAATAATAACTGAATAATAACAACAACAACTATTTCAAAGCAGTTTCAAACACATGCTTCCAAGTGATTGTATTATGAAGGATTGTTATGGGAAAAGGTTACACTGGATGTATGAAAAAAATACTTCTCTGTCTTTAGTCCCTATTTACCATTAGTCTAAAAGGAGAGAAAGTATCAGGAAATTTATGACACCACATATTTCTTTACCCACGTTTAGCCTCCTCTTTCAAAAAAACTAGCAGTTCAGGGTAAGTATGGCCTTTCCACACCTAAATACTGCAAGTGTAATTAAAGAATCATTAATTTATTATTATTTCAGTTCAGACACAAACTTACCTAAAAATGGATCACTGTATTCTGTATTAGACAGCTTAAGCAAGTTGTTTTCCAAAGTCTCCATCACTTTAGCTGGAATAAATGCAATATTCATATCAGCATTCACATGTATTTTTTAAGTAAAAGAAACACTTTTCAAAGCTGTCAGTGACTCAAATGAAAAACTTTATGCCGAAATTTTGAAGAGCACTTTCCATTGGTGGAAAAAAGAACAAGATCACTTTACTGAAGACTTTCACTCTATTCCTGAGATAAGTTTAACTTGGTGAAATAACTTACTAGAGTAATAATTAGTGCCTATGAACATTAAGGAAGGACTTAGCAAAATTTAGTAGCAGAAGCCAGCAGAGTTAATTTGTTCTATAAATGTTCACACACAGTTGGCAATAGTGTATGGCAATAGTTGGCAACAGGTGACATACACAGTGATTGGGATCTCCAACTAGACTAGCCTCTCTGTTAAGGCATATTTATCTGTTAAAATAGATATCCTAAAATAAAAGTAGTTCCTTTTTCCAACACAAGCTAAAATTCATAGGGATTTTCTCCCTTTTCTCTCATTGTCTCCACACCACTGTTCTCCACACCACTCTTCCCTGATTCTGCTATTCATGAATGAATGCATCTGCTCCTACATGTTCATACTTAAAGACATTTCTTGCCAAAAGCCTAGTATTTTTTTTTAATCTCTCTCTCCTAGGACGGACTACAGAAACCTTCATGCTCTTCCCCAGCATACAGGAGCACTTTCTTGTCTTGTTTTCAGTGAGAAGGAAATAATCTTGTAATTCAGAAAAATAAAATAAAACTTAGTTTAAGCCTCACTTCAAACATTATAGAGATTGACTCAAGGACTCGGTACCATGGCTCTTCTAGCTGTTTTGTGCAAAAACATCTCTCCAACAAACTGTAGATATCTAAACAAATTAAAGCTTATCAGATGCCCCTATAATTTAATGAAAGATGCTAAAAAATTATATCGAAGACACCACAAAACTTCAAATTATGTTCCCACAGATCCCTTCCATTCCCAGTGTTGGAACAAGCCTGAAAGAAAAACCTCTTACCTCGTTCTGACACTACATCCACTGTAGCTGTAGATGTCCCTGCACTTAGAGGCTGAGGCCGGGGCTGTGGCTGCACACGATTTGGCTGCAGAAATGACGAATGCTTGCTCAGACTCTGAGGATGTGTTTGGCTCTGGGCTAGGCATGGCATAGATCTTCTAGAGGGTTTCAGTGGATGCTCTTTCACTGTCTCACTCTTGCTTGTATTCATGCCTGAAAAAGCCAAAAAAGAGAAAAAAATTAAAAAAAAGAACATAAGCTCTGCCATATTAGGCAATGACAAAGACAGACAGCTAATTATGAAAGCTCAAGGTGATTCATCCACTTAATAAGCAACTCTCCAACTAAACAAAAATGTTTAAAATATTCAAAGTTCAAAGAAGAATACAGAGTTGGGAACGAAATCCAGGAATTCTCCACCCATCCTTCCATCAACATCCCACAATTCAAATTCACAATATTCTAAATCAGATGATTCTGTGGTACACATGTTATACAGTCATTCAGAAGCAAATGACAGCACCTAGCGTCATCCACATTATGATTGCTAAACAAAATTTTAATTCAGTGGTAGAAATGAATAAAACCCCTCAAACAAGCAAACAAACAAAAAAAATCGAATACCAGCAAAAGATGTTCACAAGTTTCCTGAAGGATTCATGAACACCTTCTCCTTTGAAATGCAGCTGTTTGCAAGTTCTGATGAATCTATTAGCTCTTTCTAGTTTTCTTCTGGGACACATGCCGGTGTGGGGTTTTCATATGTGTTGCCTGGCTTTAGGTTCAGGTACCCACATCCAGGCATGCCCCAGTCAACTGTGTGGTATCAGTGAAAATGTTTGAAAAATCGGATTGTTAATTTAAATGAAAAATGTGATTTGGGGATCCCTGTTTTCAGTGTGTCATTTTAAAAATGATGCAAAAATCATTCCCTGTTCTGAGTTTCTCCCACCTTAACATTACAAGTCTGTGTTTCCAAATTATCCCTCATAGATCTTTTATAATTAGCATGGTCTCTATTGTATCACCTTGTTGGTGACAGAACAAACTTAATGTAATAACTGCTTGTATTGCCTGTCCACAAACAACAGACTGGCTACATGTCCTAAACTTACACATACAGCATCAGGCATTAAGAACATTATCTGTCATTTGAATGTATGGAACTTATTTTTAACTCTTTGAATCCTGAAACAAAGATTCCCTTTATGTTAACTGTGATCCTCATTAACACTAAATTGTAATAATGTAATAATAATTTCTAAAACTTCTACTGTTTCTAAAAATTCACTGGGAAACACTAAATAATCAAAGTGCATTTGTCTAGGAAAGTACAACTGATGATGTAATAGTGACAAGAAATAAGGGGAAAAAAGAACTGATTTTCTGCCTCTTTTACTTGAAAGGCTCTTTGCCAGGATGCAACTCCAGAGTCTACTGCTGCCCAGTCTGCAGCGTGCAGGCCCCAGCCACGGTCCCAGTGCAGAATTGTTCGTCGATGCACACCAAATAATGCATTATCATCAACTTTGTTGATGTTATCACCCTTATCGTTTAAGATTTATAAAGTGCTACAGTGTGCCATGAGAACATTATTCTTTCCTTTTTACACCCAGCACTATGAAAGTGTTCTCATTAATATTACTTTAATTACACTAAGCTACAAAAATGTAGGCCTGAAAATTTAATGGCACTCAAATCCACACACTCACTTAATACAAGGTATTTCATAAAAGAACAGGAATATAAAATGAGACCCCCATGTAAACCTGCAGAAAGTCATGAATATTGAAAAAGTTATTGTGAAATGAACAAGTGATGAAAACAAGCAGATTTTGATTTGTTACCATTCTACCATCCATCACTGCTGGATCAAAGGCTAATGAAAGGTAGCCTAGTATTTATTTTTCCCTATGGTAGACAAGTTTCTTCCTTCTTCCTTCCTTTTTCTTCCTAAAAACTTCACTTTTATATATAAAACCATATTTATTTTGAGTATTCCCACTGTTCTCACACATGCCTTCTAATGCAAAAACATAATAAGGCTATCAGCTACACAGGTCTTCAGTCCCCAGTTCCAATTAAGAAATATCAATACATCTAAGCTTGACCATAAATAACTCCACATCAAAAGTCAGATTTTTCTGAGAAAAAATGATGGGTTTACTCCTGTGTTTAGCTGTTGCTGACCTTCAGACTCTGTTAACTGTTTCTTATTACTACACTAACACACAATACAACTTCTCTATTAATATTTGAAAAGGAACCAAACCCTGTAAAATTGGCTCTATGAATTTTTTTTCACTGAAATTAAAAACTCTGACTGTGAAAAATTACTTAGCAGTTATAATACTGAATCTATTTTATGACATTCTTTCTAAAAATGTAGTATAAGACTTTTAAACAATTAAATCACCTGACCTGCTACACTGGTTAACAATTCAGTTTTCAAGGTGGTATGTACTATTTTAGCACATTTTGTTTGTATGACTGGCTGTCTCTGTTCTGAGTGTGATAATTATTTACAATCAAAAAAAATACAGCTATCCCTTCAAGATGATAATTTTACCAATATTCATCCCATTTAACTCCCATTTTATATTTCTTCCCAGAAACTCAGGAGTTTGTCAGACAACCAAAATTTGAATCTGTCAATTTTTGCAAAAACAAGGCCATATACAGCTAACATTATCATTAAACATGCTCGTTATTCCACTTCAGTAATTACAATTAGATATATTTCTAAATGTTCAGGTTTCGCAGATCATAAATAAGTATTTAATAACGATTATAGCGACAATATGAATTTACGACTGTGACTGCAATAAGTATGCCTCATATTGTATTCTGGTACTTGGCACAAAGGATACTTACAGGGACTACAAAAACTTAAAGTAAATCTACTCCTGAAAGGCTCTTGTACACTATAAGGTGTGAATTTAGTTTAAAAAAAAAAAAAAAAAAAAGCAGCCAAAATACAGATGCTAAGAGCATTCCATTCTGTAAAATATTTACACTTTCCTTTCAAAGCTACAAAATTCATTTCCCCTTCACCATTATGGAATTATATTAATGCTCTTAATCCTTTTACCTATTAGGTAACCTTTGTGAAAAAACATCGTAGCAGCACATGGTGGCAAAACCCTCCACATTTCAAGGTCAGTTAGAACAAAATAGTTGGGCAATGATTCGGAAAAAGCCCAACTCCTACAGTTGTTTTTGAGATACAAGGAAATTAAGTAGCTTTCCTCAGTTTACGTGGAAGAGAAACTCAATATTATACACCTTCTGAGTCGATCTAGGGCCTTGATGCACCCTTGTAAAAATTGAGTAATTCAACACTGAGCAAAATCTAAGTCTATTAAAGAGCTAGTCTACTGTGTTCAGCTCCATGATGGACAGGGTTTGTTTCTCCTGCTTTTGCTTACAGTCACACTGTACCCCAGGAACCAGCAGGTCAGGCAGAAAGAGCATGCTGGAGCACGGAGCCATCCCACGAGGCAGTTAATTAATGGAGCGTGCCTGAAAGCTGGGGAGCAAGAGAGCCACGTCACATCGGGGGACAGGCAGTTTGTGCACACTAGGAACCAGGTGTAAAGCAGGGAGCAAGCGGCCAGGCCACAGGTAGAGCAGAAGGAACTCTCGAAGGACAAGACACAGCTCTGCAAGTCGGTCTTTGCCACTGGGCAATTGCTTGTTGCAACTTAAAAATTAAATTACAAAAAAGCAAACGTATTTGTACATATTTGCCAAGGTCTCATACTGCCCTAATTCAGCAGCTGCTTGCATGATTCATAGGAATTCTTAATTTTTCATGAAGCTTTAAACTGTTTACAAAATTAGAAACGCATTTTCAAAGACAAATGCATTGTACATTGGGGTGGGCTGACCCCGGCCACCAGCTAAGCATCACAGCAGCCGCGTGCTGACCCTCCACAGCGGGTTGGGGAGAGAGAATGGGAAGAGCAAGAGTGAGAAAAACTCACCGGCTGAGGTAAAGATAGTTTAATAAGTGAAGGAAAGAAGGGGTAAAAAAAAACCACCCCAAAAAACAACGATGCAGTGGCAATCACCCACTACCTCCCACGAGCAGACCAACGCCCAGCCACTCTCTGAGCAATGACAGCCTCCCTGCCCCTCAGATTTTATTGCTGAGTGCGATGCTCTATGGCACGGGATATCCTTCTGGTCAGCTGGGGTCAGCTCTCCCAGCCTCTTGCCCACCCCCAGCCTGCTCGCAGCGGAGCAGAGCAGGGAAAAAAGAGAAGGCCGTGATGCTGCGCAAGCGCTGCTCAGCAATAACCAAAACACTGGGGCGTTAGCAACGCTTTTAGTCGCAGATCCAAAAACCAGCACCATACGGGCTGCTATGAAGAAAACTATCTCCATCCCGGCCAGACCCTGTATATACATTCAGAAGTTAATGTCGGAAATTTTTGCTACTCTCTTGTTTAAATGCCTCAAGTTGTTCCACCAAGAACAATACAACGTGACCTCTGAGAGACTGCTGCCTTTCCTGTCAAAGTGAACTGTACGGAAACACACCACAGAAGAAAAAACATAGTCCCCAAAGTATCTGGGAAATCTTTATGAACAAGGATATTCACATAAATGAAGATTACAAATATACATTAATATTGAACTCTACCAGAAATTTAAGGTGGAGGAAAAAAAAAAAAACAAAACCACAAAATATCTATTGTTTCAATGCCAAGGAAAATTAAATACAGGGAGTTTGCTATGAAGAGTGCTAAAGCCTCCTGTCTGTACAGGATCAGCAGATCTTCTGTGATTGCTGTACACACTGTCAAAGATCCTCAGAAGATTAGCATAGAGAGTCTGGTTTACTACACTATTTCTCCTCTGCTTGACAGCACAATTTACTCTGCAGCATGTTCTTACAAATCCTAGTCTCTTAGTAATATATAATAACTCTCTCCGACTGTGCTAGAAACAAACAAGTAATCTAAACATTTCTGCTGCTTGGAGAGCCATGAACTTCCAAGGAATTTTCCCCATCAAAATCTGTGCCACTCGAAGAAGAATGTCACACTCAGCAAGGCTCTCTCTTATCTAAATCTCAACATAAGAGTCCACAAAGAAGGTCCTTTGATTAGCAGGATACTCCCCGTACTTAACTATAATAGCTAAAGTTTAAAAGGGCCTTTCATTTAAAAACTTCCCCAAGCTCCCCGAACATGCTTTACACTTCAGTGTAAGGGTCGCTCTATCAAGAAATGCAGAACTTCATTAGTCCAACGAGGACAGTTCTTCCAGATCTGCAACACAGCATGATTGTTCTTGGTCAGACAGATTAAGTATTAATTTAATAGGAGGTTAAGGTAGATTGAGGTAAGCTGCTGCCGCCTCAGAAGGTGCAACAGGTCTTTAAATAGGTATGAGCAGCAAGGACTCCGCTTCTTAATGATTCTGAAATGGATACTCTGTGCCAGCAGAGCAGGCAGTGGCACTGGGCTATAGCACCAACGATGCCGTGTTCAGAACAGAGCAATGCTACATCATGTCTGCTACGCTACTTGCAAGGTTTCCAAGAAGTATTCTTTGTAGCTCTTCCTAAATGGACGTGTTTATCAGACCAAAGTCTACAGCAGTTACACGTAGCAACGGGTAATATAGAATAATATGTAAAATGATGTATTTTGTAATTGTTCTGGATGGCTTTAATGATCAATTTCTTAAGCAGTGATACACTGTCAGTAATTATGGACCCTACAGCATAATTATTACTGTTGACAAAAAAGACTGTTTCTTGCATCTGTATTGGAGCCACTGCGTGTAGCAAGATGAATCACTCACTTTATTACTGCAGAAATTTACGGTAATGCGAATAACACACACTGTCATTCAATTTTAACAACAATTTAGGTGATACATACAAAAAAAGAGTATAATTCTTTCATGAGGTACTGCCTCAATTTACAAGAAAATTACTCCCTTTCGCTCTCTCTCACTGTATATTCCTCTGTGTCATTTCAAACAGATTCCTTAATACCATGCTGCTTCTGCTTGGAAAGAGTGAGTCACAGCAAAGTAACCTCAGAGCACATTTGCTGATACGCTAGTAGTATGATCTACCCTCATGATTCAAATTTAACAAGTTAATTCATTCTCTGCTAGTGTGTCAGAGTCCAGTTCTGTGATATGCTAGTTTTGGTGGCATTTGCAGTTGCATGCCAATGCTTAACCAGCTCCGGCACACAAACAGCTTGTGGTTGACATCATCAACTGGGTCACTAAATTGTTTACTGAAATTATTTTTATTCCTTCCTCTCTTCTCCATAGGGGTGTTTTCTAGAATCTGTACCTTTCCAACTAGAACTTTGCTACACAGACCTTGCTTGTTCGGGGATATTTGGATCTGCAATAAAAGACATACATACACTTAGCAAAGAAAGAATAAACTTGTTTTTCTACTTGAACTGCATTTATTGGCTCTTTCCCTACAAAATATTCCTCTGGCACTTAGCATGAGTGTGGAAATGAGTATGCCATAAGTATAGAAATTTCTCACATTGGAGAAAAAGGTGGTTAAAGTTTATAGTTTAATCAGATCCTGCCTTTTATTTTAGCACTTCTGCCTCGGAAAGTGTTCCTTCCGAGAGGAAGATGGGGATTCCTGTTATGTAGGCAATTCCCTACATGGCTCAAAGCCAGAACAGCCAGCTGTACTACACCATCTCATAGGTTCCTGGCAGAGCAGGCAGGAAAGATGGAGCTAGAGTATGATGAGCTTTTCTTATCATTAAATCAGTATGCACAATTTAATGCACGTTTAACATTATGCCAATCTAGAAAGACTCTTAATGAAGCCAGCTCTTAGATGCCTCCAGGTTTTGGCCATTAGAAACATAAAGGAAAAATTCTCCTATGCCTCATTCTGTGAAATACAGGTACAGTTGATAATTTCTTTATTATTAACAGAAAAAAAAATTAGTTTCATTTGCTCCTAATTTTAGATGAGGAAAGTATGCATTGTTAACCCAATGCTGGAAGCACCCTTAGCAAGGCTGGACCAGTGCTAATTTCAAAAAGAACAGCCCAGTAACTATTGCCCATTTAATCCAGCACAAGCCTTAGCATAAAACAGGAGTAGCTACTATATAAGTCAGATCAATAGCATCAGCTTTATAGAGTTATGCTGTGTAATCATGCCCACAATCGATATCAACAACATGCAGGTCTTACCAACTACTCACGTCATCATGAGTTTGCTTGATAAAAATACCTTCTTAATTGTAAAAAAAAAGTTCTGTAAAGCCTTTGGCTTCACATACCGTACATCACTAATTAAAATGAAATGCCATTCATAAAACACATTAAAACAGACTGAGAACCTGATAAATCTCAAATGTTTCTGTCAACGGCATCATCATAATTAGAATCTTTAATCACATAAAATATGAAGAAAAGCTTGCAATGGTTTTCATGACATTTAAGTTTAATGTGAAAACATATTTCTACAGTATCAAGTATAAAACAGCTCAATTTTGAAAAGCATTTAGTTTTCAATACTCAATGGATGTAACAGGTACTGCTAAAGAATGAGCTTACTCTGATTGGCAGCTGCAATCTACAAAAGAAAACTTAATGTAGGATAATTACTCCAATAAATTCTGAGAAACCATAACCAAAAGATACTTAATAATGGAGAAATAATAAATTATTTCAGTAACAGCAGAAGTTTTCTGATCTATTTTAATATCTCAACAAATACAAAGGGTATTCAGTTTCATATATTAGACCAATATTTGAGTGAGTCAGGAATGTACCCATACTTTCCTTTTTTATATAAAAGGTAGAATCAAACTGGATAACCTCTGAATTTGTTTTATATTCTTGCAGAAAAAAAAAACCAACCACAAAATACCCAGCATCAAGTATTCTTATTATATTAACAGACACACTAAAAAGCCTCATCCAAAACTGAAGAAAATTAACCAATCCTTTTCATGAGAAGGAAAAAAAGAAAAAAAAAAAAAAAAAAAAGGACGACACACACTAAACATGGGACAAAATAGCCTTCAAGGATGAACCCTATTTCTCTTCAATACTATCAGTATATCATGAAAGCTTATGAATCCCAATTTTCTAAAGGTGTTTTTTCAGATCACCTCCATTGCCTTTTCTGTTATGAAGTGAACAGGTCAACACAGAATCGCAGAATCATAGAATCATTTAAGTTGGAAAAGACCTTTAAGATCATCAAGTCCAACCAGAGATTGAGTCCAACATTATTCCCATTAAATGTTTCAAATGTAGCCACTTGGGTGAGTATAACTCCTAGGCTAGCCAATAAATACATCCTGAATGACAGTAAGTCATTGTGATGATATTTTTAAACTTCACCCCACTACAGAAATAACATTGATTTATGAAGGTCTTTATGAAATAATATGAGGTTTAATGATATCATTAATCATGCCTTTGAAGACTGCTTCCATTAATTACCATGATTTTACTTCAACCTTTTGCAGTTGTAAATATTGTGAAGAGGAACATAAACAATTAAGTAAATTGTGAATGCCTAGACTTGTGGTAGCTTTTTTTTTCTCTCAAGTTAGACATGTGAGAAATAACTGTCAATCCAGAAACATAGCTAATGAAAGGGAAAGGAATTGTGGGGTTACCTGAAAGTTCTCCAAGAAAACACACATAGCAGGACTTAAAAAAAATATATGGTTAATTCAACTAGTGATTATTTGAAAAACACTGAATGCTGGAATAACACTTTTCAGAGACGGTGAATTTGTCCCCATAGATCTTGTAAATAGCATCAACATTTTGTGCAAGCTTCAGTTTCTAATTTTTTATTTTATAGTACTTTGTCCATTAGATTAAGAAATAGAAAGCTATTACTTTCCTTATTTAGATAGCCATAGATTTTGATACCAGATCACCTTTTCTTTTTAAAAAAAAAAAATCAAAAATCATTTTTCTGATGAGCTATTTAGAAAGAACTACTTCACTATAGCACTATAAGGAAGGCTTAATGGCACCCTATCAACATTTCAAGCTTTTTTTCTTGACTTGACAGTAGAGCAGCACTCAACTTTCCAATAGCACTGTAACAACAGCAAACACAAAGGTTTAAAAGTCACATTAGCCCTTTTGGCTCTAGGCCTTCCATGGACAGTGATTTTCTTTTATAAATAGCTGCCCCTTGCAAAAATAAAAATCCCTGAGACACTGTTTCCCAGGAAAAGTCTCCAACTTCTCTACTGAAATGTTTACCGCTGGCCAACACTCAATTTAGTAAGAGATTCAGTCCTCACAGCCTCTACACGCTCATGCGGTGATGATTTTACAAATACTTCCGGGCCACTACTAAAAATACCAGCTAGGGTTCAAAATGATCCCTAGAGGACCCCGCTAGAAAACTCATGAATAACTGGTTTAATATTTTTAAGTTTTATATTCGTGCTTGGGTTGGCATGTGATATCCCCATTAATACGGAACTCTCTTTACTCCTTAGTGACATCACCTTCACCTAGGCATTGTCCCTTTGTGCCAGGAGAAACAACCAACAGTGCAACAAAACCAAAGGATTTAAAGAACATTGAAGACATTCCTCTCATTTAAGTTATATTTGCAAACAGGATTCTCTGTTTCTGCAACTTTGATTGTAAACTCTTTTCAAACAGTCGTGGCCTTGTTTGTCTCATAAGTATTCCAAATGGAGAGTAAACAACAAACAAAACCCCAAGCACAGACCTACTACAGCGCTTTCGCAGAGAATGAGAAATTACGTTCCTTCCATTATATGCCTCTTGCACTCAGGCCAGTGAAGGAAAGACCTATTTCCTTGTGGAAGCAGCAGGAAATTCAACTGCCGGAAGTAAAGAATTGCTTACAAGCTGCACAAACCTCTCCTTCTAAATATAGCAGGAGGTTGGCCTTGCTCCCACGTGGCACCTAGCAGGATAATTCTTGTAATGATCAGCTGTAAAATTAAAATGAGGTCTGTTCTTTTAAACAGCTTTACCTTGATAAAAATTACATAATGAACTCACAGGATGACAGAAATAAAATAAAAAAGGGAAGTATAAACATGTTTTCATTTGTGATTTGAAAGTATGTATCTACAAAACGTAGAAGAGTTGTCCCAAATTGCAACATTTATGGAAGAAGCCAATAAGATGCCAAGACTTAAGGGTTGCTGTATTGAAACAGGATTAGGAATCTTTTTTGAGGTTTTTGGGGGAAATAAAGATATTTATCTCATGAAATCTCTAAGCAGTCCTGTTATACCTTATACTCACAGAATTAGGAAAAAGTGAAGGTTTCTATTACAGACAACCATCTGTCAACCCCAATAGCTCTTACTTGAAGCCTTTTAGGCCCCTGTATAGTATGGATTCCCATGTATACACATAAAAACTGTTAGTATTCCCACCTAAGTACAACCACATAAGCTACTTTGGAATCAATATGGTTCAGCTAACTTTTGAAAATAGCAGGTTTTTTACATCCTCACCTTTTACCACTTCACCCTATTTTCTTGATTATCCGATACAGGTCCCACATCTACTCTTTCTTTATATCTGATTGAGAATGCTTTAAGACTTCATTTTCTCAACTTCTCCACAAGGAAATTACTTTTAATGAAACATATTTTAGTTTATGGATTTTGAAGAACATCAAAATGGAAAGGAAAAATGGATTTTTTTGTTTTCTTTTGTCTACAAAACCTGTATTCAAGTTAAATACAAAATGTTGGTTTTAGTAGTGCATCAGTAAGGCAGGACTCATACCAAATTTAACACGTTACAGCATACCGTTAATTTGGTACAAAACTTTGAGACTGTCTCATGATTACTATTACAAACAAGATTATACACTTTCCTGACATTACCCGTGTTAGTAAGATGTACTTTAAGCACTTTTATGTGTCTTATTTGCAGGTAACAGCCAATACATTTGATCTTTCCTGACAAAGGTGGGAGAAACAGTTTTGAAGTAAGGAACAGCTCAGACAAGCAGAGTAGATTTTTTTGCCAAGGGGGTCTACTTGCCATTAAAAGTACAGTTAAGAAAAGTAAATAGCTTTAAATAGCGATTTCATTCTAAAGCTTCCTGCAATACCTTTTATAAAGTTTATCTCAATGAATATCTGGTCTTACCTAATTTAAACTTGAATTTTAACAGAATGAAATTGGTGCCTGACTAATGCCATGACTATGCATGCAAATAAAGCAAAATATTTTTGTGCTTAATTGAACACGGGAATTAAAAGGCTTCAGAAGGCTGCTGACTAGTCTGGAAGATCTCCAAAGTTGTTACAAACATATCTGCCAGAAAACATTAGAAATTCAACAAAATATTCTATTTTCTCCCCCAAACCCAATAACATAGTAAATCTCTGGAAGGCTGTGTGTCCTCATCAAAGTAGCCTATTCCCCAGGCCTCATTCTTGAAATTCTTCAGAAAACGCTTTCTCACAGCAGCCTCAGGAGACAGGCACTGGTATGACCGACTTGATTTAGCAACAACATAATGAGGTTACAGAAAAGGAAGAAAGTGCATTATTGCCTTTTAATAGAGCAAGATAGGTCTTAAATGTACCAAGCATAAAATGAATAGGCATCAAGGGGTTTGAGCCAGGTTATAATATTTACAATATTTATAATAATAATTTATAATATTTATAATATTTAATATAACAAAAGAGCAAACAACTGGAGTGAACAGCCCAAGAAGGCATAAAACTCAAGATATTAGTGCTTCCTCTCACTTGCACATCCAAGTGGCTCCATTCCCTTTTCATCTTAGGAGACGAAAGGTCTGATAGCAACCAGCTCCTTCATGAGAAAGATAAATTGCAAAATGTCTTTATTCACGTTCTGTATTCTGTCACGACTGGTCAGATTAGAAATGAACAAATTAGAAGTAGGGTCCTATGACCTAATTCAGATTATAACTGATGCAACAATAAAGGTGTTCAGGTAAGACAAAAGGCATAGTATATTACCAAGCCATGTTATTTTGTGTACTTAACTAAAAAGTTAATAGGAATACGATTACAAAGTTCTAGTTTTCCTCAGCTTTCTGCATATATCTTCACAGAACAATATATAAAAACTGTATGAGATCTGCCTTTGGTAAAAAGGATAACGTGTTGTGTAAAGCAAATCAGCATTAAAAAGAGCTGCTCAGTCAGTAGAGTAGTAATAACACAATGTTTCTCAGACTTTGGCGCAAATCTATCTGGAATTTAGTTCTGTAAGAGACTTGGACAACAACAACAACAAAAATCAACCTGCGGATTACTTCAATCTGTATTTCAACTGGAGAAATTGATTCAAAATTAGGAATGGCTGGTTAACTACACATACATCAGGTGCATGGTGCTGCTTCAGATCTTGCCCTCAACAGTGCTTAGGCATTTACCAACTTACAAAAACAGAAGTCACTTATTTTGGTCATCGTATTTTCAGTCATAACCAATACTGCTCTATATATTTTCAGTCAGATCTGGAAAAACACCCCCCCGCCCCCAGATTTCAGTTACAGAGACAGATCTAGCTGCAGTTTATAAGAAATGCCAAGCTCTCAGTCCTATGATTCCAATTCAAAGGAAACCTGCAAATAGGTTGATTATATTCAATTGAAAAACTGATGCCTGCAAAACTTCAGCTGAGAATTAGTTAGGCGGAAGGTACTCAGGACAATGACTGAGGCTTACAGTATTCCCATAGGAAGAGTGGTGCAATGAAACTGATTAAAAAACTGAATTCATGCCAGAAGAGATTTGTTTTGCGATAATATTCTGCTATGTATTATATACTCGAGTGTACTGGAGAACAACCATAAAACTTGTATTCTCAAAGAAAAACCCAAACCTTTTTGAGGAGGATTAGTACGTACTTGGCAGATGGATTGGTGCAACAAAAGAGATAGTGGAAAATACAAATGTTATAAACTTTGGAAACAAATAAGTAAAAAAAAAAATAATAATCAAATTTACCATTTTTTTTGTGCCAAAAAGAAAAAAAAAAAAGCTCTGTGAACATTTCACATTTTTCAGAAATATTAAGATGAAGAGAGATCAAAGCAGACAGTAATTGACAGTTTTGCATGGACGGACAATATAGTAGAAGTTAAAAGCACTGTTTATTGCTAAAGATAGACTTTTGTGCACTGTGCAGAATGGATGGTCCTTCAGCAGAAAGCGGAGTCCTGTAAAAGGCACTTTCAAAGCTGAGCATGGTAGCATTTCTTGTGACCAGGCAGGTTACAGAATACCACAGAGGATAAAGCACTGCAGTGTAAAATAAACTATCTTTTTTAAATGCAAGTATAACCTCAACCTCAATGGTTGAAAATAGTAAAATACATATAAACATTTACTGAAGGAAACATGAAATTTGGTATAAGATAGTACTATACCATAATCGCTGTAATTAATGCGAAAAAAAGCATTCTCACTTTCATGCATGTAGGTCTCTCATTAAAGGGGCATGAAATGATCCAAAATAAACATACAACCTAAAGAGCAGTATCAAAGTAAACAAACTAAGATGAGATAGTCAGAAGAAAACATCTAATAGCATTAACATGCCGTTTAGATTGAGGTAGTTGGGGGAAAAAAAAAGTTAGCAACAGTAAGACAAACTACCTAGGAAATAATTTGAAGAGCTTTATCTGCCTTTCTTCCTTCTCCAAGGCAGCCATTCCATTCCAAGTGGAAGTCCTCATCAAAAAAATTCAGTCAGGTTCAAAAAACCAAAACCACCAACCAACACCAACCACAAACACCAAAACACATAACAACAAAAAAAAGCCAAAACCACAGAAAAGAATAAATCCATGACTGAAAAAAATCTCCAAGCCAGTATGGCAATGTCTTATTGAAAAAGTATAACACAGATTATAAATACAAGTTAAAAGAGAACATAAATAACCAATTCCGAAGTTCATAGGTTTGATGGAAGCGGTACTGTACAATTGCGTAATTAGTCACTTTTTCCTGCCAAATCTTCAAACCCTCATCCTTTTAATTCTTTCTTCATCCTTTTTTTTAATTCTGTTTCTAATTCCAGAAATAATTCTAAACTTAACCTATAGCTATTACCGCAGTTATAAACTGGTTACTACCATTTCAACTTCTCTTTCCACTGACCCTTTTCTTCTGTCAGAAAATAGGAGAAAGGCTAAATTATTTCTTATTGTAAGAAAAAAATCATGGGATTTTTAATTTTTGCAAAAGGTAATGAAAGAACATACACACTCTTTATTTTCTAGATTGTTTACTGCAGCATAGGTGCCTGTCAATAAAGTTGTATAAATATCTACAGTACAACAGATCTTTGTTGCAGTTAAAAAAAAAAAAAAAGCATACACATTTACTGCCTCTAATTTAGCCCCTGTGGTCATACTATGGCAATAGAATTACTAAGATATAATTAAATTTAATTACAAATCAAATCAAGTTCCAAATAAACACACTGTTTAAATATTTCTAAGAGACAGTAACACATGTAGGTATTCTTGAACAAAAGCTTAACCTAGTGAGCATGAACAAGGACGGAACAAGTTATTTTCAAAGACATTGAAACTAAAATCTGTTATTTAAACATTATACTAATACAATAAAGAGGCTTCACACTTTTCTGCTCTTTTATATTCATTACCCTGTCACTTTTCTAAATCACTTTTTTTTAATAAGGAAGATAAGGAACTCATCTAGCAGCTTTTCACTGATTTGTCATCTATACTGCGTAGGCAAATGAAAAGGTCTATGTGTTTTCTGTAGGGAGCATTGACCTAATAACTAGTCACCAGGGAGAAGGTGCTGTACCTTACCCGTCTCTCCTCACATGTCCAGGGACCTGGCCACCATGGCAGGAACGCTGCTCACAGAACACAGTCCTGCAAAGAGCTCGGCCATGCGATTTAAGCACATCACTACTCAGTTATAAACATTTTGAAATTGTAGGAACTAAGTAAAGCATACACTCTTTGCTGTACAATCATGTGCGTAGTTATGGTGCAAGCGCTTTCCTTAGTCAAGACTTCAGGGTCAGAACCTAGTTACATAAATGAAAAGATGGTCACCAACATCATCAGCAGGCAACAAAATGCAACCAGATTTTAAATGCATTACTCATCTACTGAAAATAAGATTGATATTGTTTGCTAAGTAGGACCTTACAGGTCCCTCCAAGAAACCTAAGCTTTACTGTAACAGCAAGTGGAACTTGAAGGTTACAAAGTGTTCAGATCATCTCACACGACTTGCATCTCTGCTCTGTCTTGCAGAAAGCACTGACAATTCTGGGTAAGAGCTGTGCTACTGAGTACCACAGAAGGGAGAACATAATTTCTAATATATACCTTCTCATCTTCCTTGCACTGTTATGTAGTTGTTCCTCTCATAACCTGCAGTAAATAGCAGCAATGGTATGTATATTTGTATATTTTTCCAAAATATTCCAACACCAGAGATGAATTACAAATTACACCAATAAAAAAATAAATTGATGCCTAAAACCTCCTATAGTTTAACAGCCAAGAATTTCCATTTTTAAGTTTCATAAAATTTTGACTAACTCCATCCATTTTGACAGCAGGCATGTGCCCCAGGCTTTTTTAAAATGTTTGCCAGTTTCAATTAAGAAAAAAAAAAAAAAAAGTGCTTTAGCTGTTTCAAAAACATTGGGAAAAAATATATTTGCTAATGCTAAAAAGAATTCTGACATTTTCACTGAAGAGCTATCTTGCCCACATGTTTTAGAATGGGGCATATGAATTTGCAAAAGCCTTGCTTTTTAAATGTGCAGAAAAATACACCCACATTTGGTCAAAGTATAAACTCCAAAAAATCTCTAGTATATGTTAGATAATTTGTTCCAAAGCCATGTGCTTCATCCACTCCACTCTCCACATTTTTAAACTTGCACACTACTAATTCAGGCATGCGGTAGCCCTTTTGTCCAGCTTTATCGATATGTGCGCTAGGAAACTCTGTGATAAGAAGCTGAAAGCAAGCTGCTGGCACCCAGGGAGAATGCAGGGTGAAAAAGGCATATGATTGCAGTCATATGAAACGGAATGAAAAAGGAATCCTAATTAAAATACCGTGGAAATATCACAAACACCGTGAATACAAACACCGGTCACAAAGAGAATATAATTCTCTGAGAGACAGCATGCTTACATTAATTATTTGTCATAACCTCTTCAGATGGCTGGGATCTGTAGATGACTGGTTGCGTACTGCCAACTAGAAGGAACACAGAAAGACAAGCAGATACCAGTGTGTATTTCCCAGGGACAAATCTGATAATACTACCCCTATTTCTTTCTAAAATAGAATAACAGGCCTCACAGATAGACAGAAGCATATTGTATATCCTCTATCTCAATTTAGTAAGGCTTTTGATTATATTTTATACGGAATTCTGCTTTCAGAGACTATGCAAAACTGTCATAGCACGGATTCAAAAGCAGTTGGCCCCTACTCTGAGCAAAGGTTAATAAAATAGCCTTTTTTCACTGAAAAAGTATGACATGATAAATATATTGAAATACTTAGCATTTCATTTTAGAAGGGAAAAATGGATCACTTGGTCTACAAAGGAGCATATGGGAAGGAATTAGAGTTAGCACACATGTCCGATGAAGAAGCATTGAACAAACTGGGGTTGTTCAGTCAAGAATGAAGAAATACATGGTAATAGCCTTCAAATACATAAGCTGTTATGTATTTGAGAGGGAAGCCAATTGATCTCCCTGTCCACAGCAGTCATGGAAAAACAGTAATGAGCTCAAGTCACAAGAAAACCAACTGAGTTACACACTAGGAAAAACTTCTTAATAGATGTTAGCTAGCCCTAAAATAGAGTGCATAATAACATTTTTTTTAAAAAACTCCTTTTTTTCTTGTTTAGAAAAGGTTAAAACCCAATCTGTTAGAAATAATGTAGTAATCCTAACTTGTGGATGAGGAGGAATGGCCTAGTGATGTCAAGAGGACCCTTTCAGCCCTATGCTATGATAGCTACACTCAGGAGATGCTGCAGTTTTGTTAAGAGGCCTGAGGCTTAGCTGATTAGGCGTGCTGGCAGTGGCTCAGATTTCAGCATCCTTCAGGAGTGTTTGCATCATGCTCCTCTGAGTTTGCGGGTTCTTTTGCAGCCAATTGCAAGAGAGCTGATTAAATGCCAACAGGATGTGCTATACAGTATCTGCAATTAAGGCTGCCGAAGCCATTTATGTTCTGGCATTTCTGAACTCAGTAGCACCGTACAGTCTACAAAAAATAATAGTAATGACATGTGAAAGGAATTCCAGTAATAACTGAATAAATAAGAGTTAACACAGCATTATATTAAATACAATATGAAAAAATATCAGCTATTTACTATTTATGTTCCTAGTAATTCCCCTATCAACTTTTATAATCTTTTAAGAGCTGTTTCTGAGTTAATACCACGAACTCCTTGGTTTCAATTCAACACACTGAGATCAGATCTTCTAGTTTCCCTTTACCTTGCATGTTAAGCTAAAATCATGATATCATTTTTAAGGTGCCTTCAACAGATGACTCGGGAAGGTTCTTCTCCAGCCTCTGGTACACAAAACTACAAAAAATACATTAGTCAATACGATTTGGAGAAATACAAAAGACTGGAGAAGCCAGAGGAATCCATCCCTGCAGTTGTGCTCACATGGTGCTTTTAAGGGTTTGATACAAGCAAAGTCATTCCTGCAGATGGCCTAGTTTTTACAACAGTTCCATTAGGATTCACAGCCTGGCAGGCTTTATCTCAGCAACCAAAACTGTGCTAGAGGCTTTAACTCTTTCAGAAGGAAGCTGTGGACCAACCTTTCAGAAGAACTGTAAGACATGAGAGAAATGAAGCGTCTGGAGGGGTTTGCTCTTTCTTCATTTTCTTGTGTGCTTCCACAGCAAAGGATCAGACAGTCTTGCTGTTTGCTGAACTTAACTAGTTCTCTTCTACTTTCAATGAGGACAAATGAGTTTGCTGCTAAACTCTGTGATAAGCTAATCCATAATCACCAAAAATTTCATACTACATTTCACATGAGGATTTAGTGGCTCAACATGTGAAGCAGTCAAATAATCCCTGGATTTAAGAATCTCTAAGTACTTATCTACAGAAGTGACACTAATGGCTTCAAAGCTCTTTGTGCAGACTTTTAATATGTATTTATATGGTCATATGCATTTCAAAATGCCTCTGAATACTGCTATGATAATGAACACATAATAAAAGTAGACAAAATGTATATAGAGCTGAGACCAGGAATCACCATGATTTATTTGGTGATGCAAGAAAAACTTCTCAAGTGTATGAAGAGTAAACTCAATTAAAGGAAATCAATTCAAATCTGTTAAAGGAGAACAAAAGCAGTGAATCATATTGAAATCACTCTTAATATTTCAAGTGAACATGCAAGCTGAAATTATATTACCCGTTACTTATGGGCAGATATGTGAAGATAAGGGTTCAGGATCAGAAAAACTAGGTTTCTTGCACATCTGTCACTGATAGACAATCTCTGATGAATGGAGAGATATTACAGTCCTCCTGTATGAAAAACTGATTCAAAGTCTACATGCACTGAGAAGTATTTACTGGGGAAAAATAAAGGTCACCGTGAATTTATTTATGTCCTCAACAAAGAAAGGACTAAACCTTCAGTCATCCTACACTGTTCTGCTCTGTGTATAGGAGGGCTTAGCTCATTGTTTGAAAACCAGCCAGAATCTGAGTTGATAACACTAGTGAAATACTACAATCCTACTCCCACATTCATATAATACATCTTTTTTGTTGTTTAAGGCACAAATACTTAAAGTCGTCAATTTTGCCTTCAGAAATTATGATTAAGGTTATCTTAACAGATGATGTTTGGATTTAGTTCTGATTGGAATTAGTAATCTTCAAGCCTAGATACACAATAAGCGATTTATCATAAGATAATTTAGAATCTAAGTGCTGTGCAGGAGGAAGGCAATCTGCAATGTCCTTTATAAAATATTTAGAGGTAAAACCTGTTAAAGATGACTAGAGCATACGCCTAGCAACATGGTTCACATCTGAAAAAAAAAAAAAAAAAACAACCAAAAAAAAACCCAGAGAAAACCGCTGGGGCTTTTTGCTCTTCATCTCCCCATGATTGTTATTACTTCTGTTGTCCTTTCTAATTGCATTAAAAGCTAAACCAGCAATTTTAGAAATGGACGATTATTCGTACATGTAAAGCTTAATTCACCCTGCACTGAGAAGATCTAATAGTTTAATATGTAAGTGCACCTTTCCAAACTGAAGGGAAACGAGCTGCATCACTTCCAAAAGCTTCTACTCCCACCTTTCTGTCCTGCCCCTCTGTTGAGGGCTACTGACCCCACTGCAAAGACTGAAGCACGGCAGCACTAAACCAGTTTAGTCCAAAACCCAATGTTTGCTCTCTAGCCCGCCTTCATTGTATGCCCCAGCAAAACCACTTGGTTGTGTAATGAAGCAGCCATAACAACGCAAATATGCTCCTGTTTTTGACTCTCCTGAGGTTTTAACCTCCAGCAGACACTGTTACCCTCCCAAAGCAAGACTGTCCACAAGCCATCACCCTCAGACACATTCCTGTTCCCTTTGACTGTGAATCAGTTGATGGCACAGATTGAGACAATAAATGTCTTCTGAAAAATACTCACATGTGCAAAATTTATGTGCCCATTTGAGCATGACTTCTACATGTACCAGAGCTTTCAATGTGGTGAAAGGAGAGAAATATTGAGGCCTATAGTACTAAAGATAACATTGCAATGTAGCATTAAAAAAAAAAAAAAAAAAAAAAAAGTTGTCACGCAGAGGCAAGCTATTCCAGCAAAATCTGAGTAGAGACAGAAAACCAAGATCTCTTATTATAAATTGGCTGTATTCTTCTGGACCACCTAAGACTACTTAATCAACATTGTGGATCATCGAGACAGATTCCAAATAATTTTTTTACAAAACTGAATATCTACATGCTCCAGAAAGCAATGAACTTTCAGTTTGACTTCTGCTCATTTTCTGAGAATTTCTGCAAGTCAAGTGAAGTGCCAGATAATGGTTGTATTTGCAGTCCAGTACCACCATCGCTCTGCTCAGTCAAACACACGCTGAAGGCATAATAGCATTGGTACTTTACTGTGCAGTCAGAGAAGGACCGGGAAAAGTAATTCAAAATCTGAGGAAGTCTCAGCATACATCTGTCTTTAGATATTAGCACGGAGGGTGAAGACTACTTTATAACGGGGTGTTCGTCAGGAGAACACACAATCAGAAGTGAAGCAAACGTGGACTTGTTTAAGCAAACATTTCTTATTATTAATGAATTTCCAGGTTCAGTGCGTTCCAGTGCTACCATTTTTATTTTATTATTGCTGAGGTGACAGGATGAGGAAGAGTATGCCCAGAGGAATTCTCAGAAAGGAGAAATGCCTGGGTTAAATTTGAAAGGCTGGATATATCCTTTTGTCTCATTTACTCTCTGACATCTCCATTTCCACATGGAAAGGGAATATATTCTGGATGGTTTTTAAAATCAATTATGCATGCATTTTTCAAGTTCTCTTGTTTGGACAACAGGTCAGTGCCCATGTTTTTGAGAAAGACAATGGGAGCTGGTGTTTGGCACTCCACCAGACTATCTTTAAAGTCTGTTCTTACTCTTGTAAACGTTAATATCACCCCTGAGGAGACTTTTCTTTTACTCTGACTTCCAGCTGCTATTATGTAACTCTCCTCTTGCATTTTCCTATAGCTTAGAGTGAAGCAGTTCTGTTCAGATTCCTTAGTACCTGTACAAATTATTATACTTGCCCTCCTATGTAATTATTTTATGTACTTAGATTTAAAGTAGTGACAGACTACTGCCTGATCTCTGGGAGGGAATACTTTGTATGCTAAGCATGCTTCTGAGTAAAGTAAGATACATCTGTTTCAGATGCAGTATTACACGGTGCTCAGTACTAAATCATCGACACTTCCTACTTTGCTGGTACATTGTTTTTGCAAGAAATTGGATAAAATATGTCATGGATGAGATGTGTAATAAGGTATTATAAATGATTGCTATTAATATTATCTGGTTAAGGGATACAGTACTTCAACATTTCATTAAACATCATCTAGATTGGAATGAGAATTTTCAAATAAATGTATTTGAATGACTGCAACCTGCATTTCATGTCTTATACAATATGTACACATTGCTGTCCTAGTGTTTTGAATCTGGCATAAGTCTCAGCCATCTTTTAAATTTGTTTTAAAAAGCTCCTCCTAAACCAGTCAGAAAACCCTTTGTATTGTATTGGGGCAGGGGGGGAAATCATTAAAAAACTATTGACACTATCCCTCTTTTGACAGTCATTTATGACACTGACTCGATAACATAAGCTGGATTTCTGTTGACAAGTCAGGAGACCAGAGCACCAGCCAGACACTCCTGAGCTCTGCATCAGGCACTGTGGTGAATTCGCTGTGCATGTCGCAAGGGATACAAACAGGCAGACAGCTTAGACATCCTGTCAAGGTCTCAACACTTACAAGAAACCAACTGCAAACAAGAGCTTACCGCTTTCGCTCATAGTTTTGAATTCTACAGCTCTTCTGTTATCATTTTAAACATGCCATGTAAGGTAGTAGTCTGATCTTTAACCTGAGGCCCATGTGAAGATCGCTGTCTGGTTATACTCTCCAAGAAAGAAGGAAAAGCTGCAGAACTGCAGCAATGACTTCAAAATACGATGAGGCAGTGGAGAAATACGGAAGCTTGCCCATATGTTTGCAAGAAACAGCCACGCTCTCTCATATCCAGCATACAGAAAATAGCCATGATCTCTGCAGCATTATCATAGCATCTCTCATTTTGAAATTCACTCTCTGCATGCAGGGAGCTGCGATAGTCATCCATACCATAAAATAATAAACCAAGAAACAAACAGAGCACTACACAGCACCCTTCTCTGAGCTAGCAACTAACGCCCACAATACAGCCCTTCTGCATGACAGGATCATCACCATTTGATTTGGCAAGCATTTAAGCCAGAGGGATATTGGACTACTAATGTTATTTTTTAATAGAACACGATGTTTGGACACTGGATGGCTGATATTTACATAGCACTGGCATTCCTGAAGGCTTGAAACCATTAACAGTTTTACAAATTCTGGAAAGAAGTTATAGTCTTTGGCATTTCAGGAAGATAATTAAGTTTGACTCCAATTCCCGTGTCTTAAGGGCAATATGTATCTCGATTCCTGCAGTCAAGAAAAATTTCTTCTAAATTCTACGTACACATTCACTAATCAATTTTACTTTATTTACCATGGTCTTTATTAATATCAGTTATATATTTGGAAAACTTTTCAGTGAAAACTGAAAAATAATCCAAAACAAAATGAAGCCTGCCTTTTATTCTTAATAGTACTTCCCTGGATTACCTACAGAGTACATGTAGCACAATATTGCCAAAGCTCTTCAAGTCTTTAGACTTTACAAAACATGCTTTGCTGTTCAGACAGGTATCCACTGACTCAGGGTACAGCAAGGTTCAAATATAACAAATTCTGGCTGGAGAGTTCTTTCCTAAGGCTGAGTCTGTCTGGGACTGATGCAATAGGGTACAGTGCAATGTTAAACATTACCTACACACTTTAATTATGCCAAGCAGATAGAAATATACTGAAATATATGTAATTGCATTATTTATTATTTTAAGTCCTGTAAAGTTGCATTAAGATGGAGCAAACCACATGTGAACGATATACCAAAATAGCTGTCTACACACTTAAAATACCCATCTTCTGTTCTATAAAACTACCATAGAAAAGAAGACAATGTTATTTCAAAAGGTGGAACGCAAAGGAGGTGCATCCAGAGGGTACTGGGAAAGCCAGCAGCACTTGGAACGTGAGGAGACTCAAGCAGCTCTGTGCAGAGACCAATCCAGAAAAGCTATTAGGCAGGGAGGTGATTAGTATGTCTGGCCTTTCCCACTATGAAAGTACAATTTCAAAAGACTGAAATCACATAGTCTAAGCCACCATACTGTGCAAGTTCCTGAATTTCACCCCCTTAGTTTAGGTCGAGCCCCAAAGTGCCCATTCTCAAAACACTTCTTATACATACCACCAAGCCAAAGCAGACCATGTTCCAGTCAGCACCTGTGGTACCCATCACAAGTGCTTCATTAACTAGGATGTTTCCAAGTATCCTGACAGAAAATCCGTTTTCCATAATACTGGGGGGTAGCGGTGAAAGCACAAGACTAGACATCACCTTATTTCTACTTGAGGCAACTGGTTACTGCCACGTACTCCAAACGTACCCTCCCAGCTCCCTGACCTACAGAAGCACAAATTATTCCAGTATTCAGTTGTATATTTAAATCCATCCCTTGGTCACGCTAGGATTTTTTTCTTCCCACCAAACACAGATCTCAAGCTGAGACAGTTATTTTCACGAAGTCCTCCTCCAAACGGCATTTCCCATGACTGGATCCGTGATCACAGTGCCAAATGCAATGTGCTGCATCTCCAGGCATGCTAACTAACTCAGGCACTGCCTTGCCTTGCCTAGCCTTGGCAGCACAAGATCCCACGCAGCCTGGGGTACCCCACCTCTTGGCAGTGCAAAACAGGACTACAATACACCACCAGATGCAGACAGGAGACCTGTATTGCAAAACTTAATCCATTCTTTTGGTAGCATTACGCATATCCCAAACATTAAGCACTGCAAAAGGCAAAGCACAGGCTCACCACAGCCATAACATAATCTGTCTGGATTTCAGACTGGAGCTGGTTTGCATCCCATTGGTTTAGACCACAGATAAAGCCAATGTGCAACTATCTGCACCCATTGCCTAGAGTCTAAATCACCAAGTCTAAATTAACCAAATTAATTGACCTAAATTAAGTCTTGAGTAGAAATTTTCCAAGCTGGCTGATTTAAAAATATTTTAACAGCTTTTTGACAATATCCTTTGTTACAAAAGTTAAACTTCCTACTCCTTGCACAGCATCACATAAGTGGATGTATGATTTCTGCTTCATTCCAGCTACAAAAATATTTATTATTTTGACTTTTGTTGTATAGCCTTTCATGATCTCAGTCTGTAACAATTAAGGGCTCTTTCCCTTGTGGCAGCATTTTGTTCACTTTATTTCATTTGTAAGAGATTTCTTTAATGCTGTCTTGCTGCCTTTAAACCCTATTGACCATTGGTTTTACATTAGCTGCCTTATTAGCCATTTGCATTTTACACAGGTATCTTATTTTCATTGCTCTTCGCTTCCCCTTTTAACACAGTCCGTGTGTGTTTCAGTGCTGCTCCCATGGTTCCCTTTTATTCTGACGGAGTTTCACCCCGAGTAATTTCCTCTGCGTTACTGGAATTGTGACTTTATGCACAACCACCAGGATGACCTCAAACAATTCCATTTTTTATTAATACTTCCCAATATAAATTTAATGTTTTAGTTGATTAAGTCAGCAGATACTTCAAGCTTTAAATGGCTCATTTTACAAGGTTTTAATAGCTTGTGGATGCTATCTTCTGTTTGCACAAAGTCACTGTCTTTCTTCTGAATGGTAATGTTACGGACATCTTTCAACTCTCAAGAGGAGGCCCCAAACTACACTTATCTGTTACTGGTTAAGAAATAAAGATTATTTTAAAGTCTTATTTCTTCTATAAGATGTTACCAGGAAAGGATTGGCAGATTGTATGTATTCCAGTTAATTGTCATGTTTTTCTTCCCATATTAACAGGAAATAATTTTTAGGTCCTTTCCTACCTGCTTCTAGCACGTTTCCCGCCTATATCTAGCAGACAGGATAAAAGCAAAACTGTTTTTAATGATTTCTTGAGCTGTGCCATATACTCGTAAGTGATCCATTTAAGTATTTAGAAGCTTAATTTCTAAACATTTCAGATCCTCTGGTTCTGAATCATCTATCTCTCCAGATTGCCGATGGTGTCAAAGACACCATTCATCCATTTATTTTATTATAAAAGTAACAATTTTGCTTCAGTAACTTGCTGAGTTATTTCTATCAGTATCCAATTTTTCTGATTAAAAAAAATAAAAAGATGCACCAAACAGTTGCAACACCCAGTCACATGCATAATTAGTACTGATTCCCCAGAACGACATCCATCAGATTGCAGAGTGTATGTACTTGTAGGTAGCTGAAACTACTACTATCTATGCAGCACCTACACTGTAGATAAATAACCAAGTTTAGTCTTGAGGGAATTCAAGCTAACGTATTTATTTTTTTAATTTAAGAACTCTGTATACCAGCAGTTTGTTTTTCAGCTGCTATGGTCATTTTTTTTTTCTGTCAGAGGGTTATCTGAAATACTTAGGTTATATTTTTGAGTCTTAAAAAGTTTTTGAGGAAAAAGTACATGTATTTTACTGCTTCTTTAAAAATAGTGCCTGTAAGGTTAATATCAAGGATCTGAAGCCCTAAAGGGACCTTAACATCTGGCATTACTAATGGCTACGCCAATTAACTATCTCATGAAAACATTTATTTCTCCTAATTAATAATGTATGTAATTAAAAAAAGACATCTTTTTGACAGTCGTCTCATTACTGAAAAATGCAGTACATAAGAACGTTAGAAATGCTTACTGCACAGACAAGTTGTCCTAAGGAGCCTCAGCCAGACAAGACTTCCATTTTTCTGAACCAAAGATGTCAGTATCCTCCATTCAGTATGGGTAACGTTACTCTTGTTGTGTATGAACTGCTTTGAAGAAATGAGGAACAGAAATTCCTGTTAAATACTGCTAAACACACTATGTTCACGTTCCATTAGATAGACTGTAGCATCATCTGGACGAAGATATAGATTGTTCTAAACATTACATGATGAAGCAAGCTCAGAAGGCCTTCTAAGACCATAATTTTTTAATTTTCTTATTAAATAGGTCTACTTTTCACTGTGAAAATCTAGGATAACTCCTGAGCTTTTTAAAATGGAAGCTTTGTAACTGACACATTTGTCACATAAAGTCAACATTGGTTACAGAGCCAAACCCCAGAAGCACGTAACACTAGAAGCAGAGCTACATACATTTCTCTCCTAAATGCTTTTGGGTAAGACACAGAAATTGATGACTTCATGTCTGAGGTTACAAACACACAAAGGCTGACCAAGAGGCACACAGTATGTTGATATGAGACCCAGAAGCATCAACGAGTTGTGACACCTAGAAGAACAGAAGATTCTCCTTAACCCCAGCTGCCAGTTTGCCCCTATGAAAGTGAAATTCAGTTTTTCTTCTCACACACGTTTGCACACACTGAAACAAACTGAGATGCGATTTTGTTGCTCATGGGACATATATGAAACCCATATTCATCACGTGTTGGCAGTTCATCGCTGTGCAATTACTGCTCGCCTGAATTTGCCTGCAGATCACTACAGTTGGCGATGCTGAAGAACTGAGTGATTTTTTTCTCTACCAACTGCAGTGTAGCTCCCTGTTAGCTTTCAGTGACTGATGAGATTTAGCATGTGACAAAGGCTGCTTACAGCAAGATACAGCGACAAGCGTGTTAATTAGATGGCTTTCTTTAGCCTCCTTCCGCAACCTTTGTACCAAACTCAAGTCAGCTACCTGAACATTAGGCCCACGTAGACAGCTCAATGTGTCTTGAGACATGCTGTGGAGGTGTACAGAGCTATTTTAAAAATCTGTAATTTTATAATTTTCCTAAATTACAGGGGAAAAGTTGAGATCATTACTAAAGCACTTAAAAACTCTAAAGGTTAAATATCTGGAAAAAAATTACCAATGCTCTTTCAAAGCCTATGATTTAAAGAGAAAATGATATCCTTTCAACAAACACAATTAAGCAAAATGTACAGAACTATGCAACTCTTCTACATTCATCTTTGCACCTGATTTAGATTTCAGTATTACTGTAAGATATTTTTTCTTTTAATGAATAATGTCTTTTAACAGATCAAGAATAATGTCTTTTATTAATGTTTCATAACTTTATGAAATTACATAATTGCTCATATAGAACATAAGTTTTATTTCTCTATTTCAAACCCAAATGCAAATGCATTTTAACCATTATTTTGTCACTTCTTGTAATAGCCACTGCATCTCCTCTCATAGAGAGTTGGAACGTCCTTCCAACCAACTCAGTGCCTGTGGTAGAAAAAGATGTAATTTGCAACAGGTTCAGGAGACGCTGCAGAACTGTGCATCCTGCAAGATGCATGTCTTAGCACGCATACATGCACATGAGAAATTAAAGTGACAAAACGTCTTTCCTGATAACGCGCTTCCATTGAACACACACACCGTAACTAGATCCAGCTACAAAGACTGACCTTCTCTTTGCCACTATATTGTAACCGCAAATGAAGCGTCCTGCTGAACCTATCAAACATATTAAGGTACAGATTTTACGTTCTTTCTTAGAGAAGACCATAGTCTGACCTCCCACTTAGCACAGGTCATATAACCTTTCACATAAATTAACTCCACCCTTCCTAGTAGCAAGGAAGCTGTACAGCAAGAAGCTACGGGACCACCTTGAAAGCCAGAGGTGGTAGTCACTATGGTCTACAGGGAGGCAAGGCTGTCGTTAAGTATGTGTTACTGCCACAAGCTCAGCTATTACAGATAGGACGACTGAAAATGGCTCATAAAACAAGTTTTCCAGAATTGCTACAGGCTGAAGAGTATTAGCTTCACTGATTTTTGCATTACGTAAAATAAAATGATGACCACTGCAAAGTATAAATTTAAAATAAGTGTACAGTTTCTCTTATTAAACATAAAGTTTAAATAAGGAATTGTCTCACTATCTAACTTGAAATACCTGGAGAACTTCAATTATTTTTTTTAACTTGGAGGTACAAATACCATCAAGTTAATCGTAGATGTATTTTTAAAGTAGATTGCAGGATCTCACAAGAATCAGTATCACAGATTGCATTTAATCATCTTATTAATACAGAGTCATACAGGAACTGGGGACCAAGAAAGCACTCAAAATTTTGTCTCAAAATATTTTCAAAGTTCTGTATTTTTAGCATCCTGCAAAAAATAATTTAACAGTGCAGGATAAGGGTAGCTTCGTGGTCTGAAGCCTGTGGATAGTGAAGACATTAAAAAGCCCAAGAAAATACATTTGACTCTAGAAAGAATTTGGAGTACAGTCTAAAAATAAAAGTTTATGTTCCTCTCCTTGCTTGGCAATTTTTGAATTAAACACATTTTTATGCAGTATATTGCTGTCACATCAAACAGAATTAGTTTATAACAAGATGAGAGCACAGCAAAATGGCTGGAACATCACACCATATCAAACGTCTGAGGAAATATGCTTTTTTTTTCCTGTGGCTATACAGTTATCTAACATTAAAAGAAAAAAATTAATCACAGTTGACGCTACTATACTGTTTATCTATTAGAATATTCAATAACAGAGAATGCGTTAGTTTACAAGAGGTGAAGATGCTGATAAGGCAGAGAAGGAAAAAAAATCACGTTTAACACAAGAAAGAGAAGTTGCCTCTGGGGAACATACTTGAGTATAGGATAGGCAGAAAAATTCACAGATATTAAATTCAAATATGCATCAAAAAGTAGCTTGAGTACTGTTCAAGGTGCAGCTCTCAGCAGACACTGGAGTTGGAGTTACATAAAATTTAATGGAAGGTATTCTGTAAGCGAAACTTACTTTGAAACCATTCAAATTGTATGTCAATACTTTTATTAACCCACAACTGTTTGATTTCATACCTAGAAATGGAGACAGGCAACCTGAAAAAGTTTCAACCTAACTTTTAGGTTAGCACTTATCACAGTAACTGCTACAGCGCAACACACAGAGCCTCAATTTAATAACATGTAGTCCCATGTGTTATTTGAGAGGACTACTCACGTGCTCAAAGTTAAGAGACATTCAAGAGGTACTCAATATTGTGTAAATTGTATTCATTAACATCAAACTTTCCTATAACAAAACAAGTGTGCGTGCATAGCTTTGTAATAGCACAGCATAAAATTGTAACTATTTCTAACCATAGCGGAATAACAGTTATCAAATACCAAGACGACCCTGACTAATTTAAAATTCAGTTAAATCAATTAGATTATCTGCAAGACGACATAGCGGACTGCGTTTAATGGATGTTATTAATCTCACAACAATTTCTTAATTTACATTTGAAGTTACAGCTTTTATTTCAGATTTGCAAAAAGTTCTTACATGCTTAGAAGCTTGTCTAACATTTCTAATAATGCTAGCTAATAAAATATATTTTCTCTATCACTGCCAAACTTGCCTCACTTTCAGTCTTAGAGAATTGCCTTTAGAATTATATTGTTATGTATTCTGTGTAATTAAATGTAGAGGCATCATATCCAACACAAAATCAGAGTCTAAGTTAAATCCAGGGAAAGCTTTTCTATAGGTAATTATGGGCCTTTTTAAAATTAGTGCTTCCATTTTAGGATTTGGAAACCACTTCTGTATGTCTTGTTGGAAAGAAAGGGTGGAAAAAAGAAAAATGTTTTAATTTTTAAGGAGGTGAAAAAAGGTGACTATAATAGTACAAACAGCTGGCACTAGTGAGATTGCAAAATTCACACTTTGCAGCTAACTTATTTCACTCAACGTGAACACACGTATACCTACTGGAGTTTATTTTTTCAATTTTTCCTACTTTTGTTAAAGACAGACTTAGAAATAAGCAATGCAATGATATTTGTTTACCATAATACTGTCCCCGTAGCTGCGACCCACAAAGAAGAATCATTCCGAGCCTACCGAGAAAAGCACGTAACCTGCTCCCAGCAAAGAACCCAGCAATTTCATTGGCATACATGCAAGCAATGGATCACATCACAAGGTTTGGATTCTTGGTGTAAAAGGGAAAATGACTTACACGATCTTCAAGATTTTCCAAATTTATCAGCATTAGCATAAGTCAACATGAATACCACCCAGTTTGCCTGAAGCAGTGTTCAGATGAGTGAAACTTGACTAAAAAGCCCATTCTAACCACCCAGCACAGTGTGTGGACCTAGGGACCAAAATCAAAAGGCACGAGAATGATACTGACTTGGGAAAACGTTGATTAAACAGCAGACTAACTTCTACTGAACAAATATAACAAGGTATTAATACACTGTAGATGGATCAACCATATCAGGACTTCAGAAATAAAGATACTTCAATCCTTGAGATTTGCTAGCGTGAAGTCTGTTTGGTTTTGTTTGGGTTTTTTTCTGAATACTCATCCTCAGCCACTATGTCCAGTAAAGAACGCTTCTTTATGTCTATATACTTCTAGCCATCTCAGCCGACATGCTGTCATCCTGACAGATATCCCTAATAAGGGGTCATGCTGGAGAAGACACGATGAGACCAGTTGCTAACAGGACTCCAAGCCATTTCTCACTGTCCACTCTTTTCTTCACCCCACCATATAGGCAAATCATTACATCAGACTGCCTGCCAAAATCTGCCTTTCTACCACAACTTGCTAAGACAACAAAAATGGGTCCAAAATTTTATCTGGTGCTATGACAAAACTTTATAGCACTCTTCTGGATTTATATTGCTTAGGTCCCCAGCTAGGCTAAATGTGATAGCTCTTGCTGACATCACCCATAAAAAAATTAGTTACCTTGGTTGAAGATAATGGGGCTAAACATCTCTAAAGTTAAGTATCTTTTGTCAGAAGCACTCTCACAAAACCGTATGTAAAACATGAAATTAATTCTTGTTTTTCTATATATACACACACACATGCAAAATTTACTTGGCATTTGAGGTTCACTTAAAAACCTCTTGTTCTTCTAGAGGTTATAACATATTGTTTAGAGTTAGATATGTAAAGAATGGTAATTAATATGAAATTAGCATAAGTAGAAAGACGATGTACCAGTGCCTCCTTTTTCTGTGCAATCTTGTTTCCTGTCACAAATAATAGATTAGTGTAAAATAAAGAAAATAGGAGGAACAGGAACAGAACTTCTAAATAAATTGCCAGGGCTGATAATCTATTTGAAAGAAACATATCCCTAAACAGAAAAAGAGTGAAAATGTACAAAGGTTCTTTCCAAGTACACTTCAACAAAAAGCCTGATGATAAATTAATTCTAAAGGCAGCAACGTTCAGCTGACAACCATTTCTAAGCATCAGTGTACAAAGCAATGACAAACCATGATTTACAAAACCTGAAAACTATTTTCTAATAATTTATATTTATAGATGCCTCCTTTCACTTCATGAGCCACACAGAACACTTCAAATGTAGGACAATAAGTGTCTTCCAAATAAAATGGCAAAGTTGCCTTCCATTTTTTTTCATACCTGGAAGTTTTTTTTAATTATTTGTAATGACACAGTCCCTGCTAGGCTGCCAAGAACTTAGCTATTGACCTTCCTGCTTTTCTTGTCCTCCCACCCACAGAAGCAGCAGGCTGCCTTTTCAACAGCCTTAAAAGTCCCATTCTGACCAGTGAGAGACTGTTCCAGTCAGGTCATTATAGAAGACACTGAGCCCATATCCTTCCAAGGCCGTTCGCAGGGGACAGAGGCATTTTCAGGGAGAGGAAGGCAAAAGAAAACTAATGAGGAGGAGGCTGCAGAGCTAGATCTTTTCAGAAGCTAGTGCGTTGCCAAGGCTGTCTGAAGTACCACGTGGGAACCTCCAACCCTGGGGCTGCCCAGGACTCCAGTGAAGTAAGAGCAGTTTAAAGATGACAGCTAATTTGCACACTCTGCTTCTGTATTAGGAGAAAGTGAAATGCCTTGGGTATTATGAAAGAGCGTAAAACTTCTTGGTTCATGTTATAAGCTTCAACACCCAGAAGACTGCCACTACCAGAGAGAAGCAGGCAGGAAAGAGCTTCCTAGTCTCACCAGGAAAAAATAAATTTAGAATAAAATAGAACAATAGAATAACTTAAGTTGGAAGGAACCTACAATGATCATCTAGTCCAACTGCCTGACCACTTCAGGGCTGACCAGAAGTTAAAGCACGTTATTAAGGGCATATTAAGGGCATACTGAGATGCTTGGGGCATCATCCACCTCTCTAGTAAGCTGTGTTTGACCACCCTCTCGGTAAAGAAATTTGTCATCCTTCTGTTTTGACCTGAAAACTTTATGCAAGGGATGCAAAGGATGCAAGGGAAATCCTTATCATAAGGGATAAGGAGAGCTACATACCAGTAATCCAAAATCAAATGCCAATTGTAAAAATCAATCAGCAATTGGTTTTAAGGAATTATTATTTTTCATGCCTAAGACATCTGGGTAAGTTTTTCTTGCCTAAAAGACAACAGGGAAAAGCAGGGGCAGGGGGGAGATGCTATTATATGAGGAAGAGAGAAAAGGAAGACAGGAGTGTGGGGAATAACTTTTATGTATTCACTGCTTTTAAAAGTGTTTTGGAGTTCGACTGCCATAAACAAGGGGAAAATCAACTTACAAAATGTTTGTTGTGAAGCAATTCAGTAGAAGAAACATTCCCTTGATCCAGTAAAACCTCTGTATTCTTTCTTGGCTTCAGCTGAAAGCTCTGCAGCTGTACCCACTATTATGTTTTATATTCCTTCAGGTAAAATAGCAAAAGAAATAAGAATACATTCTAGAAAAGAAAAAGGGGAATCTCAACTCTATTCTTCCTCTCATTTTTTTGCTTTTACATAAGAGCAATTTTTTTGCTTTATTATATGAAATTTGGACAGCACTTGTAAAATTAAAACTGGCTTCCAATGAGAACTACATTTCTACTTCCACCATAAAAAGAAACCTAAAACTTCCCAATTGAACCAAATTCACCAAATGGATTTTCAGCCGTGCTACTGAATTAATACCATAATACTACATCTGGCCAACTGCTTAGATTCAATTTCAGATAAAATAAAAAATAATCTTACTCGGTATTTGCAGGGAAGCCAAAAGATTAAACGTTTTCTGCTGCAGTGATTCCAGCTGTCTGCCTCCACAATCTTTCAGCCTTTGATTTCCAAAGTTGTTTCCAGATACTAAGGGAAATAAATTTTGCTGATAAAAAACCTTTGCACATTATCATTAGAAACACTTTATCACTGTAGCTGTTCATTTTGATTATGTTCTTGCTGGACTAGTTACTGGAGCACAAAGAGATATTGATGACGATGGAAATAAATATTATATATTTTATCTGAAAAATAAAACTTAAAAGAGTATCTTCTTAAAACAAACTAAAAGCACCATGCTTTCCTATAATATTCATGCAACATTTTAGTGAGGCAAATGCAAAAGATCAGCTTTCTGTTCTAAAGCTCTGACAACACCATACAGACCTAGCTTCTGCATAATGGTAAAGAAGTTACATATGGGTTATATAAGCAACTAGCCTGAAAAAAACAAATTTACACAATTCTTTCAATTAATTTTAATGTCTTCTTTTTCTGATACGCCTGAAAGATCAAAATCATTCATTTCTGCCTCAAAAACTTTTTACTTAAATAGAAAAAAAATCCTTTGTTTATATTTTTAAGTTAAATAACTTCTAAAATGAAAACTTCAGGAAAAAAAAGTCTTCACTCTTCTGCTACTCTAGAATTTAAACTTCTTCAAAGCTTCTCTTTTTTCCTAGAAAAAAATGGTTGAATTAAAAATTGCTTGCGCTTCCCTATCTTTTAAAACTATCAAACAAGATTGGAAGAAGCAGTGCCAAGAAAGCTCACAGTTAAAGAACTGAAATTTTCTTAGAGATCTTCAATCAGGTGTGGAGGACAGAACGGTCACTGAACTCAGATTAGCAAATTAACTTTTGAATGCTTATTAAATGGAACCTCAAACCAGATGTAAAATATTCCCTGCCTTCACTGAATCACTGTTGTAACAATGGATGTTACTTACGCGATTTGAAACGTCATTCCATAAATTAAATGTTGGATCTATTAAAATTCTGTCAAGTGAAAGTGAAATCCTGATCTGACTGAAAAATAAGAAATTAAAATTCTTGTAAAACTCCAGTAAAGCTATCTCTATTCAATAGAGTCAGTGCTAACATTAATCAACAAAAACAGACTGACTGCAAAGTTTTCCTTTTCTTCCAAACACAGTTAATAAAAGGATAAAATTATAACTTCAGGTTTAGCCAGTAAATATTTTCATAAGTGATTTGAATCCTAGGTGTGATTAGTGGACACTAATGGAATGGTTTACTAGTGCTTTAAAGCTTTTAATTAATTATTAAAAAATAAAATTAAAAAAGCCAAACATGGCAAGTAAAAAGATTTTTTTCCCAATGGGAAAAAAAAAAAAAACAACCAAAAACCCCAAACAGATTTCTTCCTGGAAAGTTGTGGCAAATAATTCTGCCTTGCATCCAAAGACACACAAATCATCCCGGTTTGCACACCAAGGTAAATGACAATGGTTACAGATACGTATCTTGCATCTCTTGAGCTTCATCAACCTCTTTTGTTAGATGTGACTACTTCTCTTTAGTGCACTCAGTTGCCTTCAACTTCTTCCAAAGCTCTATCTGTAAACTCTGTGCACTTCTCTATTTCACTCCAGGAGGGTGGACCACTTTCCCTAAGAACCCAGTTTTCTTAAGTACTCAAATCATTGCTAGAGTCCTACTTCTGACTGACAAACTGAGAAACTGATAAGAAGTCCCCCATTAGTGGTTTTTTTTTCACCCCTCACAAAAAAGCCCCAAAGGGTTGGTTTGGGAAGGGTAAGGGGTTTTTGCTCTTTTTGTTTTGCTACTAGTAGGCTACATGACTTGATTATAGTTATTTTTTTTGATAGCAGCTTTTGAGGCCCAATTCATTCACTGTATTGGGTTAAAAATAAATAGAAATAGCAGAGCTTATCTATAGTTGGTGACCTGCCCTTCCATGAGTCATCTATGCCTGTGCGAACTTCCGACTGCAGCCAGGACTTCAAATTAGAAGGTGTTCAGTATTTGGAGCCTTGAAATCAAAGTTTCATATATGACCTGTTACCTATTGAAATACTTCACAAACTTCTGCTTCTCAAGGCAAACATTAGCCACTCCAGCAGCCAAATCATTCACATGAAATGATAGAGCCACGCGTACTTCTTCTGAATAGTTCCCTGCTCACTTTGTTGGTGAAAGCCTTAATACTAGTTGAAACCAACAAAACAATTTAATTTAGAAATTCATGGTGATGGCTATTGGCTATAACAATTGACGGTGCACCTCTCAAAACACTGACTCCCAGTGGAGTCAGCAGTAAGCCCTTGCAGAAACCAAGGCTGGTTCCTTGTTGAGCTGCTTTGACAAGTGTGAAGCCAGGAGGTCAAGGGAAGAGATTATTCCTCTCTAGTTGACCCTCCTGCAGCCACATCTTGAACAGTGCCCAGTTTCGGGGCCTCCCTGCACAGGAGACCTTAACATGCTGGAGACAGTCCAAGGGAGGGTTATTAAGACAGTTAAAAAGCTGGAGCACATGGCACAGGAAGAGCAGCTGGTGGAACAACACTTCACTGGAGAAGTCTAAGGGACAGCTTAAGTGCACATCCAGGCCGCTATTTGCAGATAACTCCACTACCTAAAAAAGGGAGTTACAGAGAGAAGCGAGACAGACATAGGTGTCCAGCAAAAAGACAAGAGAGAACAGTCACAAGATGCAATGTGGAAAATTTCAAATAGTCATAAGGAAATAATTCATCCCAGTGAGAGTGGCAAAGCACAGGGCCAGAGAGGGCTGTGGACTGGAGATCTTCCAACCTGACTGGATAAGGCTCTGAGCAACTTGACCTAGCTTTGAAGTCAGGCTGCTTAGAGCAGAGTTTTAGACTAGATGCCTCCAGAGACACCTTCTGACCTAATTTCTTATACAGTTCTGGAAGCTTTTCCTCAGAGCAAGGTGGGGGCAGGGGGGGAAACCTGCAGAAAGAGTTAAGCTAGTAAAGCAACTACAGCAGAACGAAGACAAAAGATTTCTTTAAAAAAAAAAAAAAATATATATGTATATATAAAAAGTGGAACTGATGAAGGTTCAAAATATGGTAACAGAAGTGGCAACGAGAAGTCAAAAACAGTCGATTAAGAAGAATCTCCTGAGTTCTGCAAACTAACAGAGAAAGGAAATAAGGAAATAAAAAGATGCAAAGGAGTAGAGATGTCTTTTGACACAATCATATCCACTTTTAAAGAGTTCCTGAAAGGAACCTACCTTTGCTAGTCAGATGTCCAGCAAATTCAAGGTGGCTGTTATTGGAAGGTACACCTACCAAAATACAAAGCTTTACTTTCTGTAGCTGTAAGATAAAGCTGCAAGTTGATATGGCAGATCGTCCCACTGAACTACATCTCTTTTTATATTCATAACGTTTGTAAGGGATATTTTACTGTTCAAGTATCTCATTCTTGAGTTTAAAATAAATTTGCGTAAGTACTACAAAAGGTAAGCACGCAATTTTTACTGTGTAGTAGTTTAGTTTACTTTCTTATTTTAGAGTACTGCCGAAAATGTAAAGGTTTTGTAAAACCAAAGAAATGGAAATTCTGAGTCCTTTCTCTGTAATCTTATGTTTACCGAAGTGATCTATTGAGAAGTGCTATTTTTCCTGCACTTTTTTATTAAAAATACGTATGTCTGTTTTGGAGAACTTGGCCATGGACAAAGTTGCTTATATTCTGCAGTTATAGGAGCATGCAATACTCCAGCTGCAACTATTCTCAATGAAACAACAACTTCCAAATAGAGCAAGGTGACAACTCTGTGCAAATACCATCTGCTTACCAAGTAAGAGAAACTATGCTGTATTTAGGACAGTCAGTTTCCT
This sequence comes from Aquila spilogaster, assembly GCA_024606505.1. Lineage (NCBI taxonomy): Eukaryota > Metazoa > Chordata > Aves > Accipitriformes > Accipitridae > Aquila > Aquila spilogaster. The sequence goes on from JANHGO010000038.1 coordinate 29,107,082, forward strand.
CACTATTACAGACTGAGTTTTCGCATGACTTCCTGCACTGGAAAAAATACTATTTGTGGAAAATGGACTTCGCATCATATATTCATTCAGCACCTACAATTGTGAGACTGTGAAACAGCTCTATTCCTTAAGCAGTTGTCACACATTTCCTGGTACTGTCCTCAAGACCCCCTTCTTCATGAACTAAAATTAATGCAAAACCTAACCCCTGGCACGATTTTATAAAAGGTTTACAATGCAGATTTGCATTAAACTGAGAGAAATTAATGAGAGAAAAATAGGAAGAGAAGATGATCATGAATCGATAATCTCTTTATAAGAATAACTTCTCATAAGGCATTTATTAAAAAGTGTCATTTCCTATTCTGACTAGTATATTTTCTTGCGTTGGGAAAAATTATTACCACAGATATAACTAGCAGGGTTAGGATCCTCTCCCCTTTCCCAGTCTCTCAAGTCTCTCTTCCCCCCCTGCCCTTTACTCTCTCTCAGTGCGGCCTCTTGGATGGGAACCATCAGTATTTCAGTCTCCGTCTGCTTCCTTAACGCAGTGTGATAGATTATTTACCTACTGGATGCCCAGATTACTGGATTATTTAAAAAAAAAAAAAAAAGAGGAAAAAAAAAAAGGAGAGAGATTAATCATTATCTTCAGATTTTTTTGACCACTATGAATGAATGATATGTAATTTTTGGTCAGGTTCTTAGCTATGTTTTCTTGTGAAAAATGACAAGTAAAAGCATATTTTACAAAGCTGAAGAGAATTGGACCATCAGTGCTCTGGTATTTTAAAACTCAGGCAATTTGCAGGCAAAAAAACAGGCAATCTGCTATCAGCACCCTAGAGCTCTACTGTGCTGTTGATAGATGCTGAAGTAGTTCTCATCAAATGTATTAGTTTGGTTCACTTCTTAGCATACAAGGACCTCATATGCAGTTATAATCTTATTAGCATCCATGATGCCAGTTCTTAGGAAAAAAGAAAAAAAAAAAAAAAAAGAGTGAAGTCTTATTAGCAACATATAATGAACTGCTCACATCTAGAAGCTCAGGTGTCCAGCAACATCTAGAATTACTTGTGAGAAAGCTTACAATAGTAATGCAGAATTGTATCTGCTACCTAAGATATTATTAAGGAAAAAAAAAAAAAAATCACAAAATTGGTAACTCAACGATTACTGTGCAGCATAAAATATATCTTCATCCAATAGTTATAGTCAATTTTTAGGCTAGAGTATTTTACTGTGACTTCAGCACTCAAGTATTTAGCAAGTATAAAATGAAATTTTATAATTAATTCAACAGAATCAGTGAGGTAAACCTTGTGTTTACAAAAGAGACATCATTACAAGAAAAATGAGCACGTGAAGTGAAAAGCAAAACAGCATGGGAAAGAAAGCACTTAACCAAAACCACATTAATACACACTTTCTAGCGGAAACTGTATTAAATAATCATTTAATAAACACAAAGAGGAAAAAATGAATGAAAGTAGTAGCAACAACAAAATGGAGTGTTGCCCCTCTCCCCTCCAGCCCTTCACCTCCTGAAAACAGTGAATTTCAAATGAAGAGAGGAAAAAAGAAGAGGAAAATACCTTAATGAAGCTAAAATAGGCTAATGTAAACTAAAAGGCTAAAATCTCTAAACTAAAATGTATTTTTCATAAGAGTATACATTTTGAGGATATTCTTGATGAAAGCCATGAAATGTTCTGGACAAAGCTGCTGCTGGTTTGAATTCAGCTGCCATCATTTGCTTCCTCATGGTGCATTAATGCTCACATAATTAATGTAAGAGTGATGGTGTAAGAGTCTAGCATCTTTTCACTGGTAGCTGCTTCCTTTCTCTGAGGTATGGACACATATACCAGACATATAAAATATAAATGTACATTTGGCATCTTAACAAGCATGTTGGAGATGAACTAAAATCTCATAACCATGTAGAAATGGGCTATTTCAAGGCCCCAGTGTCACTCAAGGATCCCCAGATGAGTGCAGAGGAAGAAATAGCTTCACATATTCAACAGTGAGAGGCAGCTACCAAAGCTTCAACCTTCCTTCCAGCTGCTTATTCTCTCCCTATCTCTCTGTAAGTTATGAGAGGGCTCTGATAAGCACAAAGGAACAGGTACCTCTGCTATGCTCTTCCTAATGGCACAGTCTTCTACACAAAGTACTGGAAAGTTGAAAGGGCAACTGGAAAACCTGAAAGCTGGGATGTGAAGGGAGGAAGGTGGTAGCTTGATCTCTAACAAAAGAATAAATTATATAAATACCGTGGTCAGAAAGAATGACCTAATTACAAAAACCCCACAAACAGATATTTGCATGGTAGGGAAACCTAGCAATGAAGTCTTGTCCCTGGTGGAGTGGCGGAGCATGTTCTGTCACTTCATCACTTCAAACATCTACCATTTCAGGCCTCAATAGAGGTAATAGAATAAAACCACCAATTTTCTCTTGGTTCTTCTCTATATATTCTATCTGGTGTTATCTGGTATTTTTCTGAACACCTCCAGCATTATCAGATTAGATTTATGAGCATTCAGAGAACAAAAGAGAGAGGATCTACCTTAAACCTTCAATTTATAAGATACTTCCTTCACAGCATTTCCCAGGTGACCAGACACCAAGTGAGGTAGCTTTGCAATCCTTCTGTAACTTTCCTCTTTTTAGCTGCCGAGTCATGAATTGGTAACACTACCAACAGAACCGGACAGAAATGCTCAAAACGGGGACACTGCAGCAGCAAGTCCATATTTTCACAGGACCAGAATTTTCTTGAAATTTGATCAACTCTTACAACCAGTCACACTAACACAGCTTTCAAAACAGCCTATTAAAATTCCAGTAAAAAGAAAGTGACTGGCAGTAGAAACAAGTGAATAATTATCAAAAACCAGAAAGAAAATTAAAATCATGATACCCTAATTATTCCACCTCTGCACAGCATTTTGAGTTGACATTTTAAAATTCGTTTCTCCTGGGAGCTTCTGTGTGAACAAGAAAAGTGTTCACAGTTAAAAGTTGGAAAATAAAAAAAGTGTTATTTCTTCTTAATTTTTTTCTACAGCAGCTTTAAAAAAGCCACAGCTTCAGAGTTTCAGGAGGCAGGGGGGAGTATGTCCCATTGATATACTCTAAACTACAAAAACCCATGTTTTTTTTTTTTTTCTTCCCTTAATTCATGGACAAGAATCACATTACTATTTCTTCTATTACCTTTTTTACGTAATGATTTTGGTATTTTTGAACTAATTGTTCTACATGCTAAAAAAACAAAGACTCTGAAAAACCTCCCCAGTGCTCTTTTTTTATGGTTGAATTTTGAAACCTATATGGCATACAGGAACGCCTGCCGAGAAGATAATAAAGAACTGAACAAAAACAGCCACATAAAAAAATATTTACTGTTTTGAAAAAAAACATTTTCTATACTGCTCAGTGTATTATAAAGACGACTGCCCATTTTAATGAGACACAGTCGTCATCTATTCGCAATATGAGATCTGGTAAGCAGAAAGCACAAACCAGTTTTAATATTCACCTTAAAAAACATCGCGTTTCCAAGTGTTTCTCTCTCTTTTCCCAGATCTCTTGCTTTTCCCTGGAATTTTACATAGTATTTTGTCAAGAAGTCATGCCTAATACTTTTATTAATTGCAGTTTTCATTAACCATCCATACCAAAGACATTTATTCTTTTTTTCCTTATATTACAAGGCTTTCAGAGCAGCCCAAGGTTACTCTCAAAACAATTTAAAACAATTGCAGGATTGGAGTGATGATTGTTAACATCAGACAGAATTTAGCACTGGTAAAAAAGCTTTTCTAAGTTAAAGGAATATTTCTTTTGAAGGCATTTGTTTCTTTCTCTTTTTAGCTTGTTAAAGGGAAAAAAATTGCTGAATAGCCAGTTTAATCAATTTCTTGATTCCTTGCCTTGCCTTGTTTTCATTCCAGCCTGTCAAGAAACTTGGATTCCTTCTGCCCAGGCAAAAAAGTCTGACAGCAAACACCTATGGATGGCCATAGGTATGAAATTAATAATTTCTAAGAGATTATATATGAACTAGATGATGGCACTCTTAGGTAACAAGCACAGCTTGCTTCTTTGCAGTTCACTCCTAGTAATAATACAGAAGCAACGCAAGACATGAAGGAGGCTTTTTACCTGACCAACTAATACACTTGTGAGAAACACAACAGCATCAGGAAGCTCTAGGGAAGTCCCATGTGATCCAAAGAAAAGTTTTACTTTCCAAATCTCACCAAACCAATCACTAAGTCTAATAAAAGGCAAAACAGTAAAGATTATTTGTATCACTAAATAATCACAATGACTACAGTACTACTACTGTTGGATGCTAGGCACTAGACTTATCTTCCGTACAATCAAATCGCAAACACCTCAGAAACCAAATCTGTGGCCCCTCAGATAACCTACTCCAGAACCAACGTGCCAGAACTGGACATAAAGCTACCAGTGGGAACCAAGATGGAAAACAGTCCAGACTGACAAACAGATCTAAAGCCTTGTCATTAGGATACGAAGCATCATTTTTCTTTCTGAAGAAAATCTTTTCAGTAAAGTACAAGCACTTATGAATGCAAATTTCAAAACACTTTGTTTATTCCTCAGATTGAATACAAGTCAATCTCATGTTTATTTCTAGATTTCCTATAATATAAAATAATAGAAAGTTGGAGATGCTCCTTTCCTACAGTACAAAATAAGAGAAAGTTAGGATTGATCCTTAACGACACATTATATTTAATTCAGAGTAATATCCTAAAAAGTAGTTACTTCATGCCTCAGCCTTGAAAAAAACCTCTGAGAGTCCAGAAGATAAAGATGAGGAAATTTCTCTTTACGTGGGGCCAAAATTTGAAGTATTGTTCTCACCTCATTAGCCTGTTCTCCTTATCATTTTGGAGCATGACTAATACAATCTTTTTAATTCCTCTTCACCCACTACTTACATTTGATAATGAGATACAGGACGCATCATTTCTTATTCATAACTAAACCCCATAAAATCAAATCCAATCATAATCTCAGGTACATCCATTGAAATCCCATTGTTATCAGTGAGAGTACGTGGGGCTTCTGTGCAGATTACATCCATAAAAATCGTTATGGCAAAGTTTTATTTATGTTCAAGTATACTCAAGATAATTACCAAATCAATCATCATGAAATACCTTTGAGTCCAACCACGCTTCAGGAAGGACAGCAGTAATGATAAGTGCTTTCTCATGACAGGCTGTTTTTCCACTCCGTTTTTCCATTTTATTTAGATGCTGGGTTTCTAAAAGAGCAACTTCAAAGTCCTGCGTTTCTTAAAAGTGTGAATTATTAATAGCAACATGGTTAAGCTCCTGTGCATTATTCATTTATTCCTACCAACTATTTGTGCTTCTGAAAATTCTCCTCCTCTTTTTTTACTGAACCCTATATGGCAAGGCACTTCACAATAGCGAGAGCAATGCATTGGTGGTTGCTGAATAGACAACAGCACCTGCTTATAATATTGTAATATAAGCAAACTGCAGTGCAAAACATTTTATCTGAAAAATCCTTGCTTTTGCATATTAGAAAAAGGTTTTGTAGTGATTGTAAAACATCAATCCTAAAGCATGTTGATTCCCTGTTCCCTGATTTGGTTCCTCCCCTAACAAGTCTTGTACAGTCCTCAAATGCTCTCCCCCTGCATCCCATAATGTCTCCCATATCCCCAGGCAGGGACAACTCAGCCTGTGATGTGCTGCAGAGAGCTTCTGCCAGCGATCCCTGGCTTTTATACCTTCTTTAGTTTGCAGTTGCTTCAATGATATAGACACACTATCTATCAGTTGTACTCAGGAGGCTTAGATGACTTACACCGAAGCTTGCAGCTTGCCTAAGCCAGAATCGTGGGCTAACTCCAGGTGTAGCCTGAACTACACCATAACGAATGCATCTATAAAAGAGGTAACCAGCAATAGCTATTCAGGTCTAAATTCATATTTTTAAGAAATAATTAAATTTTCTGGTGAACATAGACTTGTTTTTTTAAAAAAAAAAAAAGTTTTAGATATTTAGGGTAAGCTTTTTAAAGTACTGGAATGTATTAAATTCCAATACCTTGCAAACAGCATTAGGTGCTTAACTCCTAACAATTACTGTGTTGTTATGTATCTAAGCACTATCGAACAGAGTACTTGCCTGCGTCTGTGCAAAATCTTTTAAAAAATCTGATTGCGAGTGATTCAAAGCCCCCCAGCTGTGACAGTGTTCAGTGGAATTTCACCTAAGTAGCTTCGAAATGACAACCTTCCTCTGCAAAGGATCAGCCTTCAGAGATGTACAAGTGTTTATTGAATGCTTAATACATATAAAAAGTAAATTTTAAAAATATATAAAAATATAAATATGCATCTCTCATCTATCTTTAAATGTATCAGCAAAATGGAAGTTTTCCGCACAAGAGGAATTCAGGTCCCCAGGCCTCTCCACTGAGTCTATTCAAAATCCAGCAACATGCGTTACCATCTTTCAATTTTAGGTATGATGCCAACACAAAACCAGAAACATTTTATGTGAGAGTAAATGGTAATGCATAGGTCTTGTATTTTTCTTTCAGCTGAAAGATCCAGCCTCCGCAGAGTATTCAGCCATATGGATTTTGCATTCAGGTGATACCTGAATTTCTCTCTCTCAAGTGTTTGGCTCTATACATGCTTACATTCATTATTTTTCACACACTCACAGTATTACCTTCTTTGAAATGTGAATATCGTCTGTCTCTATAAGTTACTTTGTCCCCTTTTCTTTTAGCAAGTCACTTTGAAATCAATACTCAGTGCTGAAGCTGGTGCTGCTGACACGGCTTTATGTGAAGAGGGTTCTGTTGAGATATCTGCAAATCCCCGGTGTACAGTCCTACTTCAACATAACCAGCTAAGGAGCACTGCTTACACATAGAAGACTGTTCCAATATGCTCAGTCTGCTTTTGCTACCTGGTATTGTTTTATCTATCTATCTACCCACCCACCTACCATTTCTGCGTCTCTGCATCAATACTCACTTTTCTGTGTTTTGGTGGGTTTGGGTTTTTTTGTGCTCTAAAAATTCTCCCCTATAATCTCTCAACTCATTCATAAACCTTCAAAATTCTTAGGATTGCCTGCTTCTCCTAGCATTTTCACTGTTTTAATCCCCTTTGCTCTTTTGTCGCTATTTTCTCATACTATTAAGCTACTTTTAGAACAACCACACAAAAAAGGAATCTAATGGACTGCCGCAACATAGCCCAAATATAAAAAGGGACTTCCTCCCCCCCGCCGCCCGCCAAAATATGTGATGAATGGTTCAGGAAAATTAATTCATTAAAAGTACTAACTCCACTGGTTTACTGAAGCAGAAAGATAACAGAATGCAAATATTATATACATCAGACCTTCTGGCTTAGACAGGCATACTATTGAAGTTACTAAACAAACAAACAAACAAACAGTAAGGAGTAAGGAATTTTTTAAGCAAGAGTAATTCTACTGAATCAGACAAGCAGTGAATAGAATATGACATTTCAAACATTTTCTAACTCCAGAGCTTGCCATCATCACAGTACTTATCTGGAGCATACGTGACTAGCTACAGCTCTTCAGTAACTGTGATGTACTTATGAATTTTTCAACGCAGATTTGAGAGAGCTCTAGTTTCCTTTGTTTGTGTATCCTTCTTGAGCTACCAGCACTACACAGAAATCCAGTAAGAATCACAGCCAAGAAGAAAACCCATGCGTCTTCTTGTCCTACGTTGTTACTAAAGAAACAAACAAAAACCACATCAACAGTGGCAATCTGTTGTCCAAAAGGGGTTTCTGCAGACACTTTTCATAGGGGATGCTCTTCAAACTACACTTCCTTTTCCTGAGCTGCAGAGATGGAATCTAATTCAGCATGCTTTCATGGTTTCTTTTTTTCCTCGAGAGACCCTACCTTTAAGCAGATCAGTTACATCATAAATGTTACTATTTGCCTGATGATTGTATATTTGAGATGACCCAAAAGTACAGCTAAGATATCTTCAAAGCCCCATTGAAAATAGTCAAATGGATTGTGAATTAAACTGTGACCTCACCAAGCAGACAAATGAACAATTCCTCACTTAAGTAATCGCACTGGCTTCAAGCCCTCACAAGCCAGATGATAACCCAAATTGAGGCAGACTCAGAATCTCATTCTGAGAAAACAGTGATGAATTTGCATTCATTGAGGCTCAGAGTTGTTAAAACATATTGCTGTACACTGTAGCTTAGTTTTGAGTTACACTTGTCTCCGATAAATAATCGACTGTAACATATGCTTTAGGATATACAGAACTGAACTAATTCTCGAACAAGCCTGGTAAAGGGAACTTAAGATTTGTAACATGGGTAACCCCATGTATGATGCCTTCTGAAAACCTCATTGCGTGTCTGACTCAAGACAACACAGACACTCTCTACAGCTTAGACAGGCCCAAGCAGAAAACAAGGGATCTTCATGTTGCTCAGCAAGCTTGTGAATTTAGTATAGTTAATTTCTGCTATCACAGTATGTCTAAAATATGAATGGCTATTTTTTTCCTCACTTTTCAGTGGGGGAAAATAAAAAGACATCATTACTTTTCCAGTTGCTACCTAGCTGGCTGCATTGCTTGGAATGCGGGGCTCTTGGTACTGTTAGTTAAGACAATGTTTCAATTTCTCACGGTTGTTGGAGCTGTAAAATACCTTAATCATAAAATATGTTGACTACTGCTAATTTTATTGCAAAACTTTCTAACAGAATCTGGTATATTGAAGCTACTATTACAAATATTCAACAGAATTTACACTGGCAGAGTTGTTTCATTTATCATCCTCATTTAGCAGATTTCAAAAATGACAAAAAGCAGAATAAGCCAACCAAAATATGAAGGCAGAACTGGAACTTGCAATTTTGTGGTGATACTCAATGAAATATAAATGGTAAAATGAGAGTTCTAAAGAAAATCAGCGTTGGCGGGGGTTGCCTATTTTAACAGGTCCTTACTGAGGAAGTTTTGAAAAGCTTTGGAATAGGTACAAGGTTTTTCCACAGATACTACTATATCAAGCTATACTTAAATCAGAACGTAGGAAGCTAATGCCCAGACATCTTACCACAGCATTGTCATCTGTAGTCAGATAGCAGAGTTATGCGACAAACCAAACAGTTCTGATTTCCTCAGCTTTCTCATTTAAAATATTAATTCAGTGGAAAAAACAAAAACAAAAACAAAACAATATTTAAACTTATTTCTACAGCACTCATGCACCTGCATAATATAAGGTTTAATACGTCATATTTAACGATTATTTTCAATGAAGCTTTATATTTTATTGAAGTTACAACCGACAAGAGTATAATCCAGAATAAAAAGACATTATGGACCCTTCTAAGGTGTCTGATTGAAAAAGGTGAAGTCCATCTTAAGTTGTGCAGCTGTACCACGCAACAGAAATAAGAGCACATATAGCCAGATAAACCTCCTTAAAAATTGAGCCTTGCTTTTCAGTGCCCTGAAAGAGCATTAGAAATGGCACTATTTGAATACAGTATCATTTTAAGGGAGTGTACTTATTAATAGCTGCATTGCTGTCAGCATTCAGCATCAAGATGAGGATAGCTTTGAAATTTTCTGTACATGTTAGTGCTCTTTGGAATACAAATGAAAGAGCTGAGCCCTAAAAATTCCTTTACCCATGCTGACAGGGAAACCTGGTCTTTCTGATCTGGAGAACAACAGCGAAGAGTCACAATCTCTCATAAGTTTTTGTATGACAGAATTGCATCTTCTAGTAATTTCAGCAGTCTCTTTGGGTTATTAAGCTTACTAGGTCCTCTGGTGCCACTGAAGTATCAAACACCCTTGGAGAATTCTCCACGAGAATCTTAATTACAAGTCCAAGTTTCTGAATACTGAAACCACTGGAGCAATATAAAAAACGTGATCTTTACAAACCCTTGTTTAAACTCAAAAGTTAAATGCAGATTAAATTCACAAATTGTTTTATAAAGAACGCAGGTCATTAAGATCTTAAAATTAAAGTAAAATAACAATAACAAAAAAGCTCTACTCTACAACAGCAGTGGTCCTCTAAGTAGCTCAAAGCGGCTTAACAAGACCAGTTAATGAAGTAACATGTGCCCCTATGAAGGGAGAATGACTGTAGCTTTTTAGAGATTCTAAACCCAACCCTCAATCCATCTAAACCACATTACAACTTCAGATGGCCAATATATAAAATGAAACAAAATATTTGGCACTGATCAGAAGTTCAGATCTAGGAACATACCTTTTGTAGAGATACTTAATTTGTTCAGAAGTCACGCAATTTGGAGATAAATCCCTTGAGAAGCTAAATCAGCACTCTCATCAAAGACATAATGCATATTGAAGTTGCTGAACTCCTTCCTGTCCCATTACGCACCTTGAACAGGAAGCATGAGAAGCATCCCAAGTTAGCCACTGGTTTTTAATCTGCGGTCCATGTTCCTAAAACTCATACACCATGCTAAAAGCAACTCACTTTTAAGGCATAAACATCTTTTCTTTTTCCCAGCCTTGAACTCTTTCATTAAAAAGCTTTGATAGTGGTATTAAAAAGAACAACAATAGTCAAAAAGCACCCAGCAGAGTATGCAGGAAATTGCAGTCTGTGTATCATGACTGAAGTCCTAGATATTTAAAATTTTAAGCATCGTAATTGCCTTGACCTGCACCCTAAACGCAGGGTTTACCTTCTGTCAGGCCAGAAACATTCAAACCCACTCACCATCAAGTATCTGTTAAAAGAAGAACCTCTTGCAAATTAGGTTGCCTTTCCTTCTGAAGGATGTAATTTTTCAATAGGGCTCCCTAATAAAACAAGCAATTGCTTAGCACCAGTCCCATACCCATTACAGAAAACACAAAGTCTACCGTAAGGCTACCTACCGTATACTTTTATGTCCTGCATTTAAAAGACTGACAATTGTGACTGAGATCAAATACCAAATCCTAATGAGCTGTCTTTCCCTGGAATCATTAAACTACAGATTTTCCATGGAGACGATCTTTGTTCTCATCGGCATTATCTTATTCTTATTTCTCCTTGCTGAGTAACTATTTACGTAGCAGTTTTAAGCAAAACTGTATATTGATGTCTGAGGATGGAGATTTTTCTTTTCTAAAGGATGGTTGGAAGAAAACTAGTAAAAAAGAAACATTTCTTCCCTTTTCCTCTGACATAATTCTTCAGAGGCCATAGGTTGCATCACCTTTTGAAAAGGTAAAAAGTATAAAGGTATATATTTAATAATAAAATTTTTATCTTTGAGAATATTCCCGAGGAAAGTAATTTCAGAAAAAGCAGTTTCTGCCACAGCAGAGGTTAAAAATAGCCACAAAATGCTATACAGATGGCTCAACAGATCTAACACGCTACTGTGCAAAGACACAGATTAGTCTACCTCTAGGACACTGCTCTTTTTGATAGGCATACTTTCGAATACAAGTAGAAGAACAAAAATTGTGGGGGTGAAGAAGAATGAGATTCGTTTTTTCAAAACTCTCAGTGTCTTTTGACTCTACTGCAGCTTTTGAAAACTGAGGGTTTCACTCTCCATACACAATCTGAACAAAGAGCAAGACAAAACCATGGCGGCACATTATAACGGCAGCCTCCTACTGTGAACACCTCCTCACTCTGTCAAGAAGGAAAAAAAGAAAGGAAAAAAAAAAAAAAGAAAACAAAAAAACCACCACCCCCCCCAAACTCTAACCAGAGGCAAATCCTTGGGATATAAATGCGTTTTTTCCTCTTTTCTCCTCCCTGTTGAAAATTCCTAGACACCCAAGAGACTGGAGAACTTGGTCCTATTCTTTCAAGCCTTGTGAAGACAGCTTTGTTACCGAAAGCACTACTTGTCTCCTCAGCTAGACAAAGTGCTCAGAGTAGGTAAGGAAACAAAATGCTCTCTAGGCCATTCTATCTCCCATCTTAAAAGTTACCTCTCTTCAGCAAGTGAATTTGAATGTTATGTTACGTGGCAATAAGTACAATAATAAATTACCTGGCTCTGTTTCTAAAAAGGTTAAAATTAATTTCTATTTGTTTTCAGGAACTATTATCCTTAGTGATTTATATCCTGTATAATTGAGAATCCAGAAAAAAAATAATGCCCTTTCAATCCCCCCAAAGAAATGAAGCTTGGTCTCAATGCAAGTGAAGCATACAAGGCACAGCTGTGATGGGCAGTTGGCCATTTCATGAGGATTACCACTGATTCTGTAAAAAAGGGAATTTAGGTTACTGTTTTAGTCAAAATCTCAGCTACAGGAAGTTAGAAATGACAGTAACTGAAATCTTAAAGTAGGAGAGTGATATAAAATATCATATTTGAAAAAACTACACAAAATGACGTGATGCTCTCTGCTGCTGCGATCAGTGCCTATGAACTTCAGTGTACCAGATTCTCAGCTTCTTTTAAATACCTCATGATTAGATGATGACTTCTTGTTTATTATTTATATTTGCTTAGCTTCTCTATAGCTTTTTGCCCAAGATTTCATGCTGTCCTCCCCCATCCCTAAAAGCTGTAGGCTGAGAAAAAGAGAAACCGAACTCATTCAGGTGGATTTAGCACACATCACACTGCATATGAGACGTTAGGGAAAGCGATACACATACTAGTCACTGTTGTACAGGCTCCATAAGAGCATTCTCTCTTTTCCAAAGCCTTATGACTGGCAAGATACCTTAATCAGGATTTCTTCAGGAAGAAGAAGAGAACAACAATCTACTTCTCGATAAGTAACTGGCAAAAACTACTAGGTTATTAAGAAGTTCTACGACTACCACAAACATACAGTTTCATAAATCACATGCTGTAGCTTGGTTTCAAGCAACTAAATTTCATCCCTGAACTTGAACATAATGAAGTTAGTTTCTGGGTGGTTTTTTTGTTGTTGTTTTTGGGGGTTTTTTTTTAAAAGATTATTACAAAACAGCTGAATAGCTCCTGAAGGGAGCCAAAGGCCAAAGGGCCTTGACAAGGACTCTGGAACTTGCTAATCATTGCTGTAATGTAAGAAATATTTTCTTATGAAAAACTAAGCATTAACACCGTGGCTCCTAGACACCTGATGCTTTTATAAACGTATCTATGACAGTTGAAAAAAAGATTTTTTTATACTACTCAATTAACTTTGAAACTGACTAAACGAGACATTTTACAATATGAAATAGCACCGCTCATTACTCCACACAAGACAGGCATTACATGCAAAACCTCTACAGCAAGGAGCTAAATTTATTATGGAATTACCAGAATGGAATAAGTGCTTTGAATTATTTATTTCCCACTAACCATTCAAAGAGAAGAACTTGAATGAGGCAAAATCCAATAAGCGAACCCATGATTTATGTACGAAGCATGCCATATTAAATTATAATTCATGGCACACTGTAAGAAAAAAAAGAGTTTGTTAACAACTAAAACAGTAGGAAGAGTGCAAGGGGATGCTCATAAGGAAAGAAATCTTGGTTTCATCTTCTATCAAAGTAGAATTAGAGAGAAAAAAAAAAATGTAGTAAAAATATCAGTTCCAGGATCAAGGAAAAAAAATAAAGTTTGCTGTGGGAATTACCCTTTTCCTACCACAAACACAATAAAGGTTTTATAGAGATGGTAATCACAACTGAAAATTTACCTTTGTATTTGACCAGCAAAAGCTTTTGTTTTGCAATTAAAAACCCCAAACAAACAAACAAACAGATACCAGCATTGAACCGAAGTACACTTGTAAGGCCAGAGCCCCCCCCTCACCATTACCGCGATTCTTCTTTCTCGAGATTTATACTTGGATAACGGCATGATATGAAGACTAAAACCAGAAACAGCAGCAGCAAACTCCAGAGGGTGAACGACCTGTCCACATCACGCGTGAGGACGTCACCGAAGTCACCTGTACAACAACTGAAAACAACCGAGCGGTACCGTTTCTCGGGGAGAAAAACTTTCCCGCCGAGGGAGCGGCTGGCGGGGACCGGGGACGGGGACCGGGGACGGGGACCGGGTCCGGGTCCCCTTGGCCCCGCCGGGGCGCGGGAGGTCGGCTCGCCCCGCCGGGCGTCCTCCCCGTGCGCTGCAGCCTTATTACCTGAAAACCGGCAAAATACCCGAAAGCATCAACGCGCCTCCGGAGCGCAACCCAGGCTGTCAGCCCGCATGCGGACACACACACAGAGGCGTGTGTGCAGGCATGCACATACGATGCACCTGGCACCCCCCGGGGCGTCACTTGCACCGAAACCGCAGCGGGGACGCTGGAGGCGGCGTGTGTGTCCCCTTCCCTCCCCGGGCAGCGGCGCGGGGGCCGCCCCGACGACCGCCGGAGGGCTTTCTACTGACCTTTCTGCTGCCTAAAGGACTGGATGGAGCCCGAATGGTGAACCATCTTGGCGGACGGCAGCCTGCCAGCTGCCAGCCCGCCGGCTGCGGAGCGACGGCGGCGGCGGCGAGAGGCGGGGCTTGGGTGGTGGATTGACCATTGGTGGCCATGGTGGAAGCTGATGTTGAATATGGAAGACTTTCTTAATTCAGTCTTGAGATGAAGGAAATCCGAGACGCTTTTCTTTTGATAGACCTTGGGTTGGACTTTGAAGAGATGTTGCTCCAGAGGCTGAAAGATGCTTTTCCCAATGGTGTCTGGAAGCGAGCAGCCTAAGAGGTTCCCTGTATTTT
>JANHGO010000038.1:29121965-29150495 GCA_024606505.1 Aquila spilogaster
TAACGTGGCTAGGGAAATTGCTGGATGATGGGAATGCCTCCAGGAGGACTTTAAACCTCTCTGTCCAGAAGGCTGCAGGGGAATGGCGCCGGCAGCAGCCTGGCGGGGAGAGGCGGTAACGCGGGGCCCGGCGTGGCGAGGGGCGGGCTCGGAGCCGGCGGCTCCCCTCACCCTCCGGTGAAGGGGAACGGAGCGAGCGCCGGCCGGCCCGGAGAGGGGACCGGCGGGGACAGCGCCCGCGCCCTTTGGGCGGGAAAGTCTGCGGGGGCTCCCCCGCTCCCCCCGCGCCGCTGTGAGGGGAGAGCCGGCCCGAGCCCCGGCATCGCCCGAAAATCCGGCATCGGGCGGGTTTTATTATTGCTGTTGCCTTCCCGTCACCCTTGCCCGTCTCTGACGGACATCAGGTGTGACCGGGGAGCTGAAGGGAAGCCGAGCACAAATTGCACCTCCCTTACGTAGCCATAGGTGCATTTATATCTAGGCGTTAGGGGTTCAGTTTGTATTTCAGCCCCTCCAGCCCTGTCGTCGCACCACAAACCCGCGTTGCGTCACCAGCTTTTTTTCTCATATGTTATAAAACTTACAGTCTTAATCTTGCTGGAGATAGCTTTTTACAAAAAGGCGCTAAATCGCACATTCATGGCCTGATGTGGCCCATTTCTTTGCTATTTGTCTTACAATTTCCCTTTTCTCCACAGTGTATGTCAAGAGGTTCATTCCAGATGAAAAAAAGATTAAATTTTTTAAGACTAATTTCTTTCCCCGTCTCCCTCCACTCATGTTACTCTCTCCGGATTCTGAGTAAGTTTCACGATAGTATCATTCAGCGTTCTACAGAATGTTTTAATTTTTCTACCACAATAATCTTTTTTTCCGATCCTCCTAAATTCAGTCATTCCAACATTCCAGCCTGCGTCTAGCAGTATCTATCTCCTCTTCTCCATTTAGGGATACACACATTAGTTACTCCACAGAAGTTTATTAAATCACCTGTCATAACCTGTGCAGCTAGTGGCAAAATCTGTATCGTTCCTTCAAAGTCTGTGGCTCCATTTGTGTGCTAGAAGATGCACCAGAGATTTCCTCCAACAGTAAAGCAAAGATAGAACTTTCCTGTAGTTGACTGGGGGTTTGTAGTACACCATCTGCTTAAAAAATTACATGATTGCCACCCCTTACTACAGGCCAGTCTGTACTATAAAGTTGTACTACTTTGTCTATATCAGTTTAGTTAAACAACCACGATGAATACACACTTTTCTTTTTTTTTTAAGTATGAGGATGTTTTTCCACTGTGAAAACCTACTAAACAGTCATATATAAACCAATACATCCATGCAAAGGCTCTTATAGGTAGATAGATAAAATAAACATTGCATCCTAACTAGGGAGGTATTCTCCAGCACTTTTTTCAAGAGTATACCAGACATCGCTCTTATGTAATGCGCAGCTGACACATCCAACTGTTACCATAAGAGGAAAAAATAACCTTACCTCCTCAGGATAGCTGACCAAATTTTGTTTTTGTTTGCAGAAGTGTTGTTGTTAGTTAGCTTAGGAAAAGATGCAGAAGCTATGGTGCTGTGAAGACATTATCCTACTCATTTGTCAGTCTCCGGTGGCTTTCTGCACACTGAAGGTAATAGATGAGGCATTCCTCTGCACTCCTGCAATTTCAGGAAAACTGCTGGGAACAGCTCTTTCCTGCTGAGAGACAGCACTATAGATGTTGCATGGCAGAATAAGGCAAGTGGAGACCAGCCAGACTGGCTCTTGTTGATCAACAAATGCTTGAAAACCAGGAGGAAGCCAAAAGAAGAGGTAGAATCAAGTCCTTGTTGTTTACTTTCAAGCTTTAAGGTAGATATTAGAATGAGTAAGTAGGGATTAAAACCAAATCTATACCCAGCAGCTGAGAGTCACCAGGGAAAAAACATAAGTATAATACAAACTATAAACTTAGTAGTTAATAACGATATGTAGTCTGCAAACAGCAAGTATAGTTCGTTCTACTACTAAGATTCTAGGCCAGAACTATTTCTCCGAGAGACCTTGGCTGACACCTTTGACTTGCAGGTGAAGTACAAGAGCAGCATACGTTATACTCCCTTTCTTACCAGAGGAAAACAAAAGAGGACCATTATCTGCTCTCTTACGATAATAATCTACAAAATAGAGAGGGGAAGAAAAGGTGCTGATAAGTCAGATTATAGCCTAAAGAGGTTGCCTCGCACACTCTGGAAAAGAGGCTGTCAGCTGCCTGGTACTCAGGGCCATCCATCTATAACAGTCCTCTGGTTTCTGGTCCACAGTCCTCCATGGAGAGTTACAGAACTCCTGAATTCAAACATTGATCTGACCCTATTAGTGCACAGAATGATGTGGAGAGAAAGCCAGGCTAAGGTAGTGCTCGGAAACCCAGCAGAAGAATTAAATTCTGAGGACAGAAATGAGTTATTTTTCTAGTTGTTTCTTGATAATAAAGCTCTATTTTTAGCAGTAGATAGCACATACACATGAAACCACAGATATGACAGCTGGAGGTAAGGTCTGCAAAGAGAAGGAAAAAATATCTCTACAAAGGTGTTTTAAATTAAATTCTTCACACTGTCAACTGACTAAGCTTGATAATTGTAGAATATGATAATATGAGAATCTGAAAAGATAATTCTTCAGTAAGTAAGGAGAGATTGGTCCAGTTTAACAGTATTTTTAGAGTGCAGACAACAGAACAATTACAAATTGATAGATAAGATATTCATGAAATGCGTACATTCTTAAGCTTCATATGCACAAGCTATGTTGGCTCTAAATCTTATTAAAATAAAAATCTACCTTCACACTCACTGTCTAATGAATACTCTATCTTATGAAAATCATGAGTTATATTAAGCTAAGTTTCACATTATCTCTCTGTAACATTTTTTAAACCTTTTCTAAATATATCAAAACTCTGGACTTAGTGAAGAGATCAGCATCAAACAGAACTAGACTTAACCCTTGTATCTCTACAAGTCAACAGAACCAAAATCATGACTCAAAAGCTTAAAGTTGATGTACCTGCTTACTGAGATTTTGCTCAGGTTTGAGGTATTCAGTTTTGACATTAAGTCTGTTTGATAGACATGCCTTTTTCATGAGATAGAGTCTTTGTCAGGAGAGATTAGAAAATATGATGTGCTATTTCGGTCTCACTTCAGCCTAATATGTGTAGCTCTATGCACATCTGTATTACTTGGGATCTGTAAAAGTTTTGCCTTTTAAGAACAGGAGGACTGAGTCTCCAGATTTACATTCTATCAGGAAGCTGTTTTGCTACTAAAATAGGCTATGAGAGAGATACGTTTTAAACTAAATCTTGTACTTCCATAGTGCTTTTCAGAAAATCACATGAAATAGAACCTTAAATTAAAACCTAATTACCCTGTGATAAGTGGCATATGCCAATTATTTCCTTAAAAATTATAGCCATCTCAAAAGTTAATTATAGCCAGCTGTTAACTATTGCCCAGAAAGAAGACTAAACTTACTCCAGAAGAAACTCATGAGGTTCAGTGAGTGCAAAATTCCGCACCTGAAAAAAACCCATACATCAATTCAGGCTGAGCAGCAGCTCTGATGGGAAGGACCTGAATGTTATGGGAAACACCAGCTTGAATACCAGCCAACTGTGCACTTGCATCACAAATAAGGCAAACCTTAGGAGAAATGTAGCCAGCAGATCAAAGGGTTATTAATCCCCTTTACTTGGCATGACTGTAGCTGCACCTGCAATTTTGTGTCTAGCTTTCCTGCTTCCCATCCTGTCAATTCAGGAAGGGGGTTGGAAAACTGGAGATGGTCCATAAAAGGGCTACCCAAGATGGTCAGGGGTCTACAATGTATAAACTGTGAGAAGATGAAGAAGTTGGGTTTATTTAATCGGGAAAATAAACTAAGGGGTTCCAGCAGCCTACAACTACTTGAAAGTCACTTACAAAGCTGACAGTACCAAACTCTTTTTAGTGCTAAATGACCTGATTAATGACAACAGCCACACATGATGGTATGCAAGGTTCAGATTGAACACTAAGAGTAGGTTTTTACAGCATTGGTAATGCACTGTCAGGACAGGTTACCCACAATGTAGTGAAATATCTATTCTTGAAGATTTTCAAAATTTGCCTTGACCAAGCTATGTCTGACCCAGTTTGATGATGGCAATGGTAAAGCTTCAGAACAGGAGGTTGGATTAGCTGACCATCAATGGTTATAATAGAGGATGAAAGGATAAAGCAAATGAAAGGGAGTTGGAACCAGACTAATTCAAACTAGGAGGTAGAGATGCAATATTTTGAACTGTTATTAAAACAAGCTATAAAGTTACGTTATTTTTTCGTATCTGTAACGAAGGATTTCGTTGAATATATGCTTACGCAGCTCATCAAAGCACAAAATAGCAAGATGACACTAAATGACCATTAATATAAATTCAGAATGAGAGATCCTTTCTCAAACATACCAATTTCTAAAATTCTTGCGAAGTACAATTTCTAAACAATTTGCAAGAAGATTTTTGAGATCAGGGTGATACCTTAGTTTAAAATGTTGTCTGAGTGAGGACACTAAACGTTTACAGCAGCACCCCAAATTATTGATTTTCTATCAATTTTTATGTAATGCATTTAAGTAGCATGAAAAATTAATGTTTACAGCATTGTTGAGTCCATCTCTTTCAAGGAGAGCAGTTCTGTACTATTTAAAGCTCTGCAATGCAAAAATTTTTCTTGTTCAATATTTGCAGTAAAATTATTTGCAAATGTTCTGATCTTACTGAAAACAATGGGAATTTTGCCCCAGACATCAGCATGAGGAGGAGGCCCTTCATTAGCTCTAATAAAGCTGTCAGTCACTACGGAGAAGGTCTAGAAAGCAGATCACGGAGCACGCTAAAGTGTGTAGTAGGTGAATTAAAAAATTGAACATTTCTATAAAGATTTTACTTTGTGTTGCTAAGACACTAACCCTTGAAATGTCACTGATTTCCATATTTTAATATTTCATTTCTATGGTAATTTAAAAGACCATTTCTCTCTGGCTAGATAGAATTATCTTATATTGATGGAATTGGCTGTGTTTTCTGATTGATATAAAGTGTTTGGGCCTTGATTCCATAGCTCATTGTAATCGCATGCTTATTTTTAAGCTTGTGTTTTATAGATTCATGTTTACATCCTAATCGTTTCCCTGCACAGAGTTACTTTTCCAGTTTTGGCCTTAACTTATCCTGCTCGCACGAGAAACAGAAAGAAACTTACAGTTCATATGTTTAGGAAAATTTAATTCCCCTCAGCAAAGCAGCTCAACTTTGTTCTAAAATACTTAGGTCAAAATGCCAAACTAGAAGCCTAAGGAGTTCAGCATTGTTGTGCCTGGTATACACTGAAATCCCTGAAACAGACCTATACAGAAATGAAAAGGTGGTGGTGAAACGTCGGTGTGCTAAAAAATCCTTCTGTAATAATGCAAACAGATTATAAAGAAAGCACTAATGTCAAGAAACAGGTGAAGATGAAAAAACAGAACTATAACAGCAGCATCTAATATACACACCTATCCCAATTTTCCAGGTAGGCATCCTTCTACATAGTCATATTTTTTTTTTCTATTACATATCTCAGTTTTCTTATATCACATTTTATCTGAAGAAAACAGCAAGAAACATTATTGTTACCCAACTCTTCAGTAGCAACTACCAAACTGCTGCAATATAATTCTATTACTGATTAGCACTCTAATTTGTCAAGTAAAGAAGAAAATAATCGGATAGACTAAAAAAAAATCACTTTCAGTGATGAAATTATCTATCTTCTAATTTATATTTCCACTGTAAAGACCTATTCTGCAAATCTGTGCATCTTTTCTTTAGTACCGTGTTCTCAGCACAGGAGCCTCAAGAGTGACAGTAGTAAAAACTTTTAGAAACAAGATGTTAACATAGTCCTTAGCTGTATAGTCTAAATTTACAGTAAAAAAATAAAAGTTATAATTTAGGTATTTGTTCCTAGATTTACTATTGTTTCCTGGGTCATCAGCTCCTTGGTTTAGAGATTAACCCTCTGTTACCGCTCAGTGCATTTCTGATGACCAAATCTTTCATCACCTCCAAGCTAGTTCTGTTTAGAGCCTCTTAGTTCTTACTACTGGGATTTCTTTGGCCACATACCTGGTCTTTTTCCCAACTACATTTTTTTTACCCCCTCTCTCCCACGGAAAAAAAAAAAAAAAAAAGACAAAAAAGGCACCTTACAAATGATTAAAAGGAGCAGCAAGAAAAGGCGAAACGGGAGGAATAAGCACTGCTTATGAACATGGCCAGCCATGTACTACGTAAAACTTCTACCTGCGTGTCATTTGGCTATTTCCATGCACATCAAAATGGAAACGGTATGGCAACAGTATGTGAGCTTGACATGATACCTGCACATGAGGGAGAAGTGAAATTAATTGATACAGTTCATTCAGGAAAGACAGTCTTTCCTGCTATACATTTCTTTACAGCACTCAGAACAGCAAAGTCCAAGTCCACAGCTGAAGGTCCTAGGATTACAGTAATACAAACAAAATAGTTCAACAAAAACCTTAGGACATCCTCTTGGCAGTAGCTAGCACAGTGATGTAATGTCACTGCATAGCAATATCAGACTTGCCAGCTTATGTAAAACACTGAAGTTCAGATATGGTAATTTTAAATTTATCTCACAGCATGCCTGCATTCCTTGTCGGCCAACCTGCCATCTTCCAAAGCAAAGGAACTACTGAGAATTTCTTCAAAGACGACTATTTCTTCGTTGCAGCAGCATCAGTGAAATTATAACAGGGTGTTTCAATTAGCATCTTCACAGAAATTTCTCTCGTCAGCATCATGCTTACATGCAGCTTTGGCCTCGTTTCCCGTTGCATGACTAGACTCCTTCATGGCTGCAAAACCCCATGCCGGGTACTATGTCCTCATTCCAGCTCTCCACTAGAAGTATGGCATGTATTTTCTCTGACAGCAGCATCTGAGAGCGGGTTGATGCTAAACATGTGAGCTGCAAGCCCACACGCATATTTACCATGCATCAATCACCTCCCCATCGTTTTGAAAGAAACATACTGAGGTGGGTTATCCCATCCCACAGAATTCTGCATTCCACCACCACAGAACTTGCCTGCTTGGCTATACCAGGTGAACTCCCACAAGACTCATGTCTCCTAGCATTAATGCTGTAGACAATGTTTTGCAGAGAAATTAGCGTGGTGCCATCTGGCCTAGCGAGCCTATATTCTGACCTGGGAAGAGCTATGCTATTTCACAAAAAGAAGATAAGCAATAGTAATATTGCAGATGCTCTTTTATAAAATTGATCTCTCTCAGTGTGCTTAACATCACATCCAAATGCAATAATGTGGGCTTAAAAAAAAAAGCAGCTTTTTTCCTTTTTTTCTTTCTATTATAGGACAAAAGTACAGTGCTTTGTTCCATAACTGAGTATTTTATGCAGATTTTCAAAATACCTAAGTCTGATGGAAAAGTGGGGGAAGAATTTCAAGCTTTGTGATTAATTTGGTCATGATTTATCAACGTCTGGAAATTTCAAATAATAAAAAAAGCTTATATATTTCTGTTTTAAAGAGTCATGAAGAACAAATGTTTCAGAATTTGAATACTGCCTTGTTGGATTTGCAACCCAGAAAGTCAAAGTAATACAGGAGTGCATGATGGCTGAGGAAAAAATAGATATCAGGAAGTGGATGATGGGAGAGGATCACTTTCCTTCTCTACAAACACCAGACTAATTTAATGGCGCTGTCATAGGCTCCATATGAGCTAAAAGGACTCCAGTCAAATCAGCTGTCAATATTCTCAAGGATTTATTTTAAAAGATCTCTAGATTACGCTTCGTTCCTATGCACACACAGATAGTCTATTAGTGTGTAAAAACATGGCTTACCCTCAGAAGATATATTTATTTCTATGACTCTTACATAAGCCAAATGAACTCACTGCAGACAGGATATTTGTACATTACTTGTATCCTGGAAAAATAGTAATTACATGCCGAATGCTGTAAAAAAAAAAAAAAATCTTGGAACATGTAGCATATACTGTTAAAGAATAATAAACAAGAGTATGAATGCTGGGACTTGTGGACTATTCACCAGACACACCTGCAAAACCAGAATGTAAATTAGGGTTAACGAATAAACAGATTTCTTTTAAATTTTGCTCCTCCTCCTCCTTTTCCAACTTAAATTCTTCTTTTCAGTTTCAGGCAGTGTTGTATTCCTTTAGTTTTCTTATCCTGAATCTTTTGCATTTAAAAGATGTCATACATTGAAAAAATGAGTTGTGTGTGGCCCCAGAAAGAATACAAAAATGCAGTTGGCTTCATATACCTTTAGGTATAATTTTCTAAGCTATTACAGTGAAATAAAGGTTTTCTTCTCTGAAGAGGATATTTCTAGCTTAGCTTTCTCTTTTTTTCCTCTTCTTTTCAATTGAGATTGGAGAAGTTGTGAAAGCGTGCAAATATCAGTGCAAAGGATAAAATATTTTTTTTTATTCCTGAGAGAAGAATGGCATTTTTCTTTTAGCTTTTACAGCAGATGGAAGGGCATAAAGCATTTTTAACACGATGTTCTTTAGACAAAGCAAATAGTAAGCAAAGAATTTGTTCTGCCTCCCTTCCTCTCATTTTTTCCCTATAAGGCATCTATGCAAGAAATATGACGTACTTTCATTTAGAACATGAAGGAATACGTACAGGTACTCTCTGTATATCTCTCTATGTATAGTCTATAGACTATATAGGACATAAAGTAGGGAAGGGATTCCCACACAGGTTCCTGGGTTCGGTAAGCAGACCAGCTTGCTGCCAGGGCCCACGCTGGGGAAGAGAGACTTTCAAATTGCATCTGACTTCAAGAGAGAAACAGGGATAATGGATGCTTCTCCCCAAACCCACTTTCTACAGTTTGGACTGCTAAACCTATTGAGAAATTTGTTACTATATTGTTTTATAGTTACTAGCTTTTGAGGTGGGATTGTGTTGATGGAGAAGCATAAGAACGTCCGAGATGTTTGCAGTTCAAGATTAGGATAAAAGTTCATAAGGCTTTTATCTTCATTAGGAATGGTTAACTATCTTCATTTCATTTAACACAAATGACAGAATAATATACGTAAATAGAGCTACCGAATAACTGAATCTATAATCTATTTTAATTCAGGCCAAGTTTTCCATCTTGCTTCATCCCACTGGATACATTCATTTATGCTACCTTGCAGGCCTGAATTAACAGAAAGCTGGAAGCACTGTATATAACATCTTCAATTTAGGTATAACAGGTTATTTACCTTTAAGTTGGTAGGACAATTTAGGACTCTATTTCCAAATCTATTTTTAAAAGGCTTTCATGTGAAATAAATTTAATAGCTATTCAATACCTGATTCTAAACAACCCAAAAACCGGCTGATTATTTTCAAAGTGGAATTGCACACTATGGAATTGCATTTATTTTAACTAATAAGATGGTTGTAAATTAAGGTAATAATAGTGTATGCACAGACACAGCTTTCCAACACTACTTTTTCTGTTTGAATTAGGTAGGATTCTAGCCATTCAAAATCTTTAAAAATAGCAATGTTTTTGTAATGTAAATATTCATGATTGTTATGTTAATATGGAATTTTACTGATTAATTACACAATGCTTCATTGTTCTTAGTAAGTTATCCATTCTAGTTACTCTGAAAATATATTCTTGTAAATTAAAAACTTTTAAAAAATGCTCATCCGTAAGACAATAGCAGTTTTGAACTCTCAATTTATTTGCATGCATTTTATTTATTGAAAAACATATATTTGGTAGTGCATGAAGACACATGGGTAATCAGTTCTATTTCCATGATCATCACAAAAAGAAAATAGAAAAAAAAAAAAATCAGTGCGTACCTACTTCTTGCGTGTGTATAGTGTTTTGTTTTCACGTGATCTAAAATGCTATATCTCAACAGCCTGTTCAGTGGTGTTCAGCGGTTTGTACTGCTCTTCAAGTGAGTGTTGTTCCTGACTATTACCACCGCAGAAGTAACGTGAACTGACTGACTGTACTGTATCTTATTTCAGCATCATTTAGAACTATACAGATTAAGTAAGCTGTCAAGAGCAGAAAAATATTTGTCAGTCTCAATGCACCCAAGGCAAAATCTGCAAATTGTTTTCGTGTACTCATTTGAACTTCTTGTTTTTATAATACATAAAAAAGCTTTGCACTTGAAATCAATAGCTACCGTTTCCCTCTACTAACTGAAAACAAGAGGTATATAGTACTTTTCTATGCTGTTGTCCAAATCCGAGGACTGCAGTTTCTCAAAATGAAAATGCCAGTTCACCTCAGTCTGTCAC
Organism: Aquila spilogaster; assembly: GCA_024606505.1. Classification (NCBI taxonomy): domain Eukaryota; kingdom Metazoa; phylum Chordata; class Aves; order Accipitriformes; family Accipitridae; genus Aquila; species Aquila spilogaster. The sequence continues at coordinate 29,132,399 of JANHGO010000038.1, forward strand.
ATGCTCCTTGTTTCACCATTTATCTCAAAAGCACATAATGTCAGTGCTGCAGAAGAGCTTGATGGCTTTATGATGTGCACTCAGAAGTTTAAGAACAGTGGCAAAACATTTATTTAAAATTATTATTGAAGCATTCTCCTCTCCTTTTTTCCTTTAGAAGTGTAAAGAAATCACATTCCAGTAAGATTGCATAAGTTGCACAGTTGCAAGAGTACAGTGTGTCACTTGAACCAGATCCTTCGGTTCCCCAAAACAGTATAGCAGAATACTCAAGGATAGGTCCCCAATACAGCGTGTGTAGAGAAAAAGAGGATAACCTGGCAAATATACCACTTCTCCCAGCCTGCATGCACATAGGAAAAGCCAGTAGGTAGGTAGGTTTCAGCCATTCTACCATCTATTTTAAGCTTCAGAGAAGCAGCATCGTATTTTTAACTACTTCAGGAAAACGTTTTGCCAGATCACTGGCAAAACCTAAGTTTCTAGCTCAATTAACTGGTGTGACTGAAGCAAGACATGCTAGAACCTCAGATGACAAATGGAGAGGTGCTTATGGAGAGGAAGCATTATCACTACAAATTGAACATTTTAAGAGAAGTAGGGCACGTTGTTAGCAGTTTTCGCTTTAAACAAATATTAACCCAAATGAAAAGCCCCATGTTTTTCCATGTTTCTGCTGTTAACAGTTTTACAAGTCAAACAAAGCTCAATTTGACATCAGGTGAGAATTTTACCTGGGAAACTTTACGCCTGCAAAACCCATAGTCAAGAACAGCCTTGAGGAATTCTGAAAACTGTCAGCTAGGCTTGGATAGGATAGGTCAGGCTGCCTCTACAAATTTTTAGCAAGTCGAGCTCTGTGTATCTGTATCTATACGTATACACCTATGTACACAAATATATAAGTACAAATATACATATGCATGTTTCTCATTACTTCTTCCAGGAAAAGCATCACAGTAACATAGCAGGTTTTAGCAGACTGTGCTATAGAGTGCAGCGGGGCATGGTGTAGGGAGTCAAGGTTCCTCTGGGAAAGGCAAGTGGAGGTGTGGAAAGGAGAAGGGAGAAAAATAATCCTCAGAGCCCCCTGAAAGTCACAGATTTTTTTCTGACCACTCTTTGCCAGTTCTCCATCTCCAAGCATTCCACTTTTTGAGTCATGTAGTGGTCGTTGAGACAAAAACATACTTTTTGATATATACATATATGTGTGTATATATATATTAAAAAAACGTGTGTATGTGCGTACGAGAGATTTGGCATCACTCCAAGCAATCATTCTGTTTATACTAACTGGTGTTGTAACAGCAATGAACAATGAAGGCCATAAATTATGTGATTAGTAGCTGATTGACAAAAGGCAGCAAAAAAGATGTCAAGAAAATATGCGAGCCTACTACCCCATGTTGATTCTGTACCCTAACAAACAAATTCATTGCCCATTATTTATGGAATAGAGTTTATAATAGCATCCAATGCCATGTTTTCAAATGTAAATGTAGCTTCTGAATAAAAGATGGTTCCCATCACGTGACTGGCTGCATATGACAAAAATGCTTCCAAGTCGCATCAGGATGATGGAGCTATAAGGAGAAGATTGCCAGAGGTGTTCCCTCAGCCACAGCCCGTTTCCACCTTATCCCTAACAGCCCTGAGCAGCAGGATGCGCACACCAGAGTAAGTAATCCCAATCAAGAAGTGGAATAGGTTAATTGCCTATATTTTTTTTCTTATCCCCAACTTTAATGATTCCCAGCAATAACGGCTTATTAAGAAACACAGCCTTTTTTTTTTAATTCATGGTATCACTAGTCAAAGTTATCCATGGCACTTTTTAGTTATATTTGCATTGGAACAGTGACATCCACTGGCCAATGTAAATAGCACCAGGTTATTTTCTGCTGAATAGGACTTGGTTGTCAAACTGATAGGGACTTTAAATATCGAAAAAGATTTATTTAGGATTAAAATAGATAAACCTGACTGTTCAATGTCCAGTGAAACATGGACTGTATTAGATATTATGGTACTGTAGTACCACACATTTTACATTTAGACCTGGTCTCCTCAGGTAAGGAAATAAAACAAAAATAATAATAATAATAAACAACCCCTAAATCGAACACAGCAGCAAAACAAAACTAGTCTGAAGAGAAATTTTCATTAAAAAAAAATTAGTAACGGTGAGCAGATATTTATTTATTCTGAAGACATCTGCTTTTCTGTCATTCAGTCACCAAGAAATTAATAAAGTAGAATTTCTTGGCATTTTAGAATTGAACTAAACTCTGGATATTGCAAAAAAGAGATTCCCTTTTTATGAAGGCAAATTTATACCAGTGATAACGACAGTATCATAACAGCATAATAATACTAACACGATAAACCACAGCAAGAACAAATCATGTATCTGTAGTAGGGAGAGTGAGGAGCAGAGGAAATACACCCTGTTAAAGATCAGCTGATGCTTTAAGCTTAGGAGGTTGCAAGATAACCACAGTCTGAGAAAGTCAGAAGTAAACTGTGTGAGAAATCAGGTAAAAGTAAAATTTAGAGAAAAGAAAGATTGTAAATCCATTTCCTCTTTGCTGATGGCTCATAGAAGAATTAAATGGAAAAGAAGCAAAAAAGGAAAATGTGCATAAACCCAATATATAAACGTATTCACGTTCTGAGTAAAATGTTGCAAAAACTTAATAAGCCTGAGAGAACTAATCTAGCTTCACAACTAACGTTGTCAAGAATGGTTAAGTGCAGTTAAAGTTTTTCACTGTTCCTTTAAAAACTATGGCTCTGGCATCCTTTTTTTTTTTTTTTTTTTCCTTCCCCCCCAAAGAAAAATCACAGCATACTCTCTGCAAACTGTCTATCCTGTTAGGAATGTACACATTTAAAGACAATCTCTATTACTACAAACATTGTGTATCTGGACCTCTTCCTGGACTTAAAAGGGAGGACCACCCTGGTGACATGTGGCAGGAAAAATGGTAATAACATAAATCAGTTAATCTTGGTGTTGTTGAATTGTTCTGCAGGAAAGGAGTAGCAACGGGGAAACTGTTTACACTGTGAAAAGGAGCCTGTGTTCACAGAAAAGAGCAGCAGACGAGAATGGGAGGTAAACAGGGAACGTGGGCTTGGATGGTTGAACTTTTTTCTGACTTTCGTGTCTGTCCTGTCAGAACTGGAGAAATAAAATATGCAAAACAATGCTCAGGTATGGTGAGAGGAAAATGCTCACTGATAACTCCCTGCAACAGCTGTCTAAATATGAGGCACTTGTCATTTTTATGCCACTGCTTTTGTCCGAGATGCAGATTTTGGAAGAGACCTCAGGAGGAGGAAGCATGCTGCAACTTCCCGGAGAGCCTTAGATTTATTTCAGGTAAATCAATTAATGATTTGTCTGAGTTATTTCCGCCATGGGGTCCTCCCTTTGGTGTAAACCAACTCAAGCACGAGTGATAAAAATAAAAAAATTAGCCCGCTCGGAGAACAGCTGACAGCTACTGCTCTTCTCCCTTTCCAGGGGATAGCTCACGCCGCTTCTGTGCTGGTGCAGCTTTATCCCCCGAGCACCTAAAGCATTTTATGCACACAGATGGATTTATTCTCAAAACCAGGTAAGACACAGGACTTGAAGCAGGCCATGAAGTACACTGACGTAGGTTCCCTTACAAGCCTGAAACGAGAGGACTACACGGATGCCACAGAGGTAGCATGACAATAACATGGATGCAGATTTTCCTATTGCTAGGTGGGCTGGAAGTAGATCATCACTTGCAGAAGGCAGGGGCTGGTAGGAACTATTCCACCCTCCATGAAGGAGCCCTGCTTCTGTTTCCTTATCTGGCCTTATTTAAAAAATACTGAACCATCCACTGTTATTGGTTCTTGTTTTTCAACCACAGCTCTGTATTTTGAAAGAGATACCAGTATGTGAAAATCTCAGCTTTTTTTTTTTTTTTTTCTGAAACAGAAGCTGCTGAAACCAGAAGTCACAACCAAGATGTGATAAAAATAATCCAGTTACAAATAATTGCAAGGAACAACTTAAAAACCACATACCGTTATGATCCATGAGTTTCGTCCTCTAGGGAACAACAGTGCTGTTATCGCTATTTTATGAAGCAGTAGAATGAGGGACAAACAAGATATTAAGGATATTGTAATTTTCAAAGAAACTAAAATCTTTCTTTTCTATGCCTTCCTTGCCTTGGACCTGTCTGTCTGTGCCCTACCCACACCTGGGCATTCAGTCCTACGTTTTCCTCCCCTTTCCCCCGGTTATTAATGGAGCTGCATCTACCAGCACCAGCCAGCCACGAGTATCATGATAAATGTTCTCCTACAAAGTGTAAGAAATAATTCAAATCTCTGCTCTCCCCAAGCCCATTTCACACCAATTAAATATTTATCTCACCACAGGAGAAGATAGTTGATGGCATGTGATTTCAGCTGGGTGAAAATTGCTGCTATGATAAATACTTAATAATTTATACAAACCAGTGCCTCCTAGAACAGCTTTGGTAAGAGCAAAAGGAAACATCTGGTAGATAGAAGACACCTGGAATTTGGGAGGTTTACACTCCACTACATGCTCCGAGACATAGCACTCAATGAATCTTTTAAGAACACGGTGTTGTCCCCCTGCTATCACAGACAGCTATAACAGCTTCTACGTTTTTCTTTCCCCGGCCCACGACCTACCCAGCTGCTTTGCTGAAGCAGGAATGCTGGTGCGTACATGCTAAAAGCATTTAAAAAAGTTCCCTGAGTAGCTGTGCTGGGTGTGAGTTACATTCAGCTGAGGGGCTGTGTAAACATGCCGACAGCACCAGGCTCCAGCAATAAAATAAGCGTGGGGTTGCCCACTGGCAGGACTGGGATTGACTGGGGTATGTCTGCTCACAGAAATGGAAACTGGGGCAGGAACTCAGCTGGATTCAGGCCACAGGTGGTGCTGAGAAGATCAGCAAAGCCTGAAAGGAGGTTAACTTCCATTTTCAATTGAGCTGTCTGCAATATCTTTGCAAAAATCTCCCGTGCATCTCTCCAACACCATCTGTCCTGTAAGCATCTACCGAAAGACAGACACATTTAGAGAGCAAAAAAAAGGTAAGCTACCTGAATATCATCTGTAATTACTAGCAAAAGTTGATTACACACTCACTGACATGCAAATGCATGCACAGCCCTGATATCCTGTAAGTCTAAAGAATTGAGGCAGATTCCAAATACACAGGTGGTAATTAACAAAGGGGAAAGAAAAAAGGTAAGATGTGGAAACTATATGACATTAAATATAAAAAAGTGTGAAGAAGAAACTAAATACTTAGGAAAATAGATTTGAAAACAGAATTCATATATATATAAATGAAAGGCAAATAAGAGGTTTTTATAGACTTTATTGCCCTCTATATTCTTCTTAATATTTTGAATAATTGGAAAACATGGTGTAAAGTGACTCTTGAAACAAAGCCATTGGCAAACAGCCTCTTCCTTTGTGAAGAGTGCATCAAGTTTAAACTCTTCCGAAAGATTAGAGCAATAAAAAAAGAAAAAGGAATTTTCATAAATTGTGGTTTCATAAACTCGAACCTAACTTATAAGGAGAACACTAGGGAAAAATTGGAGTAGGGGCAACTATTTATACTGAGGTTATATGTAACTACTTGAGCATCTACGATGCCAGTATCTAAAGAAAAAAAAAAAAGTCAGACCTAAACTGAAAAGGGATTATATACAATTTAATTAGTGAAAGTCACTGGTAGCAGAGAAAGGGAATCATGTTCTTAGGCCTGATCTCCTCTAGAGCTGAACTGGGATTGTAGAGTAACAAAGATTTGTCTTCCTTTTATTTAATCGCAGAAATTAAAGAACAGTAATGAAAGTGGGAGAAAGAAAAAGGATATTAGTGGTCTAAAACCTAACTGTGTAAATACATAGGGTACTGGAGAATACCCCTCTTTTCCCTTACAAGTCTTCTGTGATGCTAAGTCAGTCATTTAAATCAACCTTCTATGCAGTTCCTAACAGTAATATAAGATCTAACTCTATTTTCCATTTTCTAAAATTAAATATTTCATTTTTATTACAGCATTAATACTTTCCAATACAGTAGCTTTCCTACACTCCAGGTTCCCTCATCCAGAAATAACAGACGATTCTTTTAAAAGGTAGCAATTCCAGAGATTTCTTTTCCTGATATGTTCTGGTATGCAACTGTACCATCTCTAAATCCTTAAAATGTCATGAAATATAAAGAACCAGTTCCTAAAAATGATAAAAAGATAGAACATTTAAATTGTCCCTTTTGGTTCCTGCCTGTCCTATTTTTTACACATTCTAAAATGGGTATTTCTTCAGCTGCTCCCAAACACTGGCTCTTTCAGACTGCCATTAGTTGGATGAAGACAGTGTTGGGAAATACAAAACCAGCTCAGTGTCTACCAGGAACTCCCCAAAATTAAGCACCTCAGAAGTATTTACTTTTTGAGAGAATTCTAAAAGTGTATCAAATTACAAAATATTCTCCACAGATTTTTTTTTTTTCCCTTTGTTCCCCTACTCTTGAGTACACGAAACTGTTCAAAAAGGAGAAACAAAATCCCCAGTCCTGTAATCATGGGGTACAGATTGACTCACTGCATGGAGCGATCCCATAAAAAAGTCAGCTCAAAGGAGAACGGAAAAGCAGATGGCTATCTGTAATAAATACAGACACTTGGAGAGCATTTAAGATTTTTTCTAACCTTTTCCACATAAAGATTTCACTTATACAAAATTACATGAAAAGGGGTTTCAAATAACAGTCTTTTAGAGATATTTTGAAATAATTTACTCCAAGACAAATTAATATCATGGTTTATACTGCCAGTGGGAACAGTCAGAAAGAAGACTGAGTAATCCCCATATATCACCAATGGAAGTTTTTTAGAACTGTCTATGTATGTACATGTACACACGCACAGCACATGTTTCTGCACATCTAACATTGGAAAATATTGGGTAAGTCAGCATGAAGGTCCCTTCTAGCTGCTTCATTAGGAGCTCTTCTCAAGGTTGGGCAATAAACCTTTTTAAAAAAACGCAAACAATAGATCAAAAGTATAACAGTAATGCTTTCCTCGTCTCTTATTGAGTACTTCTTAATAGGGGCTGTAGCGATAGGACAAGGAGTAATGGTTTTAAACTAAAAGAGGGTAGATTCAGACTAGATGCAAGGAAAAGATTTTTTACGATGAAGGTGGTGAAACACTGACACAGGTTGCCCAGAGAGGTGGTGGATGCCCCATCCCTGGAAACATTCCAGGTCAGGTTGGACAGGGCTCTGAGCAACTTAATCTAGTTGAAGATGTCCCTGCTCACTACAGGTAGGTTGGACTAGATGACCTTTAAAGGTCCCTTCCAACCCAAACCACCCTCTCATTCTATGATTAGCCCTGGGACTTGGGAAGTACTAGAAGCGTATCGAACAGCTCACATGAATCCATGCAGATCTTCTGTTTAACAATATCTATGTGTAACCACTACGGACCAGCTGTATTCCTAGATCACCAGGGTGTATCTTGAGTGTGTTTGGAGGAAAAAAAAAAAAAAAAAAAAAAAAACAAATTGCCCGACGCACTCAGATCAGGTTTGTGCAGCAGTGGGAGGCGTTTGGAAAACCGCACACCGTGATGCGGAGCAAGGACCACCAAGCTCAGCTGTCCCCCGAGGGCAGCCTAACCAGCAGGCTATTGATTAGTGTTGATCGACATGTGCTTTGGAGCTGTTCCGCTTGGCCTCCAGAGTTAAGTTCTCCTTGTATCAGTGAGAGAAATGCCAAGCAATTAATTTGCATGTGACATACGAAGCTTCCCAATTAATAACAAAAGCGTAATTCCTAAGTCCGGTCTGGCTTTGACCTTGCTGTCTTCTACAGTCCTAACTGAAAGGTCATTTTTGGCAGACAGGTTAAAGTCTGGAATTTCTTTTCAGGCCCCTTAGCATAGGCAACTACAGAATTCACCTGTGTCCATTGAGTTAGTCTGGCGGGCCGACACGGTCCACACAGATACACCAAGCACACGTTGCACTGGAGTGTGAGATGAGAAATAATGCTATCACAGCACTAGCGGAAAAAACCCCAAACAAAATGAAAAAACAATGAGTTTTCCCCTGCTAACACAAAGGCCGGTTATTAGGATTCCTTTCAATACCTGTGGCAGAGCTAAAGGCTTTGTATTTCTTTGCAGCACCAACAGGAGAAAATGACGTTGATGCGGGTTGACTGTGTGGTGTCAGAGAGTCTCGACAGCTCAGTCCGGAGGTCTCGGTCGCCTTGGCAGCCCACCCCAGGTACCAGTAAGTGGTCTCTGAGTGTAGCCAGCGACACCTCCTCGCACAGCTGCTTACCAACAGCCTTCAAACTCATATTCCTCCTGTTTATATGACACTTCCTTCTCTCTTTGCTTCAGCTTTCCCCCCTCCAAAACAGAAATGTCTGTTTAGATAAGTATTTTAGAAAAGGACCGTCTCGGAGGTGTGTCCAGCATTTGTAATTATTAATTGTTCACTTTTAACAGAGAACATTCATAATTTGAAGAACAACATATCGGAATAAAATCAGGATTCTCAAAGAACTTCATTTCTATTGAATAAGTAAATCAAAATCATAGGTCAGAACATCAGCAAACATAGGACTTTGGAAAACACCGTAGAAGCTCAGGTAGACTTCCAGTGGAAGAAGTCAGGCTTATTAAAAGCACACTCCTTTACGTGGTTTGAGATTTATGACATACTTTATCATTCTAGGATGATAAAAGCTAGAGTCAAAGATACTACCTTAGCATACTTTATTAGAGCAAATAATAAATGTCCAGTGGAAGAAATTCTGGTTCCTTTAGCAATGGCATGTTTCCCTTGGATAGTTCTGTAAATAATATAAACAGGAAAATAATTTCTGCAGTGTTCGTATAAAGATCGTAACATTTAAATAATTCTGTCTGGGGGAGGGCAGTAGCAATGGAGCTGCTGACAACCTGGCAAACCAGAAAGCCTGTGACACAAAGTGGAATAAGAAACTATGATATGCTGAATCCCATGAGATTCTTTTCAGCCGTACGAGTTTAACTTCTATGTGTGAATCTGCAGTTTTGAGGATGTGCCCAGGTGATATGGTCAAAAGTGATAACGTCAAAGAACAGAAAAGTAAAGGATGTTGTTTACTGTCGTATGTACCATTCTTGATCTGGATAGATTACACTCCGGTTTTCAGTAAATCTTCCCATACATTCATTTGGATATTTTGTAGAAGCATTGAAACTAATGGAAAGATTGATAATATCCATTATCACAATTACAACTTCAATCTAAATGTAGACACCGAAAAGGATAATTGAATCTATTCTCAATGTGTAGACTAATGGTATGAAAATGAAGAAGTATGAAACACTATTCTGTTAAAAGAAAAATGATTTAAGTAAAATGGGAATATAATGGTTATTTCAGAATGAATTTCCAGGGAACAGTGTAAGTTTTAAAACTGGCTCACTCATGCCAGTAATCATTAGAAATGAACAGGACTGGCTTGAACACCTGAACTATTACTATTTGAGAGTTATCTTGCCTCAAGACCAAGTGACTTCTACTGCTCTCCAATCAGCTGGATGGAAAATTGTGAGACTCTAGCTTCAGGGGGAATGAACGGCTCTTCAGCATGCTCTTGTGTTTTTCTCATGTTTACTGTCACTTCAACAGCATCAACTTAAATGATCTCCTTACTTTATTAATTGGAAATAGAAGCATATTTTTGTTGTACTTTATGTACAAGTTCAATTGCGCTTAAAGACAAATGTTGATCTTCTGTACTCTGTACGTGTTCTTTTTCGGTTGCATGATTATCTGATCATAATTTTACTAGCCTCTTATTTATTTAGCCAATAAGCACATAAGGAAAATCTTAGAGCAACTTTCTGTCACAAAATTTACTGCAGCAGATCAAAACATCAAACGAAATTAACAGTTCTACGCTCACTGGTGTTAATGGAAAACATCAGCTCCTCTTCATGGTTTTGTGTTACCATGGGAAAAATTGCTGCCTCTGGTTAGCAGGATATTTGGCTCAGTAACAGCAATATTTTTCCTCATGATACCGTATGTAGACAGAAAAAAAGTCTTAATTTCAACCATTGTAATTTGGATTCTCAGGACTCAAAAGATGAACTCCGTCATTGTAAAATGTACGAAAGCATCACTCCAGATGTAAGCAACAAACATCACCTTTGTGCATTTTCTAATTATTATTTCAACATTACATAAGCTGACTTATTTCACCTAAAATAGTCCAAAGGCCGTTCTCCTGGGAAGTCTGCCAGAAAGTTGTTTTTGTGCAGAAGTTTATTGAAAAATATTTTATTTTAGATATATTAAAATAGCTTGCAAAAAACACATTCAAACCTTTCTATCATCTTTTTACTTAAATAACACACTATTGTTCCTTTATCCAAGAGATAGCATTATAGCATGAAGGGAAACTGCTGAAAAATCTTCTTCCCAAAATTTCTCTGAATTTTTCTATTTAAATAACACAGGTTTGTTTATTCCTTATTGAATAAATTAGAGAGATAGTTTGCAGTAGCATGATTCCTACAAATTCTTTGGATAGGACACCAAAATAGTGTCATGACCTTACAGAAAGGGTCCTCAAAGGCACCTTTGGAAAGAAATCAGTACGACAAGGTCCTGACAACTATCCCCAATACAATTTTTTATTTCCCCAGTCTGCACCAGTTCTTCACAGAGTTCATTTGGGAAATGCCCACTAAAAAAATTTCATCTCAAACTCTCATACAAGAAACAACCTCAAAAATGAACTTAAGACAAAGAATGTAAGTCAAAGGCCAGTTTCATTATAAGTGCTATATGCTTCCTAAGGAAAACAGATGATAAACCCATCAACTTCACAGATGTTCTTCCAAGAGTATATGCAGACTATGAAAGAAAAAAAAAAAAAAGCACACCTATAAAGCATCACATGCTGAAGGCTAAATAATGTTGATTCAGTCAGATGTATGTCCTGATCACATAGGAAATAAAGAAGTGCCAAAGTCTTCCTACAGATATCCAAACAAAAATTCCCTAAAAGAATGAATCTGGTACTGCAACGTATCTCCCAGAGTCAGCTACTGGAAATGGTATTTCCATTTCTCTGACATAAAGATACACTGGGGTCAAAGATCAGCGTGGCCGAGCTGCGCTGCTCTGCTTATGCAGCAGAGATGTGATATGATTAGGGAGTCATATAAATCAGTTCAAGCAGAAATGACTCTGAAAGCATCAGTTAATAACACAGTGAATGCAGACTAGCTTCGTGAAGCTAACTAAGGGTAGATAACTTAAGAGAGAACATCCTGTAGAGAAGAAATTAACGTACTCCTTTTAAAAAAAAAAATAGAGAGAAAAACCCCAGAACCTCTTCTTGATACCTCCTGTCCCCCTTAAACAGTTAATTCAGCACAGGCACTCAGTCAATCCAAACTTTTTCAGTATTTCATTTTAAAAGTGAACTCTAGAAGGTGTTTGCTTATGCAGTTTCAGCGATGAATAGCATTTACTAGCTCCAATTAAATTCTGAACTTTCCTAAGAAAGTCTGAACTGAGGTTTTTGACTAGGAGAAGCATGCTTAATGAATGCCAGCATGATCAAAGCCTACAGTCAAGAGAGCTAGAAATAGGCTTGTCTGGATTCAGCCTTAAGCTAGGGCTACAAATTGTTGGCAGCATAAAACCCAAAGAATGCCTATTAGCAGAGAGGGGCATCCAAGTCAGATGCAGCCAATAAACACCTTGGTTCATCTGTTTCTGAGGCAGCAAAACAAGAGCCTGCTGTGGACCAGCAGACTTAAACACACTGACAGAGGACTGTACGCCAATGGAGATACCTTTCCTCCTAGTAGGTTTTATTATTTCAGGCAAGGAAGCTCAGGGCTAGGTAGAGCGAGCCCATACGTACCTCTACCCAACAGCGAGGACAAATCCTTGATTCCTTTATGGAAATAGTACCAACTTTTTTTCCCCCCTATCAAATGGGATAATACCGTTTTCCTTTCTCCTAGGTCTTATCTATGTTATATTTAGCTCACGAGGACTTTGGAGCACTGGTGATTTCTCATACAATATGTACGAGCCTTTCCTATTATAGCGAGCGTCTGATTTTGTTTGGGCTCTCTGGGCATTGACAGAGTGAAAAAAGATGACTAGATATAGGCAGACCGGATACTGCTCCCCCCTAAGTGACTTGGGACAGATCTGATTTGGGCCTAAAATAGAGTTTATTTATATCAACTGACGATCTGAGCCTTCTCTTCCCCCCCATTTCTCAAAACAAAGCCAAAATTAACCTAATTGAAGGACTCCTTGACAATTCTTCATCTTCACAGTTGTCAATGCTTCTTCATATTCCTGCTGCAATCAGGCCTTGAAGCACCAAAATATCACAGGAAAGGCATTTCACACGCTAATGACCGGGAGCAGGAAATAATGGAAAACTCATGAGAAAACACATCTGGCAAGTGTACAGGCTCAAATCATTGAGATACTGTACTTCAGAAAAGTGAAAAAAATTGCTTATGATTCCCAAGCTGAACCTGAACTATGGAACTCATTTATAAATAACCCATGAAGGCAGTCAAAGAGGAAAGAAACAGTGAGACACACTGACTGGAAATCAGTTACAACATTTTGGGGGGTGAGAACCAGGGAACTGCAGAGGAAATGTTCCCATATTCTTACACCTCCTAAATTATTTAAATTCATTATCCATATTTGTTTAATTATTTGTGCTTGATGCACTAATGGAATGTTCGATTTTACTTTAAAACTTGCTAACTCAGAGGAAAAAAAACCATATCATTGTCTTTTGAACTCTCACTAGAGGGAGCTCCAAGTTTATTTATAACTAGGAAAGCAAGCATGTATGGGATCTCATAATTTGTTTTGGTAGTTTTAACAGCTTAAATATTTTCTTCTTTATCCAATTACTTTACTAAGCAAATCAAATGAAAAAAACCCAAACCAACCCACAGATTCACTCCAGTATTCATGGGATGTCGTGAAAGATTACAAGAATCTTGCTACCTCTCTGGATATTTTTTTTTTTTTTTTATTCCCCCATAATTCAGAGACAAGGCCTCTCATTTCATTTTTACACTGCCTCAGCCAGAAGACATGACATTTTATAGCCACCATAACACAGAGCGTTGCTGTGGGAGAGTATCCCAGATTTGCCAAAGAAATCTAATAGGGACTCACAAAATACAGTATGTGATGGGATTACGTATTTAATCATTCCTGGTGGTTGTTTTTTTTTTTTTTTAATACCATATCCCCTATTAAGTTTAAATACTCGCAGAAAGCTAAGTAATCAAATAATCCCAATTCCAATGAATTCATATTTCAACTATTACACAGATTTTCTAGCATCATCTGCGAAATGGAATAGGAAGTTGTGCAAGACCAGTACTTGTTCCCCAGTCCTACCAAACACATCCTTGTCATGATTTTTACACAACGCTTTTTTCTGTTACACCTTGGCTAACAAGTATTGCAGTAGACATGATTTAGGAGAAAGGAGCGACTGATGTAGCTTTAAGCTCATCGATGATGTGTTCAGAGCAGCTCCAGGGCTTCCCTGGGGACAGATACTCAGACACCCTAAAATTCCCTAAACTAAGGAAGCTGCTGCTTCTTTCCGAATGCCATCTTTCTGTCAGAGAGATGTCTTCAATTTGCAGAGAGACAAGAAAGAAAGGAAAAAAAAAAAAAAAAGTCACTTAGTGGTACACTGACTCTATAAGCTAAGCTGCTTTAGCATGGCTTGTCCCTTCATCCCCGCGTATGGTGCCGAGTTCCCAAGCAGGGCTTTGGCAGAGCAGCTCTGCTCTAGCCAGAAAACATTGCTGGAGCAACGCAACGCTGTCTTAGAGAAAATTTCCATTTGCAGGCTCGCTGCAGCAGCAGTTTGCAATAAGAGCAGACAGCTAATTAAAGAGAACACAAGGCAGAGCTGCCTGAACAGCAGCTCCTGGACTGAGGATCATCTTTCCAGAATACACACCAAAAAAATCTGCACCTTGTCTTCTTCAGGTTATAGTACAAGGCTTGCTCGAGTTCCTGAGCAGGCTGCACTGCTGACAGGTAAGAGGGCATTCCTGCAGAACATTTGAGCAGAGGATGCTAAGGGTGAAAGGCTGGAGCATCTCTGAACAAATCCCAAGGATTAAAATTAAAAAATAATTTAAAAAAAATTGCTGCTTCTTATATCACCCAGAGCAGGTACAACAGGAGTCTATGTGGAAAGACTCAGAGATAAGGAAGTAATGTAATTCTAACTATGGAAATCAATGTATTTTTTTATAATCCACATTAATCTGAATGACATTTGAGATGTTTAGGCTTCAAAATTTTGTATTAAGGATTGATGATGAACACATTTGTAGAAGAATTGTCCATCAGTCAAAAAACTGCCCATCACTATCCTTCTTCATCCTCATTTCTGGAAAAAGCAGATTTTCACTGTATCCTCTGAGAAACGGAGCCCAAAAGAAATGATCATATGGCCTAATAGCAACTGAATGTACAAAGATCACTTACCATTTAATCAGAGCTCGCGCTCCCCATCACGTGATACTGAATTAATAGAAATTTCTAATTCTTGCAATCTGTTAGGAGAGCCTTGTTGGCATTGACCGAGTACCTTTCTGAAATCTAGACCCTTGTGCAGGTTACTTGGCTTCAAGAGAAACTTAAGCGTGTCATTTTCAGGAGGTGAACCCACGCAGCCACCTATGTGACCAGAGAAGTTTGTGATTATGGCTTTCATACTTTCATATCTATGTTGTGGGTTTTTTTTCATTATGCATATACACAAGAAAGACTGAAACCAGAAGACAAAACATACACACAAGATATACACGCTAACCAGGGAAGAGCCCTCGCTGAATGGGAGCATTTCCCCCGCCCAGGACATGGTGAGGCACAGTGGCTGTTTCCCAGTGATACCATCTAAGCACCATTCTTTGAAGACTCAGAAACAAGGAATTTTAACTATTAAAGGGTCAATTTCCGCCCCCCCCCCCAAGCATCTCAATCTCTTATTCTCATGTATTAACAAATAGCTACAGGATTGTGGCCAGACTGCAAAATCCACACCCTAGGATACTTCAGGGGAAAAAAAACAGATCAAACTGTGAAATAATGTTAAGATGACCAGTGTTCCTTTGACCTCACATACAAATTTCATCGTAGACAGTAACATACTGTCTCATAGAATTAGTTTTCAACATCTCAAACTGAATATCTTTAAGTGTATTATATAAAACCATTTTCCTATTGACTAACTAAATCCACCTTAAAAAATTTCTAGTTCTGCTTTACCCTGTAGCACAAAGGTTTTAAGTCCTTCAGCACTTGTAAACTGAGGATTGGAGAACATCAAAATGACCCAGCAGGTACATTTGTTATAACTTTCTTCCTTTTGCTAGCCATGAGCTCTGCTAACTTTCAATTTTTCAGTGCTGTACTCAAGCAGACCTGTAAATTAAGCTAAAAATCGAACTTCAACCTGTGTTTCAGCTTGGGTTTTGCTTCTGATAAGACCTACAGTTATTTTTATGTCCTCTAGCGACAGTACCATCTGACCACCTAAAAGCGGAGCAAATTAACAGGAAACTCAATGGCCCTCTGGAACACCAAAGATAAAAATATGGGAAAAAAATGAAAGCCATAAATGCTAAATTTCCCCACAGCTCATTTTCTCATCATTTCCTTCCCTTCTGTTTCTTAGCGGTAGGCTCTGACAGCATGATCCTACTTCACCGCATAGCTCCAACAGTTCCCCTTATATTTGTCACATCAACTTAAAAACTGAAAAAAGAGAATCTTTCAACACAGTAGTGCTAAAGGCTTACAGTTCTTCTAGGAATTTCTGAAACCAAAAAAAAAAAGAAAAATAATTTCAACTGTGACAGATACATAGATAAATACAGACAGAACAACCCAAATTCAGCTCTAGAGTGGTCCCTTGACCGTACTTCAGATTAAAAAGATGAAAAGTGCACCAGTTCCTGAGTTATTTTCTCATCCCAAATGAATAAAAGTGTTGAAATGAAGTACCACAAGAAGCAGCAGATACTCCAGTACTTCTGAGCCCTTGATGCATTTTAGGAATATACCTGCATTAGTCGGCTTGATTATTTTTACAGCCTGTGCAGTTTGCTTTCATTTAAAGTCTCACAAAATTGAGAATTGCACATCCTTAGTATACAGCCTGCATTTCTCACAGTACAGCTGAGATCCTGAAATACTTTTCAGGCAGCTGATAAAAATTAGGATCAGTACTGCATTTGACACATACCTTCAGTTTAAAAAGAAAAAAAGAAAAATCACAAAAAACTTTATTGAACAACTTTATGGTAATTGGAAAATCAAGTACCTGAACACTTGGGAATGGCAACTTTAGAGCTACTTGTAGAATCTGAATTAGCACCTTCTGCATGTGTTACGATACAATCTGCAATTACATCGCATGTACTTTTTCACTCATGTAGGGCAAACACATTGCCTTCTATGCAATTAAGGTTCATCTCACAAAGAAGAAGTTTTTTTTTCATCGTCAACTTCAGAAGCACAATTTTTTAAGTTTTGGACATTTTGATTTTGCAAAATTATTTTAACATAAGCTTTTAAATTTGTATTTTTAATTCGATCACGTAAAAACATACTGACTCTCTGCCTTGGTCATTGCAGTGCCACAGCCACTTGTTTAACAACAAAAGCCTTCTTTATTGAAATTAAGTTTGTCTTCACTACACACCTGTACATTTAGGATAAGCAGGATGTATATTTTTGTCCCCAACAAATCGCAATAGAAATTCTTCAGAGTAAAATCTTTTATCATGGGATAATTACTAGGAACGGATCATGAAATTATTTTGACCCTACAGTTCCAAAGTAGACCAGATGCAGCCTTTCCAGCACTGTTGTCTTTTGGAAACAAGTTTAACACATCTAATTCTATAATTACATTAAAATTTTTTTTAATCAATATATTTTTATTTCTGCACTACATTTTTGTTATACGGGTTTGACATTAAGCTGTTCTCATAGCATTTTAGAGGTAATAGCATTAAATATAAAAAATAAACCTAACAGCTATTCTGATTTTAATAGAAACTCAACAGTACCCAATGAGACACTAGCTTTGTTGTTGCCATGAAGAATAGTTATTTTAATAATCAACCTAAATCCAGACTAGATGACAATTTCTAGATATAAAATATGCCTAAGTACCACAACACTAGAGTGATCAGAATGAAAGAGAGACTAGATAAGATCAAACTTTTCAGCATGAAAAAAAGCCAATATCTGAGCACTCGGAGAAGAACATCTTTAAACTCCCCGTCACAAATCTGAAATCATATTTATAGTAATATGTTAGCTAATTTCATATGAAAACAAAGAACCTTTACTGGAGACTGTTCCTTCTGTTTTCCTCTCCAAGCAATTAGAAAATACAAGATCGCTGTGTGAGTTGTCTTCATTATTGCTAAAACTCTGATGTCTACTATGGTTTTTTTGTTTTTTTTTTTTTTTAATATTGGTTTGTAGGTCAAACAAAATTTATTCAGTCTGGAGGAAAGACTGAAAATTTATCCCAACACAGTGAACTGTAGTGATATTAACTACTAAAATTCTCAGATAATTAATAAAATGAATGCAGAGTCAAATTTATTCATAAGGATGAGTTCTACTCTCATTTCTTCAACAAACACAAAATGAAGTTTAACGTGGTAACGGTATCTTAAAACAGCATCACCAGCGTGAAGACTGAAAGTCTGTGAACACATTTGATATGTTACAACCACTGTCAGCTGATGCAGCAAAAACCAGATATGCAAGCTGGTGCTTTAACAAATAAGGAGCCTTTCAGTTCCTCTAAAGGTCAATTATGGCATTTGTGGGGCTAGAAAGGAATGCATAAATCTGATTTACAGTAAACACAGAGAAGTTTCTTCATTCTAACAGTGAAAACTCATGTAGTAGACGATTA
>JANHGO010000038.1:29150595-29222652 GCA_024606505.1 Aquila spilogaster
ACTGTGTCCAAATGGAGATACCCTTCCTCCTCATAGATGTTATTGTTTCAGATGAGATGGGGCAGACAGAGCTGGCCTGTATGCACCTTTACCCAGCAGTAAGAAAGAACATTTGCTCCCTCCGTGAAAGCAATTCCAACTTTTTTCCTATGAAATGGGGTAATATCACTTTCCCGTCCCTTAGGTCTTATCTATGTTATATTTAGCTCATAAGCACTTCGGTGCATTGCTTATTTCTCATACAAAAATGTATGAGCCTTTCCTATTATGGTGAGTGTGTAATTTTGTTTGGGCTCTCTGGGCATTGACTGAGTGAAAAAAATGACTGGCTATGTGCAGACCGGATACTTCTCCTCCCTAAGTGACTTGGGACAGATCTGACACTGGCCTAAAATAGAGTTTAGTAATATCAACTGCAGATCTGTGCCTTCCCAATGCTTCTTCGTCCCCCCAGTTATATCTCAAAACAAAGCCAAATTTAACCTAATTGAAGGACTCCTTGACAAGTCTTCATATTCACAGCTGTCAACATCTTTGCACCAAAATATCACAGGAAAGACATTTCACAGGCAAATGACTGGAAGCAGGAAATGATGGAAAACCCATGAGAACGCAGATCTGGCAAGGTTACAGGCTCAAGTTACTGAGATACTGGTTTTGAGAAAAATTTCCTTACGATTCCCATGCTGAACCTGATCTATGGAACTCATTTATAAATAGTCCATGAAGTCAAAGAGAAAAGAAACAGAGAGGGACTGGAAACGGATTACAAGATATTGGAGTGAGAAATGGGAAGCCGCAGGGGAGAGCAGCAAGGTTATCCAGCTGGTTGGCCAAGGAGCATGAAACAACCAGCTTTCCCTTCAAGACTCTTGGCAGGCATCCTTCTGAAGAAGGGTCTTTGACTTCACATGAGAAAAATGTACCTCCATAAACTTGCCTCGCTAGATGGCTTACTGCGGTGGGATTTACAAGGCTCTAAATAAAGTAATAATAAAATAATCAAGCAATTATACTTTGCATACAGAAAATCTTTAAGCCCTTCTGACATCCGTCACCGCCACATCACCGAGTGTTACAGACCAGCGAGCTGTGGCCGAGGGTCACTTGGTAAGGTGCTCACTTCACCTCAAGGTTAATCACTTCAGTTTCTATGGTAGTTTTATCACTATAGTCCTTCGGCTTAGCTCTCGGTACAAGTCAAGGTAATGTTTCTGTGTAGCAAATATAAATCCTAGTTTCATGTACAACTACTGCGCAAGATGCCTATTTTCCCTATGCTTAGATTCCTTTATTGTACTTGAAAATCACTTTAATTCATACTTGCGCTACGCCAAATGAATGTACAGAAATATGTCGTTCAGGAAGCAAAGCCAAATTTACCTTTGTGCTAGTGCGTAAGCAAATTGTACTGAGAAGTGGTCTAGCAAAATTACTCCCTTTGTGACCATAGCAAATAGCAGGAGGTTACTTAAAAAGAAAAGTCAGAACTGGCAGAAACAGATGTCTAAGATGATGTGCTCCTACATTTTAATTATCCACATTAATTTAGTTATTTTGGCCTGATGCATTAATGAAATGTTTCATTTCACTTTAACACTCACCAACTCAAAGAAAACACGTATTGTACTTTAAAATCTCACTAGAGGGAGCTCTGAATTTAGTCATAGCTAGAAAGCGGGCACGCACGGAATCTCACCCAGAACATTTCAGTAGAGTTTTAGCAGTTTGAATAACTGTTTTCCTTCTTATCCTGTTACTTCACTGAGAAACCAAACGGGGAATAAGAGTAAGAAGTCCCGCAGATTCACTCCAGTATTTCTGGGATGCAATGAAACATTTCAAAGCTTTTGCTGTTTCCATTGATACCTTATTCTTCCTCTCCTGAAACAAAGATAAAGGTCCCTTGCTTCATTTTTATACTGCCTCAGTCAGAAGGCATTTCAGAGCAACCATAAAACAATTTTACTGTATGACAATATTCCAGATTTTCCCAAGAAATCTCATAGGGGCTCACACAATTCAGGCATTTCATCAGTCTTGATGGTTTTTTTTTATGCCATGCCCCCTCTTAAGTTTACGTATTCACAGAAATTGAAGTAATCATATAATCTGGATTCCAATTAGTTCAGATTTGACTACAGCACACATTTCCTAAGATCATCTGCAAAAGGTAATAGGAAGCGGCACAAAACTAGAACTTCTAATAAAACTCAAACAGCTATTAATTTCACACAGAGTCTGTTTTAATTACAGTAATTACAGTGGCAAGTAACAGAGAAGATAAGATTTAGGGGAAAAGAGACAAAGAGAGCTTCAAGTCCATCCTCGACACGTTCAGAACAACCCAGGGTTTCCCTGGTGGCAGTTACACTGACTCCCTACAGTTCCCTAAACTAAGAGAGGTTCGCACAACCTCCTTGAGAACAAACACTGCTTCTTCTGCCCAGCCTACTTCTAAAGTGCCACCTGTCTGTCAGAGATAATTCTACTATTTGCAAGGAGGTGAGGGGAAAAGTCACTTATCACCATGCTACAATGCTTTGTAGCATGGCTGGTCCCTGCATCCTCTTATACGGTACCACGATCTCAAACACTGCCCTGGCAGAGAAGCTAGGGATGAAATACTATAGTTTCTCTGAACAAATTTCACTGATTAAAGAAGAAACTGCTGCTTTTCATTTCACCCAGATAAGTTACTTTAGTGAAACAGGAACCTATGTGGAAAGATTCAGACATAAGAACGCACTACAATTCTAGCTATGGAAATGCATATATTTTTTTATAAGCTAGATTCATCTGAATGAACTTTAAAGTTGATGCGTTAAAATATCAGTCAGTAAACTGCTCATCACTGTCCATCTTCATTTCTGGAAGAAGCAAATTTTCACTGCAACTTCTGAGAAACATTCCCTGAAAGAAATAACCATGTGGTCAAATAGCCACCGAACATGCAAAGGTTGCCTTGTTCACCATCGGATCAGAGCTCACGCTTCACAGCCTCAATGCATGACCCCAAATTAGTAACAAAATTTCCAGGTCATAGTACCTATTTTGAAAGCTTGGTTTGTATAGACTGGATACCTTCCTGAATTGCAGGTCTTTGGCTTCAGAAATGAAGCTGTACCTTTTAAGGAGGTGAAACCGCAAGGTCAAGTACATGAGCATAGAGACTTATGACCCTGGCTTCTATATTTTCGTATCTATGGCTTTTATTCATTCTTCATGTATTTTTAATATGTTTTATTTATTTTAATGTATACATAGGCATTATAATCGGAAAACAAAAACGTTGACACAAACTATAGGTGCTGAACAAGAACTGGCATCAACCCTACCTAGTTCTGCTTGCCACAGCAGCCTAAAGGCTTTAAGTCCCTTCACAACTATAAACCAGGAAGATCAAAATACCCAACAGGTGCTTTTGTTGTAATTTTTCATTTCATAGAATCATAGAACCACCAAGGTTAGAAAAGACCTACAAGATCACCCAGTCCAACCGTTCACCTGTCACCAATAGTTCTCACTAAACCACGTTCCTCTTCTTTTTCTGGCCATGAGCTGCGCTAACATTCATTTCTCACTTATGCACTGTGGCAGACCTGCAGATTAATCTAGAAATTGAACTTTGACCCGTGTTTCTGCTAGGGTTTTGCTACCACTAAGACCTCCAGTTCTTTTTACATCCAGCGACAGTACTGTCAGACTACTTAGAACTGGAGCAAATTAACAGGAAACTCAATGGCCCCCTGCAACACTGAAGATGAAAATATAGGAAGAAAGTGAAAAGCTTACGCACTAAGTTCCCCCATAGCTCATTTCTCATCATTTCCTCTCCTTCTGTTTCTTGGTGTTAGGCTCTGACAGCATGATTCTACTTCACTGCACAGCTCCAACCCTTCCTGTTAAATATAACACATTGGCTTAAAAACGGAACGCTACTACAAGCATACAATGCTCCTGGGAATTTCTTAAACTGAAAAATAAAGAGAAATAATTTTCAGAGCGATGCACACACGCACATGTAAACAGAACCACGCAAGCTCTACTCCTGAATGCCTCTTGACCACGATTAAAATAAGTAATTAAAAAAAATACAAGTTCCTGAGTTACGTTTTCCCACCCTGAAAAAAATAGAAGTCTTAAAAGGAAGTGTCAACAGAAAGCAGCAGATATTCCAGTACTTTGAATCCTTGATGCGTTTTAGGAAGACATCTTCATGAGCTTTTTGACTATTTTTACAACATTTGCACTTAATATCTCATAAAACGTGGAGCTTATAATACAGCCTATTTTTTTTCACTTTCTTTTACATCTGAGATCATTAAACACTTTTCAAGTATCTAATAAAATCTATCGGTACTGTATTCGACACAGACCTTCAACTAAAGAAAAATCAAAACAATTTGCAAAGTACATGGAAGCTGAGAAGGACAACTTTAAAACTACTGTTTGAATGAGCATCTTCCGCACGCGGTGTCGATGCTGTCTTCTGTTACACAGCACGGATATCTTTGCTCCCATAGGGCAAAGATACTGCGGATACAACGCTCATCTCACAGGGAAGAAAACCTAATTTTGCTTAGTGAACTTCAGTAGCACAATTTCTTAACTTCCCAATATTTTGATTTTGCAAGATTCTGATGCTACTGTCTAAAATATATTTAATTCAAACACATTAAAGCGCATTGAATCCCTGCCTTGGTCATCATGGTGCCATAGCCATTTGTTTCACAAGAAAGCAATCTCCACTGAAACTAATAGTTTTGTCTTCATAACACCTACAAATGTAGAAAGCGAGGGGTATGCATTCTTCCCCAGCCAATCTTCAAGGTAAAAATGGATGAAAATAAAAAATAATTACTAAGAAATGTTCATGAAAGTATTTTTACCCTACAGCTGCAAAGTCACTGATCTTAATAACATTTGGAAACAGGCTTAACACATCTAAATTTACGCTCGTGGGGAAAAAGAAAAGATTTTTAATCAGTATGTATTTCTACATTATGCTGTTGGTATACAATTTTACATTCACCTGTTATCACAACATCTTACAGATTACGGTCTTGGATACAGAAAATGAAGCTAATAGCTATTCTGATTTCAATAGGAGCTCAACCATATCTAATACATCACTGGTTTTGTTTCTGTAATGAAGAATAATAATACCAGTAATTACGACACGTGGACTAGATGGCCATTTCTAGGTCTGAAATATGCCCAAGTACTACAAAAGTACAGTGATGAGGCTGAGAAAGGACCCAACTATGATCAATATGGAAAACCATGTAATCTTCTGAGCGCTTAAGAGAAGATCATCCCTTCTGTAAATCCTTCACAAATCTGAAGTCAGACCGCTCCTTCCATTTTCCCCTCCAAGCAATGCAAAAACACAAGGAAGTTCTATCAGTTGCCTTAAATATTGGCAAATCTCTAATAATCTGATGATTTTTTTTTTAAATATTGGTTTATAGGTCAAACAACACATTCGGTCTGTAGAAAGGACTGAACATCTGTCCTGTCATAGTGAACTGCAGCAATAATAGCTAGTTAGATCCTCCGATAATTAATGAAAAAATACAGAGTGATACGCATTCATAACAATGAGTTCTTTCTTTATTCAGCAGTCACAAAATGAAGCTAGAAGGAGAAACGATACCTTAAACAAGATCACCCTCGTGAAAAAAGAAAGGCCTGCAAACATGTCCATTGTTACAGCTGCTGTCGGCTGACACAACAAAAACCAGATGTGCATGCTCGTGCTTTAACAAATAAGGAGCCTTTCAGTTCCTGCAAAGGTCATTTATGGCATTTGTGGGGCTAGGAAGGAACGCATAAATATGATTTACAGTAAACAGAGAAGATGCTTCATTCTAACAATGAAAAGTCATGAAGCAGAAGATTAAACTGATGGATGTACTTGACACTACGTTTTATTTTCTCACGAGGAATTTTTTTTATAAGGTTTATTTGAATGATAAGGCAAGGCCTAATCCTACAGAGACTGTGGAAGGTGGGTGGTCCAAGCTCTTCTGGTTCTGCACTACCAAACAAGTTATTCAACCCCTCCCATCCTTTTTGTGAACGTGAGTTATGACTCATATCTTAAAAGAGGAAACAGGCACATAGTGCAAACCTATGTGCAAAATGCCTTGAGCACTGATACGGGCAAATTAAATCTGTTGATCGTCAGTTGGTTATGTTGCTCATCAATCAAGATTTCTCATACCTATTTGAAGATCTGTGCTTCATATTTAGGTTAGGTTAATATGAATACACACCTCATGAAGAAGTCTAGCCTGATGAGAACTGTACGCTACTATGTAAGTGCATAGTCTCTTTTTACTTTGTATCATGTTTAAAGGAGAGAGAACAAAGAGAAGTGATGCAGTAGGACTTGCTCAGGTTCTGCGAGAGAAGTACGAACACCAGAAGATCGGTTAAGTAACAAGACAAGTCGGAAAGTCTCACTTGGGCCAGGCCACTGAGCTTCTCCAAAGATATTCCCATGGAAAATATAGATTCTCAGTCCTCCCAATCACAAGTGCCAGTGGCTTCAACTTAAATTAGCTTAATCGCTCTAGGGACGTCTCAGTCAAACACAGAACAGAGGGGTTTATTAGAGCTGTAATCTCAGATTACTTTAAGTGGTGTTATATTCTGCTCTGCAGAAGAGTGAAGTGGCATTCTGGCTGCGTCACAGCTGAGCAGCGAAACTCCCATAACCACAGCAGATCTCATTGTGAATGAATGCCTGCGCTGACATTTTACACGTCATTTCAGACAAAAGGCATTCGTCACTGAGGCAGGGTGCATCTCCGAAGTAAGCAGCTGTGTTTCCTTAATAAACGCTGGCATCAACCATCCTATATTGTATACGCAAGATAATAGCATGGACTCCCCATTTCATAGAAATCAGTATATATGAAACTGGTCACACAAAAGCAATGAGACAGCCAAATGTCTTCCAATAGCTACTGTTGACACTGAAGTCTTTCTGGAGGAGTGGAAGATATTGGGGTACACAAGACTTATAGAAACAGCCAATATCAGACTGACTCGACACAGCATCAATTCTAACATAGCATAAATCCTCACCTGGCTATCTGGGGCATACCAGCTGAAGGAAACTCCTCTCCAGCCTAGTTTCTGAGGGATATCAGCAGGGGGTTATTGGAAACAGAGCAAGGAAGATCAGACTGATGTGATTTTTCTCCTAGCAAGTCCTGCTAGTTACCTGGAACGTGAAGCTTGTGGAGCTCTAATAACAGGACCAGCACTTCCATGGCCTTGATGGATCCTCTGTATTTATCTAATCCTGTTTCAAATCTGTTGGATTCTACAATACAATGGAGGAAGGCAAAGTGTGTCCTTTTCTGATTTGTCTTGTTTGTTTGTCTAGCCTTGTTGTAGTGCACCTTCCAACATCGGGGTTACAAATAACAGTAAGTAATCACAGAGTTGTCTGAGTCGGAATGGACCTCTAAATGTCACCTCATCCAAGTCCCCTACAATGAACAGGGACACCTACAGCTAGAATGGATGCCTCCCCTTGCTGTCTTCTATCTACTCTTAGTCTATCAGACCCTTTGCTGGTTCAATCACTTGAGTCATTTATCTCTTTTCCAGGACAGAGACCAGGCTTTTGTTGGTACTTCTGGTTCTCCTCTGCTCTAATTTAGATGAGGCAACAAGAACCACACAGCACACTCATGATGTGAGTACATAGAGCCTCACGCTATGGCTCAGATCTGCATTCTGCGAGGGTCTCTTCTTTTTCTCAATAATTCTAGTTTTATTTTCTGGGCATGACATTGGTTTGAGAAAACAAAGATACTATCAGTCACAGAAAATAGAGAGCTCCTCACTGTATTTAGGTTGTATTTGTTTTCCCCTCTGGCGTTACTTTGCTTTTTGTTAAGTGAGGGATTCACAGGCAAACATTAGGCAGTCAGGCTGCTAGCACCACACTTAGCAAATTAATCTGGGTGTTGCTCCAGAAAGATCTCACTATCACTTTTGTACTACTGTGTGCATCAGCACAAGGTTGCTCAGTAACTGATACATTTTTAAATCACTGTACTGGGAAAATCAGCAGCTGCAAACGATTTCAAACCTGCAGCACTTAAAACACAAACAGTTTTTGTAAAAGTCATGTCAGATCAATTAATATATAATCTTCATTCTGACTGACAACATCAATTTCAGAAGAAAATAGCCAAAAAAAGAAATTTTCTTTTAGCCTAATCCTTGACGTTTATTTTCTACATCTTAAATAAGTTTATTAGCTTGAGACGTTTTCACCTTCCATACAT
Source organism: Aquila spilogaster (assembly GCA_024606505.1). Lineage (NCBI taxonomy): Eukaryota > Metazoa > Chordata > Aves > Accipitriformes > Accipitridae > Aquila > Aquila spilogaster. The sequence goes on from JANHGO010000038.1 coordinate 29,158,911, forward strand.
AGAATCAGAATCATAGAATTGCTCAGGTTGGAAAAGACCTTCAAGTTCATCAAGTCCAAACTCAGCCTAATCGTACTACCCTAACTCTAACAACCCACCGCCAAATCATGGCCCTGACGTGATTTCATGTCCCTGTCCGTGCAAACATTTACAGAGGGCTATTTGTCTCATATCTCCTTCATACTCTTATTTTCCTTCCAGTCCTCATTTCTTCCATCACCTTTTCCAGTGATGGTAATAGATGTCTGCAACTTAAATAACACTCCAAATGTCACTGCACTTTGACAAACGTGGATAGAGAATTAATAATGACATTTCATGATATGGAGCCAAATTGAAAGCACCAGACATGTACATGACTAATCTTAAGTACACAACTGCTTTCTTCATATTGAATCACGTGTTTAGAAATTTAGCTTTTTGTTCTTCAAAGCCTATGGATTCTAATCTACACCAGAAAGAAACAAACGATACAAAAGAACCAGGATAACCTTCAACTGATTTAAAAACTGGCATAGTTCCATGAGCACATAAACAACAGCCAAAGATCACAGAACCACGGGGACTGGAAGGGACACCTCAGGAGATCATCAAGTCCAACCCCCCTGCCTACAGCAGGTCACACAGGTAAGCACCCAGATGGGTCTTGAATATCTCCATAGAAGGAGAATCCACAACCTGTCTGGGCAGCCTGTTCCAGTGCTCACTGTAAAGAAGTTCTTCTGCATATTTGCATGGAACTTCCTGTGTTTCAGTTTGTAGCCACTGCTCCGTGTCCTATCACTACACACCACCGGAAAGAGTCTGACCACATCTAATTGCCTCCTGCACTTTCCATATTTATAAACATTGATCAGATCCCCTCTCAGTCTTCTCTTCTCCAAGCTGAACAGTCCCAGGTCTCTGAGCCTTTCCTCATACAGGAGATGCTCCAGACCTTTTAGCCTCTTTGTCGCCCTCTGCTTGACTCTTTCCAGGGGATCCCTGTCTCTTTTGAAGTTGTGTTCTATCATTTTTTATTCATTGACAAATTTTGCTACTCTGAAGTGCAAAATTCCGCTAGCTACCTGCAAAGAACTAACTAACCTGGTAGTTTTAAGTGCATCTAAATACAACCCACTAGATCTGCCGGGGATGTTTACGTACTTATATACTATGAAGACATCTTGATTTTTGTAGGGATTTCCTGAAATATCAAGAAGCTTTGAAATCCCTGTAATCAGAATTTTAGTTGTCCATACCAAAACTGAGTATTTGATGCACTAAATTACCGGGCAGAGGATATTACTTTCTAATGCTAGCATGAGAACACCCGTATGGACAACACACGTTCTGGGTGACTTGACAGTTTCCATAGCTCGAGATAACCAGTGATCAAAACTTGAGGTCCTGCTCCCATTCATTTCACGCTCAGCTTAGTTTCGCAATGCTATGAATATATTTCACGACACAGTAAGGAAAGAAAGCACTTGCCAAATGCAGAATTAGTTTGCCATTATGAAATTAGGTTCTCTCATGAGACTGTACATTCCTTGTCTATGGTGTTTCACTACAGGGTCTGGGGTGGTTTTTGGTTCATCCGAGTACATTTATTATTAATTTTACAGGTTGAAAACTCATATAGATTTCTATTAACTCAATGCAAACTCATGAAAGGACAAAATAGATGCGATGTCAGTATCATTTCAGACTCGTTCATAGAATCCATTCACTCTCGGATGCTCCAGGAAGTGGTTTTCAAAATGTCACAGTGTCATTTTGACCATCCTTCCTATCTTTTCCTATGATTCAAAGCAGAACAAATGTTTTCTGACCCACGAGTAAAACAGCAGGTTAGGAAGGACTGAATTCTGCTTTAGCATTATCCCTCACTGTCCAATGTGAACAGAAGCGACACTTGATCTGCGCACTGTAAGGAACATTGTGCCAGCACAACGGCAGCATACAGAGTGCACAGTCACTTGCTTGCACTGTCTGCCTGCTGCTTACAAAATGAACTCCCCCACTGCTCTCATTGTACCGCGACACACTGGGGGGTTTTGTAGACTTGGAAAGATCCAAACATTTATGCATTTTTAAAAGGAAGACTCTCCGTCAGCTAACACAACGCTGTTCTTTTGGGTTACGCGGTCACTTTGTATGAACGCATTGGTGGAAAATGAAGAACTAACCTCTAAATTCCATAACTGTTTTCCATTCTGCTCTCTGAAAGCTGTCTGATTTTTGAAACTATACACACGTGAAAAAATACTTTTTCGCTTCATTACAGGAGCCTACACAGGAAAATTCTCTGCGTGACATATGTGAGGTAGTCTTTGGGAAAGCACCAAACTGCAGCCACCTACGTAAGGATGCTGAACAGATGTCGGTCTCATAGAGCACTTCAGTTCCACGCAGCTCTTCAGTTTATTCTTCTGAGGAGGTGGATAACCCCAAATGTATAGTTTATACCGTACAACCAATGCAAGGGTGGGGAGGCTAGCAATTTTATCCGTCAAAGCATGTGCAGAAGTGCAGAGTCAAAGCACAAACGTGCATCTAAGGGCACTCATTATTCTACTGAATTGGGGTTATACACATGCTTCAGAGGAGGTGCCTCAGAGACTTACTTTTTTACTAGACTAATAACACAGAATTTACATAAAAATTAAGAGGTTAAAAGAGGCAGTATTTCCCTGCCTTTCTTATGCTTACTGAAATAGAGCTAAGAGCGGTATTCGGGAAAGGAACTATGTGAACCATCGAAATAATTAACAACTTTAAAAACAACAAAAAAGAAAAACAAAAACCCAAGCAAACACCTGTTTTGGTGACGACAATTGGTTTTGTGAGACATTGCTAGTAGAATCATGTATTCAGTGGGTTTGTTTTTATATAAAGGTAAGTAAGAAATTGTGGGATTATTTGCAGTGTCTGTCACTTGAAATGACCGCTGTACAACAAGTATGAAGAGACCAAACGTGACTCTGTTATTTAAATAGATGTACCAGATACACCATGGAAGCAGAGCACAACAGTTATGAATTCCTAGCTAGGTATTTTCCAATGATGACACAAAACCCAGACTTCATAAACAAGCAAGTAATTCCAAAACAAAAAAACCCCCAAGGCAAAAAGCAGACAAGCACGTGACTCGTTTTCAAACTCGTATGATGTGTGGCTGTTGGAGAACATAAAGATAGCTGTGAACAAAAATTATTTAGTTCATTTGGCAGACAGTGAGGATTCCCTTTATCTTGAGAAGATGAGAGGATGAACAGAAAATAATAATAGATACAGTCAGTCAGTGTAATGCTAATTCAATAATCCTTTATTAGATTACTAAATTCCTATTTTTCAAGTGCTCGCTATGTCAGATTAGCAATTTGGCATTATGGTAAGAAATTTAGCTTTCCCATCCCAATGCCTATGATTTTTATTACAGTTCAATGAGAAGACAAATAAAGAGCTAAAATCTGCAGGGACTCAGTAACATGGTAAAGCAATAATGGTTGGAACAAAACTACAGCGAGCAACTCTACCCGAGGATACAATCTGTGGTTTAGTGGATGATGCCATGGTCCCATCCATGGCAACTAAAAGTCATCCTTAACACTACTAAGATGATGAAAGGGAAGAAACCGTTCAATTCACCAGGTAAACCAGTCAACTTCAGAAAATACAACCGTATCCATTTTGCACATGTTTATATGCTGGCAATAAAGGTAAACAGGAAATCTTGCAGCTGCTGCTCAAAGGTGTGATATTTATGGAAATAAATAAATCTGCCTCATGTTCCTCTATTTCCAACCCCTGCATGTGTTGTACCAGTAAAATATGGGATTCTATTGATTTATTTTCTGGAAGACTTATTTCATCTGAACTCGTACATTTCATTTGTACAGTTCAGAGCAAGCAGCACTGTGCCACAGACAATTCCTCAGCTTTGTAAGTACAAGAAGAGCTCCAGTAAGCAATGCGAATGAAAGGAAAAAGCGTTTCAGCAACCAAATTTCTAGCTCCATTTATACATTGATGCTGACCGTCAGTTTCTCACCTGAAAGCGTCAATTTGAAACACTGGTTACATTTAGCTATTATACAATTTTTCTGAATGGCTGTAGTTCCTCCAGTCCTGGAAGCCAAGCCTCCCTTATTTGACCATTATCCACACGTGGGGCTGGTCAAGCAGTATGCGTACAGCAATTTAAGGGCTGAATGTACATAGTCAAATAACATACGCAATAACTTTTTAGTTAAACCAAGTGTTATTTTAGGCTGAACAGCAGTCACAGTGAGTGACTGCCACCTTCTTTAATGCGCTCAATTAAATCCTAGGTATTGTACCTAATGTAGTCAGGCTGCAAAACAAAATACAACAACATCGCTATTACTTTTCAGACATATAAAATGCAGAAAAGGCAAATCGTGCTGGAAAATATTCACACGCATCCTACGACATATAATTTCGTCAACTTTGCTTGTCAGAGTATGCTTCAAAACAATTTAAAATACAACACGGAGTAACGAAAGAGTCTCGTAAGTAATATATGGGACACACCTTTTTCAGGATATTACAAAAAAGGTTTCTGTACCTCAGTATTTAGCCAAGTGCCACGAAACCACATACAGAACACAGCATCTTACAGAACACAGCTTTTCCCCCAGGATTTGCCTAATACAGATAGGCAGTTAATCACAAGAGAAGCTGAGTAGTTTGGGGCAGTCTATTTACGCTAATATTTTGTGCTACTCAGCTGTTGTGTTCAACACCAACCAACAGCGCTGTATAAAGACCACTGAAAATTAGCAGCTACAAAAATAGATGCATGGCACGCTTAAACCGTCATCAGAAAACTGGAGGTTCCACAAACATTAGAGCCTCTCATTATTTCAGTCTTTACAACACACTGCTATAAGCTAATACATCTCAGGGTTGAAGGACAACACTCATGCTCATGCTCTTTACACTGATTAAAACGTGCATCATTTGAGAAAAGATGTGTACAAAAAGCACGTATCTGTTGTAGAATTAAGGTCAAATAAATGAGATCATTTTTATAAAGATGGGAGTACTTAAGCCTTACTTGATTTAAAACTGAATGGGGAGGGTAGCATCTTTTTAGTGGTGACTGAGCCTGGGATTTGATTAGGTTTGCTGCATTATAAAAGATTTGAGAAGTTTTCAAGACAGAGGTGGAAGAGGCGAGTACCCTGATGCGTTGGCTGCTTCAAAGTTCTGCAAGGACAGTGGATGACCCCCCCCTAGATTAAACTGCTCAACATTTCCTAATTCAGCAGGAATAGAATAAAACCTCAGCCCTCCCATCTGCGCACTGTAAGTGCAGTACTGTGTAAGGAAAAGAAGTGCAAAGCAACAAGATGCCAGCAGGAATTGTCTTACACGCTAGCTTGAGTCATAAGCAGTAAAAAGTCATAATAAGCCAGAAGAAGGTAATGAAGCTCTTGACCTTTGTGCTTGGCTATATTAACGATGAAAGTTCTTAGTGACGGCAAGCGTTTCATTAATGCTCAACATATACAACAGTTATGGGAACAACGGCTCAGTCTGCTTCTTCAGACTGACAAGGATAATGTCGTTTTGACCCGAAATATGAAGAAACACTGAGCAAGAAACCTTCATGTAGTACTGAGTTTAGCTTAGAGCGAGGTGGATTTACACGGTGCTGGACTCATCCTCGGATTATACAAACATAGCCATAATATGTGTGTTCAAGTGCCATTAAAAGAGTGAAAAGTGGAAGTAAAGCTCACTTTGTTCAACTTAGGGGAGGACTCATAGCAGCCTACAGCGGGGCAGCCTACGCCTGAGCTCTGGTGACAAAGAAAAACAATTATTTTTTCATAATATCTCGCATATGTCTGTATTTCTTCTTCCACCCCTATTGTTTTGTCTTTCAGATTCTGCATCTCCATATGAGTCACAGCTGATTAACCCACATGTTTATAGAAAAGGACAGCAAAAGGGGCCAAGCACAGTCCAGCGTGCAAATGACTATCTACCCTGCCATGTATGTAGAAAATTCTTAGGAACTGAAAACGCAAAAGCTGTAAATTCAATACTGTGGTGTAGGAAAAAGAAGAGAAATGTTTAATAGTCAGGGATATTTTTAATGCTGTGTAATGCTGCCATCCGCAAGCATCTAAAATGTGCAGAGAACAATAGAGCCCACACCACACACGCTCCAGCCTCCAAAGGCGAATCTGGGAGCTCTCAATCACGCGCGGACTGACCACCCACATGAAATGATGTTCCACAGGATTCCTTCCGGAGATCATGGATGGTATGAGGAAAGTGGAGGAGAAGAGTGCCTTTGTGTATAGAGGGGCGGTTAATTAATAAGCTGCTACCTGCAACACCCTTTCAGTTCATGATCACGGTAGAAAGATGTTTCAATTGGATTACAAAAAAGTAAAGGATGAAGATGGAATTTAATACAGAAACATTGCTTGTGAACATAGGGAGAGGCTTAGAAATCTGTCAACACTGACATCTGCCAGAACACGAGAAACTGGCGATTGGAAGAGAACAAGCCACGTACAGTTCTGGCAGCAGTCAGCCATTCCAGCTGGTCTCAGAAGCGTCGTGCTCCTGCATCCCACCGCACTCACTCCCCCTCCGCCCGTCCCTGCTCTGACATTCATCAGGCCCCTCGCTGGGCTGCTGCAGTTTGCTAGCTTAATAGAGAACAACGCGAGCCAAAAGAAAAGGCTTGTCTGCAGTTCGCAAGCTGAATCAGCTCAGCAAAGGACTCAATGCACATAAGAGCTGGTGCGTACTGCAGCTGGCAGTGAACACAGGGAACAGGAGGAAGAGGAGAGCAAGGGAACCAGACCACTGCGCTTTCTTTGATGACACCCACTAGCATCACAGCTCCTACAGACGTGCCATCTTATAACCTTGACATCACTGTAAAATCCACATCTCCCACGCGTTTAATCAGGAAACAAATACACCGTATCGACGCCAGGAAAAAGATTTGCAAAGCAGAACTATTCGGTATTTGAAAGGAAATGGCTTGCTGGGCTTTTTAGGTGTAGTTAAACTTTTGCTGAAGTGCAATGTCAGTGGCTGTGCTCATATTAATAGTACAAGCTAAACATTCTAACACAGAGAATTCTGCCATATCCCTTCAACTGAGCTGGCATCACTTGCACAGAACAGTCACGCAATTTCAAAGCTTTTAAGATCAGCGCTAGTTTTACTGCTGTAATTAAAGTATAATAAGTAACTATAACAATCTCCCTTGATAGCTCTGTAGCTTCTGCTGCTTTCCACCTTTAGTTTTGTACCACTAGCAGTTAGTACGATACTTCGTGATCTAAACGCCTGCGTGACTGCAATGAGAGTTTGTGTTGCCTTCTGATCATCGTGTTTGTTTAATCATTTGGCTTCCTATCTTCTTTTATTAATGCACTGATAATTAACAGTAATATAAAAATACACGATAATTCAGTTGTTTTAAATTTGATGGCAGGAGGTAGACAGCAACCTTACACAGCAGGTATTACTGCAGTATTATTGAACAAGTAAACGGACCTTCAAAGAGCTCAGCTGATTTACCCTAAGGCACCCAAGCAAATCTACAGAGATGTTGAAAGGAGAATCAAGAAGCCCTGATGCCCTGGTCTAAACACTAGACCACACAACTTCCTTTTGTAACGCGCCATCAAAACTCAAAGCCATCAACAATGTCGCAGCTCAGCAAACTTGCATAACCTTACTTCTTGCATCAGCGTGTACCAATCTTCATAAAATAACTCTGGTGCCACAGACCAACGCTACATTTGCATCTGAAATCTCAGCTATATGAGAACAAGAATACTGAAGTAAGCAAAAGCATTGCCGAGGGGGAAGACTCAGCATCCATTGGAAAACAGATTAATAAATCCTAATTTCAAATCCTCTAACTTCCTTAGTGATTTAAATTAATGCGGTACGTAAAACTGATGTAGCTAAGCGGAACAGAGAGAGTACACTAAACGTCTTTTAAACATCAAGGCATAACTCAGGGAAAACGTACTATTCCCTTTAAAACATATTGGAGAACTTAATATAAACTAAAAAGTAGCCTAGCAAAGCACGAACATTAATCATGGAAATGGGGCCTGCAGCCATCTCTCATCATCCCGTTTCCATTCAGCTTGCACATAGCTACATGCTGGGAGCAGTGCTGACCTCATGAAAGGAAGCCTGTGTTTCATAGCCTACCCGCATCTATCAAGTACCAAAAAAGAGTGTGAGCCAGGAACCGGTCAATAGGGAAAACAAAATATTGCCATGCAGAGCCTACAGCTGAAAGGTGAACCCTGCAGTCTACGCAAGAGAGAACAAGAGATGGGAGAGCTGCAAAGGAGTTCCTGTACAGAGATAGGACTACAGTCGCCTTGCACTAAATAATTGAAAATTGTTAAGCACAAAGAAAATTGGGTGATCCGAAGCAACAGCATATGGCAACAGAGCAGGACACGAATACAATAGGAAATCCAAAATACTGCAAGTAAAAAACCCAACTAGGTGAAATACATTTCAAGTCAGAATAAGCGCAAAGGAAAAGGCTTTCTACCGCATTTTTGTGTGCAGTAGGTGTTCCCAAGGGTTTCTGGAGATATTCTTTGAATCAGACAACATAGTTTTCCTGTATCTTCATTGAAGCACTTGAAATGTAACAGCACTGCAGTTTGACTCAGCCATTTAAAAAGTCCCAAAGGACAAGAAACTGCATTAAATGAGGTTACAAGAGAGAGAAATATAATTGAGTTGTATATATTATCGTAGAAAAGCTACTGCAAAATGATGAAAGTCAATCTAAATCCTTCACGTTGGAAAATCAGGCCAAGAACATTCAACACATTATAGCACAATTATTTTTTTTATATATAAAGGCGCTGGCATCTTAGCATATAGATCAATACTGAGTTTTCATTAATTTTACATGTTTTGCTAACATGGCTGCTATTAAACCCAAATGCATTAAGCAATCAAAAGAGCAGAGTTGCCCTTATCATCTTATTTCGTGAGTTTATGCAAAATCCTAGGTTCTGTATTCAGCCAACCAGTATTGCCCAGGCACAGCTTAAAGCCCCTCAATTTGACTAATAATTCAGCCTGGAGAAGGCTCTAGGCAGACCTAAGAGTGGTCCTTTCAGTAGCTGAAAGGGGGCCATAAGAAAGAACGGGACAGATTTTGGCAAGGCCTGTTGTGATCAGACAAGGGGAAATGGTTTCAAACTAAAAGAGGGGACATTTGGACTGGATATAAGGAAAAAGTGTTTTATGGTAAGAGCAGTGAAGAGTACTGCAACGGGTTGCCCAGAGAAATGGTGGATGCCCCATCTTTGGAGACATTCAAGGTCAGGCTGGATGGGGCCCTGAGCACCTGATGGAGCTGTGGGTGTCCCTGTTGATTGAAGGGGAATTGGACTAGATGGCCTTTAAATGTCTCTCCCAACTGAAACGATTCTGCGATTCTAATATTTTCTGCTGTGCTTCAGGCATTTTATGCTTGAACGAAGGAAGCAGAGAGCTACAACTTATCTGAAGAAATCTTTTTCTGCTTTATCAATATCTTCGTTTCAATGCAATTACTTCAAATGTAATTTTCACACATCGCCTAAAAAAAGGCAATAATAAAATCCTACCATGCAAGATTTTACAGTGCCTCTACTTCTGTTCACTGTAAACGTACTTGAAATAAGTGAGCTGCTGAATTATAGAGTAACATAAAGGAAGCTGAACTGGGGTGGCTGGAAAAAGGGAAAAAAACCTCATTTTATCACCGCTTACAAGGTTTCAGATGCCGCTTGGATAGTTTTCAAATAAACTATGCCATTTTCCCTTCTAATTGTCATTGAGTGGATGAAAGGAATGCATTTCAATAGAGCAAAGCATTTGGAATGTGTTTTAGTCTGGATATCTTACATAATACTACTCGTCTTATTTTTCCTTTGTTTCCCTTATACGGGATTGAAAAGAAATGGGAATAGTTCTAGTGACATTATCCTGAGATCATAATATTCTTAAAGGAAATACCAAGTTTAGTGACTTCATTGCTTCCAAGACCAATTAAAATCACTAAAGATCTTTTACAGGGCTATTTGCAATAGCAGTCTTTAAGCTCCCATAAACTTTGTTTTGTTTCCAATAAATCTGTTGGATCACAAATACCAGCGCGTTATGACGGGAGGACATGTTGTACCATTCTCCCTACGTATCTCTGCATCATCCCAGTTAAAGTTTCAAGGCACTTGACTTTTGATCCAAGACCGCAAGAGTTCACCTAAAAATACTAACGAGGAGTTAGTACAGCTGCGTGACCACAGTGGTCATAAAGAAACTGAGCATATCAAGAACTACTTTCTTTCAACAAAGACCGAAAAAATGAAGCACCCTTTTATAAGCGAATCCTTTTCTCTATTCTATAAAATCAGTTCAGAGAAGCAAACAGAAATGCGGGCAGTCACATTCCAGCCATCTTACAATGTATAGTTATAACTGAACAGAGATTAACACCAAGGCTTCACGAAATCTCTCAAAGAGCACAGATCTCCCCCAGTACTACTGAACATACAAACCAAAAACGAATCTTCATAGTGTGCCACAGCTCATCAGTTGCTAAAAGAAATACCACACAGAATGGATAAATCAAGTCCGTAGAAAAATTGTGTACATCTGCATTAAAGAACTGAAAATAGACTAAGACAGTCACAAAAATCTTAGGCTGGATATTTCTGTAAAGAGAAAAATAATCACGCTATTATTATTGAGCTAAAACATTCATTAGCCAACTCTGTCTTTTGAATCAAGTAATATAAGAACTCAACATGCAGGTCCCCAGTGTTAAATGAAAAACATCGAGATTTGCTGAGTCAGAAACAAATACATAGGTCACTCTGAAAGTAACAAGTCTGATTCAATTCCATGGAAACTACAACAGGCATAAAGAGCACAAAAGCATTTTCTGATGGAAAAAATTCTCAGCAACCAAACCTTATTTTTCAACACAGTCACCACCACCATTCATTTTCACCAGCAATGGACAAGAGCCTGCACGGCAAGCTTGCCAAAATCCACACCAGCAGAGGTGATGCGCTCTCACCATCACCACTGCTGAAATGTACCACCCATCAACTCACTGTGCTCACATCCACTGCTTGTCTACATAAACATTCAGCAAGCACTGATGAACGCCAATGGTGCCAGCATATTCAGTCTGTTTTGGTACAATGGCAGATCAGTTCTTACGAGTTAGGCTATGCAAAAGGAAATAACTGGTATTCTTAAAAGCATTTCACTGCCATCTACGCATCCAGAGTAATCAATCAGTTTTGTTCCCGCATTACAGAAAGAAATCATTCAAAGGTCGGGGGGGGCTTATTTTTTTTTGTAGAAGCATAAGTTGAAGCTCTGGTACGGTCCATCTGCATCACACATTTCACCTCTCCTAAGAAAGATCTTCATTCAGAAAAAAAATGATCTGCAGTATAAATCATCCATATTTTCAAAGCGCGTAATGTGATGAAATGTTTAAAAGCTGTTTTCTACAGAACACTCGGCATTTATCAGGGCACTTCAGTACAAACAGTACCGGTCACATTAATTGTTTCAGACCACGCTTTTGTACTATAATGAGCATCTTAAGCCTGATGTGAGTAGCAATTAAACTGCTCCGTTTATTAAGTAATTCTGACTTCAGCGACAGTCCTCATGTTGTTCTGTATTTGAAGTTCCTCTGTGTATCCATAAACACCGAGACACAGAAAGCTAAGCATGAAGCAGCAATCAATCTTTATAAAATCAGAGTTTGGAAATATGTTTTCCATCTGATTCAGAGAGAGCTGTTTGTTTTACTTTTCTGATTAATCAACAAAGTCATAACGAAGACCCTCCCAAACCAAAATAAAGTCCTGCACTCTGAGCTATAAAGCTCTCTCTCTTATCCTTCAGTTTCTCTAGTCTATAAGCAGTTGTGCTTGAACCAGCCAGAACGACTGGAGATCTTTTTATTATTATTATTATCCTTTAACTCAGAATGGCATTTAATGGAAACGTTGTAACATCACATGAAGTAATGTAATCTCATCTGAAAAAGGGCACTAAAAAGTACTACAGAACAAATACTTGCACCAGTTAACTGTTCAATCTGTAGTTACTGATAGGTAATAGCTACAGGTTACTTTGAAGTAGGGCCTTCTTGCACGTAGGTCTTAGATCACTTTTACGCTTTTCCTCTCAAATGTGTTTATGTCTCATAATGGTAACGTCAAAGATCAATATTTACACCTATTCTGAAAAGCAGCATGAACTGGATTCTGCAAGACATTTTGCCAGCATGCCATCAGCAAGACCATCTGGCAGGGATTTCTTGAATGCTTTCCGTCCCGTCATCAATCATCTCTGGCTGCTTTATATATGTACGTTGGGCCTGATCCAAAATCCACTGAATGGCTTGAATTGACTCGGGCACAGTTTGTAGGGGTCTGTACTTGCATCCCCAGCCTCCCGACGCTGCTGTTAGTGCATGGGCATGCTCCAGTGCAGCAGACTACTATCCCCTCTGTGGGAGCACAAGCAGCATGGAGATGGATGCTGGGAGAAGGGGTTGAGGCCCCCCCGTGTTTGCAGCCACAGAAGAGCCTCATTTAGTGAGCTCAGGCTTCAAGCATGCGGGTAAAGAAGAGTTCCCTTCAGAAAATTATCTCTGTGTTCTGTATACCATGAAGAAAAGCAGATAATTTTATTGAGAAATTTTCTAAACTGTTTAAAGTCTGAAAACCTTAAGTTTAAAAGGTTAACTCGAGGTTTACATAACGCATAAACTGTTAATTGTATTCAGTTCTGCCCTTCAAGAACTAAACACAGAAGAGTTACTGTTTATTTGAAAGGCAGAGATGGCATTTTATCAACCGTTGACAGGCTTGAGCTTTTGAAATATGACATCTATCACGACAAGTTCAGTTACGCCCAAGGAAGAAAGCCTCAGTTATTCCTTTCTGGCACCGAGGTCAGGAAGAATTTCAGAAGGAGCCAGTTCCGCTTTTTGTTCCTTCGGGATACCCTCACATTGACTCCGGGGACCTGAAAGCAGCCATAGGCCTGCAGGCTCTGGACAAGGTCTCTCCTGGAGTAAGGAATAAGGGCTGATCCACAGGGAATCATCAGGTGAACCCTTCAATGGCTGAAAAGATGTCCAGGTGGGCTCCTCAACTCTGCCTACGCCCCCATTGACCACTTTCATGTTCCCAAAGCAATGGAAAAAGCAAAAACCCCAAGAACAGTCTCAAGACGGTCAGCAGAAACAACAGTCTTCAACTTTAAGTCCATTTGTTGTGAACTTCTCTGTATAAAACAGAACAGAATAACCACGCGTAACAGTGCAGATTAGGGGCTGACCTGCTGAAAGGGAACTCTGCAGAGAAGGACTTGGGTGTCCCGGTGGACAACAGGTTGGCCATGAGCCAGCAAGGTGCCCGAGGTGTGACCAAGAAAGCTAATGGTGTCCTGAGGTACATTAAAAAGAGCATGGCCAGCAGGTTGAGGGAGACGATCGTCTCCCTCAACTCTGTCCTGGTGAGGCCACGTTTGGAGTGCTATGTCCAGTTCTGGGCTATCCAGTTCAAGAAAGGCAGCGCCGCAAAGATGATTGAGGACTTGGAGCATCTCCCTTATGAGGACAGGCTGAGAGAAATTGGATTGTTTAGCCTGAAGAAGAGATGACTGAGAAGGGTTCTGACCAATGCTTAAAAATAATTAAAGGGCGGGTGTCAAGTGCACAGGGCTGTGATGTTTTCAGTGCTGTCCAATGACGGGACAAGGGGAAACAGACTCAAACCGGAACACAGGAACTTCCATACAGAAATGAACCAAAAATCAGCCCCACGTGGTAGAAAAAGTTTTAAAATATATTTTACTTTTTTACTACTTCATAAGATCTACCGGTATCAAATAGAACTTCTTTGCAAGGAGGAGGTAAGGGGAGATTTGGATTGAATATAAGAAAATTTATGATTAGGCACTGGCATAGTTTGCCCAGAGAGGTGGTGGATGCTCCATCCCTGAGGACGTTCAAGAGCTGACCAGACGGGGCTCTGAGCACCTGATGGAGCTGTAGGCATCTCTGTTCAATGCAGGGGAGTTGGACTAGATGACCTTTAAAGGTCCCTTCCAACTCCAAGGATTCTGATTCTATGAGGGGAGGGGAGAAGAAGTTAGTTTGAAATCTATTTTGCCAAGGAAGACTGTTGCTACAGAAACAATTAATGGAACATATTTCCACATAGTAGATGGAATATTATGTTGCAGGAACTGTAGGCTGTAGAAAAATCATGCAGAAATGCTTTCAAAATACAACAAAAGCACATATTAAAAACCGAAACTTGTCCAGACCTATAAAACTGTGAGGCTTCTCGATGTACAGATATCCTAAGATACCATACTTGTCACTAACACGGTATTTGCAAGACAAATGATGGCATAAAAGATAGCTTTTAAAAATCAATTTACAAGATCCCAGAAACCAATTACAGCAACACAGGAATGACTTGATGAAATACTCTCTCGTCCTCTGTATAAACCTAATTCCCTGATCCCAGACAGACTTGAGCCAAGCTGAGCACTGAAACGAGATTCAATCTTTGGTAAGAGTGCCTTCTACTAACGTACACAGTTCGGTTCAACATGGAATTGAATTACTGCTTAGTCAAGAAGGACTAGAACTGCAACCAGCAGACAAAGGTGGGCTATACAGAAGAAATACTTAGAAAGAATACGCTTCCAAAAAACCCAACACAATACTTAAGTCTGGAACTGGCTAATGTTTTTCATGCCATACGAGAAAGATGTTATCCTGTTATGTAGAAAGGTCCGCTTAATTTAGACTTAAAAATGTAACTACATTTTTTACTTTCTCTCAAAAAGTCTTATATGAAAACAAAAAAGTTGTATGTTCACAAATAGGACGTTTTCTGTCATTAACGGTATGGCTCTGCATTCTGTATTTTAGTATTCTGGTATTGTTCTCTTCTATCTTCAAAACAAAACACAGCTAAAAATATCTCAGTTGGAAAAAAAAAGGGGGGGAGGGGATTAAAACTTTTTCCAAGTTGTACATTTTTTCTATGTTGCCCTCAGACACATTCAAATTCAATGGTTTTATCATCACAGAATGGAAAACTGCTCTGCTCTACAGTGCATTCTCTCTCTTCTCATTTGTGCTTATGTTGAAAGCCACCATTTAGCGCTATGTGCAATAAAGATTAAAACTTGACTAAAACCAAGCTTTCATCAATGCCCAATATCTAATACTATAAATTGATTAATACAACACATCCTACATTACTAAGTATTACTCTCTGGTTTCAGGAGGGAGCCAAAAAAAACCCACAAGAAAGACAGCTCTAAGACCTACAGAACTAGAAGCCAAACAAAACTCAAGTGAAAAACTTACATTAAGGATATGTTTCAAGTACAATCAAATTTGAACCTGCACTTCTTGAGCCACTGCCCAACCTCCATCTTAATTCTTGGCACCACTTTCTTTGTGCTTGTCAGCTACGTCTTTAGGGGTCACCATAAGGGCCATGAGGGACCAGCGGCTGAGATCCACCGATAGCGAGCCAGACAAAACACAATGTTTATTTTCTTAATACGGGGACTGTCACTGAGCACTCACTGCCTATCATCATGCATATCTGGAGACATCAGTGTAGTCAAGAACAAACATACGTGCTTCAAATAAATGCATTAGACTGGGAACAGAAGAATTATTATATGATAAAAATACTTAAAGGAAGGGCTGTCATTACAGTCACGGTGGTCCAGACTCACCCATTTCAGCTGGGTATAGAAGAGAGAAGAACCAATTTCTTGCCCTGTGAAGCAGCCATATTGTATATACTCAGTGAGAGCTGTCTGTTTGTTAACAAGTTACTCATTTTCTCCTTTTATTACTTAGCAGCGTATTGAATCAAATCTCATATCAAGAGCGAGTTTGGAATATTTAGAGGAATCTTGCTTTCCAAACACAGGCTGTCCCAAATACAATGATTCTCCTTTTATTTCCTGTACGTCCCTCAAGTTCAACAGAAAGCGTGACATAATATATAAAAGCAGCACTATGCACTATTTTGGCAACATTTGCTCTTTCTAGTCCTGTTTTTGCATTTACACTTCTTTTGCTAGGTGGAACTGCCTGTTGCTTTTAAGTATTAATTTCCCTTATTTGTTCACATTACATGTTTTACTTAAGCTCGAGTCATTTGATTTATCTGGCAGGAGGTAAACGTTCTGCTTTATAATATCTACCCTTATTAAAGCATAGTTAACATTTAATTCTTATCCCTAAACCTTCTGTTTTCTGTCAGCGTTTATTCCAAAACTGTATATTCCATCAGATAACGCCATTTGCAGCACTTGGGATTTGATTCTGTTTGAAAGTGTCCCTTGAATACGCGTACATATTGATGATATCTGTTCTCAAAGTGAGAAGTTACTGAAAAAATTGGTTGTTCTTATGTCTTCTGTATCATATGTCTGTTTTATTATATTTGGTGGAAGTTTGCGTAATATCGCAACAGAAATAGTCAGCTTCTCCCACAGGTTACTTTTTATCACTTGTTTTTATCATCTGAGCTGTAGAGAGTAGAGTGAAACCCAAGGTTTGTTTGGCTTAGTGTCCCATCTGGAAATAAACTCAAAGAATATAATTATTGGTAGGACAGGTAGGTGGGAAAAATAAAAGGAGAAATTATATAAGACTGTTTCAAACTGTCCTTACGGCACTAAAAAAAAGTATTTTGAACTGAGTTGGGATCGTTTAGTTCTTCATGTAGTGGAAAAAATATATTCAATACAATGCCTGTTGTTAGTAAATCCTCACAGAATTAATAGTACCTATTCAATTTTCTACATAAAACCAATAAGTTTTCATTAGAACAGTACTCATCAGTACTTTTTGTTGTTGAATATTTACATCAACTTTGTCTACATAAACAGAACACTACAATGAAGTTGTGAAACAGCTTAAGTTGATACATGTAGTCAGTCTGATAAAATAACTGAACCTGTTTTGCCCAAACCTCCTTACAGCGTGCGATCAGAATAAGACGACTGACGATCAGGAGAAGTAATGAAAAAGCAGTTGTTTGTTTGCCTGTTTTTAAGAAACACTTTTTTTGGAGGAAAAGTGAACGTGAGAAACATTTAGAAAATCACGTCATGCAGGACAATGGTAACTGCTCATGTGCACGTTCAGATAAAAGATAAGATGATTAATTTTCAGCTATGATGCAGTGGGTAGCGCAGATCAGTAGCTACCAGACCAGGTAACGCGGTATATGTCTGCCCCATGCTTGTCCCTGGAACATGTAACAGTACGGCCATATCTTCAGTCGCAAGAGAGAAATTAACTCTTTTTTATTCAGGAGCACGTGAGAAAGAATCAAAATGTATACAATTCCTAGACCACGTAAATGCAAACAAGTGCATTTACATTTTTACCCTTCAAGAGATTCTGCTTTTAGGTTAAACAAGCAAGTCCTTCAGTTTACGGAGCAGAGAACTGCAAAACGTCTTTCAGAAAAGACCGGTGTAGTAGTTAGAAAGCAACCAACCCCACTTTAATCCGGAAAAGATTACACGAGCAAGGGTTTTAATTCAAACCCTTTGGCATCCCATTGGGAAGCAGGAACGTATTAACACGAACTTTAGATTTGAAATTCTCAAAAGAAAAAGGCTAACCTTACTCAGAAGCTAAGGAACTACGCCTAAAGCAAGCTTTTACTATAAGACAAACAGATTATTACTCAACAAGAAGTGGAGTCCAACCGTCAGACTACCTAGATTGTTTAAGACATACTTGGCTTAAACAGAACAGGGAAGAGAAGGGAGTTAATCCCTCCCAAAGAAATCCCATCTGGCAATTCCTGGGAGAGTGGATCTGACATGAAAAAGTGCCATTTCGAGATCTGTTTCTCCAAGGTCTTGCTGTTTTGTCATAAATGCTGTAAACAGTACGTCTCTTACGAAAAAGATATCTGTTAATGTAGAAAAACACGCACGAAGCAGGAAACGAAACACAAAACCCCTACCACCCCTCCAAACTGTTGGGCAGTACAAAACGCTTCGCACATAAAATGCAACACTGAAGGTCCCATTAGCAAAGTTTTAAGTGCTTTCTCTATCCTCTCTAGACTAGGAATTCAACAACAAAGAGTAATACTTGTCAATGGCATTTTGGTTGAATAAACACGCCTTCTGTGCGGCTTCCACATGCCAACGGTCTGAGGCCATGTCTCCAAGCAAATGAAACAATTGCGGGCACCAGAACGCGATGGTTATTTATTATTACCCTGTCACCCGTGTGAGACATAGGAAGCTACTTAGAGCAGTCTCTGGCACACTGAGCAGACGACACGGTGCTCCCAAGCAATTCGCTTGCACAATTCAGAAATTAACGTGGGTCGCTAAGTTATTAATTACAGTGGGAGCGTGCCACTGGCGTACTCCCAGGTTGCTCCCTCAGGACTATTCCAGCAGATGCCTTACCCCTACAGTAATGTCCATGTACTCAGTTCACGGCCAAACAACATGCTTGGCATCGCCCTGAACTCCAAATCTGTAAGCTGTGGAAAAGGTCCTTTGGTTTCAGGACAACAGGAAGACGAGTGCATGAAAGAAATGTGGGACAGAGCAGGTACATCGGCAGAGGAAAGTCTACCTTGTTGCTTATAGCTAGTGAGGCAAACGGCTGGGCAGCGCAAACATGCCCACTTACTGCAACTAGAAATGTATGAAGCTTAAAAGATAAAAGCTTGAACTCTCAAACCCTGTGACCAGAACCTGCCTGGGCTGCTGACCTGGCACACACTCGGGACAGGGGATGCTGGAGATGTAGGACTTAGCCTCAAAAGTAATGCACAGATCACTGACACATCTGTTCAAGCGTTGAATGACCAGCCAAAAGCTGAATCACTGCTGCTGTAAGGTCACCATCATTGTAAGCAAACTTCCAACAGCTGGAGCAAGTGCCAACAGCTGCACCAATAGCAGTAACAGGGCAACAACAAGCTCCATCTGCTCAAAGGGAGCTTTCTCCTCTCTGGTGTTGCTGGGAACATAGAAGTCCCGTGCACCTAATCTCACCCTACTGAAATTTCACGTCTAATAGACAAATAACTCCGATTATTCCTGGTGATCTGCAGAAGGGCTGCAGCAAGGTGAGGGAACGGAGATCACTAAAGCACTATCACGAATATCTGTAGTCTCTCTGACTGAGAATGCCAATTTCATTTCTTGCTGTTGGGCTCTGCTTGGCTCCAACATTGTGTAGCCAGCCAGTCCAAACACGGCCTGCAGAAAAATGCTGTGTTTGTACTGCAGATAAGCCGAGTGTGCAACTCACTGCTCAGAAATTGCAAGGAAGCAAAGGCTGAGCTTTTGGTTCCCATAACAATTTTGCATTAAAAAAAATGAACCAATGATACTGCAAACACAAAGAAAAACAAGCGACGCACATTTCAACCCAGAACTTATTGATCTGTGTTGTCATATTTCAAGGTAGATATCTTCTATCACGTTAATGAAGGAAAAAAACGGGAGTCGGAAAGGTTATTGAAGTAGGAATACCCGAGATGAGAAGAAATTAGCCATGAAGTTATGTCTGTATTGATCACTTGTGTGTACGGAAGGATTGCATGATGAGAAAAGAGGATGAACGTCTCACAAGAGCCGTGTTTACACAGCCACCGCTAGTAAAGCAAATCAAAGGGAGCTGCCAGCATTAAAAAAAATAAAAAAGAAATATATTTCAATAACTAAGTGACACAATGCTGATTTCTTTTTAATGACCGACTTTCAGCATCAACAAGCCGTTGACATACAAACAGCAGGCTAATGCCTTTACTGACACCGTGTGTCCATGTTTTCAGTACTCAGATGTGCTTTCACCACCAGCAGCAGTAGCTTCCTCGCTACTTTCTGGCTTTTGTTGTAAGCAGTTTGCACTGAGCTACCAAGTTCATCTGGAAGAAAATTCTGCCTTTTCACTCAGTGGTTTTGACAGAGTTTGATAGAGAAAGATAACTTTTGATCCACGTGATACGTTTAAAAATACACAGCAATATCCTCTGTAACTTCTATCTACAGCGCAGCCATAAAAGCTCTATCGTCATGTTAAGAAAATACTAGAAACCCTATAAGCTCAATATCGGTTACTTCTGCATTTGTGTAAATGTAAGTTGAGATTCTAGGAATAGTAATGCTGTCAGAGCAGCACTGATTCAGTGCACTGCATAGAAGGAAACCCGCATCACACAAAGCCCTAGGCATTTCAGAGTATGGCTGCCTAAGTATTAAGCCAACCAGCTTTCAACTATTTTCCAGTTGAGCCACCCCCTCACCAAGCTGTCAGCTCCTGCATATTACACCTGGTTCTGCAGCTTTATTCCGCGCAAAGTTATACAACAGTCTCAAAATGGAGTGGTTTTTTAAAGTAAGTCATGTAAAGGACTTTTCTGCACGTCAAACCAGACACGCAGCAAAAGGCCGGCAAAAAAATAATCATTACAACTTGGTACTGTCTAGAAGGTATTTTTGCAAATCTCTGTTTCTTGCATAGGCAAGAACTGCAAAGGCATTTTAAACAATAGAGGTTGTCAAGAACCACGGATTCAATTAACATTCACTGCTGGTGTCCTCCTTGATAATGGCAATTTCTAAGCGGTTATCTTCCTTAAAAACCTATAAACTGTTTTTCTTACAGCTTTTAAATATCTTTGTAAAAAATGCCTTAGGTCAAGAAACATCAATATTCTGACTTCAAAGAACGTAATTTTCACTATTTGTTTCCATAGAACATAGCTTTCATGAGAAGTGGTCAAACTACTGATAACAAAGCTCAGAACTCCCTCTGCTACAACTGCGTGATACCTAATTTTAACTACACACATCAGAATGATGCTACCAGATTTCAGCATACGCACATGCTGCAAGAGCATGATCCAGTTAAGCCTCACCATCAGATGTTCTTGCTGATTTAGTCTCTTATTCAAAGACCGAGTTCCGATAATTAGTTATTGACCAACTCTATGTCAAATCTGTCTTTTTTTTGTCGTTGGAATCAAAGTTTCAGGACAGAGTAATCAACAAAGGAATGTAAATTTCAAGATGGAACGCATCTGTGGTGCGCTGCTGCAGTAGAACTGTGAGCTGCTGAAGGCTTTCAAGCATTAACTGACATTCTAATTAAAACAAGTGCAATTTCAACTTACGTCGTATCCTTACGTTGTGCTGCAACAACCCAAGGCCGACACTGCAGAAAGCAGGCTCTCTCAAACAAGCAGCCTCAGAGCCAGTGCTGGTGCGTGCCAGGGCAGAGGCGGAAAGAAGGAGCTGGTGCAGCCAGGCTGCTCAATAACCTTTTCATAAGACATTTCAGATGCACAGCGCTGTGCGAAAAAGAAGCACAACAGCTTTAGACAGCGCTGAGCGCTGTGCTGTGTTATAAGTGAAGTGCTACCAGCATGTGCGCATCTAACAGCGGCTTCAGGAGAAAAGTCTTCCCCCACGAGACGCAAAAGAAGCAGAAACTTTGCTAATTAACCCGTGATCTCGTGTGTTCTTTCAGGGGTCCAAGCAACTTTTTAAGGCTTCTTCCTGCTACTATTGGAAACAAAGCTGAGTAAGAAAACTTCTGCCCTGAAATGGTAAAAACAGAGGAGACCGGCGATATCTTGAAACTTGTGGGATTATCATCAGGAGTACTTTGGGAGGAACAAAGCTCACAAGCCAACCTGCAACGTGTGGTAGCTTCACGTTTGTAACGTTCCCCACTTTTGTTACACGCCTTACTTTTAAACATCTTTTCAAACGGTGAGAAGGACTGTTTGTACATACGGATATACTGCTTGCCGTTACAAATCCAGAGCTGTGACTGCACCCCCACCCGCGTTTCACACACTCATTGCACGCACCGCGAGGAACAAAGGATTGCTGACAGTGCCAAGTGGTCGCATTCCCAATCTATTCTCAAAGGCAACATATGGATGTATGCACTGAGAGTTGTGCCAGGTTTTAACATCATCTCAAATCACCACATAAAACGCCTCAAAAGCGCGCTGTCACAAGGTAGGCACGTCCAGAAGATTCCTTGCTTCTCTCCCTCGTCTTTTTAGGAGGAAAGGCTCGGCCATTTTTACTCTATAGGCTGTTAGTTACAAATTAATCTCTGCAAAGCAATCCGCAAGTATTTTCTCACCCAAAAAACCAATTTACATTTCCATACACAGAGTCAAAACTTTTCTTTGAAACTCTCTTCATCACTCCCTTTACAAATGGCTAAAGCTGCTATTTGATTTTACTTCTTTTTTAACAGAAAGATCAGTGCTTAAAGGACAGGAGCATCAGTAAATGACTACTTCATTACACAAACGTTTTCCCTTATGAAGGTGGAACTATTGAATTCTCCCTGTTTACTTCCCTGAATCGCTTCTCACAAGTGATTCAACTTTACCGTTCAGACAGTTTTTACACTCGCAGTTGAACTTCACCGTGATAATATTCTACAGGAATTAAAACTCTGCCCGTTTGTATTATAGCTTCAAGATGAATCCCCCATTTTAAGCAAACAGGTGTAGCTCTGTGAACCATCAGCTTTACACAAGGCAGAACAGCTTCCTCTTAACATGCCCCCTTCTGAATATGAAAGATAAAGAGATAACATGCTTATTACTAGGGAAGTCAAAATGGCATTTTAACCCCAATACTGGCCTTCTCTTTGGACTTGACAGACTACATCCCAATTCCTTGTATACTTTGGCCATTAGGAAAAGGAGGCACTGATACCTTAGAAATATCTTCGCTGTCAGCAGTACAAAGTATTAAGTTATAGACACCGTACTCTTGCTGAAGAACATCCATTACGTTTCATAAAAGGTACCCAATGGATAAAATAGTTATAGAACAGTAGAAAATACATTCATATGCGTGATTCATATGTGTGTGTACATCTTTAAAACCCACAAGCAACTGTACAGAATATAAGTCTCATCAGCTTGGTCTTCAGCAAACAAGACGGGACGTCTTTTTCCAGGAATGCTAAGTGGTCCCATTTCCATGCAAAATCAGGAAGAGGTTAAATGGGGGGATTAATAGTAATAGTATCCTCAATTTTCCAAAAATTGCCTAATATAGAATTCCTTCTTACTGAAGACATTTGAAGTTACATAGATGGCACACATCACAACAGATCTTTTACGGCTGAATCTATATATTATATTAATTTCTTAGGGTTTTAAAAATGAGACGATAAGTTTGAAGAAAAGAAAGCATAAAAGACATGGAAATAATTACGAGTGGTTAAAAAGTAAGGTACAGTTAAACAATTGATTTCAAGAAAGGAACTAAATACGGATGCTTGAAGCACGTGATATACTTGGAAAAGCTATCACTCCAAAACTGAGAGGTGTAAAGGAACAAGTGAGGAAACAAATGCTAAAAAAAAAAAAACAGACATGAAATGTGCAATTTCACAAACAGGATGAAAGCAAATATAAAACGCTGACGGAGAGATGAATAAGGATACCTTTTTGCAAAGGTTGAGAAAAAGTCGGGAATTTGAGCAGAGGGGAAGACAGGTTCAGGTGCTGCACGTTGATACTGAATAGATCAGAAGGGAGAGGAGGAACATGCTCAGACCGTGAAGAATGAGAGAGAAAGAGAGAAGCAGACCTACAGAAAGAAAAAGATATGAACTACATAGAAGGAAGTCAAAATCAGTTATGAGGCTTTCCAGTGCCAATCATAAGATGACTGTTTTCAGAGGCTGGTTTTTAAGACTCCTTTCAGCTCGTTTTGCCCCAGTGTGGAACTGGCTAAAAGCAGCGGTTTGGGAAATTCTGTCTCAAGTGACTAAAACCCTGTACCTGTGAAGCTGACAACTCATTTTCTTAAGCTTGGTGCCATACATCCTGCAGGACTTCAGCACTGCTAATTCTGATCAAGTGGTAGGATATCCTCAAGGAGGGACTGGACACAGGATGCTTTCCTGTTCTTTCCTCTGAAATAGCAAATGTTGATCGTTGCCAGAAACGGGATACCAAATGTGGCAGACTTTTGACATAGGCAGGGGAATTCCTATAAGCCCTCTCAAGGGCAGAAAAGCATAACAATTCCCCACAGAGTTGGGGAAAATCAAAAGGAAATCAAGATTAAGAAACAAGGTTTCCTAAAAATAGAAGTAGTACTTTTCAAGTCTAGGTCCACTGTAACTAACACTACAAAGAGAAAACAGGGCAAACAAATAAGTTGTATTAACAGCTTGAGTCTGACATTGGGTCTATAAATGGGACACCTATCTGTACACCTTTGAACGCCACTGTTTCCTTCCCAATGTGACCGAACGGGCCAGTAACGCATCCTATGTGAAAAGAGTGTGCTAATGACAAAACTGAGTTCTTCCAGAAATAAAGGAAAACAATATCAAAAAAACATTTGTTACACGATTCCATTAAAATCCGAGAACAAGACCAAATCCCTCTCAAGAACAAGATGTCAACATTTCAAATCAACTTCTCCTGTCTTAGTTTCGAGGATCCTTGACATTGAAGATTAATGTTCTCCTTGGACTTCCATAAACAAATGAAAAAGGAACAAACCACAAACACACAGGAAGTTCCTTAACCCTGAATGACTCAATCTTTTGTCTTTCTTTTTAACAAAAAGAAAGAAAATACCGGTGCTACCCAGAACACGCTTGCTATTTTTACTACTGTTTGTTCCTGAAATATAACATTAAGTTTAGTCAACAGGAAGGAGCGGGGACCATCAGCATCTCATACCACAAGGCCACAATAGCCAACACAAAAGTTGTAGCAAAAGTAGGCTCTCCGTTTCAATACTTCATTTGTTTTCTCAGACACAGCTTCTGGAGTCTGTGTATTTTTTCAAATTAGTTAAAAACCAACCAAAGAAAACACAGATGATGAATATAATTATATTCTTGATTGACGTACGTCAGGAATTGCTCTTCCAAAAATAACTGGAAAGAGTCCCGTGTCAAAATAGCATTGAATAGAAAGGATCATTTTGGCTTGTCAAGGCCTACAAGCCAACGGCCTCTATTCATTAAGTATGTCTCTAAAGCTGCATTAACGGAGCTTGCCTTTGCGGGAACACTGGGAGAGAAGCCATGCAGACCTCATATATCTCACTCCCGAGCAAAATAGAATCTGACAACTGGAATCTCGAGCATAAATCTGAAATAGCAGCACGGGATTTTGATGGCCGTTCACATAAGTGGTTCATCAGAATCCCCGTTCACATTCAGCAGCACAATGCTGAGGTGAAGGAGAGACTCAGTAAACAAATGACCTCTACACCGGAGCACATTCCTCGAGTCTACACAGTCTTTCAGAATTGAAAACTTTTCAATGTAGGGAGATGGGAGCAGCTTTGGAATGTCAACATCAAAACGTCTGGAACGTAAACAGCACAGATATTCAAAGATGAACTGAGAAAAAGTTTGCAGAATAGACTCTAGGTTGTTTTAATGACTTCGGGGAATTCCGGTATCAAGACACTTATCCACGCTTAGGTAGGGAAAGCAGAAATGTGTTTTAACCTCTTATTCACAGTCCCAGTGCCATGCCCAGTACGTCCAGTACCCTAGAGCTCAGGTAGGACTGATCAAGTTCATCGATAACGCACATCATTATGCTCCTTAGAACCACACTAGCAAAACGCTGTTTTACTGCCTTTCTTGTTAATAACTTTCTGAAATAAATGTTAGCAGCTGACTACAATACGTGTCTTCACCAAGTATACTGCATTACAGAGCAAAATAAAAGTACAGAAGAAAAATAAGGAAGGCTGTTACTTTAGGAATTTCTGATACGTAATCCAATTTAAGATGCCATATTGGAGTGCAATCCCTTTGATTTTGATGTTTTTTTAATGACTGTATGTTAAATACAGTCGCCTTAAAATGTTCATTGAAAACATTCAAACAAAAACCTGAAGCTAATTATTTTTGACAAAATAGACAAAACTTAAGAGATTTGGCATAATTGCACTGGCTCAAGAGATCTGTGCACTTAGATTTAAGCTACGCTCCTCCATTTCTATCCCAAAAGTGGAAGCATAAATATGATAGAAATCTAAATAATTACTAATATTTCTGCGTATACAAACACAACTCTTAACATTGCCATCTCTATTTAGTATTTTACCAACAAAACACTGGATTTTAGGATTGACACTAATAGGCAGCCAAACTCTTTCTCGCTATGTACTCTTGGAAAAGCACACTTGTCTCTTCCAGCACCACTAAAAAACTCTTTCTATTTATAACATGCTGTTGCCTACACAGATAACTGCGTACAACTCTCTCTCCCATGATGTCCTTTCTAAGTATTACTAAACAAGTGTTTTTGGAAAGCTTATTTTTTTTTTAATCAGATTAGCTGAGAATATATTAAAAGACACGAAGTAATAGGAAGAAGATCTAGTGAAATTTCTGTACATTAAGAACGGCGTAACAGAAGCCCAAGCGTGAGTTGTTTTAAGACAAAGAAACTGAAACCAATTCTAAACAAAAGCATTTTGACTATGTACAGACATCGTTTGTCATCTCATTTCACCCTATCTAGACATAGCTGTCACATTCTATAGTAAATTGTGTTCAAATACTGAAGATGAGAGTATCCTACATTGCCAGAGGAGCGCCCTTCTTTACATACCAAAGTTATTGCCACATCCTCTTTACATATAACACTCAAGAACTATAGACTTAGCCTTTAAAAACTGGGGCAACAAGAAGGCATTTTGTCATTCTAATAGCACACACAAACATATTTTCAGACTTCATTACGAGACTTTAAATACCTCAGTGACTTCCCACCTGTGTTTTCTTCTTGCATGCTGTAGCCTACTGGATACCTGCTTCTCAACAAGGTCATTATTTAAAGGGGAAAGAATTAAGCATCCAGCCTTACTTCGGCTAACAAGTGCTTCATTGCTATAGTCAGGTTTCACAGATGTGAGATACAGACTGCTACAGGCTTGACTGTTGCTCCCATTTTTTGACCTTTGTTATCGAGTTTGAACTAATGTCTTGTAAATACTGACTTCATCTTTCAAATGATGGAAAGCTTTAGTAGTATCTGTGAGGGCAGCCTTCTTCATGTAGACATGCTACTATTACTACTGAGAGAATTTGGGAAACAAGACATGTGATCATAAATCATTCGAGTATCTTTACTCCAGAGTTTCAACTTCAAACTGAAAGTAAATATCTCATTAAAGGAAGGAAGAGCACAGAAGAGAAATGATGCCCGTGAGAGAAATTAAGTTTCTATATCCAGCTTAGTTTCCATTTATTTTAGCTATGTGAAGATCAAAATCACGACCCACAGGGGCAGAGGTGAATGCCTTAGAGCATTCGACCTCTATGCGATCTCCTAATTAGCTACAGCCTTATTTCATATGTTATTAATGAACTTTTTGGTTCGGAGGGCAGTGCCAAAGAGAACCGTCTCCCAGGTGTACATCTAGTACATCCTTAGGACAAGTAGCAGAAAAGACTGATGTTAGTAAGCTCTACTGAGGATATACTTCATAACTTCAAGTCCCAGCCTCCATGAATACATGGACAATTTTTTTTTTCCCCTCTCTTTCTCCTCCACCTTCAGTCACTGTACAGTCTCTTGGAAAATAACAGCATGTCATTTAGTGACAAGGACATCACAAATTCTGCCTCTAAGATACGGTTAGAGTTCAAGATAATGTTGAGAAAGATGTATAATTATTCTGTTGTCCATCAGAAATAATGGAATGCATGTTGTTAGGCTACAGTTAGGAGACTAGTAATTTGTAGAGCTACTCTATCACTGAACTCCTCGTTTCTTGGTGGCTTTCAGCTAAGTTCTGGCTGGGTATGGCACAAGTACAAGGGTCATTTCTGAATACTGGTCTTCAGTATTGGTTTAACAAGACCTCAGTTGCTTCTTGAAATGAAAGAAAACCGTATTTCTTGGCCTTTTGGTGGATAGAAGGAAAAGAAGAAAAATACAGAGAAATAGTACTGAAGCTTTTTGCAGTCATTAGTTTGTTAAATTTGTTCATTTCACGTGGACACTTAAATGGCTTCCAAAATTGGGTTTGAGCTCTGATTCTGCATTGCGCTGCAGCTACATCCAGAACGCATCTTAAGACAGTGACTTTCCATTCCCTCAATTGCATTGTAACTACTAGACACTGTGTTCTGCGTATGGTGTCTGCACTCTTCTTGTTTTTACTATGTAATCCTACTGGGAGACAGTGAGGCAAATAGGTGGTGTGGTAGAGGTGATTTATGCAGAAGGCTCTGGTTTATCAGTTGTATTTATCAGTTCTCCAGACACCGCAATGCAAACACAGCACTTTCCAAAACATAAATAAAGGGAATGAAAGAAAAACCTCATTCAGAAACTACCTTCTAAATTTCAGGAATAGGAGACATTGGTTTAGCAGATTCTCACTAAGGATCCCTGTGAAATTTCAGCAAAGACAGGCATCTATTCAGACAAGGGGCGTGGAGGCGTAAGGAGGAAGTTCATATAGGGCTTGGCAATCAAAAAGAATCTGGAGACTTTGGATTTTTCACCCCGTAAAATTCTTGTTAATGATTTCCATTTCATTAAAGGAAATGCTCCGTTCAGAGACAACAGTCCACCAGTTTGCATTCTAGTTTCAGCTGATATCAGAAAGAAGTGAGAGGCTGTCTAGGTTGGGTTACCAAGAGACATGGCAGCAAGCGTTCAGCTCAGCCTGCTGCTGCCTCTTAAAACCACCCCAAAAAGGAAAAGATAGATAACTGCAGGGAAGTGAAATAATTTCCCACTGCTTTTCCAACTCTCAAAGGGTATTCAGCCTTTAAACTTTGCTAAAACAGTTGTTACAACATATACGCACCTACTACACGGGTGGTCTTGGACACCAAAATATTAACTAAACACCTGAAAGCATTTACTCTGTTGTAGCATCTCTACCCAGTAACTCCCATTTTCCTTTCCCTGAGCTCCTTGTTAGCCCAGCTGTGGTTTTCTTGTGCCATCTGAATTATCCGAAGAATCATGCAAGAATGTGTTCCTTATTTTTTCAATTGTAACCCTCTGAAGACTCTCTGAGTTTGATACTTCATTCTGATCCTTTAGTATCCGCATAAAGCATCTGGGCTATTTGTAACACAAAAGCACACCAGGAGGAAGAACAGCTTCTCAAAAATAAGATATTTTCCTCTGGAAAATAACTTTCACATCTCTTCCGAAAAACACCGACTGGTAGAAAAGACCACAAGAATGGCAGAAAAATGCCTTTTCTCAGCCTTAACGCTTTGTTCTTTCTTGCCTGAAGATTTCTGCCAGAAGTCGCTTGAAGATTTCTCAGTACTCAGTCACGTGATTTACGCACATCTCATTTCAGGACAGTCCAAGTGCTGTACTCAGATCCAGCCATTGCCAGTTACGGTACTAAGACTATATATGTGTTTTTTCTTAAGTAAAAAAAGAAAGCGACAAAGCTACCTTCACGAATACCAGAACATCTGCGGAGGAATGTTTGGATGTGGTTTTGTCTTAGAATCATAAAACAAAGATAAGGAGATAAAGGCCATTATTGTAGGTTGGATGTTCTTGGTCATTTCCAGGACGATAAGAGATGAAACAGAACAGCATCTATTGGTGATAATTTCTAAGTCTGCATAAATATTTACAGCTAGAGTATTCAGAATAGCTTTGCTTCTTCTGGGAAGTCTGAACTGTGAATACACCAGGTCCTGAAAGAAGTTCTGTCCTGGCAAATGCAAGAGCTCATGCCCCACGTTCCTGTATCTTAAATAGCCTTCATTTACAATTACTGAAGACAAACTGCTGTAGCTGTGACACTAACATTCACGTTACCATGTATTGAAGTAGAATTCTTCACAGGATAGAACGTGTTTAAATCAAAAAATAAGCTTCATTTCTATCCGAGACTGCTCGGCATCTTTAAAAACCATCAACCCCAACATCATCCTCTGTGTCTCCAAGTATCACTGCTCCATTCCAGTGCTCACCCGGAGTCCAGCTGTCCTGAGCGCCATGGGAACCAGCACTGGTCACTCATCTATTCACGGGGCGCTTTGTAAAACAAGGTCAGTCACGTGTTTCAAGATTTTCTCTTTTGAAACTGTCTCGATATTACACTGCAAGTGATCAACCCCCAAATATTTCTACAATGCCCTGCACGGAATAAGCAGGATACGCAGAATATTAATTTAACAGCGCTGCAGTTCATATTCTAGTGCATTACTTGCAGCAGTACATCCTGACACACTTGCAGACCCCAAGTAAAAAGGCAGCAGGATTAATACTGACATCAGTACTAAAGACCAAGCGATATACAGTAAGTCAAGTTTATTTATTTCCTATCTAAGAAGAGAGAAGTAGAAAAGTAATTCAACATTTATATCCCATTGCAACGACTTTGGTTAAAGCAGGAACAAGACGATGTTAATGTTTTCATGCCCCAGTAACTCTGAATAGACATCAGATCTTCTAATGACATTTCCATTTCCCATTCGTAGAACATCATACTATTTCAGGATACCACTTAACGTTGTCAGAGCATTCGCTTTTCTGCATTTGCACTGTTGAGCATTGTGTTCAGAATGAAACCCTCGGTACTACAGGAAAATGCTTTCTCTCAAGTGACAATGCCTCTATGCTGAATTCTGTTTTGCAAACAAAAATCACAGTACAAATAAGCACGATAAGTTGTTAAATAACTTCCCATAACACAAATATGAACAACAGAAGAGGGCATTATTCCAATCTTTTTCCTAGACTCACACTGAGTTCTGATGTTTTCATACCTCTTTCATTTGCCTATGAAACGTGATTGCTTGGAAACAGCCTATTCTCGAAGAAACAGGAATTGTTTTAACACAATTAAAAGATGCTTATTTTTTATCAATGGGTATGGTTGAGCGAGTAGAAGTTCTTTTTAGGAAGTGACATGTGGAAGCCGAACGGGACTTGTTTACTCTGTTTCATTCAGATTTCAGCTAATCCAGTGCAAGACTGGAAACTACAGACAACTTGCTTACCTCAAACACTGGTAAAGTAAGAAGAACAGAAGTCAGGCTGCATTTGCCTAAAACCACCATTCATAAAAATAAAAGTATCAGCATTTATCTGATTCTTCCTAGGACGCAAAAACAAAACCAAACAAAGTACCACCCACAACTCAAAAGACCATCAATAGCCCTGTTCCTGTTTGCAACATAAGAATTTGGAAGAAATCATTCTTTTAAAAGAGAAAACTTATTTCCAGAAGGAAGATTCCCACAAGGAGATTTGATTATTTTTTTTCCAGTCTCTCTCCTGCAGAACCAAACGTTATAGTTCCACAAACAGTATACGCTGCTCAGGTTGGAATTTCATTTTGCAATGGATTGTCAGGATAGGCTAGAGCAGACTACTGGGGCATTTAGGGAAAGTACCTAAGTACATCACTTAGCACAGGCATAAGTCCCTAAACAAAGCTTCCTTGGGATAGGAGAGGTAACTTTCAAGTTACGTTACAGGACCCCAGGGAACAGACAGACACGCGATTCCTGAACTTGCAAAGATATGCCAAACTTCCAGAAGTTGTTCTGCTGAGAACATGAAATTTATTGAAGGCTTTACAAGAATCAGAAAAAAAAAAATCCAATAGGAAAAGCATAAGATACTCATTCTTCTAGCAAGAGAATAGATAGCACGACGTCCCAACCATCTGCCCATTTGCTTGTGTAAGAACTGAATTTATAAGAACTGTCACAGGTGTCAGAAAGTTTGTTGAAGACATCAGTTATTTAAATAGTCACCTACTTCAGCTAAGCGTAAGTTGCAGTCCTCGACTGCAAGTTGTTCTGTCACAGGATAAAGCACTGCTTATGTTCCGATGCTGCTCATTTTTCTTGCTTGCCCTTTGTTCCAGTGGTCATAAACAAATGAAAACACAGTAAAATTCAGATTATCCCTTGGGAACTGTTCAAGTCGCAATACATGAGGCAGTCCCACAAGCAATGAGTAGTCATTCTTAAAAGGTATTTGCTAACTCTACGACCATCCACTACTTTAAGGAAGCTCTAAGGAGATAAGTGAGATTGCACTGGTCAGCTGCAGTAATGTTAGCAAATCCAAGGCAACCACTTCCTGTACGTCTCCATGACTGACACCTCAGGGAAATTCAAGGTGCTTGTTCAACTGGCATTTTGGAGTGTCTATTCTCGCTATCTATCACTACTCTAAGCCTACGTTAACACCTACCACAAAACAAAAGCTACAAACGAATCACACTGGTCGTGAAAGAGTGCTACAACATACGCAATTCCCTCTTTACAAAGCCTGGGGTGATGAAAAATCCCGGTGGAAAGAAGAAAAGAAGGCATGGTGTTAAGCACTAGAGAACACAGCTTATACCCACACCTTGTATGTGCTGTGCCAGTGCAGCTACTGAGGCTGCCCTGCCACATTGTCTCACACAGACAGCTCACCATGCAGGTGATGCAAAGGAAACAGTCTCTTGGGCTCTCACTGGAGCACTCAGAAGACGCTGAAAACATGATTAAAGAATCAGCTGTACCTTCTTCCCTTTACCTGCAGGGAAAATGACTTTGGCTTGCCTACACGTGACAGCAAAGCCTCCAGTGTTTCTCATCAGTCTTATACTCGACCCACAACACGTTACACGAGTAAATAAACACAGAGCTAAGGAAGCAGTTGATATAAATGCAGGCTTACCAGCTGGTGCAGAATGGGAGCAGTGAAGTTGAAACCCACGATACTCGGCACAGAACTCACTCAATTTGCCTTCCTTAACGTCTGACTTGGAATCCTTTTTGCTCTCCCTCTCATCTGAAGAAAGTTTATCCAGTTCGATTATCACAGCTGACATTGCGAGACAGTCTCAGCGTAACCCAAAATTAAAACAAAGCTCAATTAGAGAAACCACCTTAAGTTCAGTTTTCCCAAGCTTGCAATCTGGGGAAAAAACAACTTCCTATGGTAAAAACAACAGTGCAAAATGCTCTTCACTCTCTTATCTGAGGGACCGTATTTCCATGAAGCTGTCGTTCCAGCTCTGCAGCGTTTGCTAAGTATTGCAGCTCTTCTCTAAGGTAGATAACTAGTTTCAAAAGTTCTTCTGTTCTTGGAGTGACAACGATGTTACAGCACTCCTGCAGAACTTGCACAAAAATAGGAAGGGTAAGCGGAGACATCTGTAACTCTGCAAATTTCTGGACTAACTTTAAGAGCCTGACTCCCATTTCGCTCCCCACTGGTCCAGCTGGGAGGGGCTAAGTCATACCAATGAAAACAAGTGCAGCTGCCCGGGGAACTTCCTCCAGCCACAGCTGGGTTTCCCCGGTGCACGCTCAGGTCTCGATCCGGGACGTGTGTGGCAATTTACGTGCACACAGCTACACCGCTCCTTGAAAACAGTAGGGAACGGCTCTTGGTTCCTCTGCTGTTCCATACTTTAAAGCCTTGATTTTCACTTTCTTTTTTCTCCTAAAGAAGCCACTCTTAGTGATGTTAATGAAACCGTCCAATCCTTGAAGCATTTATTTGTTGTGGGTTTGTTTTTGTTTTTTTTTCCCTTTTGAAATCCTCCCCCCCCCTTTGAAGCAATAACTCCGGAGCTGAGAGCTGTGTGTACCGCTCCCCTCCCTCCCTCCTCTGCCTGCCCAGAGCGTCTGTCCGAGCATGCCACGTGGGAGGCTTGCTGGGAAAATGGCCAAGTCTGACTCGGGAAAGGACGGCTATCGATGGCTCGTCAGCTGTTAGCTGCCTGCAGCGGGAAATAGAAGTACACACGACAAAATCTATGCAGCCCGATAGCTTGCTCTAAGCAGGCTCTCATTAACAAGCAGTCCATCGTCCTGCACCAACAGGACAAATCCCACACCTCCAGGCTCAGCTTGATAGAGGAGAATTGCCAGGGCCGCCCCGGCTCACAGCAGTCCCATTTAAGATGAGCCCCCAGAGGTGCCCTCAAGTCCCTGCACAGCCTGGAAGCAGGTGAAGCGTGTTCTTCCTTCACTGCTACCTACTGGGAAGCAAAGTGCCAGCGGGACGCTGCCCCACCTTAAGGGAATTTGCAAGAGGGTTTTGAATGGGTAAGCAAGGGAACTCAGTGGGGTAATAGCAGGACTAGCAAGTACAGCAGCATTCTGGTGGTTCGATGAGATGACCTTAGAGGTCTTTTTCAACCTTAATGATTCCATGATCCTAACACGGAAGTGGGACTGAAAAATGCATCAGTCGCAGGGGAGGCTTACAGGGAGGCCAAAAATCATTCGAGGTAGTGGGCTCTTTCCTTTCACTCCAATTAATGCACATCGGGAGCGGGAAAAAGACAGCTTGGTGAAAGAACCGCAGTTACCCAACTTATGAAATGGTTATATAACAGGCAGAATAAGCAAGCAAACGTCGCATCGCTTGGAAAGCAAATTCAGCACAAGTCACGCCAAGAAAGGCAAAAGCAAAGTTAGCAAGACCCAGAGTTGCACTGCATCATTTTAATAGCATCCTATTTCAGTTCCTCTTTTATGTAAAATCTGCTTCTGCCATTATTGATGGTAGAAGTTGTGTGATTTTGCCTTTAGAAGAAAATTCTCTTAAATAAAAATGCTGGCTGTTAAACATCTGAATATTTACAGGGGCTAACGAACTTCCTAATGTATCTCAACCAAATTCCATGTCTTAAATTGCACTTCCCTATTGCCAAATATGCAAAAGTTGATATTTTACATGGTTGTCACTATTCAACCTAGTACATTAAGATTTCCTATAGGAAATAAAACCTTAACCTCCTGCTGAGTATGCATCATGACTGCACATCACGAATGCTTTTCTGAAATTGTTTATCTTTAGAACTTCATACTGTGCTTGGCTGGGTACTTGTGATCTTCCCTGGGTATGTGAGCAGTTTCACCTCCTGCACAAACCCTTGTCTGAAGCTTTCAAGTTTCTCTAAAGACATTAAACTCAATATGAAGCATCTTAGCATCTTGTTAGTATTACTGCATTGTTTCCTACAGAACTACCATGCAGCTGAATACGTAAATCAGTCTAGAGCCTATTAGGATTTGATCAATTATTTATTTTTTAACGTGTACAAGCTTTATTTCTTCTTGAATTTATGCATTTTACATGTATATGAGTGGGTACCGTTCACCGGCAATTTAAACAACCTGCTCTACTCTGTTAACCCATTACAAAGTATCTACAGAAAACCTGAAGTCCTAGTTAACTCCACTGGTAAGGATAATCCTTTTAAACGATAAAGTATGAGAATATATCACAGTCAACTTATTTAATTCCTGTATATATTGAAAGCTATTTCCTAGTAGTGAAATACGGTAAGCCATATTCTCTTTTCTGTGGCCAGTAGAAGATCTGGAAGGTAGTAGTAAATGCCCATAGAGAGGATGCTTCAAGCAAAACTGAGGTGTATTGCCCAACCCTTCATCTGGTTTGACCATGCAGAGCCAAGCCACCTGCAATCAGTTGAGACCCTGTATGGTTCGGCACCTCTGCCTTTTCTGTATCTTTGACAGTCTCTCCACATCAATAGCAGACAGCAAATCTGGAAACCTCAACTATTTTGTTTTAATACCTTTCATTTACCAAGAGATTTTGCTATTTCTTCCTCTCTCCTCTATCAAAACATCACTTTTGGCAAGATAGTTCAACTATCTTTTTAAGTATCATAGGAGCATAAGTCATTTTCAGAGCCTAAAGGTACTTAAAGACGCTCACATAAGCACCAAATAAAGGTTCAAAAGCATCAAAACTTTTTCCTCCCAACTAAAAACAATTTGGCTTAATGAAGTTCCTCCATTACTTTTTCCTTAATCAGTCTGGTCCTTAGACATATAAGGTGTCTCAGGCTTCTCATGCTTCATGTGACACTAAAATGTCAAGATTTACACACTGTGAAATGTATATGAAAGTACAGATTATGTTTCTAACAGTATTTCAGAGAGAATTAAATTTCTAATACCGCAATTCCATTTTTATGACATCAAACTGAGGTCACACACAGCCAGATAACGAACCCCTCAAAAAGTAAAAATAAAAGAGACAGTTGGATGTCAAAATGAGTTGCTTCATTTGTAAGAAAAAGCTCTCCTTCTCAGGATTTTTACTTTTAATACAAGAGAAGTGAGTGTGTATACTGTAAGAAGCAGTGACACTTTTCCTTTTGCCCATATGGGAAGTGGTTAGGCATTCACGTAAAAGCAGAATCAAGCTTAATGACCTCTACAGCTTGGACAGAGCTGTGTCCGTTCCCAGTGATTGCTCTGTTATGGTGTCAGTTGGGAATGGAGGTGTTTGGATGTTCCAAACAGCGAAGCAAGATACAGCCCCTTCCTAAAACAAGGCTAAACTAACGTAGAGTTAAATGCATCCTTTTCTACTGTCATCCAATTAATATTTGCTTACATTACAAAGTGGAAATTCTCCAACTGTTAATAATATCAGAAAGTCTACAGACTGTTGCGTGGCATCTGCTCAGAAGCGCGCTACCTTCATTCAAAAACATGATTAATCAGGGAGAAAGTACATACAAGTGTTGAGTGCCTCATCTCCTAGTTGTTTTAAGCATAACTGACTATATTTTTCAGCTCTACTCCAATAGCAACTCACAAGGCCTTTCTAGTGAGGATGGAAACTTGCTTAAGGTCAGTGGATGCAACGGCAAAGGCTTCAGTACGCTGCAAGGAAAGAAGTGGATATAGCCCCATGTTTTCAGGAAAGAAGGAGGCAAGATGTAAGAGAAACAGTACGACATGCATTTATTTATCTATCAATTCCACAGATTTCTTTCATTCATAGATGTTTGTTGACACAGCATGAAAGTGTGATAAGGGCAGAGAAATGGAAGTATTTCTGAATTCCTATGAAAAAACTGAACAAGTGAAACATACACAAAGCAAGACCTTATTTCTATTGTAGATACCTATCACTCCATCTGGGGGACATTAGATAATGCCCCATCAGACCAAGGGCCAAACCAAATTTCTATATCCTTCCCCTTGCACAGAAGAATAAAAGCAAATGACCCAAGATGTCTGCCCAGTGACTCTTCTCCTTTGGTCACATCTGTACATCTACGATTACAGCAATACAATACTATATTTTTATTTTTCTGTGAGCAAGAGTCTGTACCAAAGGTAGTTTCAACAAACAGAGAAGCAATTTGATTCACATAAGGAAGGAAGTGTGATTTTAACTAATTGAGAAAGAGACTGTGAAGACACTACGCTGTAATGAACCAGGATAGTTTTTAAACAGCAAAAAGTGTTTCTAATTCCATAGCACATTTATCATGTCTCCTACATGAACTGAAGTGTTATACATTTAGATTTCCACAGAAACAGTTATCAACATTGCATGAAGAGGTAGAGAAGAAAATGCCATCCATTTTCCATAAACAACCCAGGAATACGTTAGGTCGCTTAAGTCAATTTAGGCACGAATCAAATTTCACTATGTCATTATATAATCATTAATTTTGAGCTGGTAGAAAAGCGAGGCAATTCTGGCTACATTCTACTGATGAGTTATCACATTTGAATGCTTTGCAAACAGCTTTCACAACAATACTGAATAATTCATCTTAGAAGTATATATGCATATATATTTTGACCACTCGTTTTCTTATTTAGGGTTGCTGGGAAAAAAAATAATATTTAATTTTGAATTAACTACCCCATATCAACTTAAAATTCCCTTTAGAAATTACTGCAATTCTTTTTTCCTAACATTGCTTGCCTAATTCAGTGAAGTCCTATCCGAAAATAGGACATAGCAACAATCATTCTCTCCAGGGAAGAGAGAACAAAGCCATTAAGTAATCAGACAGCACACTCTGTCACCACCTAACCCTACCAATTATAACAAGAAAATAAGTCAGGAAATTCCATTAATATCCGACACACGTAATGAGTTGCAATCCAAAAGTCTCAGGGATTTTTTAATCTTTACACTTCCTAGTTGTAGGAATACATTACCTCAAGGTAATTTAAGCCCATCTAACTTTTTAACATATTCTGCCAACACATTCATAAAATACATACGTATACATACACAAAGCATATCCAGAACATTTTTGGTCACTAACATAGAGAAGACGTATTGCTGACTCTTCAAAAAAAGCTATTTTGTTCTTGAAGCAACTGTTGATATTTATTTTCTTTCCAGGTCAAGTTAGAAAACGTGAAATTGTGTTTGATTTTTGTTTTGAGTGTGCTTAATGTAGTCACAGAGATAGATCATCTGTCTGTTATTGACAGCGAGATTTAGCATCAGGTAGTTAACATCACAGAATTACTCTTAAAAAGCATTTGGTACAAACATTCAATTTACTTACTTCCAAAAGGGCAAGGGAAGACCACTAGAAAGACCTGCTGACACGACACCAGAAAGCTCAGTCTTTGAGCAGAATATGTTGTTTTACAGCAACATAAGGAGACACAAAATCAACAGCTCTGCCATTATATATACAAGAGCTGCTCTGAAAGTAATGCCTCCTATTTTATTCTCCTGGCCCGCAATATCAGAGACAGATGGTATGGCAGTACAGATTGAATCTTCCCACCAATATTCCATTACATTTTGTTGCAGTGCCACAAATAGCAGCAGAGGGGCAGTCAGAAAAAATGACATCTGACATGGAAGTGTATATGAGGCAAAGGTTCATTGAATTCACAGAGTCATAGAATCAGCAAGGTTTGAAAAGACCTACAAGACCATTCAGTCCGCCCATCCACCTATCACCAACCTTTCCCACTGAACCGTGTCCCTCAACACAACGTCTAAATGTTTCTTGAATACCTCCAGGGACTGTGACTGCACCACCTCCCTGGGCAGCCCATTCCAGCACCTGAACACTCTCGGAGAGGTAGTATTTCTTAACGTCCAACCTGAATGACACCTGGAACAACTTGAGGCCATTCCCTCTAGTCCTATTGCTAGTTACACAGCAGAAGAGGCTGACTCCGACCTCACCACAACCTCCCTTCAGGAAGATTGAGAGAGCAATAAGGTCACCCCTGAGCCTCCTCTTCTCCAGACTAAATCTCAGCTCCCTCAGTCACTCCTCATAAAGCTTATGCCCCAGACCCCTCACAGCTCTGTTGCCCTTCCCCGAACACGCTCCAGGGCCTCAGTGTCTTTCCTGTAGAGAGGGGTCTGACACTGAAGGCAGTACTTGAAGGGCAGCCTCACCAGAGCTGTGTACAGAGGGATGGTCGCTTCCCTGCTCCTGCTGGCAACACTACTTCTGATACAAGCCAGGATTCCATTGGCCTTCTTGGCACACTGTTGGCTCATGCTCAGCTGAGCATCCACCAATAACCCCCAGGTCTGTCTTCTCTATACAATCTTCACAGGCTCTGTCCCAAGCCTGTAGCATTGCCCGGGGTTGTTGCGGCCAGAGTGCAGGACCCAGCACTCGGCCTTGTTGAATTTCATCCCATTGGCCTCAGCCCTGCTATTCAGCCTGTCCAGATCACTCTGCAGGACCTTCCTACCCCCAGGCAGATCGACACTTCCTCCCAACTTGGTGTCATCTGCAAACTTACTGAGGGTGCACTTTCTGGCACCGAGGTCAGGTTGACAGGTCTGTAGTTCCTCAGATCCTCCTTACAACCCTTCCTGTAGCTAAGAGTCACATTGGCAAGCCTCCAGTCCTCTGGGACCTCTCCAGTTGACCAGGAACGCTGATACATGATGAAAAGTGGCTTGGCTACCACATGTGCCAGCTCCCTCAGCACCCTCGGGTGGATACCCTCTGGTCTCGTGGACTTGTAGCGGTCCAGGTGGAGCAGTAGGTCTCTAACTGTTACCACCTCAATCATCGGGGGTTTATTCTGCTCCCCATCCAAGACTTACAGGTCAGGGGGTACAGTACTCCAAGAATAACTGGTCTGACTTCTAACGATATACATAAAGAAGGCATTGAGAACCTCTGCCTTTTCCTTAACCTCACATTCCCCTCTGCGTTCCAGTAAAGCATGGAGATTCTCGTTAGTCCTCCTCTTACTGTTCATATATTTGTAAAAAAAAGTTTTTTGT
This sequence comes from Aquila spilogaster, assembly GCA_024606505.1. Lineage (NCBI taxonomy): Eukaryota > Metazoa > Chordata > Aves > Accipitriformes > Accipitridae > Aquila > Aquila spilogaster. The sequence goes on from JANHGO010000038.1 coordinate 29,199,056, forward strand.
TCCCTTTTACCCTGGAGGCCAAGTTGAGTTGAAGCTGGGCTTTTGTCTTCATAATTTTCTCCCTGCACATCCTAACAACTTCTTCATACTTTCCCTGAGTTGCCCATCCCTTCTTCCACAGGAGAAAGATTATCTACTTCTTCTGGAGCCTCAGGAAAAGCTCCTTGTTCATCCATGCTGGTCTTCTTCCCCACCAGCTCATCTTGCATCACAGGGGGACAGCCTGCTCCTGAGCCTTTAAGATTTCCTTCTTGAGGAGGAACCAGCCTTCCTGGACTCCTTTAATCTTCAGGACTGAATCCCAGGGATCTCTCCCTACCAGCATCTTGAACAGTTCACAGTCCACCCCTGGAAGTCCAAGATAGCAGTTTTGCTGCCCCCACTCCTGACTTCACCAAGAATCAAGAACTCTACCATTTCGTGGTCACACTGTCCAAGACAGCTCTGACCTCCACATCTCCCACCAGTCCTTCCCCGTTGTGAACAGCAGGTCTAGTGGGGCACCTCCCCTGCTAGGCTCTCTTACCAGCTGCGTCAGGAAGCTACCTTCCATACACTCCAGAAACCTCCTAGACTGCTTCTTCTGCGCTGTATTGTATTCCCAACACATACCAGAGAAGTTGAAGTCCCCCACGAGAACAAGGGCTGGCTATCGCACAACTTCTGCCAGCTGTTCGTAGAACATCTCATCTGTCTCTTCATTGTGGTTAGGTGGTCTATAACAGATCCTCACCAGGATGTCAGCCCTACCCCTGCTCCTTACCTACAGGGGTTCAATCTTATTTTCAGCCCCAAGTTCAACAACATCAAAACACACTCTATTGAAGAGAGCCATGCCACCACCCTTTCTTCCATGCCTGTCCCTTCTGAAGAGCTTATACCCATCCACTGCAGCACGCCAGTCATGGGAGCACTCCCACCATGTTTCCGTGAAGGCAACTAAGTCATAGTTTGCCTGCCGCACAATGGCTTCCAGTTCCTCCTGTTTGTTGCCCATGCTGCATACCCTTGCCTCACACCCCCAACCTCGTCGTTGCTCCCTCATCTCTAGGAGGCTTGGTTTTATCCCCCCCAGCCCCCTTTCATAACTAGTTTAAAGCCATCTCAACAAGCCCTTCAGCTCCTGGGTTGGATACATTTCCCCCTTTGAGACAGGTGAGACACATCAGCAGACATCAGGCCAGGAGCTGAGTAAACCTAAACAACCAAAACTCTTGTGTTTGTACCAGCCTCTCAGCCCTGTACTTAAGAAATGGGTTTTCCTGCTCCTTTCAGTTTCCTTCCCTGCCACTGAAGGGATAGAGGAAAATACTACCTGTACACCCACTCCATCCACTAACTGCCCCAGTCCCCTGAAATCCTTTTTGATAATCCTCAGGCTCCTCTCAGTGACTTCACCACTGCTGGCCTGAACTATCAATAAAGGATAATAATCAGAGAGGTGAATCAGTTACTGGCTGTTCTTGGCCTATACTGGCTGTTCTGTTCATACTCCTCCATATGGAAAAAAGTTGCACACATTGACACTTGCTAAATGTTTGTGGAGACCCAACAATGGACGTGAGCACAGTGAGATGGTAGGTAGTGCATCTGAGCAGTGCCAGTAGTGACAGTGGCTCACCTCCACTGATGCCAATTTTTACAAGCACATCATTCAGGCTCTCGTTCATGGCTAGTGAAAGGGCATAGCTAACGGTGGTGGCTGTGTTGAGAAACAGAGTTTGTAGCTGAGAATTTGCTCTATCAAAGTGTTACCGTGCTCTTCGTATCTGCTGTAGCTTCCATGGAAATAAATAGGAGGCATTGCTTCCAGAGTGAGCTACGTAGACTAACTTACTGTGGGTGTGAGATCATTACCGAGGTAAGAAACCGTTTCCTTAATGCGCTGCAAAGCTTTTGCTTTTCCAACCTCGATGATTCTATAAAGCAGTGACGTTCTATAAAACTTCTCAAATTTCCTCTGCAGTGCTTGACAAAGTCCTTAAAGGCTTACACAGGTGTTTTCCCTGTCACGAGCTACTTATAGAGAGGTTCAGGTAAAAACAAATCTAAACTCAATACATGATCTTTACTAATTTCAGCTAAATAGTATCAGATGTAAATAGGGAAATTTAAATACCACTAAAGATACCAGCGCATGTTACAAAATGCCATGGAGTTTAAAGAGAGCTCTGTGATAGCTCAAATCTCACCCACACTGGTGTCAGACTGAAAACGGTGTGCAGCTCCAAGTCAGCCTCTCCAGTGATTTAATCAGCCTTCTGTTATTTGCAGACTAACACAGATGCAGGGAGGTCCTCCAGCACTACTCTGTCACATTTCAAATCACACTGCCAACAAAACCCAGGCTTGATTGAATTTAAGAGGGACAAGTCCTACACGTTTGCATTTCATGGAAGTTCCAAGATAGAAGGATGAAACCCATCATCCTGATTCTTCTTTACTCACACACGCAAACCTGGCAAGTGCTTTAAGGGTAAGTAATGCTTTGCACATTGGGTGGTTTTGTTGTTGTTGATTTTTTTTTCCCCATGAATTGCAAATTCTCTCCCAAATCCAGTCTGACATATTAAAGATTTGGGGCAAGAGATGTCTTCTTGGAGTTCAGCTTCCTAGCAAGGCAGTTGATGCCTCTTGCCACTCAGCGTTAGAGAAGCATTTGGATAATGCCTTCAATAGCAAGCCTTGGGCAGCCTTGAAGCGCTCAGGCAGTTGGACTTTGTGATCTTCAAAGGTCATTTCCAACGAACTATCCCATTTCATCTTATTCCATGATCAAAGTGCCTTTAAAACTCTACCACACTCAGTTCTGCTGTTTAAGATGATCACCTTTTGGGGCTACAAAGATCTACTTCTCCCTGTACGTTTCCTATATCCAGCCTATAATATTCATTCTGTCAATGGTGACAAGATCTAGTATACCATAGTGACGCACACGCCAAGTTCTTTTTGTCCTCTCCCTGTTTCCTTAAGTTTCTCAGTGAAACTATCTCAACACATCTTTTGTCTGCACCATCTTTCCTTGTTCAAAAGATGAAATGGCAAAATGGAAACTCTACTTCTAAGAAATAACAACTTCTTATAATTAACACAATTTGTAACATTCACCTCCTTACAAAGCTCAATCACATCCTGAAGAGCTGAGTGAAGGATTCAATCCCAAATGCATTGCGCACACTCTTCTCAATTTAAACAGCTGCACTGTCATCACCAAGCTTTCAACATGTGTGGAATTACAGGATCCATAATACCGACATATAAAACAAAGAATATATACGATATAAAAACCTCAGTCAACTCTTTTAAGGTACTTGGTCAGCAGACCTTTGTTGAAGTGCATGTGGCTTTCAAACGTGAAAAGCTGGGCTAATGCAAGAAAAAACACACACAAATGAAACAGAATAAAGAGAGTTTTTAAACTTAGCTCTTTTCTTTCATTAGAAGTGTAACAGAGCCACACATAACTTCACCTGAGCATCCTAAGAGATTACATCCAACGTTTTTCTTTGGATTCAGTAATCATTTCCTTACAATCAAAGCAGGGAACAGGATAACAGATGACATAAGATGTCATCTGCTATAGGAGACAATGATTACAATTCTTATTTCTACGTTTCATATGTTACTTTTGAAGATCCATGCAGACAATTTTCGTGAAAGCAGCTGAATATATGCTGAAGTTGCATATGAAATGCTTTCTTTACATGAGAAAACATCGAGCTGCCCAGATAGAAAAAATTCTGCAAAGATAGCCTGATAGGGAACTGGACGTGCAAGAGCACAATATTAAATACTCCTTAAGCAACCAGAAATTAAGACATATTCGCAAACGTTCAGTTATTGCTTACTTAAAAAGATGTAACACTTTGTCAAACGCAATACTTTCTCCTTACAATTACACTGCTGCTCTAAGCACTAACAGTTGTGCAGCTTCTTACTGTACATTTTCTCAAGGCTCTGATTTGCACTTACTATCAGGTTGCCAAAAATAGCTTTGATTTCTTTAGAAGCTGTTATGTAATATCCTTTAGATGCACAGTATTCCCTCAGGGTCGAGCAGAAACTCTGAGCACGCTTAGCCTGCAAATTGCACATGTACCCAATGAATGAATTTGAACCAGACACTAGGTGTCTGACTCGCTTCACGATAGGAGGTGTTTATTGCTGAACAGAAAGGAAACTGGAATGACCTGGGAGCAATCCAGCCTGAGAGAGAACATCTGTGGATGCTTTGTTTGTTCTTGTTTTTTAATGTATATATAGAACACAGACTTGGCGTGACCTGTAGCAACAGAAAGGCCTAGATTGCCTCCACCTGAATTTTGGGAGGAACACGTATACCATGCAACTTGGTGGCTCAGCTCTTTGTACCGCTGCTCGCAGTTTCCCCACTAGCCTAAAGTAAATGTCACAGTCAAGCCTGGCGTTTCAGTGACTTCCTCACAAGTCCCAAGGTGGAGGAAAAGCAGCTTTCCATATTTCCCCTCCCACCCACTGTACACATTGTGTTGAAAAAGCTATTGCAATGTCAGCAATTTTTTGTCCCCTTTTGCTCTTTTCTTTCTGTTCATTACCCTGGCTGCCTTGACTGCCAAAATCTTACTGGGAATGAAAGTACACAAAAGAAATAATACAACAGTTTCCCCAGCAGCAGTTTTTTCTTCAGAGAAAGGACTGAACAACTGCTTATTTCACTGAACATAGCATTATTCTGTAATTCCACTAACACATACCATGCCTTGTGTAAGGAAAAGGGCAAGCATCTACTCTTGTAAAACCACAAAATTAGCTGCTTGTTACCAGGAGAAAAGGCCAATTCTTACAGCTAGAAGAGCTTTTGGCTACAGTTCTATAATTTGAAGCTTAGTCACTATGGGAGAATGTTTCTGTTAAGGTAAAGATCTCTGGATAAGTTAACTCCTGCACGTTCAGTTGCATCAGACCAGTGAGGCACATACAACAGAGTACACAAAAGGGAAAAATGACAGGTTATCAAAACAGTTTGGTCAAAGGTCTGTCAAAGCTAGATATAACTTGCCTAGTTTGGAAGGACAGGTGAGATAGAGTCACAGAATGGCTCAGGTTGGAAAAGACCTTCCAGATCATCAAGCCCAACCACAGCCTAACCATACCACCCTAACTGTAGACCTTGCGAATTGCAGTGGGACTGATGCTGTTTCTGAATTAAAGGAATCTTAGGCCACTGATAAAGGAAAACAAAAGAGCTGTTTTGCAGAACTGCCGACTCCAAAGCTTACGGTTTTGCAGCAAGTACTGTAAATATTTCCAGAATTCATTTTGTTGCAACACTTGCCTAACTGCCATTCCAAGGGCACTGTCTGCCTGCACAGCCTCCTGTTGTGACGGATATTCCCGCTGAGAAGCAGGTGCAAGTGGAGCTAGGGAACGCTGCTGGACTATGCACAAACATAGGGAATAGGTCTGGGCACCTCCAGAACCCACAGCAGAACTGCAGCTCCAGCACTGAATTTTATCCTGAAAAGGATTGAGGGACCTGAGCGTCTCCAGGTTTCCCTAGGTCCGGTGCCCTTCTCCCTCTCAGCATGAAGGAATACTCCAGCAGCCACTGTGGACAGGCAACAAGAGCTGGATAATTAAACAAGAGCTGGATAATTACAGACATATCTATGCACATCGAAAGCCTTGGAACAGTGACCAGTCCTAACCACTTTTAGTTCATTTTGCCCAAAAGCAGGTGGGTTTTTTTTTTTAAATACCAACTTTGAGAATCACAATAACAAAGCTCTCTGGAAGGTAAGGATTGAACCGCCTCGCTTTGCTCTCACGTTACGCCCTCCAGTTTTGACAAGCTTCCCTTTGACTGCGGCCACAGATCCCACGCTGCAAGATGATACAGGCGGATTCCTCCATTCTCACTCACGCACTGAACAGAACATTAGTACGCAGCTGATTCTGTAGAAGGGCGTATTAAAAGTGGATTACTGGAGAAAATGGAGCCAGCATACGAAGGTGGGCTCTAATCAAGAAACCACCCTCCCTATTGCTCCCTATAGCGTTAACGCCTTCTTGCTCTCACAAGATAAACTAGCTAATTTGACAAGAGACAAAGTGCCTTGAATACAAACCAACAGTAAAATGACAGAACTTCAGCAGACCTGAGATCTTTGTTTAATAAAGGAAACACGAGATAAATTCTTAAGACATCCACGTCTCCAGGAAATGAGGATGAAAAGGTAAACGCTTGGGGAAACGGAAAGACGCCTGCAAATAGGCTGTGCTAACTGTCTTCAATGTTACTGAAGGGAACTGAAGATTTTTCTTGACTGAGAGAAGTAAGTCAAAGGGAAGAGAAAGTTATAAAGCTGGGAGGAGGGGAAGATGGTACAGGCTAAGTTAATTTGCATGAGAAAGGAAAAAGCTTTCAACACAGGACTGAAGAGCCTGGGAGAGAATTACAACAAGTCTAACTCTTTGAATCTTCTCCTATTTACTGAAAACTGCCCAAGGCATTTTATATAAGCTTAGCTGACCTAACTGACTCCCATTCAGCGACTTCAGTCTCCAAGGCAATGAGAGACCTGAAACAGAAAGACTTCAAAATCATATCCAGTGCCTAAGGAATGAGAGTTTCAGAAGTGACTCGGATACTTAAGCAGCTCCCAACATCCTACCTGATCCTTTCATAACTTGCGGTACATTCCCGTCCAACTAATAACAGGGACCCTAATAGGGCACAATCTAACTATTGTACCTCTTCTCCCCAGCTTCCAGGAAAGCTGGGATAAACATAAACTTTTCCAGAGAAGTTAAAAATGAAAACGAGTGAGATAAACCTAAGCTATCATCGTAAATTATCTGCGTTTTTCATGTTTTACTTCATAGACTCAGAGGCAATCAGCATAGCTCCTACAATTTCACGTATTCTGAACATGTTATAAAAGAAAATGTTTTCTGTCATTGATCTTGGCTGGGATAAGGTTGATTTTCTTCTTGTATGGAGCCAGGGTCTGGTTTTTTTTTCCTGTTAAAAACAGTTGTGATAACACACTGATGTTACAGTTGTTGCAGAGCAGCACTCTCAAGGAGCCAAGAGCTTTCCTACTGCTGCACTACCAGAGAGCAGAGCGGGGTGCACAAGAGGCTGCGAGGGAACAGCTCCAGGACAGTTGGCCCAGACTGGCCAAAAGGGATGTTCCATGCTCTGCAGAGTCACGCTCAGCAACAGAACTGGGGGAAAGAAGGAAGAAGAAGAGGGGGATAGTGTGTATGATGGCACTGGTCTGCCCAAGAAACCACTGAGCATCATGAGCACTGCTCTCCTGGAAGTGATCGAACACCTCCCTTACCAGAAGCAGCAAATGAACTCAGTCTTCCCGGGCTTGCCCGTGCAGTTTTTGCTTTACCTGCAAACGGCTTTCATTCAGACTTTCAGTTCTCTCACTTCTACCCTCCTGATTCACTTCCCATCCCATCCAGGGAAAGAGAGGAAGGGGTTGGTAAGAACTGTAAGGAATCTAACTTACTGATCTTTAAAAACTTCCAGTAAACACTTGCATTCAAATACGCATTCAAGCATTATGTTTGCTTAAGCTCATTCTGGCTTCCCAATAACTAAAGAATTTTAAAAATCAAAGAGGATTTGTAGATTTAGGATAAGAACGACTTCATTAATATTTGTGAATCGAGAACATTCCTCATGCTTCACTGTATTCAGGAAAAACTCTACTAGAAACTTTTGGCTTCTTGAGTCGATTCTCGTTGCACAATATGCTTCCTTTTTTTTTTAATACTGAGACCTTGCAGCATATTACAGACTGCATTAGCTTGGATATCAACATTGCATATACGCACTGAAGTACACACTTTGAAAAACAGAGAACTCCTTAAGAACTCCATACTGTTTAGTCCCGATAAGAATGGAAGATGAGATCAGCCTACCATCAAAACGGACCTTCATTGCTGATATGTTCGAACCACATCAAAAACTGCAAAGGTAGGTAGTAGTACAACGTTGGCATGGTTGTTTCATCCACATAACACAGAGATCAAAACCAAGGTTATTGTGCAGCCTCCCTTCCTCCTCCAACCTATCCCCGTACGCATGTGAAACTTCACATCTGTGTTTTAGTTTCTCTTTATTATTTAATCTCCTCATTTAAAGTTCTAGCTTTTCATCATTAATCATTATGTTTACAAACATCTTTTGCTATCTGTCAGAATAAGCCCTTCTAAATACTTCGCCATTTTTAGCAGTAAGTCTGAGAACTTTCAAAAAGAAAACATGAGAAGGCAGAACTCCATCTTCTAAACTTGAACTTAAAAATAGCTGATCCTTCAAAAACTATTTGAATAGCTTATCACTTATGATTCCTTTGAATCTATTAAATAGTCATAATTTTACACTAAAATTGTAAATGGCATTTCTATTATTAGTGCAAAAAAAAATGATCCTGATTTATCCTAATGGAAAGTGATCGACTTCTATCACAAAAGTTACTGGCTACGTAGCCATTAACATTTAATGCTACCAATTACTGTGTTAATGTCTATGAGAGACAGAACTTGGTTGACTAAGTCTATCGCTAGAGGCCCTTAACATCACATTTTCTGAAATATCTGATCATTAAGTTCCTTCCGTATTAGCATAGAAAAATACTTATTTCCTCATTAAGAACACACATATATCACACTTCTTCCAAGGCAGTGAACGTTAAAGATTCATCAAATCCCTAAAGTTGCTTTCTTTAACTTGCTGTGAGTTCCAGTCTTAACTGAATGTATCAGACTTGAATTGCATGGTCAGGAACAAGGAAACATCAAGGACCGAGACATAAGTTACCTTTTAAAAGATAATAATTAAAACTAAGATTGTGTGTTCTGCTAGATAGTAACACAAGGCAGTACAAAGAACTGACATGGATTTTCTATTCTGTTCGTGAACATCAATTGCAGTGAAGCCTAAGCACACTGTTATACTCTGTTCCTCTTCATACCACTCTTCTGATTCCTTCTGGGCTTGATGGACTCAATGCATTGCTACCAGCACCTGTTATACATGGAGGATCAGTACGTTCTGAAAGCTCCCCCTGCATTTAACTTTTACTGTGTAAATCTGCATTAAAAACACTAAAAGGTAAAAACTAAGGATCCTTGTGTGCTTCTTCTTCTCCTTTTACTTTAGTACTGGATTTTTCGTCAGGTGGCACAGGGTTCTTCTAATTGTCAGGGAGATTTCAGTATTTCAGGAGTTTAAGCATATACAGTCGATACATTTTTATCAGCGATTTCCAACGGTGATGTAATTTAAGGCACTTAGCAACATGCTGCCAGGTAATAAACCTGAGAAATGGACTGACAGCTGAGGAATGCCTGATTTCTGGCTCCCAATAACAGCTGCATCATTGATCCACACTGGCTACTCATTTAAAAACAAATAATAATAAAATGAAGCCGCTCACAATTGGTCTAGGAAGTAAAAAGGAGGCAACTGTAAAAGCCACTGTTACAAAACCGTAGGAAGTTAAGTAAAAGCAATAACTGAGCGTAAAGTCGTATAGGTTTGACACTCAAATTATACTTGAAGATCTCTCAAACAAAGCCATTTCTGCTCATTTCTTCTTCTTCTCCGTAGGTGGGATCATTTTTCCATCTAAACAGTTTCATTTTGCCTGCATCACTTCCCAGCACAATATAAGCACAGAAAACTGCAGAAAGAAGGTCTTCTAATTTACATTACATACTCTGTCATTTGTGCTTGTTTTAAGTGTACAAAAAAGGCTTATTTGGCATACTAAAATGCCTGGTTTTCATGCCTCACTCATTATATAAACTACTTTACACTATTTAGCATGCTCTGTTTTTTCTCCATGGTACCCATCTCAGCATGGCATCACACTCTGCATTTTTTCCTATACAGTACATTCCCTTCATTAATTGAGTCAGGCACCTTTCTAGTAATATTCAAGTTACCTCCCTCCATACCCTTTATCAAGTAACATTAAGCAACCCAGCATGATTCCATTTTCATTTGAATAGGCATGCTGCTATGTTTGTGATGGATATACTCCACTGCTCTCATTTTACTCAATACATCTGACAGCAGTTAAGAGTTCCGTTTAACCAAGTCCTCATCCACACCTCTCGTTCACTGTGACCTCTTTCAAAGCATCTCTTACCCTTTCATCATAATCGCTCTTCCCACAGAATCTCTTTTATCAGCAAGTACTTTACTTTGAATGCAATTTCTATCTTCATTAGACATTCAATGAAAATGCATCTGATACATTTAAAGCATTTCTGGGGGTTCTGTTAGATCACATAACACAAACAAGAGTCGCTTCACAGAGCCTATTAGAATTTTATATTCGACTTTGACACCACAACTACAGACATTACAGATGTACAGACATTACAGATGCACCAAGAGGAAGAGGTATCCTTCAAACTGTTCTGACATAAAACAGTGAAACAACTTATTTTTTCTACCATAACCATCTACGTTGTCACACAAATGCCACTCTTCTGAAAATACAAGAAGGTTTTTTTTGAAGCACTGCTTATCAGTCTTGGTTCAGTTTATTGCTGTTCTTATCCTCTTAAACACAAATTGCCTATGGTAAATATTTATGTTTTGGTGAAGTAGGACTTGAGAGTTCCATGCAAAAATAGCACCGGTACACTTCAAGGCAAACTAAGCACTTGGTCCTTAGAAGACAACAATAGTAGTTTCAGCAAGAACATAAATATCTGTTTATACAGTACTTTGGTTACGAACAAACAAGCTGCTAATTACACTCAAAGTTAAACTCAAGTCCTAATTGGTTTCCCAAGATTTGGCAACAGGTCTCACCTGTACAATATGTAGCATAATACTCAAGGTCACTACGACAAGTAAATGCTGATTCATAATTCTGGGTAGACCCATCATTTCATATACTATCCATTATCTTCTGTCACAGATTTCCCTAGCTACAAAGAAAGCAGATTCAGCAAGAAATCACCATGATTTTCATCACAGCATTCATTATAGTATGTTTTCCTGTCCCAAAGCAGTCCTAAGTGGATGTCTAAACTCTCAGTATGTACGTGTCAAAGGAAGATCTCTGAACACAGCCACGTTTCTGCTCATGCATAACATCATTAGAAACCTACACGCACCATTTTCCAGTATGTGCACACAGATACAACGTGTGCATACAATGCACTCTTAGACAGAACTCTGTCTTGACAGAGAGGACTGGAGGAAGTAGGGAAGAGGAGGAAAAAGAGAAATAACAGAGTTTTCAGCCATAGGAACTGGTCTGCATAAACACTTGAAATGGACTCTTAACAACTTGATCAAACATTTGCTGGTTCGCTCAAGTGCTTCTGCCATAAATGTCTTCAATATGAAGAATAGAAGAAGGTTTAAAAAGACTTCAGGCACTAAGTACTACGAAAGCATGCAAGACCAAACGCCACCAAAAATACAGATGCCTAAATTAAGGGTTGAAAACCATCTAGCTTTCAGGTGCCTTCACCTTCTCTGCTGCTTCAAAGCAGACAGAATTTCTCCCACGTGCCTTAATTTTGTATGAGAATTAAGTCTACAGATAGACTAAAATCAGGGTTCCTGGGATTTTTGACTTCTCACTCTAGACTCAATGCACAATAACAACTCAGCATCTGAGATTCAGTAGTCAAGAACTGATTATTCTTCACCTTCAGTTAAATACCTATGCGCTCTCCTTCAAAAAAACGTTGATTGATCCGACAATGAGCTAGATACAGGTTACACCACCGGTTTTCCTCTGAAATGTGGATTTGGGAAGAAGGCAGAATAGCTTTCCCAACCTGCTCTGGGATGCAAGCCCAAAGCTTGCTTTTCTCTGAAAAGGCTCTGCAGTCACATCAAGGCCACTGTGCCTTTCTGCAGTATTGTGGCCTTGCCAATACTCCCCATTCCAATCACTCAGAGCTTGAGGGGTCTGCAGGCAACCATGCCATCCTTCCAGCACGCCCTTCTTCTCCCAGATCCCTCCAGCACCAACGCACAGCTCCAGCACTCGTCTCACCTAGTTCAACCCTTCCATGATTTTCAGTTCAACGGGAGTGAAATCGCTCTTGGCAATATTCTCACTGTAATCTGAAGGGCACTCTGGAGGTCATCTCATCCAGTGCCCTGTTCAGTCAGCATCACCTCAAGCAGGATGGCCAGGACCACATCCAGACAGCTGGAGACAGATTCCACAAGCTCTGCGCTTAACTGTTTTCATTACCCTGTGTGCCCCCACTTCGGTCATGCCACAGTGACCAAGGCCACAAACACAGAAGAGAATCGGTCACGCGTGAATTGAGTTCTTCAGTCAGGGATTTGTGAGTAACTGCACAACCTGTTTATGATGTGGTCACAAAACTATCTAACAAAGAAAACATACCGCCCTGGATAGCAAGCACTCTATGCACAGGACTGCTAAACCGCAGCAAAATGAAGTTATTTGAGCCATGGGAGTAATTTGTTGCTTTACACACTCAAAGCTGAACCTAATTACCTCATAAATAACTAAAATGAACCAAGCAGCAGCCTCAGACCTGAGAGCAAAATTTGTGCTGTATGATATGTTGCCACCGAACGCAGAACTTAAAGAAATTTGCTTTTTCTTTGCACATTAGTTCATCCCAGAGGCATTTCACACAATTCACTGCAAGCATCCTGCCCACGCTCCTCCTCCTTTTGAAAAGGAATTACATTCTAACTAGAAAGGATTCCTGGCTTATGGAGTTGGCTTCATTCAGATTTGCCTTCAGAGTGCTCAAGTATGCTTTATTAGTTTCCTCAAGTATGCTTTATTAGTTCCAATGTGTTTTGCATGAAACAATTCATAGTTCTCATGAGCGTTATTTGCTACAGCGTTATATAATTCCTCATAAGACAATAGTCTCTTTTTTCAGTGTCTATAAAAAGGAAAATGGTTTTTTGACCTGTGGAATTATTTTCTTCCTCACAGCAGCCAAGAAGCAGTAAAACAAACATGAAATAATGGCTCCACTTTTGTAGCGAGTTCTTTTCAATTTGATTAAACCAGGAATATTTAGGGGGAAACAGACAAGTAAGCACACAAATAATCTTACCGTACATCCAGCTCACTGCTTTCTCTTCCTAACTAGTGCTGAATTCACACAACCACCTTGAGGTGCAAGGTTCTTCTCGTATTTCCATACAGGCACATGAGGCAGAGATTAACATTTTGTTTAGACCAAAAAAAACACGAAACAAGGAAAGGAAAATCAAGTCACTAAGACAGATGAAATTGCTTTTATCACAACAGTGATACTTCTAATGGACGCCGAGTGCTACAGAACACCACGCAACATTCACAGTTCAAATGACAGCATACAGACTCGAAAGGAATGCAGTTGTTTGTTGGTACCAGTGGAAGAGTCTTGCAAACAGCAATTTCAAGACCAAGGTCATGAACAATCACGTTCAAAGGGGCAAGGAAAAGAAAAGAAGGGCATTTTGTAGAAATCGAAGGGAAAAATAACAGAGAAAGCTCCAACAGGGAAGAATCATCATTATTTGAATGAAAATGCTAAGGGTAAGAACAGTACTAGCAGCAGCAATAGCTTCTCCCATCACGCATTTTTACTACACGCACTCATTTCTAACCAGATTAAGGATACTATCTCATTACTTAGAATATTTTGGTATCTTCGTCCTTTAATCCACCTTGAAAGCCAAGTATTAGCAATGATAATAACCCAACAAGTCCCGCTTGACTTGTTGGGAGGTATTTTTACGGAGCTTTACTGTAACAAACTCTGTCAACGAGCATTAGTTTGTGCACTGCTTGTTTTGAATACTGCTTACAACAATCAACACTTCCTTTGTGCCTTGACTCGAAGCGCTGAAGAAACTAGGAACCTTTAATACAGTCCATACCTTACATCATTTCTGGTATTTAAACAATTCAGTAGTATTACTGGAAGCCTGGAGAAGTCTTCCCTTTAGAACTTCAATTCCTGTAGCAAAACACAAACTATAGTTTTCCTCTATTAAGGACTGGGCAGGTATTTAGGAGTAACACCTCAAAGTCCATATACCAACTAGAAAACATTCTCCCTAGAGCTCTGAACACGCATTTCACAATAGGATTCATGCAAAAGGCTTAAAGCTTTTTTCTTTGTTATACAGTAAAACAACTACTTAAGATCTGATTTTGACTAGAATTTGATCGGTGCTAAAAAAACATATAGCTCCCACTGATTGGGAGAAGTTAAGATTTAGTCCTACGATAATCTCACACTTCTACCAGCGTTTCAAATAAATGAGGCTTATGAGTTTTTTTCCATCCAAGTAAGCCTCCATCCCACTGATTGGTAGCTCATACATGCTTGGAGTTTCTTAATAGCTTTCTTACTTGTGTTTAATTGCCTCAGAAGGTATGATACTTGAGATGGGAAAACCAGGTAAGGTAACTCAGTCTAACACACTCGTAAGCTACGCATGTCACTCGATCTCACCACGTAGTCAAACCTGAAGCTCTCAGCACGTTTTAAATACAGTGGATGCTATCATGAGATTCGCTTAAGAAAACAATATTGAGACTATTTCAGGCTACTACTTAACCTCTATGTAATTCTCTTTCCTGAAGCATAGCCAATTGGTCTTTACAGTCGTTTTGCACAAAGGAATGAAATTTTGAGTCCATCAGTTTTGGCTTCAAGCTCCAGTGACAAACCAGGATTACAGTCAGATGTCTGCATCTTCCCTCAGCACCAGTGCCAACAGCCAAAGATAATCCTGCACATGACATCCTGCAGTGTATCACAAAAGTCAAGAGAGGGAGCTATGCTTTCACTAAATACCCTATTTGTATTTGAGGTGAGCTCTGAACAAGACTTCCATTAACTACTTCCCTCCCTATACATACAAAGGCAGCTCTGAATGTAATGCTTCCTATTTTATTCTGTTGGCCCACTGTGACAGAGGTGGTTGTTGGGGGGGACGACAGTAGGGATTGAACCTTCCCACCAATAATCCGTTACATTTTGTTGCCATGCAACAGATGGCAGCAGAGGAGCGATCAGATAAAACAGACTCTAAAATGGAAGAGTGGATGAAAAAAAAAGTGTCATCGAACCCCATGTGCAAAAAAATAATAGTCCTCGACATTCACTGACGCTTGCTGAACACTTAGAGAGACCAAACAGTGGATGTGAGCACAGTGAGGCAGTGGGTGGCGTGTTTCAACAGTGGCGACAAGGGATCACATCTGCCAGTTGAAATACATAGCTAATGGTGGTGAATATGTCGAAAAGAATAGTGTTTTGTAGCTGAAAATCTACTCTATCAAACAGTGTTATTACCCTCCTTGCATCTGTTACAGTTTCCGTGGAATAAACAGGAGGCATTATTTTCAGAGCAATCTACATATTACGCAAGAAGAGATGAAATCAAGAAAAGATGTCGTATGGCTTACATAATACTACTTCAAAGGTCAATAAACCTGATCTTAGAGGCACTCGTTCTCTTGCTTGTTCCACCATTCTCCTCCTAGATTTGATGCAAGTTATTTCCTGTCCTACTCTCAACTCTGCATATCACCAGCACTCCCTCAATTTAACCTGACCCTCAGTTCAACCTGAAACTCATGAAAGGATGAACACTGATGTCATGTCCTTCCCGTTTCTGACCTGTAGATATTTGGGCTCAAAGTAAAAGAGAAGAGATTTCAGACACGCCACTTTCACTTACTCTGAACTACATCCTATGAGCTGTTCCACTCCGCACTCCCTCAACTTGTTTAGCTGGCAGCGTTCATTCTTTCATTGTTTACGACAACAATAGTATATGCAATACTTCATCCTTCATCTGTCCATAGCACTTGAATTTCATTTCTATTCCTATTTCCTAATCAAGATGGGTCCAAATTATTCAAGGGGAACAGAGGGTGTGGGAGCACCTTCCAAGCATGTAAATGCTTGAACAAGGGAGTGATTTTACTCCCTACGTACACGTACTTCCTCAACACTTGAACACACAGGCTCAAACCTCAATAAGTATTTCGGTGTTCCGAAACAGAGTGGTTTTGAGACATACACATGTTCCATTAGTACAATAAACAAGTTTTTTGAAAGAAAAAAAAACATGAGAAGATCCCATATTTTAAGAATGAAAAAGTGAATAAGCAAAATATTTTGTTTAATAAAGGCTACGCAAACATTTTGACACTGTATCTCAAATGAAAATGTGAAAGCCTCAGCTCGCCAAGGATTTGGTTGGTGGCTGTCTTTTGGAAAACTGGGATAATACAGAGACTATTTGAGCATGCTTTATGCACAGAGCCAAGCTCAAGTTTGAGCATGACCCTTTAGGGATTCCTGGAGCAGATCCATCGTATTGCCACCCCGCCAAATCCCTTCTGCTTTAAGGAGCTGTGTAGCTGTGGCCCCATGGCTCTGGGGAATGTTCTTCTAAACACGCTTTATGCGAAGTTCTCAAGTATCACATCATTTTGCCAAAGCTTTCCCAGTCTTTTGAATTTAAGAAAATCATAACCAAAAAAAGAAACAAGAAAAAAGATACAACTCACCCACAACAAACCATTTACTATAAACACGGAAGCAACCTATAAAGAGGTGATAATAGGTTACTTTGGACGAAATTAAGTGAATATCAGCATGAGAAAACCAAAGATAGTCATGGCAGGGAAGTTACCCCTTGTTTTGAATAAGCACGCTCCTCTTCCACCATTTCCCACGGGCCATTTGCACAAGCAGTATTTGCGCGTAGGTGTATGTGGGAGAGAGGTTTAAAAGAAACTGTAGAAAGCGAGATCACACAGAGGAAGATCCAAAAATAAATCCATTGATTTGTGAACATTTATACTGCATTTGAGGTCAAACCATTTGAATATCCTCAGGAACATACAATTGATTAACAAGGGCTAATACCAGTAGTCCAATTCTGCTGAAATTATTCTACAGCTAACTAACAAAATGAAACCTCAGGGTTCCTGGTGATCTAAAATACTGAGTGTCATCATAGAGTTAAACTCCTGCAGCATAAAGCAAAGAAGTTATGGCCCAAAATATTATTGGTCTTTTTGTTCCACATTCCAAGTGCACTCTTCACTGCATTGAGGTACAAAAGGATGAAACATCAAGACTTAGAGTTCTTAGAGGAAAAAAAAATCAGACCAGGATCATATAGAAATAGAGGATACACACAACTATTTCAGTACCTCATGTATCACATTCCCAGGAGACTGCTTATTATCAGCCAGTGACAGATCCCAAGCAGGGAACTCCGTGGGACTATAGTTCAGAAGACCTAGTGGAGGATCACTGTGCCTCTAGGTATAAGTGCTCTCAGCTCACCCAAAGCTCTGGCCTTGTCCGTGAAGGAAAAGAATTGAAGACGTGACTCTATGGGGAATAAGATCAGAATACTTCTGTACACGTGTTAAACTTTAATACCTTACTGAAGTAATGGATCTCAAATATCTAAACTCACCGCTGCATATGTCGAAGCAATATACAACAATGCTGAATTAGAGAGGACTTGCAGATTTAACTTCCAAACGCTTCAACTCACTTCAAAAATGCCTAGCAAGCTAGGAATGTCACAGTTCCCAAAGGCTTTTAGTACACTGGCATTTAAATACTTGTTTTCCTGCTGCAGTGTAAAGTCAGAAGAATTAAGTCCCATAGCGATTCCTTTTCAAGAAGGTGTTATGTCTACGCTAGTATCATTCTTGATCAACTTTCACATGGGCTTATGCATTAAAAGCCTCATTAAGTGAATTGCTACTAATTACAGTTTGGTATTATGCACAACAACGAAAGCAAAGAGAAGATAAAGTATTCTTATAAAAGAAAAAAGGAGAAAAGCCATCACAGAGTGGAAAAGGAGCAAAATAATCTTCCAGTGGAAGGCAGCAAACGATTTTGAAGGATGGTCTCTCAGGCTGCTTGTTTCAGCCTACGATCATCATGCTGAACAAGGGATGCTGTTTGGCACACATCACCTCGCCCATGAGCCTTTTCACTCGGCTAGGATCTCCAGCTCTGAAATGCAGGCAGAGACTGGGAGCTCTGTGTGCTACACCAGCACAGCGAGCAGTATGGAGAACAGAGCTCTGCGTGATCAAAATCTGACATGGAAATGAACGAAGCCGGGCAGAACTCAGGTGAGTAGCAAGTATCACGACTATGAAATGAACAGTAAGAAATAAGTCACAGGCACCAGAAGTAAGAAGCATTACAGAAGGCAATAAGAATGTGTTAAAAGCACTTCTCAACCCATTGTTTTTTTAACTACCAACACCATTGGCTGTTATCACCTTAATCCTTTTATCCTGCTGAGAGCTGCTGCACATTTTCTGGCTTTGTTTTTAGTGAGGGATGAATCGATAGGCTCAAGTTCAATAACAGACAATATCTTTAGCTACCTAACAGATAACGAATATTTATCTAACAACTGACGTATTTAATCAGTTTACAGCTCTGATACGGTACTGATCTGATGAAAAGCCATGAAATGCGGATGCATTGACTTCATCTTTAGGAGAAAACATAGCAGCAATTCTTCTGTTAGTAGAAAGAGGAACAAATAAAGCAGCTTCATTCATTTAGACAAAGCTTTGAATATTAGTATTTGATGCATCCGCTCCCCCTAGAAACTGGGTTTCCCAGATTTAATATTTGGCAAGGAGAGCACAGAGTCTAAAAAGAAAATAAGAATACCGTAGGAAAGTAAGAGGGGAACAAGAGCAAGACACGTCTGCCAACAGATGTGCAGCACACATTACATAATGAACACTCAAGAAAAGCAACTTGTAGGCTCACCCTTGAGATTAAGGAATATAAGGCAGGAAGAGCAATTAAATCACACCACGACTGT
Organism: Aquila spilogaster; assembly: GCA_024606505.1. Classification (NCBI taxonomy): domain Eukaryota; kingdom Metazoa; phylum Chordata; class Aves; order Accipitriformes; family Accipitridae; genus Aquila; species Aquila spilogaster. The sequence goes on from JANHGO010000038.1 coordinate 29,217,924, forward strand.
TGTAAAACAATACAGGAAATAAGAATGTAAGTTTAGGCAATGCCTCTCTGTTAAAGTTAAACATTTTATGCACAGAGTTGATTGCATGGAAAGTAATCATATCAAGCATAGCTGAAAACAACTCTACAGTATGAAAGACACTGTCATTACTGCAAAATTACCCTTACAATATGTCATCCCCATCAACTATAAGAACCCCACGCTTACTGGAAGATGACCTGTTCTCCTATCTGAGACTATCTTTTGCGGTTGGACTTGATGATCTTGAAGGTCTTTTCCATTCTGAGCAATTCTATGATTCTATTCTACAAGAGGGAATTATATTGATCCCATCCATTGACAAAAGTAGTCCTAGGCCAGTGAAAAGGATGCAGCAGGAATTAATATTTACTATCTCATCCCGGGGTTAATGTAATTGAGCAGAATAGACAGAGTCTTTATTAAAAGTAACTCCTGTTCCCTTACAATATAGTAAGGAAGAGATGAGTTTTAGACTTCAGTTGGCTCTAGATTTTATAACCTACTTCATCATTTATCTCCATCACCGTAACATCAGTACTTGATGCAAGAGTTGCTTCATTTTCTCCATTCATCTTCATGTTTTTTCAAGTTTCAACGTGTAAAGGAAATTGATTTATAACCAGTTTAACGTGTGACAGTTAGATATGAATTCGAAAAGTATATTAATACAACAGGCCAATAGCATTTCCATATGTTCTATGTATTGCAGCTGACACTGATAGGAGCGCTAGAGGGAGCTTGGAGAACAGTTTTAATTATTCTCCTTCTTAAAGATGTTGCACAGAGTGATGACAAATTATGCTTGGAAGTTGAAGAGCACCTACAGTGCAAGCAGACTGAAACACCTGGTACTGAATAACCACCATGAGGAGCCTAAGCATCAGTACAGAAGGGAAATACTTCTCAGACATGAAAACTTTTAGACAAAGTACTTCACATTTGCAAGAGATGAACTTATTTACAGACTGGCTTTTCAGCCTAGTATTCCTGGTCTTGAACCTGCAATTAAATGCAAGAGACCATCTTTTACTCGAGACTTAAGGTCATTTCCTCTCAGACTTGTTTTGTGGAGGAAAACCTGGCTGTCTCTAATCTGCTATGATCAGCAGTTGAAGTGTTTGTTGAGGCAGCAGCTCCCTCCACTGTAATCAGACAAAAGCCAAATGGCAATCTGCACTGAGTTAAGAGAACAACAACAACTGTGGACAGGATACCAATGATTAACTTAGAGCGAGGTAGAGCCTAGAAATCACAAACACAGGGGAAAAAAAAGCTCTTCTAAAATCCCTAAACCTCCTTAACATGAGTCAAAATCATCTCAGCCTGGGGCTAAACCATCGCACAAGCTGCTTTCTGCCTCTCTGTATTCTATTGGCAAGTGCACCAATAAAATGGCTGCTCAGAAATAGATGGACAACCAGCTGTCAAGTAAGAACTAGACAACACAAGAGCACCTGGAAGGTAACATCAGCCATAAAATACCATTCAAAAGCATTTGCTCAGAAATAATTTTGTTTTTCTGAAAGAAAATATCTTTTTTTGCATCTAAGATGATGTGGAGACAAGAAGAGCATACGGCTATCAAGTCCCAGTGCAGAGAGACTCAAAAGTGCTGAAGCATTAAGATTTCTTTGAGAAAAGCTTAAATCACATCAGCATTCACAAAAGTTTTCACCAGTGGTGTTTCAGTTTGTTATTTTGATCATAAACATTATCCATACTTCCCAACGTGCATTTCCCCATGCAAGTATGCATGCATTTACACAGAGGACCGCTTTGTTAGCTGTATTTGTGTATCACTGGCATGTTATCTCATTACACGAGATATGAAGTTCACTTTACATTTCTAGGTAATACTACAATACGCTAGGCAACATCTCTCTAGACAGAAACCCAGGACACTGTTCCAGATATAGTAATAAACATATAGTAATAAGACCAGAAAACAAGATGACATTCATACCACTGACTGAACAGTCAGCAGATGAATCCATAGAGAAAACAAATACATAACATCAAAATATAATATCCAATGGATTACTACAGCATACGCCGATCAGTGAGAGCTAACCCCAAACTTACAGGTGAAATGTAGTAAAACAAAGTGCAACTGCTCATCTGAAGTTTGTTTTTTATGATGAGCTTATCAGCTAAGTCAGTTATCGTCTGTCAGGCAGAAGTCTCTTCAGAGTCTTACTTACTGTAACAGAAAATACAGGATTAATAGACTAATTTCACTTCTGAAGATGAAAACTGAGCAAAGAAACAGTTCCAAGGACAGCTGAACAAGGCTACATTTACAAGCAGAACTCACTAGTACAGACTCCGGCTTGCACATGCAGCTGAAACATCTTTAACTGGGACTCCTCAAAATAAAAAGCTAAGAACAAACAATTACCGTCTCAGTACATCCACTCGTTTTGCTCAGATCTGAAGAGCACACATAAAAACACGCGCTGCAGAAAATAAACCCCCTTCTCATTTATATCAGCAGCTGCTGCAGTTCTAACTCACCAGTTAAACCCATCTCCCCTCTGGTATTCAATAAACTCCCCATAAGCTGTAAGGCTGCATCAATAACAACAGCAGGCAATAAACAACAGCAAGCGTTCCCAGAGCAACGCCTCTGACCATTCGTACTGGATTTGCCCCTTCCATCAAGTGGTATTTATTTACTGCACATCAGTTACAGCCCACTGATTCTCTACTTGTTTTCTCCAGGAGGATTTGCCTTATTTGCCTACAGTACTATCCCCCACAATCACCCTTGCCTCACTCTGGCTTGACATACAGCCTTTCAGCAATTGCTCTTAATGAGAGAGAAAAGTTAGTAGTTCGTTAAATAAGTTCAGTGTATCCTCGATGCACGTTTGCCTGATCAACTTGCATCTTGAAGCTTATGCTTACACATGCACAGAGCCCATCTATATAGAAAGTATTTTATTTTGCTTTCCCATAGCACATGTTCTACCACATGGTAGGTACCGCTTGGTAAATTTATCCCTGAACTTATTCCAGTATTTATCCCTAAACATTAAAGGATGCAGCTATAGAACTTTGTGTCTTAATGCAGAAATAAAGATAAATTGGTAAACTGTTTGTCACGGGAAGATGACAACAGTGGAAAAGCATGCCAGATGAAGTCTACCGAAGCAATAAGAAACGAGAGATAACTGCAGTCTTCCCAGAACTTTTAACTTAGGATTAAGTATAAATGAACAGAGAACATATAAAGGCCGACAAAGCTACAAGCAACCTATTCATGTTCAACACACTCCTCTAAGGCATTGTTCAACACACTCCTCTAAGGCATCGTTCCACTGTGGTTCAGTATTCATTGAAACCTTTCTAAAGGGCGTCTTCAATCCGAGTTAGAGCACTTAAAATTGGCAAGGCTGCAAAACCAAGTCACTCAACACTTTGCTGCAAGAGAAAGTAGCAAACAACCTTTTGATTGCTTAGGAAGTAGTTCCATTTTACCTTATCCTTGTCATTAAGTACCACAAAATACTATTGAACCAGTCCGTTTACTAATGGACTGGTCAAGCATCCATTTAAATTAGGGTGCTTTTAGTTGCATTAGGGAGACAGTTGTTAGTCAGCATTATACAAAAATCAATCCACAAACTAGAAAGACATTTTTCTTTTGCATCTGGCACTTAGAAGACATAATATCCATTTTCTTCTTGTTAGATCTACGTAAAAAAAAAAAAAGCTATTTTAAACTCACCACATAAGGTTTGCCCAGAGCTTCTGACTTAGTATGTATTAAACCAGAGAATCAATAAAACAGTGTTTGTGCAAGTGTTCACGCATTCCATTCTGTCTTCTATAGCGGTGGGAAGATTTTATTAACAGCCTTAGTCTACTGAAAGCCTAGTATTTACTAAATAACCTTAAGCTACGCATACATTCATATATATAAGCAAGCCAACTCTTGTAGGGTCTAAGCAACGTATCAAGTGACAGCAAGTTCTACCATAAGTTTGGACCATTCCCATAAGAAGGATGCTTACATAGACTCTCATTCTTCATTTTAAGCTACAGCCATCTCCCTTGCAACATATTTTGTCATTTGCATCGTATGCCAGAAATTCGGGGGTTGTGTACCATTTTCCATTCATGCAAGCTTAAACTCAGTTCCCGAGGAATAAACTTCAGGCATCAAAAGGATCAAAACTCGCTACTTAAACGACTTCTTCTCACATGCCCCAAAATCACTGTTTGAAGCTGCAAGTGAAAAGCATCTAGGTAGTATACAGGGTTATCCTCAGTGTCTTGAAGTGTCTAGATGCTTGAAACGGCAAAAAACAGTTCACATCAGATAGGATTAATATCTCATAGGGATTTCTAAACGCAGAAGAAAACTACATTATTGCTTGTTTTGTGTAAACCCTCCTCTTCCGAGGGAAGAAAACGCTACAGAAAAGGAATATGATTTGCAACAAATACTGACGCCATAAGATAACAAGAAAGTAACTAGGGTAAGATTAATTCATGAAGCAAATAAAGCAAGCCTACATCTTAGCCATGACCTGAAAAAATGATCTGCAAAAACGAAGATAAAAAGCTTTACGAGAGAGATCTAGAAAAATCTTCAAAGTTCACAAAGTACATGGAGTTGTTCCCCTGCCCCCACTGAAAATATGCAGGATATGCTTTTAATTCACATCTCAAATACAAATTCCTCATACACCCCTCCCCCCCT
>JANHGO010000038.1:29224770-29264915 GCA_024606505.1 Aquila spilogaster
CTCATCTGATCCTGTCGTGGAGTATCTTCCAATCCCTGGGTTATGCAAAAGAGTAAATAATGGATCCCTGCTTGCAATCTTCTTTCTAGTCTTAGTTGGATGGATACTTTCCCAGTCCGACCACTTTTAGCCATTTGCTTTCTCCCTGGGACAGAGGCCGTTCGCTGATTCCGGCCCTTTCCCAGGTGCTTCCAGCTCTGCTGTGTTGTATTTCAGGTGAGGCATCCAGGCCCACGCAGCACACTGAGGATGCTGTACACAGTGCTTTACGTCGTGGCTTTGTTATGCTTTCTGTTTGGTTCTCAATTTTTTTTTCTGCAAAAATTCTCAGTCTGTTTTCTGCGCATGACTTTGGTTTGAGAAATTAGGCACTCAGACTGCTAGCACCACACTGCGCAAACTAATCTGTAGGTTGCTCCAGAAAGATTGTGTTATCATTTTTGTCCCATGGTATCCATCAACATTTTAAAAGATGCTCAATTACAGTTAAATTTCAAATCATAGTACCAATAAAATCAGTACCTACAAATTAATTCAAACATGCAGCACGTAATAAACACAAACTGTTTTTGTACTAGTCATACGTCAGCTCAGTTTTTAGTCTTAACTCTCGCTGACAAGATCAACGTCAGAAAAGATAGCTAGTTAAAATAGAATATTTCTTTTAGTCTAGTCTTCGATACTTCTTTTTCCATATCCATTAAATAAGTTTAGCTTATTTTTTAGCTTATTAGCTTTAGGTGTTTTCACCTTCCATATACATAAACTTTTGTATATCACCAAACATTACCTTAATAATCTCTTTTCATTTCAGTCATCTTGTTTCTTTGATCACCTTTCCTAGCAGTGGTAAGAGATGTCCCACACCCTAAGTAGTACTCTAGATTTCACTGCACTTGATAAATATGGGAAGACAATGAATAATGGCATTTTAGGATATAGAGCCAAAGTTACAGCTTCAGAGATTTATCTGACTAATCTGAAGGATACAACAAATCCTTTTGTTCCTGTTGAATGGTGTTTAAAAATTTAGCCTTTTGTTCTTCAGAGCCTGCAAATTCTAAACTACATCAGAAAGAAACATTGAACAACAGAAAACGACCAGGATAATCCTCAGCTGATTTAAAAATTGGCATAGTTCCACTGGCACATTAACAATAGCATAAGATTGGTCCTATCATTTTCATGTAATTCACAAATTTGTCTATTATAAAAGCAAGATTCTGCCAGCTAGCTGCTAGTAAATAACTGACTTGGTAGGTCTAACCATATATAAACACAACCCACCAGATCTGTATGTTGCTCCAGATCTGCCAGAGGTGTTCACATACGTATTATATATTACGAAAAAAAGCCCTTTTGATTTTTGCGGGGATTTTTCCAAAATATCCCCATCTTTTAAGCCTTGTAATTAGGATTTTAGTTGTTCCTACCAAAAATTTAGTATCTAATTTACAAAGTTACTGGGTAGAGGACATTACTTTTTAATTTTAGCATGAAATTGCCCATATGGACAACACATGTTCTGGGTGGCTTGTATGTTTCCATAATTTGAGATAATGAGTGATAAATACTTGAAGTCCTGATCCCATGAGCCGCTTACTTGTATTTCGCATTTAGCTTATTTTTTGTAACGCTACAGATACATTTCACAACACAGTAAGGAAAGTACTTGTAAAAAAATCCCAAGACAGCATACCATAACGAAGTCATATTCTTTCCTGAATCTGTAAATCTGTTGCTTATGGTATTTGGCCAAGGGTTTGGGAAGGTTTTTGGCTTATCTGAGCACGCTCATTATTAATTTAACATAATATGAGAACTCAGAGATATGCGTATAAGCTTCCATTAACTTAGTGTGAGCTCACAAAAGGACAAAGCAGACACATGGGACTACAACATTATACCTGACTTGTTCATGGGGGTTCTTCACTCTATGATCCTCCCAAGCTGTTTTTAAAATGTAACAGCATTTTTTTGTATGACCATCCTTTCCTACCTTTTAGTGATTCAAACCTGAATGAACATTTTTTTGACCCACAAGTAAAACATCAGGTTAGTCGAGACTGAAATCTCTTTTAACATTGCTTTCCACTGGCCTCGGTGAACTGAAGTGACATTTGATCCGCAGTTTGCAAGGAACATTGTGCCAGGACAACAGCAGAATACAGAGCACACAGCCATTCGCTTGCACTGTCCGCCTGCTGCTTACAAAATTAACTCCCCTACGGCTCTAATTGTACTGCGGTACACAGGGGTTTTTGTGGAATTGGGAAGATTCAAAGATTTATGTGTTTGAAAAGGGAGAAATCACTCTGTCCTAAAGAGAAAAACACAATCTGGTTTTTATAGGGTATGTGACCGTTCTGTGTAAATACAATTGAGGAAAAAGCAGAACTCTCTCCTGCATGCCAGAATTGTTTAGAAATTTGATTCTCTGAAAGTTGTCTGATTTTTTTTAAACAATATTCATTTGACCAGATTCTTTTCCAATTGGTAGCAGGAGTCTACACAGGAAATATTTCAGAGCAATGTAAGGGGTACCCTTTAACAAAATACCAAACTGAAGTCCCCAGCTAAGTCGGGATGCTAAGCAGATTTTGGTCTCAAAGTGCTTTAAGTCCTGTACGGATCTGTAGTTCATATTTTGGGGAGGTAGACAACTCATGATGCACAGTTTATGCCATAAAACCGCTGGAAAGATGGAGAGGGTACCAATCTTATCTGTCAAAATTCATATGCAAAAAGCGCACAAACGTATCTCTAAGGGCACTCATCATTTCACTGAATCTGAATTATCTGCATGCTTCAAATGAGATAGTGCCTTACAGTCTTATTTTTTATTGGACTAATAACACAAAATATAAATAATAAAAATTAATAGTAAAAAGTAAGCCCATATTTCTAAGCCTTTGCTATATTCAGCGAAGCAAAGCTAAGAGTAGTGTTCAGGAAGAGAGCCATTTGAAGCATCAAAATACTTGCAACCTTAAAACTCCCAAATATATATCTTGATGATAATTTGTTTTGTAAAAAAATCACCAGTAGAATAACAGATTCTGTAGCTTGGTTTTCTAGAAAGGTAAATAAACTGTAGGATTATTTGTAGTAATTTACTCCATCACTGGAAATGGCTGACATCTAACAGGTATGGAGACCAAAGGTGACTGCTATTTAAACACATCTGCCTGGTACACCCTGGAAGCAATAGGTGTGAATTCCTAGCCTGATATATTGCCAATAATGAGACAAAACCTAGACTTTGTAGATGTGTAGATAATCAAACACAGAAAACCCCATGCATCTCAAGCATAAAAATCGCGTCTCATAAAGCTACTAGAAGCAGACAAGCATATGACCAAGAATGAAGCACCTGGTACAGCGTAAGTTTGTTTCCAAAAAACCTTTCAACAATTTCTCTCATCAAAGTTTCTTAAAAACCCCCACCAGCTAAGGTGCTATAACACACAAAGCTTTTCTTTATAGATTAATACCTATTTAAAAGATAGGAACAAAAGATAAGAAATGAATAGATTTCATAACGGCATAAAAATTATTAGTGGATAATGTACTGGGACCTAAGCCGCTCAAGATATTTGTACATGAGGAGGAAAAAAGAGTGAACAGTGAGGTAATAGCATTTGTTGCTGATAATAAATTATTCACAGAATTATAAGGACAAAGAAGGAAGAACTGCAGAATGATCTCACGGTGCTGAGTCACTGGGTAAAAAAAAATGAGGTGAAATTCAGCATTGAATTTCCAATTTGGTACGAACAATGCATTATGATACAGAAAAGATTTTTCTCCCTCTACCTAGTGCTCAAAAATAGGTTTAAACCAAACCAACCCATTTTCATAAAAAGCCTAAGTATACTGTAAAAGTGGTTGCCAGAACTGTGCTATCATTACAAAATGAACTTCTCTTATCTATTTTGCTCAAGTGAGGTTTTGGGAAGGAGTTCGGTAGATACTGATTTTGGAGCTCCTCTAATGCATGGATTAAAGCCTGTAAGACTTGTGATGTGAGGCGATTGCTGTGCTCCTGACAGGATCTAAAGAGTGCAGAAGTTACCAAAATAATTTTTGAAGAATAGAAAATAAAGATAGGTGTGAACAAAAAAACCACAGTTAATTTGGCAGACAAATGGGGCTTCCCCTTTTCTTAAGAAAATGAAAACTATCAAGCAACACAAAACAACGATAGCTGAAGTTATCCAAAGTAAAGCCAACTCAACCATCCTTTATAATTAGATTACTGAACTCTTATTTTTAGTGTTCACTATGTCAGATAAGCAATTCAGCATCATCATAAGAAACTTAACTTTTCTTTATCCAAATGACTACAATTTTTATTACAGTTCAAGTCGAAAACAAATAATTAGCTAAAATCTTCAAATAGTCAGTATCGCTGCAAAACAGTAACAGAACAAAATGTCAATGAGTAATTCTACCCAAGGAAGCCTTATATGGTGTAGTGGATAATGTCATAGGCCCAAGACTACTAAGCTGTACTAAACACCATTAAACCAGATGAAAGGTTTCCTTACATGGTCAACTGAAGTACTGGTCAGCAGAAAGCCCTTTATTCACCAGGTAAATTAGTCACTTCAGAAAGTGCGACCGACTTCATCTTACTTTGAACAACACGATGAAAAAAATACCGTTTGGCGCATGCACAGCTAGATATAGGAGATAGCGGAGAACAGTAAAGCTTGTACCATCAATTGTGTGATATTTCTGGAAATACTCAAGTCCACCTCACCTTCCTTTATTTCCAACCCACCTCAACTCATGCATGTATTGTACCATAAAGCTGCAGGATTTTATTGATTTCTTTTCTGGCAGACTCTAGCTTTTTTATCTGAAGTCCGATATTTCATCTGGACAGTTCAAAGCAAGAGGTATTATTCCCCAGAACATTCATTGGCTTTAAAAGGACATGAAAGGCTCTGGTAAGCTATGTGAATTAAAGAAAAAAAGGGCATTTCAACAACCAAAATTCTTACTCCTTTTTCTTTCCAGTAGAAGCATATTTTGGCTGTTGAATAAACATATTTTTAGATCTCACCATCTAAAGCATACAGATCAGCTCTCTTAAAGGATTTAGATCTATACAATAAAACCTCATGTATCTTCAAACTACTAACTACTTTTTTGATAGGGATAAAAGCATTTTTTCATTACAAATGTGCATCTGATAATATATTTATGTTGACCTTCAATTTTTCAAAGAGCATGAATTTGAAGCACTGGTCAAATTTAGCTGTTTTACATTGTCTTTCACTTCAATATATACATGATTATTACTTCAGTTTTCTGGGTTTTTTTGTCATTAAATTCCAAACAAAAGAGACTGAAAACAATACCTTGGTCAAAATGAATGCATGTACAAATACATGTCAAATGATGCAAATGGTTGGAGTCCCTCCAGTACAAAATCCAAGCTATCCGTGTTTGACCGTTATCCACACGTGGAGCTGGTCAAGCAGTAGTTGTACAATAGTTTTAAGACTAAGTTTAAGTAACCAAATAATCTGATTTGTACACAATAACTTTTTCGTTAAATCAACAGTTGTGTTAGGGTGAATGCAGTCAGGCTGACTCTCACTTTCTTTAATATACTTTTAACAAAGCCCTAAATATTTTCCATAATCTGTTCATGTGGCAGAGTAGAATACAAAATCATTACTGTTACCTTTCAGATTTCATGTAAAATGAAGAAAAAAATACCCTGGAAAATATTCATGCAGATTTTACAGTGTAAAAATTCATAAACTTTGCATCTCAGAGTAACAATTTAAGATATGAAATTGAGTAATGAAAAAAAAAAGCTTTAAAAAAATTTTTAAAGCTTTTTTTTTTTTTAAAGCTTTAAAAAAATTGTCAGTACATAATACCAGAAGAAATACGTGGGATACTATGTTTTAAAGGTACCACACAAAGCTTTCCACATTTTCAGTATTTAGCCAATTGCGTGCCCCAAAACCACACAGAGAACATAGCGTCGTACAGATGACACTTTTCTCCACAGGAATTGCGTAATATGGGTAGGCACCATTTATCACCATAGAAACTGAAGTAGTTGGAGGTAATCCAATAGTTTTTGGTATTCAGCTGTTGCGTTGAACAGCAACAACATTGATAAACGCTACTAAAAATTAACAGCTACGAAGTAGGGGCATGGCAAGTGCATACCAAAAATCAGGAAACTTTTACTAAACAAAACACCGATTGCAGCAACTTTATTGGACCAGCACGTCAGGTGGCTGGAGCACATGCCCTGTGAGTTGGGCTTCAGGAGAGCCGGGCTTGCTCAGCCTGGAGAAGAGATGGCTTTGGAGGCACCTAACAGCAGCCCTGGGCACCTACGGGGAGGTTATGGAGAAGATGGAGCCAGGCTTTTTGTGGAGGTGCGTGGAAGCAGGACAAAAGACGAGTTTCAAATGACAGAGTTTTAGGCTAGGTAGAAGGAGAAACGTTTTCCCCGTGAGGGCAGTCGGGTGGTGGCTCAGGTTGCCCAAAGGGGCTCTCATCCTTGGGGGTTTTCGGGACATGCCAGGTCCGTCCCGGCGGGCAGCCCCACTGACAGCGTCGCCTTGGGCCAGAGACCTCCCCAGGGCCCGGCCAGCCCGCATTACTCAGCCTCCAGATGTGCGTAATGATGTCCTTAATTAAGATATTCAAAATTGATGGATGACAGTCCAATGTAACGTAAGTGAAAATAAGCTAAAGGCAAGGATTTAAGACTAATGTCAGCACACATTTAAAAGAAATGGTCACTGGCACCACGTCTTCTCAGGAAGCAGATGCGTAACACTGAGTTTGCCAGCGTAAATTGGACTAAGCTCTCAAGAGATTTTATGGACGTTGCCATTGCTCGGTTAGGAGAACTTGCTTTGAAGGAAAATATCAATGCTCTACAAATGGGTAGTTTAACATTTGAAAAAATATTCATACAAAAAGCACGTATCTCCTGTAGAATGAAGGACAGAAAAATGTTAGCAATATCTTTTCATAAAGAGGTGCGTATCTAATCCTTACATGTTTTAAAACTGCAAACTGGAAGTAGAATATCTTTCTAGTGGTGACTGAACTGGCAATCTTACTCACTTTGCTGCATTATGAAAGATTTGAGAAGTCTGAAAAACCTGAAGGTTGAAGGACTGAGTATCCTTATGCATTGCCTGATCCAAAATTCTGCAAGGACAGTGGATGTTCCCCTAGATTGAACTGTTCAACGTTTTCTAATTCAGCGGGAATACAATAAAAATCTCAGCTTTCCCATTCATACAGAGCAAGTGTGGTAGTTTGTAAGGAAAAGAAGCACAAAGCAAATAGATTTCACCAGGACTTTTCCTACACGCTAGATTGAGCCGCAAACAGCGCAGAGTCAACAGTACCGTATAAGTTAATGAAATTCTTCGTCTCTCTGCTTAGATGTATTGACAATAAAAGTTCTCGGTCATGGTGAGTGTTTTGTTAACGGTCAAAGCATCGGAGGGTAACAGCTCTTTCTGCATCTTTCAGGCTATCAGGGAGAAAATACTTTTAACACGACCTGGGACACAAAGAAACACCGAGTAAGAAACTTTTACGTAGTACCCGATTCAGTTTACAGCAAACTGGATTTACATGGTACTGGACTCACCCTTGGCTTGTACAAGGGTAACAAGAAAACATGTTTTGAAGTGCCATTAAAGTCTAAAAAAGATAAAAGCGTAACAGAAAAATGTGGCCAACTGCTCTGTTACACTTTGCCCCATAAATCAGTGTATTGTAATAATTATTCTTTTTAAGTGCAGTTCTAATAAAAACAGTTACTTTGTCATATGAGCTCAAGCATTTCTATGGGGAAACTTCCATCCCTGCTGTTGTGTCTTTCAGATTCTGCAAATCCTTGCAAGTCACACCTGATTAACCCATGTTTATGCAAAGAGACAGCAAAAAGGGGCCAAGTATAGCCCAGTGCTCAAGTGATTATCTAGCCTGCCATTTATGTAGAAAATTCTTAAGAAGTGAAAATAGCTCAAAATCCAACAGAGTAGGAAAAGACAAGAAATGTTTAATGGTCGGGAATATTTTTAATATTGTGTCATGCAGTCGTCCACAAGTCTCTAGAAAGTGGAGAACAATAGAGCCCACACTGCAGACATTCCAGCTTCCACAGGCAAATCTGGGAGGGCTCAAATATGCACAGGCTGACCACCCACTTGAAATGATGTACCACAGGGTTCTCTCTGGAGATTATGGATGGTATGAAGAAAGTGGGAGGAGAGGAGCGCCTTTGTGTATAGATAAGGGATTATTAAATAAGCTCTGTTATACCTGCATCATCATTTTACTTAATAGTCACAATAAAAAGACACAAAAAAGCAAATAAGGAAGACAAAATGAAAGAAAGAAGGAAAAAAAAACAACGTTCTTTGCAAACTTAAGGAGAGAGACTCCAAAATCTGTCAACACTGACATCTGCCACAAAAAGAGAAACTGCCGATTGGAAGAGAACGCGCTATATACAGTTCTGGCAGCAGTAAGTCATTCCAGCTGGTCACAAAAGCATTTTGCTTCTGCACCCCACCAAACTTGCTCCCCCCTCTTCCAGCTACACGCTCCTGCCTGTTCCTTCGCTCTTGCTCTGGCATCCATCAGATTCCTCCCTGGGCCATTTCAGTTAGCTAACGTAACAGAAAATTAAATCAGCAGGGGAAAAAAAAAAAAAAAAAAAAAAAAAAAGGGTCGTCTGCAGGGTTTGCATGGTGAAGCAGGTCGCTGAAGGGCTCAACGCACATGGGAGCTGGTGGGTACCGTGTGCTGCGGGTGGGAGCAAACGCTGGGACCGGGAGGGAAGGGGAGCGAGAATAATAACCTGTCTGCTGTGACTGGGCTGCTGCTCACTTCAGTGATACCCACCAGAATCACAAAGTCACAAGTCCTATGGGCACGCCACCTTATAACCTTAACGTCATTGTAAAATCCACGTTCCCGATGTATTAAATCGGAGAACAGAAAAATACCACGTAATGCCAGAAAAATATAGAAAGAAAATATATTTGCAAAAGCAAAATTATTTTGTATGGCTTGCTAGGCTTTTCAGATGCAGTTTAACTTTTGCTGAGTAGCTCCAAGGTCAATAGCGTTTCATTTTAATAATAAAAGCCAAACGTATTCCAAGACAGTGAATTCTGCCATACCCCTTCAAATGGACTGACCTATACTTACATAGAATGACAATAAACTTCCAAAAATTATACGGTCAACACCAGTTTTACTGGTGCAAAGAAAATTATAATAAATAGCTATTAACTATTTTTATTCTAGATAGCCCTATAGTTTCTCTTGATTTGGATGTTGAGTTATGTACCACTGGCAGTTTGTACTGTACTTCATTCACTGTCAAAATTATCTGTAATTGTAATTACATTTTGTGTTATTTTCTGATACCAGTAGTCCATTTTTATAATTTGATTCCCTCTCACAGTTTTTGAACGCACTGACAATTAACAATAGCAGCAATATACAAATATACAGCCATTACATTTTTAACTTTAATAGCGGAAGGCACACAGCAACCTTAGATCACAGGTATTAAAGCAGTTTCATGAATGAGTAAACTGAGCTTCAAAAAGCTCCACTGATTTACTCAAAGCCACCCGAGCAAGACTGTAGAACTGTTGAAAAGAGAATTGAGAAACCCCAATGCCCTGGTCTAATCACTAGGCCACGCGCCTTCCTTTCGTAACGTGCCATTAAACTCAAAGCCATCAACACAGCTATAGTTCAGCAAGCTCGCGCAAACTTCTCGCATCAGTGTTTTCCTAAAATACTGCTGGTGCTACAAACTCTCACTACATTTGCTTCTGAAAACTTGGCTATAGCAGAAACCTCACGAGTTACTCAAATAAGCAAAAGCATTGCCGGGGAAAAGGCTCAAAAAACACTGAAAAATTGAGTCATTAATTCCTATTTCAAATCCTCTACTTTCTTTAATGACTTGAATTAGTATAGCACATAAACCCGATGTAGCTCAGCAGATCAGAGATAGGATACTAACATTCACATAAACATCAGCATTTAACCCCAGGAAAAGGCATGGTTCTCTTTAAAAAAATATTGGAGAACTTAATGTAGCCTAGGAAAGCATGAACATTCATCATGGAAATGAGGCTTGCAGCCATCTCTCACCTACCCATTTCCATTCAGCTTGCAAACAGTTGTGTTGGGAACAGTCCTGACCTTCCGTGACAGTGAGCCTGTGTCACCTCAGACAAGAGAATTGGAATTTGTTAAGCAAAAAGAAAGTCAAGTGACCCGAAACAGTACCTTACGGTGACAGGTGAAGACGTGAATATGACAGGAAATCCAAAATGCTAAAAATATTAAAAAAAACCCCCAAAGCCCACGTGTCATACATTCAAAGTCAGAATTTAATAAGCACAAATGAAAAGACCTGGGTGTTGCCCCCCTTGCCACAGTCCTATATCTCCCATTTTCAGGGAGCAGTATGGGACAGGTCAGTAAAAAAAGTCTCAGCCTAGCAGAGGGACCTGGCAGCTACCCTGCCAGCTGTTTCTGAAGCTACAGAAAAAGAATGCTAAAGTAAGCACATGCCCTCACGCGTTCAAAGACGGAGATGAGTCTTTACGGATATCAAAAGAGTAACAGTCTTGAAGGTTTGAAATCCCTCCAAATACCAAGAGGTGGTAGATATTTTCAATATAACACACCTTTTGGGTACCATTTGTGGTTTGGTTTGGTTTGTTTTAAATACACCTTCATTTTTGAAAAGCCATTAGGCAGCATATAGCCCACCACAGAACACAGACCGTTTGCCACGGAAATACCTAGTCTGCATCAATTCCGTTTCTGCTAAGAGGGTGTTTCTCAATATTAAAATTTTGTGTGAGTTAATGGGAAAGTTTGAAATACATGCTTCAGTTGAATAGTGGGAAAACCTTCATAAAGAAAACAGGTATATTTTTCCTACCTGGTAGCTTTGCTATGTCTTAGAAGTATTCCAGATACTTTCTACAGTATTTCTGAGTGCATTAAATGTCTCCTTGGTTTTGGGAGATATTCTTCGACTCAAGCTACATTGTTTCCCAGTATCTTCATCTAGGCATCAGAAATGTAACAGCGCTGCGGTTTGACTCAGCAATCTAGAAAGTCCCAAAGGATAGGACACTGCAAAGCATTAAATGAAGTTATAAAGAGAGGGAAACATAACTGTGCTACCTATATTATTCTAGTAATGTTATTTTAAAATGATAAAAAGGCAATCTAAATTCTTCATGTTGGAAAACCAGGCCCAGAATGTTTAACAAGATAGAGCGCGATCGTTCTTCTCTATAAAGGCATTGGCATTTTGCCAGATGAATGAATACTGAGCTTTCATTAATTTTATGTTTGTTAATACTGCTACTATTAAACCTGAATGAATTGTGCAATCAAAAGGGTAGAGTTGTCATTATCATCATCATCTTATTCTGTGATGTTATGCAAAATCCTAGGCTCTGCATTCAGTTAACCACCATTATCCAGGCACAGTCTAAGGCTCAATTTGGGTAACATTTCTAATATTTTTTGAGATGCTTCAGGCACTTTTTGCTTGAATGAAGAATGCAGAGTGTTATTTCTCCTTATCTGAGGAAATCTTTCTGTTTTATCAGTGTCTTCATTCCAAAGCAATTGCTTAAAGAGGTATCTTATTTTCACACATCGCCTAAAAAGTAATAATAAAATAAAACCTAACATGCAGGATTTTACAGTGTTGTTGCTACTCCTTTTCACAGTAAATGTACCTGAAATCTCTGAGTTGCTAAATTAGAGAGTAACGTGAAGCAGGCAGAATACTAGGGTAGCTGGTAGCAGGGGAAAAAAAAAAAAAAATAAAAAATCTCATTTCTATCACTGCTTATAACATTTTTGGACATTGCTTAGATGGCTTTCAAATAAACTACACAGCTTTCACTTCTAATTGTCATTGAGTAGATGAAAGGAATGCTTTGCTGTATTGAAAAGCATTTGGAATGAATTTTAGTCTGGATAGCTTACATAATACTACTGGTCTTAGTTTTCCTTTGTTTCCCTTATACGGGATTGAAAAGAAATGGGAATAGTTCTAGTGACATTATCCTGAGGTCATAATATTCTTAGAGGAAATACCAAGTTTAGAGGCTTCGTTGCTTCCAAGCGCAATTAAAATCATGAAAGATTTTTTTACAGTACTATTTGCAATAGCCATCTTTAAGCTCCCATAAAGTTCGTTTTGTTTCCAATAAATCCGTTGAATCACAAATACCAGCGAATTATTATGGGAGAACATATCGTACCATTTTCCCTACATATCTCTAGATCATCAAAGCTGATGTTTCGAAGTACTTGACTTTCTATCCAAGACTACAAGAGTTCACCTAAAAATATTAATAAGGAGATAGTACAGCTGTGTGAACACAGTGGTCATAAGAGCTGAACATACCAAGAGCTTGTTGTTAAGGAATTTGGGGTTTTTTGTTTGTTTGTTGTTTTGGTTTTGGTTTAAGTGAACCCCTATCTATGTTCCATAAAGTCAGTTCAGAGGAGCGAACAGAAATTTTGACCATGCAAACTCTAAAAGTGAAAGCAAATATTCCTGTACAGTCGCATTCCAGTCATCTTACGTGGTACAGTTGGTGACAGACATAATTGAACACAGATTAACCCCAAGCCCTCACAAAATGTTTCAGAGCACAAATCACCACTACTACTACTGCACATGAAATTCAAGTACACAGATACTATGAGATGCTATAGTTCATCAGTTACTAAAAGAAATACCATCCAGAATGAGTTACTCAATTCTGTAGAAAAATTGTGCACAATTAATTTTGCAAAGTGAAAAAGAACTATGACTGTTATGAAAATACTAACTACGGGTTTCTGCAATTAGGAAAAAAAACACACAATTTTTATTGCCCTAAACATTATAAGGCAACCCCATGTCCTTTGAATTTTTTTTTTCCCCCCAGAAAGAAAATCTATATTCTACCCAGCTTGACAATACCAGTGGCTGTGTTGAAGTTACAGCTGTGGTATAGATCCATGAAGGGGACTAACTTTTTTCCCCCAATTCATAACTGACAGCATAACAAGCTGTGAACAGGTACATGAATACATGCATATGAGCACCAATGCAAACTTCCATTCCTATAGAACAATGAAAAATGCCAAGTTCAAAATAAATGCAAAATAAACAGACCTCCAACATTTCATTGCCTACTTTGTTGTAATTGTTTCATTTTGCATACGCTAGATTTTTTTTTTTTCCTGGGAAACTTTCTTTCATGAACTTGAAGCACTAGACAGCATGTTCAATCTGTTTCGGTACACTGGATAGATCTGTTTTCACAAAACTTGATTGGCGTCCTTAAAAGTATTTCACTGCCATCTACACATGCAGAGTAATCTGAACTCAGCAACTACCATTCATGTATGACAGACACACATCATTCATCAGGCGGTTTTGGTAAAGGTATAATTTAAACATCTGGTTTGGCCTATCTGTACCACACATTTTACCTCTCCTCAGAAGTGCTTCATTGAGGAAAAAACATCTGCAGCATAAATTATATGTACTTTCAAAGCATGTAGCACAGTAAAATGATTAAAAGTTGTTTGCTACTGAACTTGGCACTTGGTATTTCTCAGGTAGGTTTGGTACAAATTGTATTAGTCACATTAACTGTTCCACACCATACATCTGTACTACAATAATGAGCATTTTAAGCCTGCTGTCGGTAGTAATGAAACCACTCAATTTATGAAGTAATTCCGACTTCAGAAACTGTCGTGTTATTCTGAATTTGAAATTCTTCTGTATGCATGAGTCTGTCGCTACAAACACCGAGACAAAAAGCTAGGCATGAAGCAGCAATCAATCTTCATATAATCGGAGTTTGGAAAGGACTTTTCCATCCAATTCAGAGATCTTTTGGTTTATTTTATTTTTTAATTAGTAAAATCATAATAAAGGCTCACACAATCAAAAACAGAAGAGCTGCACCCTCGCCTATAAAACTCAATCTCTTACCCTTGGTTGCTCCATGCTATACACAGTTATGCTTGGATTAGCTAGAGAGATTACAGAATTTTTTTGTTAACTCAGAATAGCACTTGCTGAAAGTGTAGTAATATAAATTGAAGGTCATGTAATCCCATTAGGAAAAAGGCAGTA
This sequence comes from Aquila spilogaster, assembly GCA_024606505.1. Lineage (NCBI taxonomy): Eukaryota > Metazoa > Chordata > Aves > Accipitriformes > Accipitridae > Aquila > Aquila spilogaster. The sequence goes on from JANHGO010000038.1 coordinate 29,238,983, forward strand.
ACCAGCACTACATACCAACTATTGTCAACAGTTAACTGTCGAAGCTGTAAGTGTTAATAGATAATAGCTACAGGTTGCTTTGAAGTAGAGCTTGCTTTCTTTTTCTCTGCACATAACTGATCTTGGTCAGTTTATTGTTACACCCTTCCTCCCAAACGTATTTACATCTTGTATTGATAATGGCAGAGACCAATATTTACACCCGTTCTCAAAGGCAGCCTGTACAGGAATCCGCAAGACATCATGCCAGCAAACTATCAACAGTACCAGACGGCAGGGGATTTCTTGAATTTTTCCATCCCATCATCAATCATTTCTGGCTGCCTTTTATGTACGTTGGGTCTCATCCAAAATCCATTGATGGCTTTGAATTCACTGGGGCATTGTCTGTAGCAGACCATACTTTAACCCCAAGCCTCCTGATGCTACCAAGAGGTAGCATGCTTCCCCAGAGGGTGAGCTCCAGCCCAGCTGAGGACTCTGTCCCCGGGACACGGCGCTGCCGGAGCACCAAGCGGCACTGGGGCAGCGGCTTCGACAAGCAGGCGGAGGTCCTGCGTGGTTGCAGCCGCAGAAGAGCTCGGTTTGGCAAGCTCAGGCTTCAAGCGTGCAAGGAAAGAAGAACAGGGCCCTTGAGAAAATTATCTCTCTGCATTCTACGTACTGTGAAAGAAAGCAGATAATTTTATTGAGAAATTTTCTAAACTGTTTAAAGTCTGCAAACCTTAGGTTTAAAAGGTCAACATGTGGTTTACATAATGCATAAACTGTTAATTGTATTCAATTCTTCCCTTCAAGAACTAAACACAGAAGAGTTTCTGTTTATTTTAAAGGCAGAGACAGCACTTTATCAACCGTTGACAGGCTCAGGCTTTTGAAATATGACATCTATCAAGCCAAGTTCAGTTACACCCTAGCAAGAAATTCTTAGTTATTTCATTCTGGCATCTAGGTCAGGAAGAACTTGAGGACGACAGGTTTTTTTTTAACAAGTTCCACCATTTGTTCCTTCAGGCTACTGTCACATTGACTCCTGGGGCCTGAAAATAGCCAAACGCCGGTGATGTCTGGTCAAGGCCTCTCCTGGGGTAAGGACTAAGAGCAGGGGCAGTAATGAAACTTCAGGTCAGTCCTGCAATAGCTGAGGTGACACCCAGCCAGCCTTCTGAACCCTTTCCATCCTTTTTAAGGCCGCTTTCATGTTTCCAAAGCAACACGAGAGAGAAAGCCACATGAACAGTCTCAAGGTAGTCAGTTACGGTCTTCAACCGTAAGTCCCTTAGTCATGAACTCCTCTTTCAAAAAGAAAATGCTATTTAAAAAAGCAACTAGCAATAAATAATGATAATTCATACTATGTGCAGGAAATACAGAATTTAAAGGCATAGGTTCAAAAGAATACTCATTAACTGCCTTGTGCCTCACTGGAATGAAACCAAATTGAAATTTGTGATAATAAAAATATTGAAAAATGTTTTTCTGACACCTCAAATATTTCCAAAGAAAATCTAGCTTTCAGTCCAGAAAATCAGTCCTGCACCACAAAACTTTTTCAAATTCCTTTTAAGTTTATGAAAATACATTTTTTATTACTTTGTGAGACCTACTTGTATAAAGTGTAATTTAGTTACAAATATATTAGTGAAATTATAGCTTTGAAATCCCTTTTGTCGAGGAAGGTTGCTGTTACGGAAACAATTCATGAAATTTACTTCCTTATAACAAATAGAATATTAAAAGTTACAAAACTGTACACTGCAGAAAAATCACATGAAAATGCTTTAAAAATTTTAACAAAGGCCAGGTTTTAGAATTAAAACTTGTTCTGAACAATAAAACTGAGTCGCCTTGATGCATAGGCATCCTAAAATGTCATTCTTGTCACTAAAATAGCATTTGAAAGATGAAAGATAGCGTAAAAGATAAAAGATAGCATTTTAAAATCAGTTTATGTGAACCACGAAACCAATTACCGCAATACAGAAATGATTTGATAAAGCACTCCTTTGTCTTTTTCAGACACCTAACCACTTGATCTCAGACAAACGTGAGCCAAGCAGAGCACTACAGAGGAGACCCGATCTTCTGCAAAAGTACCATGTGTTAATCAACCACAGCTGAGTTTAACACTGGCTTAAATTGCTGTTTAGTCAAGGAACACCAGAACCGTAGCACACAAGGGTGGGCTATACAGAAGAAAGCCAATCACTTGGGTAAAAGTCTAGAACTACATAATTTTATAGCCATAAGGAAGAAGAAAAAAAATTCCTATTGTGATGTGAAGAAAGGTCCATTTAGATTAGACTTAAACATATAACCATATTCTGACGTTCTCCCAGAAGGTCTTATCGGAAAACAAAAACTAACAACGTGGAACATGTTAATAAATAGGGCAACCTTTTCTGCCCAAAACTATCATCATTCTATTTTTGTTCTGTTTCACCTTCAAAACACAAGATAACCAAAAAATCTCATCTGAGAAAGAGCTGGGGAGCTTTGTGGGCTTTCGTTTTGTTCCTTCGCCACCCCCCCTCAGATAAATGGCTTGCACATTTTATTCCAAGTTGCCATAGGAAGAGTATTCAAGTTTTCAGAACTAGTATGGGTTTATCACCACAGGATGAAAGACTGCTCCCTTCTTCAGTTCTCATTTGTGCATGTCAAAACGCTAGAAGCCATCATTTAGCACCATTAGAAACAAAACTTTTAAAACTTGACCAAAATCAAGTTTTAATCAATTTAATTTATAGTGTTAGATATTAAGCATCGACTAATACAACACAGTCAAGGTTGATGGAGATCCTGCAGTGCAAAGTATTACTTTCTGGTGTCAAAAGGGAGCCAGAAAAATTCTCTGTGAGAAAGATGTCTCTGTGACTTAAAGAACTGCAGGCCAAATCGAAGTCAATGAAAAAATTACATTAATGATATGATCAAGTATATATGATCAAATATATTCAAATTTAAACCTACATTTCTTGGACCAGTGTTCCTCCAGCATCTTAATTCTTGGCACCACTTTATTTGTCTTTGCCAGTAATGTTTTTACGGGCCACCATAAGGGCCTCCAGGGACAAATGATCAAGATCCACTGATAGCGAGCTAGACAAAACACATTACAAAACACATTTTCCTTAATACAGGGACTGTCGTTAGCCCCTCACAGCCTGTAGTCATATATATCTGGAGGCAATGGTGCAGTCAAGAACAGACATACATACTTCAAATAACCCTAGCCTGGGAACAGGACTAATGTATGATAAAAATTGTAAAATGAAGCGCTGTCATAGTGGTTGTATTTGTTCAGACTCATTCGTTTCAGTTGGGAATACAAGTAGTAAGAGAAGAACTGAGGTGTTTTGCTCTGCGAGGTAGCTGTACTACATGGATGCAATAAAAGCCTTTCCATTTGCTAACAGGCTTCCCATCTCCCTCTTTTATTACTTAGAAAGGTATAGAAAATCTGTAATTTTGCTTCTTAGACAAAAAAAACTAATTTAAAAATTTTCACTTTAAAAAGTACTTTGGATTTTTTTGGAGCACTTTAAAAAAAATAAAGAAAACATAACCAGTCCCTTTTTTCTTGTTTTCCAAACATTGGCAATCCTAAATATGAGGCTTCTCCATTACTTTCCTGCATATTGCTTAAGTTCAACAGAAAGTACGCCATAACATATACTTACAGCACTATATACCACTTTGGCAACGTTCATTCTTTCCAACCATATCTTAGCGTTTACAATTCTTCTACTGAATGGGATTGTCTGTCTCATTTAAGTACCGATTCCCCCTGTACAGAGTGCACTACATCTTATTGTTCTGTTAGGTTTAATTTATATTAACTCAGTCAAACAACATATATTGAATACTGTTATGAAAGTATGAAAAAGTATGAGTTTATACATCTAGTCTGTTTAATAAATTAAGTGCATAAATTTTGTCCAAACTTCCTTGCGGTGTGTAATCAAAATATACCAAAATATACCAACACCAAAGATGGGTGAATATGGGCAGAACTAATGAAAAAATTACCCCAATATAATAAACATATCGACTTACAATAGCCATTTTAAATTGTTGATAAATTATGGCCATTGAAATGTATCAATATCTTTAACAAGGAGTGATTCAGAAAAGATTAAGGTTTATGAAATCTATTTAGACAATTTTTTTTTGAGGGGGAGGGATTTGAGTGTTTAGCAACCAGGGACCCACTTCAAGTAGATGTACGGAACTTGATAGAATTTTGTGCTTTCATCTTTTTAAGTAACTTTACCAGAAGACTCAAACTTGCATGAAAGCAGTGTGTGATCATTTTAAATCAAGACAAAAGCTGAGTTTTATAGAAGGAAATAAGCCAAGATTAAGACTGTAAAAACAAATAATTTCTATGCAGCAGATACCTGAGACTACTCAGGCTAATATTTATACTATCAAATAATTACAGAGTTTCAAAGTCAGACAAAACCCCCTCCACACAAACCAAACAAAAGAAACAAGAAAAATCCTTCTGCAGAGCATTTAAATGATAAAAATAAAACTTTCTCCAAAATATTAATCTTCAAGTTTTTAAAGAGAAGTTATTCCAATTTACTGCTCAAATCAAAAGATAGAGACAGAAAGCAGGGACGGGTTTTTTAAAACTTTTTGGTGTTAAGAAAAAAAATCAACACAAGAAACGTTGAACAAACCATGTAGAGCAGAGCAGTGGTAACTGCTCATGTACACATTCAGATCACAGCGAAGATGATTAATTTGCAGCTAGAGTGCAGCGGGTAGTGCAGAGGAAGAACGTGCAGATAAGCAGCTACCAGGGCAGGTAATACACTATATACCTGCCCTGTGCTTTTCCCTGAAACACTTAATAATGCAGCTACATCTTTAATCATGAGAGTGAGATTAACTCAAGTTATTCAGGTCCCTAAAATGAGCACGAGTGGAATAATCAAAACACCTAAATATTCAATTCCCATTGAACTACTGCATTTACATTTTTAACCTTCAATAGATTCTACCTTCAGGTTAAACAAGCAAGTCCTTCAGTTTATGGAGTAGGAACTGCCAGATGACTTTAAACAAAGACTGGGGCAGTAGTGAGAAAACAAGCAAATCCACTTTAATCTGAAAAGGATGATTTGAACAAGAGTTCTAACTCAATCCCTCTGGTATCTGACCATTGTGAAGCAGGAATGTATTAGCACAAACATTAGATTTGAAATTCTGGAAATGAAGAGGCTAACCTTATCCAGATGCTATGGAACCATCCTTAAGCAAGACTTTAGTATAAGACAAACATAACGCTTACTCAGTAAGAATTGGGGTTTGTCAAACTTCCTGGGTTGTTTAAGTACTCGGTTTGAGAGAAGAGGATGAGGAAGAGGAAGAAGCAGTTAATCCTCCAGGAAGAAATCCCATCTGGCAATTTCTGGGAGAACAGATCTGGCATGAAAAGTACAGTGTCAAGATCTGTTTCTCCAAGGCCTTATTGTTTTATTATAAATGCTAGGTATGTGTATCTCACGAAAAGTAGCTATTAATGTAAAAAAAAACCTCCCCCATGCACCAAACTTAAGCAGTACAAAATGTAGCACATGGGACAAAACATGCAAAGTCCCACCAGCAGCCTTTCAGAGCGCAAAACCCAGTCGCTATAATTGCTTTCTCTATCCTTTCTAGACTAGGAATTCAACAAGAACACTTGTCAATGACATTTTAGTTGAATGAGCATACTTTCTGTGTAGCTTCAACACACCGAGGTTCTCAGGCCACGTCTCTACCAGCAAATTAAACAACTGTTGGCAGAAGCACGTGATGGTCTTTGTTATAATGTTGCTAATAATGTGGAACATAACAAGTTATTAAAACAGTCTCTGGCACGCTGAATGGCCGACACGGTACTCCCAAACAAATCCCTTGCACTATTCAGAAGTTAACGTGGGTCAGCGATTACTAACCGTGAATTTCAGTGGTACCGTGCCACCGGCGTACTCCTAGCTTGGTCCTTCAGCACTACTCCAGGAGACACCTTTCTCCCACGAGCACCTACACGTTCTCAAGTCATTGCCAAACACATTCTTGGTATGATCCTAAAAAACCCTCTATTCCTGGAAGCTGTAAAGAAGCCTTCTCATTTTTCCCTGGCTTCAGAACACCACCACTGACTGTGGAGGAAGAACACAGAAAAGCAACGTGGGGCAGTGAAAAGGCACATCGGGAGAGGTGGATCTACTTTGTTGCCTTGCCTCCCAAAACAGCAGGTCAGTTACATTTTGAATCAGTTATACATTTCAAGCCATTATAATTTAGGCTGAAAATTAAAATCAGCCTAATAGGTGATTGTTGTGGATCATGCAAATTAAATAAGTTCGAAACAAAGTAGTAAACAAACCATGTCTGTATACATTTAAAGAACTTGTCTTTTATTGACAATGCTATACAAAGATTACATGCAACTGCAACAGAAGTTCAGAATTGATCCAAAAAGATTTTTTGCTAGAAAATAAAATTACCCTGGAAGGATGAGTGTTTCTTTTCATTCTTCATGTTAAAGAGGGCGCGTTGAACTATCAATCACATCATTTCTCTATTTCAAATTCTCTCTAGGGAAGGTGAGAATCACAAATATGAGCATTGAGGGTGAAAATAGTACTAATAAGAGAAAACATTAAAAAAGCTCTAAGTTACTGCATCCATTTGGTGGAAGCAGCTTCCTTAGGTTTCCTCTAGGCTAAGTTTAAGGTAAAAAAACCAACCAACCAAACAAAAAACCCCAAAGGACTCCAAAGAAGATGGTGAACAGCAGGGACCACTAATGCACAGCTTAATACAAAAATCTATAGTCCCTCTCTGAGCGAGGGTACCAGATTCATTTCTCCCTCTTACACTCTGCTTGGCTCGGACATTGCATAGCTAGCTAGTCCAAACTTGGCCTTCTGGAAAATGCCGTGTTTGTACTACAGATAAGCTGAGTATGAAACTCGCTGTTCCAAGATTTCAAGGAAGCAAAGGCTGAGCTTTTGTTTCTTGTAACAACACTCTTTTCGTATAAAGAAATGAATCAATGATACTGCAAACACAGAAATCAAAACAGGCAAAGCACATTTTACCCAGTACTTATTGATCTGTATTGTCATATTTCAAGGTACAAATCTTCCATCATGTTAATGAAGTAGAAGGGGAGTCAGAAAGGTTATTGATAGAGGAATACACAACATGAAAAGAAATTAGCCGTGAAGCTGTGCCTATGTTGATCATTTTTATGTTCTGCAGAAAGATTGCATGATAAGAACAGAGGCTGAATGTCTCAAACCCACCATGTTAGCACAGCCATTTCTGGTAAAGTAAATCAAAAAGGACTTCCAGCATCTAAAAAAAAAAGAAAGAGCAATTTATGGCAATATATTTCATCAGCTAAGTGACACAATGCTGATTTATTTTTAATAATTGATTCCAGAGTCTCAGTGACATGCACATAACAGCCTCATTTCTTATGGAGACTGGGATTCATGTTTTCAGTGCTGAAGATGTGCTTCCTCACCATCAACAGACAGTAGCTTTCTTACCAGTCGCCAGCTTTTGTCCTAAAAAGTCCACATAGAGATACCAAATTCATCCAGGGAAAAATTCTGCATTCTGAGTAAATTTGTCACAGTTTGATAAGAAAAAAGAAAGAAAAAAAAAAGTCTTATTTTTTAAAAAATGTAGAGCTTCTCAGTATCCCAGAAACAGCATGAAAGAGGCCAAATGGGAAAGGTTGAAGACTAAACAAGGAAGTCAAAACGTAAGGTCCAGGTGTTTCCTAGCCTAAGTTGGCACACCGCCTCCCAGTTTCTGTGGAAGCTCTCCCATTTGAATGCTGTGTCAAATTTAACCATGGTGAAAAAAGCTGCAGTCACATCTACTAATGGTTTCTAAGTAATGGGAGAATATAGAAATAGTACTACTACTATCACAGCAGCCTTGATTCAGTGCACTACGTAAAAGGTAATCTGTGTTCACACAGAGCCTTAGTAATTTCAGAATATGGTTGCTGAAGTAATGAACCCTCCAACTTTCACCTATTTTTTAGCTAAGCCAACTCCTGACCAAGTTGTCAACTTTTATATATTACACCTGATTCTCCGGGGTTTGTCAAATGCAAAGGTAGTCATAGAAGGGCACAACCTTCTAATGTACTAGTTTTTAACATACACGATGTAAATAACAATGCTACATGTCAAACCAGATACTATGAGAAATAGCTTTCACAAACAAATCTGATTAAAAAATTACCTTTTAATGTTTAATTAGTTGACACTCTTACATCAACAGTCAAGTCTGATGATTTTCCTCATAAGTGCTAACTTGTGCCCAAGCTAAATATATGTATTAAACTGTCCAGAAGCAGTAAAGATGAAGAAATATCTCATCACATCTTAGTCGCTAATGCTGTTCTTTCAATGCAGTGTCCAGTTTCTGCAAGAAATGCCATCTGAGTGAATTCTGTGGAGCAGAAAGTCCTTTGTTTTGCTGTTCTATTGAAATTCTAAGTTGTCTTTCAAAGATTTGCTAACACATACTGCAGCATTACCATGTAGTACCTGTACATTCAGGATCCTGATACTGTCATACTAAGAAACACTCCTCATGAACACATGCAAAGACAAAAAGAATCCAAGGCCCATGTTACTCATTGTAAGTGTCAGTCAATCTGATAAAATTGAAGATAACTTCTAAAATGCAACACGTACATCACAGAAGTGACTTACATCAAGTTTTCTTATTTAAATAAAACCCACAGTTGTATGGTCCATCTGCAAAAGACTGGTAAAGTAATTAAAAAATGCCATTGTCTTAAAAGGTATTTTGCAAATTCTCAACCCTTTTCTAGGCTAGAATTGCAAAGGCATTTACAATGAAAAAAGTGTCAAGAACCACAAAAATTCCATTAACACTGATGGTAAAAGTCCTTGTCAATGGTAATTGTTAACCAGTTCTCTTCCCTGAAAACCCATTAACTACTGGTTTTCTAACAGAGGATTTTGTGGTTTGTTTTTTTTTTTTTTACACTTTTGAAAAAAAAAAAATCTTTAATCAGGAGATATCCATATTCTGTCATTAAAGGATGTAATTTTCACTATTTATTTCCATACAACAAAACCTTTGTGAAAGAAGTGGTCAAACCTTCTTGAGATGACTAAGCTTACAACTCTTCCCTCTAGACCTCGTGATTTTTTATTTTAGCTACGCACATTGAAATACCGATACTAGTTTTTAGCCCAAGCCTATGCTGCAAGAACGTGGCCAAATTAAAATTTACCTTCATAATTTCTTGATAGTTTAATCTTTTAGACATCTTCTGCAACTGCCCATGTTTAAAGACTAAATTCTGATAATTACTTACTGTGTGTGACTCCGTATAAGATTTGACCGTCAGTTTTTGTTGGAATTAAAGTTTCAGGAAGGAATAATGAACAAAGGAACTTTAAATTCAAGGTGCAGTGTATTTGTAGTATACCAGTGCTGTGCAACTACTATCTGCTGGAGAACGTTTTAAGCATTAACTGACATTCAAGTCAATAGGACTGCAGTTTCAACTTACATTATATCCCAACGTTGCGCTGCAGCTACCCGAGGCTGACACTGAGGAATGCAGACCGAGGCCCAGAATTTCTTAAACAAGCAGCCTCAGAGCCAGTGCTGGTGCGTGCCAGCGCGGAAGGGGAAAACAAAGAACTTTGTGCGGTCAGGCCACTCGGTATCCCTTTCATAGGAAAATTTAGATACGCGACACGCTGCCAACGAGAAATGCAAGAGCTTTAGACAGCGCTGGGTACTAGGCTGTGCTGTTAGCAGTGTGCTGCCCAAGATGACTACTCACACAGCAGCAATTTCAAGGAGCCAAGTCTTCTCCCATGACGTGCAACTATCAATAGGAGTTATTTGTACTCCTGCTTGGAGTCTTGGTCCTTTGGAGAATTTTTTTAAAGTTATAAAACGTGTCAAAAAGTAATTAATACTGTAACGGCAAGTGGAAAATGAGAGGCAATAGTGGGATTCCACTTTTGAGAACAAAATTATCAGCTTGACTCTAAACACTCAAACCCTTGATTTGCTATAAAAAGTTCTTCCAAAACCTATTTGGATTTCGTAAGAGAGCTCTGCACAGTAGCTTTTGTTCGCATCTGATCGTCATCTTCAGCGTGAGGAACGAAAGCACATTTGGAGCTGATTTGGATGCTGGGAGCTTTGTTAGAGAATAAAAGAAAGGGCCTGGCTTGTTGGTAGTTGCTTTGTATGGAAAATATACCATTGGATGGAAAGTCCTTGAAAACTTTGCAGCCTCTTATCAGGTTCATAACAGTTATTTCAAGTTTTTAAACATTATTGGGACCACGTTTCCTAATACTAACTCTACGTGTAATGAAAGGAAACTTCTGGTCAGGGCTCTACTCAGGGAGTCTGACAACAAGTAGCTGCTCTAACTTGTTACAAAATATCCCAATGCTTTACTAATAAAAGCTGGTGCTGCAGAACAAGCCTGCATAACCTTTGCTAATTAAGGAATAAGATGGTGCATTCTTTCATGTGTTTGAACAGCACATTTAGGGCTTTTTCTCCTACTTTAGAAAGAAAAGATGAAGAAGAGAAAAGTTTTGCCCTGCTGCCCTGCGTAGTGACAGAAAGAGTCCCATGGCATCATTAAACTTGTGGCATAATCATCAGAACTATTTTTGGAGGACAGTTTGAACAAAGCTAACAAGCCAACTCGGAATGTGTGGTAGCTTCATATTTGTAACATTCATCTGGTTTTTATATCCCTTATTTTTAAATATCTTCTCAAAAGCCAGAAGGGAACATTCAGGCGTACGATTACGTCTTACTTGCCGTTACATATCCGAAGCCTGGATCGCACCCACACCTTTGTCTCGCTCGCACATGGCACGCGCGGCAGGGAACAAAGGAGCGCTGACAGCGCCAAGCGGTCGCCTTCCCAATCTGTTCTCGAAGAAGTCAACATATGTATATATGCACTGTGAGTTGTTCCAGGTTTTAACAAGATCTCAAATCACCACGTAAAATGCTTCGAAAAGCGCATTGCCACAAGCTTGGCACATCCAAGAGATTCCTTGGTTCTCTCCCTCATCTTTTCAGGAGAAACAGCTAAACCGTTTTTTCCACTCTAAGCCGTTAGTTACAAAGTCATTTCTGCAGAGCTAGCTGCAAGCATTACTCCAAACAAATCAATTTGCATTTCTATAAAAAAACCCCTTAAAGTAAAAATCTTTCTTTGCAACTCACTTCAACTGTTCCTTTGCAATAGCTAAAGTTGCCTTATGATTTTTTTTAACTGAAAGATTAACACTTAAAATATAGCAATATGAGTAAATGACCACTTTATTGCACCAAAAGCTTTCATCTGATGGAAAAACAGTGGAATTTTCTGTGCATGCCTCCTCACTCCCTCCAAGTGACTTCTCACACGAGTTTCACTATACGATTCAGACAAGACAATTTTTATGCTCACAGTTGAATTTCCCTGTGGCAATATTCTACAGGATTAAAAATTATGTATGTCTGCATTACAAGTCTGAGGTAAATGCCCCAGCTGAAGCAAACAGGGGGGAATGAACGGCTGTTCTCAGCTTTACAGCAGCAGGAAACCTTGCCCATGCTGTGCCTACTTTTAAAATTGGAAAGACAAAGGATAACACACTTACCACTTGGAAATCAAAATGGTGCTCAAACTCCGATACTGGCCTTCTCTTTGGACTTAACAGAGCATATCCTGATTCCGTGTGTATTCTTACCATTTTATGAAAAGACATTACTGATACCTTAAAAATATCTTTCCTGTCTAGAAGCAGAGAGTGTTATATTTTATTCTTGCTGAATTACATCCAGTAAGCTTTGTAAGACATGCCAAATTAATAACACAATTGGGGAAAACCACTTTTGCTATTTATTTACTTTATTAGAAATCCCCAAGCAGCTTTATAGAGTTTATGGCTCACCGGGTCCTTCAAGGTCTTGGGCACATCAGTCAGGACCTATTTTTCCAGAAATGCTAAGTGGACCCATAGCTGTGCAAAATGAGAAGGAGCTTTAGTGCTTAGTTAATTGAGGCTCCTCAATCTCTTCACATCTCATTTTTCAAAAAAATTGCCTAATAATAGAGAAAATTCCTTATTACTGGAGACATTCAAATTTACATAGATGGCATGCATCATATCACATCTTGTGTGGTTTTGTCAACTGCACTCACAAAAAAATGCCTAGAAATATCAACTTCAAACTCCCCTCCTTATTTTAGTTCTCCTCACAGAAAGTATGTATTAAAAATACAATTTTGCAGACTTTTAAAAAAAGGAGAGGATAACAGTTTCCTTTTTTTTTTTCTTTCCTTTTTTTTTTTTTGAAAGAAGATTAAGCTAGAAAAAGAAAGGATGAAAGAAATGGAAATAATTAACATCAGTAGGATCATGCCATTGGCACCAGCAGAGAAAGTCACAAAGTGTCTAGTTAAGGTACTGAAAGTATCTTAAAGTTTAACAATTGGTTTTAAGAAAGGAACTGAAGATGGATGTTTGAAGTGTGTTATACTTGGGAATAGTTATCACTCCAAAAGAGAGAGGTGTAAAGGAATGAGTGAGAAAACAGATGCTAAAAATAAAAAATAGACATGCAATGTGAAGTGAAAAGTCACAAGTGAGTTGAAACCAAATCAAAAGTGTTGATGGACAGATGAGAAAAGTTACCTTTGTGCAAAGGTCAGGAAAAAAAGTTAGGAATTTGAGCAGAGAGGAAGACTGTTTCAAGTGCTCTATATTCAGGAAATCAAGAGGGAGAGGAGAATATGTTCTGGTCACAAAGAATGAGAGTAACAGACCTTGTGAAGCTGAAAAATACGAGCTACACAGAAAGAAAGGAATCAACACTGGTGCCAAAATGTGAATATAAGATTACGAGTCAAATTCCTAATGTTAATTATGAGGGATTTCAGTGAAAACCATAAGATCAGTTCTAGAGGGTCTTTTTTTTTTTTTTTTTTCCCTAGACTCATTTAAGCACGCTTTACCCCAGAGTTTTGAACTAGCTAAAAGCAGTCGTTTGGAAACTTCTGTCTGGAGTGACTGAACTCTGCATTTGTGAAACTGAAGATTGATTTTTCTGAAGCTGAGTGCCATCCCTCCTGCAGGACTTCAGTGCTGCTTAGTCAGATCAAGTGGTAGGATATCCTCGAGGAGGTACTGGAAACATGGCCAACAAGATGCTTTCCTGTTGGCCTTTCCTCTGAAATAACAGATGCTGATCGCTGCCAGAAACAGGATACCAAACAAGGTAGATTATTGACCCAAGCCAGTATGGGAATTCCTGTCTAAGTCCTATGAAGGACAGAAAAGCATAACAGTTCCCTCCCAGAGTTCCCAAATCTTCTGTGCTTTGCTTTTCCCAGCAAAGCAAAGAAGATCAGAAGGAAAGCATACGGAGATCCAAATAATAACATTAGGAAACAAAGTTTTCTAAAAATAAAAGTAATAGTTACCACATTTAATTCTGCTGTTAACAGATACTATCAAAAGAAAGAGTAGAACATGCCAAAAATGCATTGTATTAAACTTTGTGAATTTCAGTGATGACAAAACATCTATAAATGGGACACCTCTTTGTACTTCTTTGAATGGTCCTCGCTATTTCCCTCCTGAGGTAAGTGAACAAGCCAGTAGTATATCCTCAGTGAAAAGCATGTACAAAACTGCATGCTTCCAAAAATGAAGGAAAAAGATATAAAACCCCCCCCGCATTTGTTACATCATTTAGTTAAATTAGTCAGAGAACAAGGCCAAGTCACTCTCGAGAAGAATAAGATGTCAACATTTGGAATAAACTTCATTGAACTTAGTTTTGATCATCCTTGAATTCTGAAGATTTATGTTCTCCTTGGGTTTTTATAAACAAAAACAAAAAGGGCACATAAATATATAGAAACACAGAGTTCCTTAATCCTGAATGACTCAGTCTTTTGTCTTTTTTGACAGAAAGAAAGAAAATATATCAGTGCTATCCCAGAATACACTTGCTATTTTTACTACTGTTTTATTTCTAAAATAACATTAGTTTAGTCAATAGAAGTGAGCGGTGACAATCGGCACTTCATACCAGGCGTTCCGCAGAGCCACAACGAGCGGCCAACTCAAGCATCGTAGCAAAACTAGGCTTCCCTTTCCATCGTCCTTTGTTTTCTCAGAGACAACTTCCAGAGTCCATGCATTTTTCAAGACAGTCATTTTAAGAAACTCACAGATGAATATAATTATACTCTTGATTGACGTACATCAGAAACTGCCTTTCTGAAAGACTGGCCATAATCCAGTCTTTAGTCTGTCAAAGTGCCATTGAGTAAAAAAAAGCCTTTTCGGCTTGGCAAGACCCACAGGGCAAGAACCTCTATTCATTAATTTTTTTCTCCCTAAAACTGCGCTAGCGGAGCTTGCCTTAGTGAGGATCCTGGAAGAGAAAGCGTGCAGACCTCCAGTGTCTCATCCTTTGGCAAAATAGAAGCAGACAGCAGAAATCTGGAGCGTAAATCTATGACATAGTGACATGAGATTTTGGTGGTGGTTCACTTCAATAATTCATTAGTTTCCTTGTTCAGGTTCAGCAGAACATTGTTGAAGTGAAAGAAGGATTGAGTAAACAAATACCCCTGCAAGGATGTTTTCCTTGAATATTTTATGATCTCTTCTTGCGGAACTGAAAACTTTTGAATGGAAAGAGATGTGGGAGCAGCTTTGGAGTGTCAAAATCAAAATGTTTGGAATATAAGAGGCAAAGATATACCAAAGTGAGATGAGAAAAAGCTTGCAGTGTGGACTGACTCAAGTTATTTTAGTGACTTCATAGAATTCTCGTATTTAGTCCTTTCTCAGTGCCTTAGTAGGGAAAGCAGAAATCAGTTTTAACCTGTCCCAGTACCATGCACAGTGTGATTGACCTGTTACTCCTTATCATAAAAGGAAAAGAACAGGAGAAAAAGAAATTAAGGAAAACAGTGTATAAAGCAACTACCAGAAGAAAACCTTGTAGATAAGTGTAAGTAAGAGCGAATTTCCTTTCTAAAAGGAAGTACAAGAAAATTCTGTGTTTCAAAATATGCAAGAAAAAGGCACTGTAGAAATTAGCTTGCACTTTAAGACTCGGGTAGGACTGATACAGTTCATCTTCAACATACATCATTCTGTTCCTTCAAACCAAATTTGCTAAACCTATTTTATTACCTTTGTTAGCAACGTTCTGAAATAATTAATGTTAGGAGCTGACTACAGTATGAATTTGCATAAAGCACACTGCATTACAGAGCAAACCAGGAGTATAGCTGCAAAATAAGGAAGATTATTGCTTACTTAAAAGATTTATGATACAGAATGTAATTTAGAATGCTATTTTCAAGTGCTATCTCTTTCATTTTGATACAAAAAAGAACATAGGTGTTTTAGAAATAGTCATCTTAAATGTTCAAAGCGTTAAAACAGAAACCTGAGGCTAATTCTCTTTACAAAAAGTATACAGCTAGAGAGGTTTGGCATAATTGTACTAGCTCAAGGATTTATTTATTTGGATCCAAGTTACTTCACCATTTGTCTCCCCCCCCCCCCCCCCAAAGGCAGGACCACAAATATGATAAAGATCTAAATAATTACTAATACTTCTGCATATATAAATACATAAATCCTAAAGATACCATCTCAATTTATTATTTTACCAACAAACCAGCACATTTTAGGATTGAGACTAATAAGCAGCCAAATTCTTTCTCACCATGTGCTTTTGGAAAAACACACTTGTCTCTTCCAGCACCACTCAAAACTCTTTCTATTTATAACATTCAGCTGCCTGCACAGATAACTCTGTGTATAATTCTCTCTCTCCCATGATGTCCCTTCTAAATATTACTAAACTTGTATTTTCAGGAAGTTCTGTTGATTTTTTAAAAAATCAGATTAATTTAGGTCATATTACAATACTGATACAAATATCACAAAGGTCTAGAAAATCTGCTAGAGTTTTTATACATTTGTGATGGCATAACAGAAACCCAAACATGGATTGTTTTAATAATACACTCACAAAAAAGAAATTGATTATAAGCAATAGCTTATAGATCATGCACTAAATGACATAATTTGTTTCCTCATTGCATACTGTCTAGGCACAGCCCATCAGATCATATAGTAAAGTCTGTGTTCAAACATGGGATACCACGGTATTCCGCATCACCAGAGGAGCATCCTTTACTTACCAAAGTTATCGATACATGGCCATCTGTCCACGCTACTTATAACACTCATGACCCTCAGACTTGTTCTTTTAAAACATGTTATAATAGCATATAAAGACATATCCCCAGACGTAAATTTTTAAGAAACCTGAAATACCTCAATGACCTCCCCATCCAACCTGAGTCATCTTGCCTCCTATATTACATGGGAGACCTGCTTGTCAATTTATGCTTATTATTCAAGGAGAAAAGACTTAAGCATACAGACCTACTTCTTCTAACAACTAAGATACAAGGGTTTCATTGCTGTATTCAGGCTTTGCAGGTGTAAGATACTCTGTGCTATAGGAAAACTCTTCACACTTGACTCTTGTTCCCATTTTTTGACCTTTGTTGCCAAGTTTGCACTGAGCTGTTGTGTGAGTATTGACTTCACCTTTCAGATCAGGGAAAGTTTTAGTAATATCTGCGAGGGCAGCATATTCTTTCTGTAAACATACTTCATCTATTGCTGCTGAGGGAATTTGGGAAATAAAACCTACGATTATAAATCATTAGTCTTTACTCAGAGTTAGTTGACCTACCCCACTCTCAAACTGAGAGTAAATAGCTCATTAGAGGAAGGAAGAGCACAGCAGAGAAACAATGCCTCTGGGAAAAATTAAATTTCTATATCCAGCTTAGTTTCCATTTATTGTAGCCACGTGAGGATAGAAGTCATGACCCCCGGGGCAGAGGTGAATGCCTCAACATGTTCGGCCTCTCTGCAATCTCCAAATTATTCATTAGCTACAGGCTTATTTGCTGTATTATTAATGAAGTTTTGGTACAGAGGGTAGTGCCAAAGAGAGAAAGATCGTCCAGTAGTAGCTCATAGAGCATCTTTACGCTGAATAACAAAAAAGACTGATTCTTGCCAGTACTAAAGTCTCAGCTCGACCGAGGACATACTACAGAACTTTGAGTTCCAGCCTCCATCCACATACGAACAGATTGGCTTTCTCCCCTCACCTTTCCCTCCACCTGCACCCACCACACAAGATGCCCAACTTAATTTTCAAAACTGGCAGCATTTTACTTATTGTAATTTGGACATAGCAAAGTCTGTCTCCGAGGTAAAGTTAGAATTAAGATAAAGTTATCCGTCAGAAATAACAAAATACTTTCTGCTGCACTGCGGTTAGGAGACTGTTAATAACTTCTATTTCTGCTCTACTGCTGAATTAATTATGTTTCTTGGTGGCTTTCAACTAAATGTTGGCTTGACATGGCATAGCAAGTAGAAGGATTATTTCTGAATATTGATCTTCCTGACAGGAGTCTCTCAATTGCTTCTTGGAATGACAGAAAAATGCATTTCTTGACCTTTTATTTTACAAGAGAAAATAGAAGAGAAATGTAGAAAAATAGCACCTAATCTTTGTGCAAAGATTACTTTGGTAGATTTGTTCAAGCAAACACAGAGTTTCAAAAATTAGTGCAGCTGTTTCAAGTCCTGATTCTGCATTGCACTGCAGCTCACTTGAAGACGAGGACTTCAGTTGGACTGTAACCATTTGACATAATTTGCTGTGTATTTTGTCCACTCCCTTCTTGTTTTCCCTATATGATTGTAGTGTGAGTAATTAAGGCAAATTGGTGGTGTGGTACAGATTTATGCACAAAGCTACAACTTATTTATTCTGTCCAGGGGACTTTGTGATGCAACTATGATTGAAGCACTTCTCAAAATCTAGATAAAGAATTTCATTCAGCAATTAAACTACCTTCTGAAGTTTATAAATAAGAAACACCGGTTTAGCAGATTTTCAGTACGCAGAAGTATTTTGATGTTTCAGGAATGATGGAAATATTTGCAGTTAAGGGATGTTCGTATAGGAGTTTGCAATAAAAAAAGAAATCAAATCAAAGCTGTAGATTATTTTTGATTCCCCCCCCAGTAAAATTCCTGTTAAATATTTCCATTTTAATAAAGGAAATGTTCTTTTTTGAAGACAATGCCCCACCACTTCGCATTCTAGTGTCATCTGATATCACAAAGCACAGAATTTTATTCCTCTGAGGTGACACTCCCATAAAGCTGCGATATGTGCACTGTGAAAAGTTTTTCGGAGGGGGTGATGTAGCAAGTTGTCTAGACAGGCTGCTGAGAAGGATAAGGGCAAGCACCAAGAGCTCAGTCTGCTGCTGCCTCTTGGAAAAGAAAAGAGGGGCAGATACCTGTGGGGAAAGTTCCTAAATTCTTGTCCTTCTCATCATATTTGTTCCGGTGGCAAAAGAGGACAAGCTTTGCTCATCCTGTCTTAATCCCCCCACGTTCCGATGTCTAGAAAGGGACTTCATTTTATGTTGGTGACACTCAAACTACCCCCACTGCTCTTCTAACTCCCAAAGGCTCTTCCACACCTCAAGCTCTGCTAAAATAGAAAAATACAGCTGTTACCTCTGTATAAATACACTTACTACGTTGATGGTCTTGGACAGAAAATATTAAACAGTTGAAAGTATTTACTCAGTTACATCATCTTTGCCCAATAACTCTTCTTTTCCTTTCCCTGAGCACCCCGTTAGCCTAGCTGTGTTGTTTGTGCCACATGGATCAACTTATTTTGCAGGAACATGTCCTTAGTTTTTTTAACCCTTTTTAGTTCTCCAAGTTTAATACTTCATTTTGTTCCTATTATACCCTCATACAGCATATGGGTGATTTCTGATACATAAATAGACCAGCAGTAAAAATAACTTCTGAAACAGAGCAACTGTTCTCTGGAAAATAACTTTCACATCCTTTCCCCCAAAAACTCATCAGTAAAAGAAGCACAAAAAAGGCAGAAAGAAAAAAATTGTTTCTCTAGCTTTGAACCATTCTACCAAAAGTCACAGGGTCAAATCCGTGTGCTCCAGTGCATGTCTCCTTTCAGGAGAGTTTGAGTGCTCTACTGACCCCACCACCACCACTTATGCTACTAAGACCTTACTTATGGCTCATGCTTTTTAAAAAAATATATTTTTAAAGAGGTTTCTTTGTTCTTGATCAAGAGTTACTAGGACAAAACCATCTCTAGGAACATATTAGAGAATTTACATGGAGAAATGCTTCTGAGTACGATTTGTCTCACAGTTGTAAAACAAAGATTGGGAGATACAGACCATTATTCTATGTTGAAAGTTGTCAGTCATTTTCAGACTAACAAGAGATGAAGCAGAACAACATATATCAGGGATAATAAGGTTTAGACCTGCACAAATATTTACAGCTGCAATATTCAGATTAGCTTTGCTTCTAGTGAGAAGTCTGAATGGCAAATACACCGTCCCCTGGAGGAAATTTTACTCCGGCAAATACAACAGAGATCTAGTCCTGTATTTCTATATTGTGACGAGCCTGTTGCCCATTGGTGAAGACAAACTGCAGTAGCTGTGACACTGGCATTCATGCTGTCATATTGCATTAAAAATTCTTCTTTGCAGGATAAGTAGCATATAAATCAAAATAAGCTTTAATTTCTTAAAGATTACCTGGCACCTCTAAAAACCCACATTATCCGCTGTGTCTACAAGTATCATTGCTCCATTCAAACTTTCACCCGGAGTCCAGGTAATTCGAGTGGTGTGGAAACCAACCCTGGACATCGGTCTGTTCATGAAGCATTCGTCAGCCGAGCTTGGTCACGCATTTCAGGACTTCATCATTTGAAACAATGTCTCAATATTACACTGCAAGTGATAAACCCCCAAAGATTTCAATAACACTCTACGTGGGAAAAGTCTGTATTCTATACACAGAATGTTAATTTAACAATACGGTTGTATTCTAGTGTTATTAGTTTCTGCAATAAGTTCTGACATATCTGCAGATCCCAAATAAACGTGCCTCAGAATTGGTACTTGCATCAGAATTGAAAATGGAGCGATATACAGAAGGTTCAGCTTATTTATAATAACATTATTTCTCATTTAACAAGAGAGATGTAATTTAACATTTACATCATATTCCAGTAGGTTTGGTTTATGTAGGAACAAAAAAATATGGTCAATATTTTTCTGTCACAGCAACGTTTCCATTTTTCATTCCGAGAACATCAGACTGTATTTCAGGATACCACTTTGTCAGAGTATTCACTTTTCTGTATTTGCACTGTTAGGTGTTATGTTTAAAATTAACACATCAGTACGACAAGAAGAAAAGTTTTTCTTAAGTGATAATCTCTCTCTGTTGAATTCTCTGCCTTATATACAAAAAAAATCATAGTACAAGCACAGCATAATAAATTTTAAACAATAAACCTCTTGTAACACAGAGTGTGTGGACAGCAGATTGAACAGAAGAAAAAGAACATGTTCTTCTCTATTGCTGCTTTTTTTGCAGGTTCACACTAAGTACTTATGTTTTCATAGCTTATGTCCTTATACTACCATTTT
Organism: Aquila spilogaster; assembly: GCA_024606505.1. Classification (NCBI taxonomy): domain Eukaryota; kingdom Metazoa; phylum Chordata; class Aves; order Accipitriformes; family Accipitridae; genus Aquila; species Aquila spilogaster. Next base: position 29,259,663 of record JANHGO010000038.1, read on the forward strand.
TTGGTGATTTGAGTGGTTTTGGAGGAGAGGTCTTTAAATCCTCTTTTAAAAACACTGAAAAGCTAAAAAAGCATTGAGCCTAAACGTAAGATTCCCAAGGCTGCAACTGTAGAGGGTGGAGTCCTATGGGGCAGGGGAACCAACACCAGCAAACCTCAGTGCAGCACCCTCAGGTAGGATGTTGATTTCACTGAAGATTTTCATACTGTTATTGCTATCTGAAAAAAAACCCCAAATTCTAAGAGCAAAATTTCAGTTACCTCCCATAGCTCAAAGTTTTCATTTTGCTTGTGAAACAGCATTGTTGGGAAATAGTCTAGTCAGGAAGAAATAGGGTCCATCATTGTAGTACAACTAAGAGCTGTTTATTTTTATCAATAGCTGTGGCTGAGCAAGTAGAAGTTCCTTTTAGGAAAGAACTTGTGGAAGCCAAATAGGACTTGTTTACACTGTTCCATTCAGACTTCAGCCAACCCAACACTGGCAACTAAAAAGGGCTTCCTTACTTTAAAGTAAATACATCAATATAATATATATATCTCTCTCTCTCTCAAGGAAAATTTTAGAAGGCAAAAAATGAGATTGCATTTGCTTTAAGTCATCATTCATAAACCCCCCAAAATACTAAGACAATGTGTCGGCATTTATTGGATTATTCCCACGATGCAAAAACACAAACGAAGAAAATCTTCAAATTCTGACAAAACATTTGTCAAAGATGCTTACTAGCACCGTTCCTGCTTTAGGAATAGTAAACACAGTTTGCGACACATACTTGCAAGACATAATTCTTTTTAAAAGAAAACAACTATTTTTTCCAAATGGAAGAATCCCAACGAGGAGATTTGATCTTTTATTATCTTTTTCCTGCAGAACTCTGAACGGTATTGTTTCACAAACTATGCTGGTCATGCTAAAAGTTCATTTTACTCTTGATCAACTGGGTAGGCTAGAACACATTACTTTGATATTTAGGGAACATAGCAAAGTATATCACCTAGCACAGGCATAAATTCTTTAATGGCACTTCTTTGGGATAGGAGAGGTAATTTTAAAGTTATGTTATAGGATCCCAGGGGAACAGACGGACATCCGATTACTGACCTAGCAAAAACCTGCTAACACACAAAAGAAACTTTCAAAAATATATCTACTGAGAAAATTCTGTTTTACAGAAGTTAGTGAAGGCTTGACAGGAAGTAAAACTAGAAAATTTCTATTAGGGAAAGCATAAGTTAGCTGTTTTTCTTTTTCTCACAAGAGTAGATCGCATGACATCCCGACCATTAGACCATGTTAATTGTGTAGGAACTGAATTTATAAGTAAAAACAAAAAGTTCCAAAAGTTTGTTACAGAGTTAAAAATATCAAAGTTTTATTTACATATTCACCTACTTTAAATGAAAGTTGCAGTCTTCCACTGCAGGTTGGCTGTCCTGTCACAGGATAAAGTGTCATTTACCTTCAGATATTCTCTACTTGTCTTGTCTGTGCTTTGTTCCAGGGGTCATAAGCAAGTGAAAACACGATCAACATCAAATTATCCCTTGGGAGTTGTGCAAGTCAAAATACATATGTAGTCCACAAGAAATCAGAGTAGCCATTCTTAAAAGGTATTTCCTAGGTGAATGACCATCTAATACTTTAGAAGGCTTTAAGGGCGTAACTGGGGTTCCATTGATTAACTGCAATTGTGTCCCCTTGGTTATATTAAACAATCCAAGGCAGCTACAGTCTGTATTTTCCATGACTATGAACTTTCAGAGAAATTAAAGTTTCACAATGCTTATTTAACTGACATTTTTGGGGACCTATTGTAGCTAATATGTGACACCTGTCAAAATAAAAACAATCAATGAGCCACACTGGTCATAAAAAAAAAAATAATCTTACAGCATATGCAGTTCCTTCTTTACAAGCCCTGACGTGATAAAAAATACCAGAGAAAAGAGAAGAGGAGCCACAGTGCTAAGCATGACAGAGCACAACTTATATACACACTTTGTAAAGTCTAATATCAGAGCAGCTGCTGGGGCTGCTCTAACTTACACAAAACCTGTGTCATCTCCTACGGAAAGCCCGTCTTCCAGGTAATGCAAACATAAGTCTCCTGGGCTCTTCTTGCAGCAGTACCCTAAGTGCTAGAGTGTTCAGGAGACGCTGATTTTTTTTTTTAAACAGACATCTGTTCTACCCTGTGTCTAAAGCAAAAATTACTTTATGTATTACATGCATGTGACAGCAACGAATCCTGTGTTTTCCTTATTGGGTCTTACAGTTTACTTGCAACGTGTTACACGAATAAACAGACACAGATTTGAGAAAATAGTTTATATAAATGCATGCTTACCAGCTGGTGCAGAATGCGAGCAGTGAAGTTGAAAACCGTGATAACCGGCACATGATTCACCGAATTTGCTTTCCTTAAAATCTGACTTGGAATCCTTTTTGCTCTCAATCTCATCTGAAGAAAGCTTATCCAGTTCAATTATCACAGCTGACATTGTAAGACAGTTGCAGTATAACTCAAAATAAAAACAAAGCTGAGCAAAAGAAGCCACCACTTTAAGTTCAGCTTCCCCAAACTTGCAGTCCGGGGAAAAATAACTTCCTATCACCAAAAAAACAAAACAAAAAAATTTCCCCAAACTGTAATAGTGCAAAATGTTTAAGTCAATGACTGAGAAACTCTATTTCCATGACACTGTTCTTCCAGCTCTGCAGCATTTGCTAAATATTGCAGCTCTTCTCTAAGGTAGGAAACTACTACTTTAAAAAGTTCTTCTGTTCTTGTAGTGACAACAACATTATGGCATTTCTGTGTAGCTGCTACAAAAATAGCAAGGATGAGCGGCAACATCTGTATGTCCGCGAAGTTGTGGACTTACTAACTTTGTTTTAAGAGTCTAATTTACGTTTCGTTACCCACTGGTCCAGCTGGGAGGGGCTAAGCGATACCAATGGAAACAAGTGCATCCCGCACGCCAGCCCGGCGGCGAGCCTGGCAGCCGCACGGGGGAAGTTACTTGTGCCACAGTCGTGTTTCCTCGGCAAACACTCAGGTCTTTGTCTGGGATGTGTGCAGCAAGATAAATGACCACAGGCTACACCGTCCCTTGAAAACAAGTAAAATAAGAAAGAGAGAACTATTTCTTAGAGCCTTGCATTCAAAAAGCCTCTTTCTAGGGAAACCAGTGCTAGTAATATTAAGGAAAGTGATTTAATCTTTTAAGTTTTGCTTTGTTGTTTGTTTTTTTTTAAATTTAACTTTCCTTTCCTTAGATGCAAGTAAACCTCAAGAGGACTGAAGGCAAGAAAATGATCCGTTTCTTTGCAGCCTCTGCCCCAGGAGCCGGCCGAGAGCAGGCTAAGCAGTGCCAAGAGAGTCACCCACTGGCGATGGGGGGAAGCGACACGGACAGGGGATGCTCGGGGAGGCAGCCGGGCTTGGGAGGCCTGTAAATGCGCTGCCAACTCTGCATTTCCCTTCAGAACAGCAGAGCTGAGAAAGCAGGAATTGTCATTTATGGAAACGGATCGCACAAGAGTGTTTAGTAGGGAAATTGCCAAGCCTTAGCTGGAGAAAAGGCGATACGGTGATTTGTTACCTTTTAGCTCCTTATCTCTTTCTTTCCCTGCTGACATGAGTCCGGTTGAAACCGAGCTGCTGCTGATATCCTCAATAATATCTGTGCAAGCAGGGAGCAGGTGGAGATCCCATGCACTTGCACAAGAAACATATCTTCAACCAGAGCCCAGATGTTTAAAAAAAAAAAAAAAAAAAAATCAATATACCAGTGGGACACTTCCCCAAGGTAAGGGAATTTGTAAGAGGTAATTTCTAGGTGGGTTATGATCCCAGCAAGGAACCCAAGTGAGGTAACGAGGTTAATACTAATAAGTAGAGCAACATGGAAATGGGATTGGGGGTGGGGGGGGAAATAAAATCAATCACAGGGGAAGCTTTTCAAGGAAGCCAGAAATAATATATGGCAGTTGTCTGTGTTTCATTTCACTTCAATTAATGCACATCAGGGGCAGGAAGAAGATAGCTTGCTCAGTGTCACAACACTTAAAACTTTAGAATTGGTTATATATAAAAGGGAAAATAAGCAAATGTTATATTGTTTGGTAGGCAAATCCAGCACAGCTCACACCAAGAAAGGGAAAGGAAATATCAGCAAAATAGACTTGCATTGCATCCTTTTTTTAATATCCCTCTATTGCAGCTCCTCTAAAATATGTAAAGTCTAGTTATGCCATTATTGTTGGCTGAAGTAATCCAGTTGTCTCCCGAAACTTCCCCCAAATGAAAATGCTGGCTGCTAAATTTGTCAGAAATTTTACAGGAGGTAAGTCCTATCAATATATTCCAAACAAAATCCACAGCTTAACTTGCGCTTCCCCATTTATAAATATGCAAAAATGCATTTTACGTGGAGTTGTTACTTTAGTCCTGTATATCAAAACTTCTAAAGAAAGCAGAAGTTTAGTCCTCTAATGACAAAGCATCAAAAATGCCCAGAGGGACAATCATTCTTCCAACATTCAGTGTCCTAAGAACTTTACGCTATCCTTAGCTGGGTTCTTTAACTTTTCCTGGATACGTGAGCAATTTCACCTCCTGCACAAATCCGTATCTGAAGGTTTTAGGTTTCTCCAATGACATTAATCTTGATGTGGCTTAATTTAAAAAAATGAAGTAGCTCATTAGTATTGCTGCTGTTAAGTTTCCCATGTAACTCTGAATATGTAAATCAGTCAAGGGCATAAAGTCTTTAGCAGTCTGACTTTCTTCATTGGTACAAGGGATTTTGTTCCTCCTTGATTTTTGTGCATTTACACGTATAACAAGAGAGGGTACAGTTCCTTGGCAATTTAGACAATCCCCAAACTGTTCTATTCTTTATATACATTACGTAGTGTATGCAAAAACCCTGAAATGCCAACCAACTCTACTGAAGGGCAAGGGTCATCCTTTAAAGTGGAGAAGATGACAACATTGTAAAGAATTATACTCTTTTTTTATTTATTTTTCATTTCCAACTCTGTAGAAAGCAATGTCTCAGTCGTGATATATGCTAATCCATGCTTTCTGTTAGTGGTCAGGGGAAGACCTGAAAGGCAGTAAATGCCTGTAGACCTTTCCCTCATGCCAAAGCAAACCAGAGGTGCAGGGCCTAACGCTGCATCTGCTTTCATCTTGCGGAGCTAAGCCAGCCTGGGAGCAGCTGAAGCTCTGTTTCATTTGGC
>JANHGO010000038.1:29265015-29285028 GCA_024606505.1 Aquila spilogaster
GGGCCTAACGCTGCATCTGCTTTCATCTTGCGGAGCTAAGCCAGCCTGGGAGCAGCTGAAGCTCTGTTTCATTTGGCACCTTCATTTGGCTTTTCTTTGTGTCCTTTTTCCTCTTCTCAAATAGATGTCAAACCTGGGAACGAGAGCTATTTTGTGGTTTTAATAGCTTTTTATTTGTCAAGTGGTTTTGAGTTCTATTTCTTCCTGCCTTCTCTATCAAAGACAGCCACTTTTGGCAAGATCTGAGCAATATTTTTGTAAGTATTGTGGGAACATAAGTCATTTTCAGAACTTTATTTAGGTGTCTAGAGACACGTATACAGGTACCTAACCAAACCAAAAGCACCAGAACCTGCTATTCCTCCAAACTCTGTCTAAACTATTTGACTACTATCATAAAGCTGCTCTGTAAACAATAATTACTTTCAATAAATCTGGTCATTAGACACTTACGTACATTTTAAAATGATTTTCAATTGTGTCATGCTTCTAAATATCTGCCATATTTGAAATTATGGCTGTCTCTCCAAAGTATCAATATTTGCATGTTGTGAAACGTACCTGAAACTTATACCACTGAATTTTTTCAGAGATAAGAAATTTAAAGATGCTAAGCCATTCAGCTTTTATGACTCCAAACTATGTTAAATTTAATTCATAGAGTCCAGTCATAAATACTTCATTCTCAAAAAGAAAAAAAATGAAAGAGTTTAATGTCAAACTGAATTTTCCAACTTGCATGAAAAAGTAGAATATAATTTTCAGGGTTTTGAGGCGGGGGGGGGGTTGTGAGTTATTTTGTTTAATACGAGTGTCTTCTTATACTGTAAGAAGGGTTAATATCATTTTCCCTTTGTCCAACACATCAGTGTTTGGGAATTCATGTAATGGAAGCCCCAAGCTTAATGGCCTCCTCTGCTTAGACTGAGTTGTGTCCATTCCCAGGGACTGCTCTAAAATATGATCACCCTGTTGGGGAATGGATGTGGTATGCTGAACCTTTCTTGTCATAATCGTTTGAACTACAGATAAACAAATGTTGAAAACAAAGGAGCAGGAGATAGTGCCTTCCCAGAACAGGGCTGAAAATAACACAGGATTGAATTTATTCTCTTTTGCTGGGATCCAATTAATATTTGCTTATGTTACAAGGCGGAAAGGCTCCAACAGTTAAGAATATGGGAAACAGCCTACAGATTTTGTTGTGTGGCATCTGCTCAGAAGTGCAATATCTTCATTTGAATACATACTCAGCACCAGGGAGGAAGTAAATGTAAATGTAGGACCTCTCACCTCTCATATAACTGTTAATCGTAACCGACTATATGTTTCAGCACACAAACTTTACTCAAACAGCAATTTGCAAGGTCTTAGCAGTAAAGACAAACTTGATTAAGGTCAACAGACAAAAGAGCAGAGGCTTCAGCTCACTCAAACGTAAGAATGGGATCTGCCTGCACGTTTTCAGGAGGGAAAAAACCAAGGTGTGCGAGAGAAACTTTAAGACACGTATTTATAATCTCCATGAATTTCTGTCTCATTCCTAGACACAGTTGTTGGCGCAACCTGGAACTATGAAAAGGAGAGAAGAAAAAAGCTTCAGAATTCCCACCAAAAAAATCTAAATAGATGAAGTATAAAAAAAGTCAAGACCTTGTTCCTAGGTTAGACATCTATCGTCCTCATGAACAGTTTCAGTCACACAGACAGTAACGACCCACCACACCAAAAGTAAGAGTGAATTTCTGGATCCTTTGCTCTGCATAAGAGAAAAGAAGAAAAAAAAAAAAAAAAAAAAAAAAAGAGACCTGACCCAAAATGTCATTGCCTAGTTGTCTCCTTCCCAGAGCTCTTGCTAAGAACTTCAAGAGAGGCAGAAAGCTGAATGAAAATAGGTGAGGGAGACACAGAAATATTTGGCCTATTCGCTACTTACTGAAGAAGCTGTGCAACCCAGGGCGAACCTAACCGGACTTTCTGAAGTCTGTTAGCTTTGTGCAAATAGGTTCCCCACACAATAGACAAGATTTCATGTGTAGCAAAGATTATGCAAGAGTTTTCCCAGGGTTGTTTTTTCATAGCAGTTAACACAAAGCCAGCTATTACTGGCTGGCTATCTAAATCAGGATTTTCCCGAATACCCAACTACTCAGTAGGGCTCCAACAGTAATTCGAGTGCTTATCCTTTACTTGCTCAGTAAAACAGTGACAGTTTCAGAAAAGTACAGGTCAACGGATATTTCCTTCTTTCACACAGAGAAATCTACCTATCACATTGATTTACTTTAGTCTCCAAGCCTGATTAGACTATATCAACTTAGGAAGGCTAAATAATTGCTTACCATGTAAAAACGTAGGATTTCCTTGCTCCACAGCAAAACATGGGGTCTCTAGAACAAAACCTAAGGCACATCTGAATATCTGTGGTTTCAAAAACATTGGTATTATTCCGCAAGCAAGAAGTAAAAAACTGTACGTACATACATACAGAAGGAATTTGATCCACACACAAGAAATGAACAATTCCTGTCTTACCTAATAGGAAAAGAGAGACCATAAAGACATTATACTGTAATAAACCAAGATAGTTTTTAAATAGCAAAAAATGTTTATACGTTAGCACACCTTTTGATGGTGGCTTTTATATTAGCTGAAGAGTTACCCATTTAGATTTCAACAGAGGCAGTCACTTGTATTATACAAAGAGGTAAGGAAGGAAAGGCCGTCTATCTTTTGTAAGCAACCCAGGAACACCTCAGACTGTTAAATCAATGCAGGCACAACTGGAATTTGATTATTTTACTATATAATCTCTCTCATTTTAGAGCTGGTAGAAAAGTGAGGCAATTTTGGCTACATTCTGCTGATAAATTAACACACTTGAGTATGTTTTGCAAATAGCTTCCCCAGCAATATTGAATAATCAATCTTGAAAACATAGTTTTATACCTTTCATTTTCTTATTTAGTGTTGTTGGGAGGAAATAATTTTTAATTTTGAATTAACTGTCCCGTAACAATTTAAAATTCCCTTTAGAATTTACTGCAAATCGTTCCCTTTTTTTAACATTACTTGCAGGACTCAATAAAGTCTTATCTTAAAATAAGACAGTGACAATCACTCTCTCTGGGGAATAAGAAACAAAACCATTAAAGTAAACAGACAGCACACTCCATCACCAAACTTTACCAAGTGAAACAGGAAAATAATTTGGGAAATTCAATTAATAGAGGCAGATTTAATGAGCTGCAGTGCAAAAATCTCGGAGCTGTTTAATCTTAAGATTTCCTAGTTGCATGAATACATTATCTAAAGATAATTTAAACCAATCTAACTTTTCCGTATAGTTATCTTACCAACAAATATACATACACACACAAAATCAAACGAAAACATACTCTGTCATTACAGTGCAAAGAAACATAGCTTATAACCCCGAGTCTTTAAAACGTCTATTTTGGCTTAAGAGTCTACTACTGCCATTTATTTTGTCCCCCAGGCAACATCTGTACTTTTCAAATTGTATTTCATTTGTATTTTTAATATGCCGAATCCATCCAGCAAAATGGATTAGCAGTTTGTTAATAACAGTGAGATTTAACATTAGGCACTTGACATTACAGAATTACTAATAAGGACGTAACCATTCCATATTATTATTATTTTATTCAGAAGAAATACATTCCATTATTTTTTTTTTCAGAAGGGCAAGAGGACACTGCTACTTAAGACCTACCGACATCAGAAAGCTAAAGATATGCACAGAACAACCTCTTTTACACCAGCAATATTTGTCTGTTAAGTATTTTTCAGGGCTATCTGAAAAAATATTTCACAAACCCAGGAACACGAGAAAGGCAGCCCATAATCGCCAGGTCTCCCTGTATATATAGATGAATTTACTGCGGTATCAGATACTTACATAGGTAAGAGACTGTTTGTGTAATACACTGGAAGGCTTTCGCTTTGTTAGGCATAAAGTGCATTTGCAATTGCTAACATATAATAAAATCTTGATGTGGCTAAAGCAATGCGCTGTTTCCACCAATAAGATGTTGCTTGTACCCTAAAGTAAAGGCTAGAAAGCCAATAGTAAAGGCAAAATGTCTTACCCGTTAAGGAAGCAGTTCCTCTTCCAATCATTCCCTAACCACCTAACAAGATGATTTTTGAACTTTATGGCATGTTACAACGGCTTTCTCCATATACCTGTAATCACTCTTACTTAGAGATGAAGAAATGAAACAGAAAAGGATTAACCCCAAGGAAACCAGTGGCAAGGTCCAAGACCAAAAGTTGCAAGGCAATTACTTCTCTCGAGTTTCCTCTATGACGCTTGACAAGCTACATCCTTAGAGACTTAAGCCAGGTTTTTTTTCCCCACTAATGAGCTAGTTCAACACAGATTCTAATGAAACCAAGTTTAAACTCAAAGCATTATTATGGTTGTTAAATTCAGCTAGAAATTTTTAAATCTAGATTTAGAAAATTAAATACCATTAAAGATATTGATGTGTACAGTGAAATGCTTTGGAGTTTGAAGATACTCCTGTGATAGTTCAAACCTCACCCACACCAGCGTCAGACTATTGCACACATAATCCAACCCAACCTCTCCAGTGATTTAATCAGTCTAGAGCAATTCAGTTATTTACAGACAGAAATGTAGATGTGGGGCAGGTTCACCAAGACTAAGCTGTCACATTTCAAATCGCACTGACAACAAAACTGAGACTTGGCTAAATATGGGAAAGTTCCACTTGTTTGCATTTCATAGAAATTTCAAGATAAAAGGATCAAATCAGTCATCCAGATTCACGTTTATTCTTATGTACAAACCTGGCAAAAGCTCCAAGGATAAACAATATGGTTTTCATGAATGGCAAGTTTTCTACCAGTCTGGTATTTTAACAGTTCTGGGCATGAGATGTTTTGTTAGGATACCTACACACGCATCTCAAAAAACCTAGAAGCTTGACTAGTATAAAAAAGCTCCAATGAAACAGGATAAAGTGAATTTTTACCTGAAGCCTTTTTCTTTCATGAGAAGAACTATCGTAATACAACCACATAAAAACTTTACCCGAGTATTTTTGAGACTGTACACAAGAATTTTCTTTTGACTTAGTAAATTACCTCCTTGCAAGCAAAACAAAGCATCAGGAATATTATTTCTATTATCTCATTTATAACAAAAAAGATACTTCCTCATTATGATTCTTATTTTATGTATACAAGATGCTGTACTTGAGACAAAATCTACAGCTGCCTAAGTTCATTAAAAAAATTCTAGAAAGATCACCTGTTAAGGAATTTGACATGTGGAAGTATAACATACTAAGTACTCCCTAGGCAGCAGGAAATTAAGCAAAATCCTCAAACCTTCAATTATCAGTTACTTCTAAAAAACAAGATACCGCATCGTAAAATGCAGTACTTTTTCCTTACCGACAATTACAGCGAATATTACTCAAAGCACTAAGTCATGCAACCATTATTGTAATTCAGTATATTCTCGCAAGACTCAGATTTGTATTTACTCTCAGATTACTAGAAGTCACTTTTAATCCTTTAAAAATTCACATGGAAAATCTTTTAGATGCACAGTATTTCCTTGGTGCCAAGCAACAACTGTAAGCACGTTTAGTGTATGAATTATAGACTCAGTGAATTAATTTGAACTAGACACTAGGTGTCTGACTCGCTTCATGGTAGGATATACTTGTTGCTAAACAGAGAGGAAATCAAAATGATCAGAGAGCAATTTACCCTGAAAGAAAACATTTTTTTTCCCCCACATATATATGAAAACATACATCGTGTGGCTTTATCTCTTAGTAACAGCAAAGCCTACAGTACGTGTGTCTGAATCCTTTTGGGCAACATGAAGGAGATGGGGAAAGAAACCATGCAATTTCATATAACTGATCATAGCTGCCCCTCTACGGAGAGCTTAGTGCTAGCCAAAAGTAAATGTCAGAGTGAGGCCTGGCATTTCAGAGATGTTCTCACAAGTCCCAAAGTGTAGGAATAGCAATTCCATATTAGCCTTTTTTATTTTTTTTTTTTTTTTTGGAGCCCTTGTATTGAAAAAGCTATTGCAGTGCCAGCAATTTTGTCTTTTTTGTCCCTTTCTTTCATGCTTCATTACCCTAGCTGCCTCTGCTGTTGATATCCTTCTGTAAATGAAAGTATACAAAACAAATGGTACAACAATTCCCCCAACAGCAGGTTCTCCTTCAGAGAAAGGACTGAATGACTGGTTAATTAACTGAATGTGGTATTATTCAATAATTCCACTGAAACATACCATGGCTCGTCTAAAGAAAAGGACAATCATCTACTTTCACATCTCCACAAAATTAGTTGGTTGATATCAAGAGAAAGTGATCATTCTAACAAATCTTTTGGCCAGAGTTTTATAATTTCAAACTTAATCACAATGGGTGATTAAGTCCTAAGTTTAGCCCTGACAAATATTACTGTATGTACATACATTCATAATTTTTTTTTCCTCACATGCCCAAAAAAACACCTCTGTGTTGTACATGACCAGTGTAATTTCTTTCAGAAATGTCAGTTAAAGTCTAGGCAGTTCCAGCATGGATGAAAAGAGTTCAAGGTCATCTTTAATACTTTTACTATTTTACATCTTCAGAGTTAGCTTTGATGAGATTTAAATCTCGCTGAAATTATCTTATTAGAACTCTTTCAGGACAACTCACACATTTTGTTTGGTATAACACCTATCAAGTTCAGAATTAATTGAACTAATTTTGAAAAAGGGTGGGTGGAAAAGAAATCCACAGAATAGGAGAAAACACTGAAATTCTTGAGATACTGTTTTCAAAAGCCATTGCAGGACAAAAGTTATTTCCTAATTCAACATGTCCTAGACAACTGATAAAATAAACCCTGAGGTCAAGATCTGCTTTCAGAAGTGCTTGAGCCCAAATTTACAGTAGACAGTTTTGTACCAAATTTATTTTCAAAACTCGTCCGTCCATAACCCTTATAGACCTGGGAATCGATGTGTGTTGCCTGCCTGCAGCCCTTTGGACACAAGAGACGGGTCTGGGCAACACCTCCAGAGCCCACAGCAGAGCTCCAACGGTAGAACCAAGATCCATCCTGAAAGGAGAAGGCAGGACCTCCGTGTCCCAAGGTTTCCCTTTCTCTCAGCAGGAAACAATGCTGTAGCAGCCACCTTGGACAGGCAGCTAGAGCTTGAGAGTTTCACGTAAAGGTGTGAGGGAAAGATCAAAAGCTTCAGAAAGACTGCCAGACCGAATCACCTTTATTTCTCCTCCTCACACATACCTTTTTTTTTTTTTTTTTTTTTTTTTTTTTAAATACTGACTTCAAGAATTACAATAATAGTAAGGCTCTTTTGAAGTGAAAAAGTGAAAGTGATTTGAATAACACATTTTCAACACCCCCTAGTACCACACACTGATATTCTAAAGTCTGGTCAAAACCCCCCCTTACTCTGCCCTTGTATTATCCCTATAGTTTTGATGAGAATCCCTTTGACAGCAGGCACAGATACCACACTGGAAAAAAAAAAAAAGGTATCCTGCTTTTGGCTGCGATAGAGTTAATTTTCTTTCTAGTAGGGGTTATAGTGCTATGTTTTGGATTTAGGACGAGAAGAATGTTGATAACACACTGACATTTTTAGTTGTTGCTAAGTAGTATTTATACTAAGTCAAGGATTTTCCAGCTTCTCATGCCCAGCCAGCGAGGAGGCTGGAGGGGCACGAGGAGTTGGGAGGGGACACAGCCAGGACAGCTGACCCCAACTGGCCAAGGGATATTCCAGACCATAGGACGTCATGCCCAGTATATGAACTGGGAGGAGTTGGCGGCGGGGGGTGGGCAGATCACTGCTCAGGAACTAACTGGTCATCAGTCGGCAAGTGGTGAGCAATTGCATTGTGCATCACTTGTTCTTTATATTCCAATTCTTTTATTATCATTGTCATTTTACTATTATCATCATCATTATTTTCTTCCTTTCTATCCTGTTAAACTGTTCTTATCTCAACCCACAAGTTTTATTCCACCCCCCACCCCGATTCTCCTCCCCATCTCACTGGGGCGGGGGGAGTGAGTGAGCGGCTGCGTGGTGCTTAGTTGCTGGCTGGGGTTAAACCACAACATAAGGCCAGATTCCTCCATTCTCACTCATATTCCACAGAATATTAGGGGATATTAAAAGTGAACTACAAAAGAAAATTGAGCCAACAGTGGAGGGTGTGCTCTTATCACCAACTTGATTGCTCCCTTTCATACAATGCTGTTAGCTCCCATAAGGGAGATAAATTATCTAATCACAGAAGAGAAGAGATGCCTTGTGTACAAGCAAAATCAAACAATAAGACCCACAGATTTAGAAGTTCAGTGTACCTGAGATCTTTATTAAGCAAAGGAGATACAAGATAGATTTTAGTGACATACAAGTCTTCAGAAAATAAGAGAAAAAGGTAAGCATTTCAGGAAGCAGAAAGACACCTACAAATAGCATCAACCCTCATTGTCAACGTTAGCGAAGGGAACAGAACATTTTTCATGGCAGAGCTATAGAGGTAGAGAAGGTTATAAAGCAAAAAAGGTATTATGTGCTGAAGTTAGGGTTATTCATTTGTATGAGAAAGGGAAAAGCTTTCAGGAACACAAAAACTGCATAGCTTGTGAGGGAAAGAATCAAAACAAACCTAACTGCTATGAATCCTGTCATATTTATTGAAAACTGCCCCAGGCATTTTGTATATGCTTAGCTAACCCCGTTCAGTGATAACGGCCTCCAAGGCAATCACAGACTTGAAACGGAAAGACTTCAAAAACCCAGCCAATACCTAAGGAACTTAAGTTTCAGTTTTTGAAACTTAGACCACTCAGTTGCCTCCCAAGAGGATCATTGCTACTGTTGAAAACTGTTTCAGAGCCACATCTTTATTTCTGCAGCCAAGGGAACAGAAAGTGGAGTTTGACAGGTTAGTGTCAAACAGGGATGTTATGAACCACCCAAGTCATCAAGTCTAGTCCCCCGTGGTCACGGGCAGACATTCAATTCCCAGTTTTCAGAGAAAGGCAGAGTAAAATAATAATTGTGGAACCGTATATTATATCACATATCAAAGGATAAGCCTTTCTTGATTCCTACAGGGCAAAAAATAATCGTAGAATTACATGGTGCAAGCAAGTGCAGCCTGATCCTTTCACAACCTTTTGAAGATATCAGGGAATCATACTCAAATTTAATTTTCTCCATAAGTTCATCTATTTTGTTTTTTTTTTCCTCATGAAGTTACCTAACTCCTTCTCTGCATAGCTTGTACTCTGCCTCCAGTCCCACCTGAAATATTATTCAGCTACTTGAAAATTTAGGAGACTTTTAAACGGTATGATGAACAACTTCAGAGTATTTAGTCTTATGGCGCTAGTCTTCCTTAGCGTAAAGAGAGAAGAATTACTTGTAGTATACATTTTTAATTAGCTTGCAAAACAATCTTCATTTTATTAACCCAAGACAAATAGCCAACTACTTTGATTTTATATTTGTTCTCTTCACTTCCATCAATAGTTTCAGTTTGCGTACAATTATCTTGAAAAATTTTAACGAGGCTGTACAGCATTTCAAATCAGATCCTGCATATCCTCAAACAGCGGCACTAACACTTCCCTCTTTCCAACAGAAATACCTTGCTTGATGTCCTCTAAAATCACATTAGCAGCTGAAAGTTATCCTTTGATTAGCTTCATTCTAATTCCTATTAGCCTGGTGACAAAGTCACACAACATGAGATGATTAGTTCCTCCTCAGCACTATAAATATTCCCAACATGTATTTTGTCCACAGATTTCACGTACATGTACCCATTTCCTACTCTCAGGTCACTAATGAACATTAAGTAGCAAAGAATATCACTGATTATTTCTCTCAAGGTTTTAGTGTAACCCGTTGTAGTTTCCTGTCCAACCAAATCTTTATTCTCTTTGCATTAACCCCCTTTATCTCCACTTTGAACAATAATTTCCTATAGGGAATGGCATCAAATTTTCTTGAATTGCAACACTGCATTTCTTGTTTATAAGAATGGAGTTACAAAAAAACCCACAAGGTAGTCACTGTTTCCCTTTTGATAAAACGGGGCTATAATTGAATCCCACTTTCTCTTCATTTCTACGTGTGTAATGATTCTTTGCTTCAAAGCGCATTCTAATTTTTGAATTTTCGCACAGCATTGAGGTGGATCACCTCTCCCTTCTCTTCCCCCATTCTTGAACATAGTTACAAGGCTATATATTATCTAGCCAGAATGCCGAGTCCAATTCTACAGATTAACTAGAAATCTTTTCTTTTGGATTTGTGACACTATAAATTTTTAGTCTTAGATAATTAATAAGACCTCCTGATATTGTCACAGTACAGTAACTATGCCCCATACTACCCAGCTGTAACTGTAGACCTATATTGTGCTTGGATTACAAGAATTTAGTTGCCGAAACCAAATTACCGGCTTTTGCCGGGCCAGGTAGGTGGTGTAGCCAGGACACCCTGTAGCTGCTGCCCTGGGAAGTCTGGACCTTCCTCTAAACCTCTGCCCTGGGTGAGCATCCTCCCAGGCAATGGGGTGCAGAAGCTGCAGCAACACAACCACTGCTAAGAAATAACAGATCCTCATAGTCCCGCAGCGATACATACCTCTGCTCGCTTATGGTAGCCTTTAGTCTGATACTATCTGTAGACTCACTTAAGCTTATTGCCACAGTAAGGGCAGAAGATACAAATAAGGTTTTGGGAGGACATCGCTGCATGCCACCAAGCCCCCACCACTTTCCTCCTCTCTGTAGGAAAATTGCTTTCCTCCAAGGCAGAACACAACAGATAAGGACTAGGGATGCATGCTGGAAAACTGGGAATTATACCCTAACTGCTTATTTAAATAACGAAAGCTACCTTAGTAACCTGGGGAACAATCTACCAAGTGACAGAATTTTGTAATTTGTTTTTTTTTCAGAATCTGTAAAAAAGCCACAGATTTTGTTTTTTTTCCAGAGCTGGGTTTAGTATGAGGATTATCACAATGTTGGATCAAGAGGGACAAATATGGAAGAAAAATTTGAAAGCACAAGTAGTTACATGGATAGATCTACCCCAATTATATGCAATGAAAATTTTGCCTTACTTTTTCTAGTATTAAGTCAGCAAAATCCCATTTGTTCAGTCTACTGAAGTACATGCAGTTGCTACAAAGCGAAAGTTAACATTCAATCTGTTTTCCCTTCCTTCATAAGTAACAAAAGAAGAACTCGGATAGGAAAGAATCTTCTACTGCTCTCTTGCCCCTTCCACCCACCCAAGAAAAGTCAACAAGAAAAGTCAATGTTAACAAAAAGTTGTGGGGGGGGGGGGTTTGGGGAGGGTGGTGAGGGATTGGGGTGTTTTGGTTTGGGTTGGGTTTTTTTTGTTGTTGTTGGCTTCCCTCTCCCCCCCCCCGCCAAAAAAGGTAGAAGTCTAGCTTTTAGTGAAAGAACTCTAAGCTAATCATCATTTATAAAGCACCTGCATTTTTCAGACTTTACTTTGTTATCTATACCAATACATCCAATTTTGGCAATTTCTAGGACTTCATAAATTTTGACCATGTTGTGAAAGATGAGACACATGATTTCCCTCTGAAGAAAAAAAAATTAATCCTAAAGAATTCAAGGAATTTGACTTATTCCTGATCTGTAAAATCTTTAAATGGATAGTTGTGTTCAAATCTGCATTAGTGTTAAACATACGCTTAGGCACAGTTCTAGTTTCCCTCTAACTGTAATAAAAGGGAAAAAAAAAAATCAGCAAGATCTGTGTATTTGAGGGCAGAAAAGAGAACAACTTCACAAACATGTTTGTGAATTAAGAATACTCCTCTACTGCATTCCTCTAAAAAATTCTACTAGACGATATGTTTGTTTATTGTGTCTATTCTTGCTCTAGAATATGCTGCATTCTTGTTTGAGGAGGTTGTGGAGCCTATCAGTGACTGCATTGGCTTAGATAGCCACTTCCAGTGCAAAGAAACACAGTGAAGCATCTGCAAAGAAATTGGAAAATTCCATACTGTTTAATCCTTAAAAGAATGAAAGATGAAACCAGCCTATAAATTTTTCCACAAGCAACCAACATTGCTGGAGGTATACAAACCATGTGGAAAATTAGTAAGTTAGGTCTTAGTCCAAATTTAACCTTGTTGGTTTATCTGGTTGTTTAAGCAATCAAAACAGATTATTATGCTGCTGCTTCTCCCTTTTTTTATTCCCCACTTTGTAGATATTTTTGGTTTAATTCATCTTTGGTTTGTCCCCTCTTTTAAAGGTTAAATTGCTCATCTTTAATCACCTACTTTTCAAATATCTTTTGCTATCTATCACCATTATTTGCCATTTTCAGTATCTGAGATGTTTCACGTAGGACACAGAGGGCATAAATCAATTTTCTAAATTTGAACTTAAAAATAGTTAATACTTCAAAAACATTTTAATAGCTTGTCACTTGTGACTCATCTGAATTTATAAAACAGCCATGATTTTATGCTAAAATTGTAAGTGTGGTGTTGCTAATGCCAGTGCAGAAATAACAAAAAATCATCCCCATTCATCCAAATCATCCTGACTCATTCTAATGGACGATGACTACTTGTATCAAAAATAGGAGTTATTGGCTATACAGCCATTATCATTTATTACTACTGATCACTGCGTTAACACACTGATTATAGGCCCAGAAGTTTGCCTTCAGTATTTGGTGGGTGCATTTTTTCTAAAACTATTCCTTAGGTTACTTAGTTTATAGCATACAAAAACCTTATTATTATTTCCTCATTCATGATTAGATTACTTTTTTGAAGCTGTAGAGTTAAATTTTTACACTGAAGAGAGGTGTACACCAGAAGAGACACAATGAATGCGTACATGCACATACTACACTCTTTCTACAAGGGCAGTAGAAAAAATAAACATAAATACTAGATTTTTTTTTTTTTTTTTTTTTTTTTTTTTAGTCCCTCATGTTGCTTTAGTAGTTTAACTTAGTCTGAATTCTGGTCATAACTGAATATATTAATTATTCTGACTCGTAAAATTCAAGAGTAAGAAACATTGAGGACTGAGGCATGGGGTTTTTTTTAATAATCAAAACTATTTGTACATTGTGCAAGCGAATAAGAAAAGGTAGAAAATCTATTTTGCTTTTTTCCTTATTTTGTTTATGAGCAACACCAACTGCAGCAAAGTCTAAGTATATGATTGCATTCTGTTCCCCTTCCCTACTAAACCTTTTGTTTACTTCAAGGCTTGATAGAGTCAATCCATTGCTACCGGCACGTGCTACATACTAAGGATGAGTAGATTCTGCAGACTTCCTCTGCAGTTAATTGTCATGGTGTAAGTCTGCATTTCATTAAAATCTTATCTTTCCTGAAGAGTGATTTAAATTAAGGCACTTGATCATATAACACCAAATTAGAACCCTAAAAAAAAAAAAAAATCAAGGCCTGAGGAATGCCTGATTTGTGGCTCCCCACCATGGCTGCATCATTAAACTAACTGCCACATTGTGACTGTACACAATGTGTAGTACACATTCACAGTGAAGTACACAGGAGCAAGCTGAAGATGTCCTGGGTTACAACATTAGAAAGTTAAAGTGGTAAGTGAATGTCTCGAGTTGTTTCGGTTCGCTTTGATATCTCTGCTCAAAGCATACTCAGGTGAAGCTATTTCTTGGAAAGCAAACTGGAACCTATTTCCACTGGTTTCCATTTCTCTACAGATGGGATGATTTTTCCACCTAAACAATTTTGTTTTGCCTGTATCATTTCGCAGTACAATATAAACACAGAAAATAGCAGAAGAAAAATACCTTCTAATTTACATTACACATTCTTTAATTTGTACTTATTTGAAGCATACCAAGAGAGTATATTTAGTATACCGATATGCCTAGATTTCACGCCTCGCTCATTCCACACACGAGTTCACAAAATTGAGCATATTCTATTTTTCTCAGTAGCACCGATCTCAGCATAATTACCTCAGACCACAGACCGTTCTTACGCAACACAGTCCCTCCATTGAAAGAGTTTGAAATCCATCTTTAGTAATAGTCCAGGAACATTCTCCTTCACAACACCTCTTAAAGTAACATTAAACAGCCCAACACGATAATACCTTCATTTGAAGAGGGTGGCTGTTACTTTGGTCTCCACTCTGACATACTTCAGTTCTCTCTCATCTTACCTGCTGTCACGTGTATTCAGTACAGACTTTTAACAAGGTTCTCACCCCCGCCTCTCTTCCTCACCCTGACTTTGCTTTTTCGTAGCCTCTCTCTTATAATCCCTTTGTCATTATCACCATGCTCTTGTCATAAAATCTTATTCGCGCTTCTTTTATTAACAAGTAATTTTACTTTGAAATGCAATTTTTTTTCTTCATTAGACATTCAGTGAAAATAAATCTGATGCATTTACAGGTATTTCTGGAGGTTCTGTTACCTCAGAACAATGCACAAGACAACCCTCGCTTTAGAAAGCCTGTCAATCATTTTGTATTACACTCAGCACCATGGTATCTAAAGGCTTCCTTTTACACACCAACTGTAGACATTACAAATGTACCAAGAGACAAAGAGGTATAAATTGAAATTGTTTTGACAGAAAAATGAATACTGAAGCTCAACATTTTCTCACTACAAAGACTATTTTGTGAAAACACTCCAATATTTTCTGAAAATGGGATTTCTTTTTGCAAGTGCTATTTATCAGTCTTTGTTTGGTGTATTAAAGTCCCTATCATCCTCTTTGGGACAGATTCCCCATGCAAAATATTTACTTTTTTGTGAAGTAGGGCTTGAGAGTCCCATGCAAAGATAATACTAGTGCACTCCAAAACAAACTAAACACTTGATTCTTACTAGAAAAAAAAAATAGTAGTTTCAGCAAGAATATAGATACCTACTTTTTAGGGACTACTTAACAAAATGATAGCTCTTAATTAGATTTAAAGTTATAGTTATACTTCAAGTCCTAATAGACCTCTCATGAGATGTAACAACAGATTCCACTGGGAGAATCCAGAGTACAACTCTCAGTAAACTCACCAAGACAAGAAAATGTTGTTTCATAATTCCGGTAGACACATTATCTTGTATACTATTAATTAGCCTGTATCACATTTTTCAAATTACAAGAGTGATTGATTCATCAAGAAATCACCATGATTTTCATTACAGACATCATCATCATCATCTGGTAGCATGCTTTTCGCTCCCAAGATGATCACACAACTCTCTTGGGGGACATCTAAATCCTTAGAAAAGTCAGCCCATGTCAAAGGGAAGTCTTTTGGAAGACATATATAAATAAGAATCAAAGTACCTATCTTTCAGGTACCTTTAACCCTCTACTGCTGCCTCAAAGCCTGTAGTATTTCTCCTACTTGTCTTAATTTTTTTAGAAAATAATGATAAGAGACAATCAAAAAATCCCAGGAACCCTGATTTAGACTTCTCACTCTAGATTCAATACAAGAACGCAATTAAGCATTTCAGATTCAGTACCCTAAACCCAATTCGATGGTCTAGTGATGAAGTTATATACCTATGTCTTCTCTCAACAATTTTTTTTTTTTTGGGCGGGGAAGGGTGTGTCAAAGTAAGAAAGAACTGGATAAAGGTTACAACATTTTTCCTCTTCATACATCCTTGCCTAGAGGGAGTACAAATGTCACCAAGCAGTTGGACGTCACCAGGCAGCTACGCATTTTCTATTACAACAGTTTACGGTGGTGCATAGGAGCGGGCTTAGTCTTGGGACAGGGTCTAGGATGCTGGTGCTGCACTGAAAGCCCAAGCCCCACATCCCGCTCCTTCTCCCTGTCCCCACCAATGAGCTGGGAGAGGGTCTGCAGCAGAGTCCTGCTCCCTCCTCCCAGCACATCCCACTTCTCCCAGATCCTGTCCAACACCAAGGCACAGCTGCAGCACCGGTGTTACCTCGTCCCCATTTTGCACTTAGGGGGACAAAATGGCTCTGGGAAGTCTCTTCCCTACCCCAGACCACCAGTCTGCAGCGGTCAGTTTGGGATAGTTTGCTTTCACTAGATCACAGAACGGTTGAGGCTGGAAGGTATCTCTAGAGGTCACCTGGTCCAATCTCCCAGAGCCAATTGCCCACCACTGTGCCCAGCCAGCTTTTAAATAGCTCCAAGGATGGAGAATCCACAGCCACTCTGGGTAAATCTGTTTAACTCTTTGTGCTCCCATTTCAGCCGTGCCACAGTGATCCAGCTGTACACAAAACAGTATCAATTATTCATGAATAGAGTAAATAAGCTAGGGATTTGTGAATCATTGCATCACCTTTTTATAGTTTGCTCAAAAATGTGATACAAAAACCCCCACCATACTATCTTAGATAGCAAGCACTCTACGCACGGGACTGCTAAACTGCAACAAAACAAAGTTATTTGAGCCATGGGAGCAATTTGTTGCTTTATACACTCAAAGCTGAATATAATTATCTCATAAATAACTAAAATGAACCAAGAAGCAGTGACAGGCCCGAGAGTAAGATTTGTGTTGTTTGAAATGTTGGCATTGAATGCAGAACTTAAAGAAATTTGCTTTCTTTGGCACATTAGTTCATCCTGGTGGCTTTTCACACACTCCACCGCAAACATCCTGCCCAGGCACACTCTGCTTTTTAAAAGGAATTCTGTGTTATAACCAGAGAGGATTGCTGGCTTACAGAAATGATGACTTCTTTGGGGTTTGCTTTAGAAGTGCTCATGTATGCTTTATTAGCTCTAATGTGTTTCGCATGAGATAGTTCGTAATGTTTGTGAGTGTGTATATTTGCTACAGTACTTATAATTCTTCAGGAGACAAAGTCTCTACAATTTAATTTCTTTACAAAAGGAAAAATTTTTTTTTTTTTTTGACTTGCAGAATTAATTTCTTCCTCAATAGTAAAAAAAGCAGTAAACTAACAGCTACACAAAACCATGGCTTTGTTTTTACAGTTAATTCCTTTTAATCTGCTCTAAACCAGGCATCTCTGGAGGAAAACATACAAGTAAATATACAAATAGTCATATTGCAAATTCATCTTACTGCTCTCACTAGTACTGAATTCACATAACTACCTTCAGGTGCAAGACTCTTACTGTGTTTTCCCACAGATACACCAGATATTAAAATTGAAAATTTATTTAGACAAAAAAACCCACAAAACAAGGAAGTTAAAATGAATTCACAGGGACAGATATCGGTTCTATCACAACAACAACGTTTGACTGCTTTTCCAGGTATGGTGTGTAACAGATGAGCTGAAAAACTGTCAAGACAGAATTGCAGCAACTAAGCTACAGCTTTGCTTTTGAATTTCAGAGAATTAAAATCCCCCAAACCATGCAAAAGTAACGCATATTATGAATATTTTTCTCATTTTGCTCCATCTTAAAGTAAATCAAGGAGCAAATTTTCACAAATGTAAGATGTGCAGCAGCTATCACTAGACTGTGACTGCCAGATAAAAGTCTAAGTGAAGAGGTTAAGTGCCTAGATAGGAGAAGGAGCAGTTTTGAAAGTCTGGTTCAAATATTGGATGCTGACTTCTATAGAGTATCTGTGCAACAAATGAAGCTCTAGATGACAGCATACAGATATTTAATTCCATGCAATTATTTTGCTGGTACCAGTGGGAGAAGAATGAGTCTTACAGGTGACAGTTAACAAGATCAAGATGAAAAATGTTCGAAGGGGTAAGCAAAAGAGTGGAAAAGAGAAAGCGTTTAGGAGTTGGAGGGAGAACGGTGCAATATCAGCAGGCAATATCAGTCTTCATTTGAATGAAAACATCGGGGTAAAATCAGTCCTGGCAGCAGTTGTAATAGCTTGTCCCACCATGTTCCTTCAGTGTAGGCACTCATTTACAACCAGCTTAAGATATTATCTCATTATTTAGAATATCTTTATATCTTTGTCAGATTAATCCTCCTTGAAATTGTTTTAAAAAATGAAAAGAGCCAGGTATTAGTAATAGTAATAAAGGCCAGATATGAATGCAGCAGTTTCTTTTTTTTTAGAAGCTTACTTAAAGTCAGGATTCTCTGGATTTTGCCTGTCACACAGATGTCAAGAACACCGCTCTCTTTTCACACATTTGCTTGGTATTGCAGCCATCAGGTTCAGCATCCTGGCCTGTACCTTTTCTCTTGTGAGGTACAGTACTTCGCTACACCAGCACAAGAGATTTTTTTTTTTCCTTTTTTTCTTCTCCATTATCAACAAGAAAACATTAAGTAGTACTTCAATAAAGTTTGTTGAACTGTTTCTCTCCAAAACATTTAAGATCTTTGTACTACAACCCACCAACAGCTTAAAACTTCCATTATATAAAACCAATATTGGAAGTGATTTTATAGTTAGTTTTGTTGTTACCTCTGTAAGCAAGCATTCATTTGTGTATTACTCAAGTTCTATACTTAGTGCACCAGTCAACGTGCAATCAACAGCACATAAAAAAGTCAGGGCACAAATGAATTGAAGAAACTAGGAGATGCTATTACAATCCAAATCTTAAATCACTTCTGCTGTTTAAACACCTATCCAATATTCTCAGAAGCCTGTTGAAAATCTTCCCTTTAAAACTTCAATTACTGTAGCAAACTCAGAATAATAATTTTGTTTGAGTAAGGACTGGGCAGATAATTAGGAACAACATCTAAAGGCCCATATAAAAACTATTATTACATCTATTTTCTTAGAGAACACCACACAAATTTCACAGTAGAATTATGTAACAGGCTTAAACTTTTTTTGCAGTAAAATTGCTTAAGACTCAAACTTGTTTCTAGTAAAAAAAGTGTAGCTCCCACTGATTTAAGTGATTTCAGATTTAGTCTTACAGTGGTTTCACACTTCCACCAGAATTTTTTGGAACGAGTTTTTCATTTTCTTTTCAAGCAAGCTATCATCCCACTGATCCGTAGATAATACATGCTTGGAGTTTCTTCCTTAGCTTTGGTGGGTTGGTTTTGTTTTTAAAATGCCCTTAGAAGGCATACTACTTGAGATGGGAAGGCAGCTAAGACAGCTATGCCTGGCATCACCAGACAAGCTGTGCAGACCACTGGGGCTGACCGTGCATTCTGCACTGCAGCTCTCACTCTGCCCACTAAGTGGATGTTAGCATGCATTTTGTTTAACAAGACAACATTGGTACTTTATTTCATGCCATTCCTTGATCTGCAACTCTTTCCTGAAGCATAACCGATTGCTCTTCACACCTCTTTTGCACAGAGGAATGAAATTTTATTTTGAGTCAAGAAGTTTTAGATATGGGTTCTCGCGAGAAACTGGGACTGCAGTCAGATTTCGGTGGCTTCCCTCAGTAGCAGCGTGAGCAGCCAGAAAAGAATCTTGTGACAACCGCTTTTTAAAAAAAATTAGCACACAACATCCTGCAGTAAATGATAAAAGTGAAGGAGCTATTCTTTCACTAAATCTTCAACACTTACGTTATTTACTCCCCTCCCTGTGTGTTAATATGCAAGCAGAAATGAAATCATGGAGAAAAAAGTTGCATAGCCTGAATACTACTTTTTTTTCAAACTCCCATAGACCTGATCTTACAGATACTCTCGTCCTTTTGCTTGCTTCACCATTTTCCTCCAAGCTTATTTGACACAACATATTTGTTGTCTGACTCTTCCTCAGCACCTGAGCAGCACCGAGTTCCTGATCAGCATTCACTCATGATTTCGTCTGAAACCTTGTAAAGAATCAATAATGATGCAAACTCCTTGCCATGACAGACCTGAAAGTATTTGGGCCAAAAGTAAAACAAAAGTGATTTCAGACAGGTTTCTTTCAGTATATATGGCACTTGGCATGAAATCTTTACAAACAACCTGTTTAATAAAAAAGTTTGTGTTTGGTACAGTTGAACCAGAAAGTTT
>JANHGO010000038.1:29285128-29480472 GCA_024606505.1 Aquila spilogaster
CCTATGCTGAATCCCCTCATTTACAGCTGGAGGAACAAGGAGGTAAAGGACGCCCTACGCAGAGCCGTAGCCACCAACGTTCTGCTTCACTGACCCTTGGACTGTCCAGGGAGATCCTATTTTGACTTTCAAGGGATGATTCACAAAACAGTGGAAATAAGAAACATACTCAAGCACATATTCAAATTTAAATGTCCACTGTCTTTGCACATTAAACGTGTTTTATGTATGTGTATTTAAGTGCTATTTTGATGAGAATATTTCCTGATCTGAAGTTTATTGCATGTGTAACAGCATTCATTTTCCTTAACCTTTGTCAAAACATGACAACAATTTCAGTGTATGTTGAGAGAGGTTTTGTAAAGTGTTTCTAAGATTGACGTGAAGTTGCTGAAAGGAACGCGGTGAAGTCATGCTGCACTCAGAAATTAGCTACAAAAAACTGATTATTAGAAAATAAAATATTTGCTTTATACTATTTATGTTTAATTAGACGCCTTTCCACACCTTTGTGTTTGCTTATATCTGTCAAATGGTTTAATTTCACAGCCCTATATAAGGCTGTCTTGAAGTTCAACAAGGAGTGTTATCTATCATGAAATGAATATTCCTTAAAATCACACCTTTTTTCACTTCTGACACAATTTGAGGTATTGTTTTCATTTTAAAGCTTCAGGTTGACAGTATTCTTTAACAGGTAGAAGAGCACAAACCCTCCCCTCTACTCATGTAGCAGGTATTTTTCTGGTCCCAGTTCCCTACTCTGTCCAAGGAAAGTCTCGGTGGAGATGTTCTCATTGCTGAGTCCAACTACATGTTCAGTGCAACAGAACTGAAGTCAGTCTGTGCAAGACTTGCACATCTCTAGTGTGGAGAGGACTGGAGGCACTCAAATCTTAAACAAGCAGCTCAGTGTAATGCTGCAGAGGAGAGGTGAGTACATCCACAAAAACAGCTTATCTGTAAAGAGAGATGAGAAGAGGAGATCTCAGGCTTGAGATCCAGAGCAAAGAAAGGGAAGGAAGAGAGTAGATTCACATAGATTTTGTATTAACGTGTTTCTTCTGTAATGCCATTGCACTTGCAATGCCAGAAAATCCCAAGGCACTTCATCACAGAGGTCGCCTGACCCCTCTTTGACATCTTTGGATACCAATACAGGATTAACCTTTCCTAATTAAATGTTTATGTTTGGATATCTCTCGCAAACTTTCTCCGTTTTTGTAACCAATGAAGAACAACTAATGCAAAGCAAGAGTTACTATTGGCAGTACATTCAGAGTATTTGGGAGTGCTTTGAAAATATAGCATCTGGGCAATGTAAAAGGTGACCCAAGTTGTCTAAGAGGGAGATAAAGAGAGGAAACTCCATCTTACTTACCTTGGATGCATGAGACACGGGCAACTATACCAGTGGAAACCCACCAGAAAGTGGCTTATACAATGGAGTGTTGCTTTGCTCACAGTGTGTGTGCTTTGAGGACCACTGTGTGATTTCTTTCTCATACACACATCAGAGCTTCCGTGAGGAAAATGAGCAACCTCTGTCTGGCTGAAGTCTCAGAGACTGAATCTTTGCCAGCTCAGTCCACAGAAGCTGGACTTGAGCTGTTGCAGAGGTTGCTGAAAGTCAGATGGAATCTGCTGAGGAGAGCTATGAACCGTATGGGAAACATATCCACCTCTTCCCTGCAGAGTCCTTCACAACAGGGCTTGTGTTCCACTTTGCTCCTTTCTGTACTTACGTACAGAATAAGTCCGGCTTTCCAGCACATATCCCGGAGGTCTCGCAGGCTCCCGACAGTGAGAGCGCCTGTTTCTCTCCCCACCACTGAAACCCCACAGATTTAAAGACATTTCCACGATTGAGGTTTCTCAGGAGCATTCCTTCCTCCTTCTCAAACTCTGCATCGGGCAACTGCATGCAAAAGCAAGCAGAACAAAGAGTGATCAAAGAGAGATTGCTTCTGAAGATCGTTGAAACGGGGCTAAGAAAAAACAGAAAGATAATGACTGAAATTACAGGGGGGTTGGAATCAAATGATCTTCAAGGTCTCTTCCAACCCAAACCATCCTACGGTTCTCTGATTCTATGAAATGCTCTGTGAGTGCTGTAGGTTCCTAACTCAGGGGTGTACATGCACTTTGTAAATGTGAGCAGTTTGGTGATTTTCAGCTGGATGAAGAACATCAGTAAAATATTCTGTTTGTTATTTTCCAAAAGAGAACACCTTTTCTCCTACGCGGTCAGCCAGGGAAACTGGCACTTCTGAAACTGCAGAGTTTTGCTTGGTTTCAGCAGCACCTGTAATCAACCAAGTATAACATTCCACACCTAATGGATTCTCCATCAGCTGAAGATCTTAATTTAGGACGGGTCAAGTTGTGTGATCAGGTGTTACAAAGTCACACGTTCTCTTTCAGCCATCCAAACACGAGACAACGTCTGTCTGAAAAACAAGGAGCCAGAGCAATGAGCCCCTGCATTACAGGGTATCTAGCACGAGTTCTTGGTAGTGGTGAACTTTGAGTCCACCCAATGGACACATCACCCAGAAAGAAAAGCACTCTGCCCACACTGCCCATGCTCTACATGATATGCAGCTGCATAAGTGAGGGGATGAGAGCGCAGACTGACTGACAAGTGACCACCACCAGTTTAATAGCCCTAAATGTCTGTGTTCCTCGGTGTTCCACTGATTTCCAGTGTCCTGCAGACATAGAATATTCCTAAGGCATCTTCCCTCTTCTTTTTCCTTAGTAAAGCAAAGAGGATTTGCCCTAAGTGGGGCTGTAGAGGACCGTGAGCAGCTGTGGGAGACAAGACCTCTGTCTGCCTATTACAGGACTCCCACGAGGACACTGTAATTATGTCCTTTGTGTTCAATCTGAAAAATATTAGCCAAAGAAGACTCAGTTGTTTGTTCAGTTCCTGAGAGCCAAAGGAGCTAATTTTTGTGAAGGCAGGTCCTGACGTGGTCTCTCAGGCTTGAGGGAAGAGTGGCTTCTCTGTGCAGCATCGCAAGGAACAGTATTTCTTCTTTTCTGTGGAGGGTTATTTTCTCTCTTCCCTGATGTCTTTAGACACCTCTCACTATCATGTCAATGCAGTGAACTGGTCACACACATTTCCTTTGCTTGCACGTTTTCTCTAAGGAGAAATTACAGAGCACAGACATCACTTAGACAAAAGTCATGAAGGAGCCTGGAGCACCCAGCTATAAGCTAGACATGAAGGTAACTTTCTATGGACAAACACAGGTTGTGATGGCATCCTTCAGAGGGAGATCCAGACTTCCGCAGTGCTGGAGTGTTTGGAAGTTCAGGATTGGAGAAGGAAGTGTGGCTGAGTCATAAAATCCAGGTATGTCCTTGATGGTTCTAGCATGGACCTGTCATACAGAGCTTGACAGGTCCCCTGCTCTGAGCGTTTAACAAGCACATGCCAATAACCTCCTCTAAAAAATCCGGGTATGATTGCACAAGAAAGACTGGAGAAAACAATATTGTTCTTTGTATTTCACACCCAGAGACCTCAAAAGATTCTTTCTTTTTGTTTTGTTTTGTTTTTTAAGATGTGAGTTTTCACATCAGCGAGATGATCAGGTTAGCTTAAACCATTCAGAGCAATTCTCACACAAAAATAGGAATGACCTCTGTGGCAGAGATTTCACCGAGCTTTAGAATTCTCCATTAATCACCGTCAAGCTAAACATCTCAGCTGCTTTTTTGGTTAATGGAAGAAGACAGGACTCCCCAGAGGGTAATTCAGCCTGCTGGTAGGCTTCCAGCCTGCTCACTCCCTTCACAACAGGGGGTGAAATAAGTAGGATGAGTTGTTGCCTGCATGGCTGTTTCATCATGCACGGATTGCAGGAGCATCCTTGCTGACTTGGAAGTCTGGATTACATTTAGATGTGGAAACGGTAATTGTCTGATTGCCTGAGAAAGTCTCCTCTGATCTAACAACAGGCCCAGATATCTACAAATGTATGTTATTTGTGTATTTTGTGTGAGCAGCTTCCAAATAAAATGTAGGTTCCGTCATGAGAAGAGGGACCACCCCATCTACCCCAGCTCCTCTACAAAGTAGCTTTGGATCTGCATCAGTTTAGTCATAAAAGAGACCCAAACCTGCCAGTCTCCCAGTATCCGTGTTAGTATTTTAAGTAGTTGGGTAGTCTGGCTGTCTCTCCTAGTGACTGAGAAGGAACAAGCTCTTTCATAGACCAAAGAGAGAGCTACTGGTTTTGATGAGATGCTTCCCCTCCAGATAAAATATACTCTAGCAAGTTTAGTTCTTTCCTGGTGAATAGATAACATGAAATGCTTAGCTGAAAAGACTAAGACAGTTGAAGAACTCATTCAGCATTTAGCATCTGTTTCTGAAGCCACTGCTGATACCTGCACATCAAACTTAGCACCACCAAAAATATTAATTAGTAGCTGTGTTGTTGCAGATGTACACTGCTGTTCCCCAAAGAAAAATCACTGGGCACCTCACTGTTATTATCCTCCTTGAGGATGGTCTGATTGCTGAGAATATTATCGGCGTTTTTGAGGATGCTTGAAGGAATCACAGCTGGACAAAAGGGAAGCAAGGTCCAGGTACATAATCTCAGCTGCTGTGCTACTTGATGGTAGGGCTACTCATGAACAACATTTCCTCCTCTCTTAGCTATATGGTCATCACACACCTCATCTCAGCAGGTAAACTGTTGCAGAGGTGAGGATGACAGTAATCAATCACACCACAGTCACCTACTTCATCCTTTTGGGACTGACGGATCGCCCGGAACTACAGTCCCCTCTCTTTGTGATGATTCTGCTAATCTATGTTATCACCCTGGCGGGCAACCTCGGCATGATCGGCTTGATCACGATTGACTTCCAGCTGCAAACACCCATGTATTTCTTCCTCATTAACTTGTCCGTTGTGGATCTCTGCTATTCTTCTGTTTTTATTCCGAGGATGCTGGTAAATTTCTTAGTGGAGAATAAGACTATTTCTTACTCAGCATGTCTTGCCCAGCATTTTTCATTTGTTGTGTTTGTGACTACAGAAGGATTTCTGCTGGCTGTGATGGCTTATGACCGCTACGTCGCTATATGCAGCCCACTGCTTTATACCACTCTCATGGCCAGGAGAGTCTGCGTTTGCTTGGTGACTGGGTCATACTTAGGGGGACTCTGTAATTCATTGGTACATACTTGTGGCTTACTGAAATTGTCCTTCTGCGGCCCTAATACCATCAACCACTTTTTCTGTGACACAAACCCACTGCTACAACTCACTTGCTCTGACAGCTCTCTCAATGAGCTGGTGCTTGTAACCCTCTCAGGGATCATAGCTATGTCAACGCTTCTCTTCATCATTATCTCCTACCTCTACATTCTCTCCTCCGTTCTGAGCATGGGCTCTGCAAGCAGGTACAAAGCTTTCTCCACCTGCGCCTCCCATCTAATGGCTGTAACACTCTTCTATGGGCCTGTGAGTTTGAGCCATGTGCAGCCCAGTTCAAGATACTCACTGGAACAGGAGAAAATTTCTGCAGTATTTTACACCCTGGTCATTCCTATGCTGAATCCCCTGATCTACAGTCTCCGGAACAAGGAGGTGAAAAATGCACTGAGAAGGTTGATGGAGAGGAGAAAATGCTGTGCACCTGCTTGCTTGTCAGAATAATAACCAGCCTCCTAGGAGATTTGGAAAGAGACAGAGATACCAATTTGGTACTAATTATGAACACTTATGAATCAAATGTAACTGAAAAAATAGAGAACAGATGATAGGACTAACAGTAGGAAAAACAAACACACAGAATCTTCTCACCTTTATTTATTTGTTTGGGTTGGTGATGGTGACAATGACGATGATGATAGGCCTTCGTCTTTCTGACACATTTCTGTCTTCCTAGAGAAGATGAAAATTGTCCCCTTCTAGTGTTTGGGTCTGTAACATATCTCCATGTTTTTGGTAGGATCTTCAAGGAAAATATTGTAATTCTTTATTTCAAGGGCAGGGACTCAAAAATTCACATGCATGCCTGCAGTGTTAGTTTCCAGCGTTGAATCCTGCTTGACTTGTTTTTATCGCTCCCATGCCTTTGGTTCTTTTTCACTGGCACAGCAATATCAGATGAGGTTCAGCTCCCAGAAAGAAGCCCAAGATGACTTTGGACTAGCATTACCTACGTGGAAAATCCTGTAAGATCTCAGCTTAACCATGCACTGTTTCTTGGCAAATTAAGAAAAAAAAAATAAATGACAAAATCCCCAATCTAAGCATCCACGTTGTCATAAATTCTCGGCTGAGAATTCGATTTGTCCCTTTCCTTTCCATGGAGCTTTGCAAATCAAGTGCATTCCGTAAAGGCAGTACATAGAATTACTGGGACTGCCTACAGGTTACAGGGAGATGCTTTCAGTTGCAGCAGCATGGTCAGAAAGGCGCAGGAGAGAATTTCACCCAGTGCTGATGGTTTTACCTGAATTAAGCTATAGAGTGCACAACCTGATATTCAGCAACGTCAGGCTACACTCATACACACCAGGATTTGGTGGGTATGAAATTGTATTTTTTGTGAGTGTGAACTTTCACATGTTATTTGACATCATCAAACATGAAGGAAGAAAGAAACAAACAACTGGAAAATGCTACTTTTAAGTCCTTCCAGTCACTGCCCATTATGAACAGATTAACGTGTGTTTGCTTGGCTGAGTTTTACATGAAAACCCTTGAACAAATGTCCCAAAACAACTCAGCTGGAGTTCTTTGCTCATATCTTACAGAGTTGTCATTCGTACTGAAAACAGAAACAAACCATGGTAAAAAGAGTTCACACTTCCTTTTCAGGAGGAACTAAAATGTTTAGAATTTGGCTGTGTATGTGTGTACTTTTTGTGGAAAAACAGTGTTTCATGCACTTAAAGAGCTTCACAGATGTAACTAATAATGCAGTGTGATGGAGGAGGTCACAGTCATGCACTGAAACGATCCCCTCTCATCGAGAGGAGAACCCAGCCTGTGTTACCTGCCAACGTCACTAGCAAACCATGGGAACTGCTGAGCAGTGGTCTCATTCCTCCTGTTCCTCGTGATACAGTGGCACATTGGCAGGTGTGGAGAACACTTAATATGCCCAGAAACATTTATTTCAGATATTTCCTCCAAGTTCCTGCTCAGACCCTGAACCATCAGAGATCTCCCACTGGCTGCTCATGCATGGTTTCTCAGTGTCTCTTTCTGCTGTCTAAGGACACAGGGGGGCACAGGACCCCTCTGGCAATGACGTTCCCTCATGATTAACACCTCAACATGATTAACACCTCAACATGAGGGCTGAGTTTCTAGCTTGACATTAGTCATGCCTTGCCCCTCTGAATGTGCCTGGCAACCACAAGACCAAGTGAGTTGGCTTCTGGCCTTGGACTTGCCTCATCAACAGATGTTCAAGAGTAGGTTTTGTATTTGTTTATGTTGTTCAAGGCCTTTAACTCGTTCATAGAACGATGTTATCTAGCATATCACCAGCTACTCATATTTGTTCAGTATCTTCAGCAATGTCCTCCAAATTGCACTGCCTGTGGCAGACAGTACAACAATGCCTAATGATATGCAATCATTTTCTTACAGTCCCATTACAGTCTAAGTGGACAGGACTCCCATGTTTGACTTTACACTTCCATAACATAGATATCTACCTCTATACTGGTTGCTCTTATTTCCCTTCATAATGAAAACTACAGAATCACAGGATGTGATCATCTAGTCCAGTCCCACCGCCCTTTTTGTACTGTGGTACCCAAAACTGCACGCTACACTGGAGGTGAGGCTGCACCAGTGCAGTGTAGAGCAGGAAAACCCCTTCCCTCACCCATCTGGCAATACTGTTCTTGATGCACTTCAGGATATGATTGGCCTTCCTGGCCAAACATCCTGTCAGCATGTTTCTCACCCATCATGTTATGTTTTTGTCTAGCTAGATGCTGGACAGTTTGTGCAGATGGATACTGTATGAAACAGTGTGGAAGACTTTGCTGAAATCCAAAAATATAACATCAACCTACTTCCCTTTGTATCATGGACATGTTGCCTGTGCCATGAGGAGTCTATGGGATGCAGGGAGCCCTTAGAGAAAGAAGGAACAGGGAGACCAAGGGTGGTCTGAGGCTTCCTGAGCTCTTTAGGCAAGGAAAAAGTGACCCAGATGGGGCCAGGAGGGAGCCAAGAGTCACTGAGGCTCATCTCCTGGCAATGGAGGCTTCACTCCACCTCCATGGGGCTCTATCTGCTTGAAGATCTCTGTGTAACACCCAGGGCCATGTTCAGTTGATGAGAGAGAAGAGAGCTGCTGGGTGGGGAAATGCCTGGAAACGGTGCAAAACAAGGCTCTGTTCAGGTACAGAGTGTCTCTTGATGCTGCTGGGAGGGGAGGACAAACAAGAAGCCTTGCATGGGGGATCTTCCCATGGAGAAAACCATAGGGAATGGTTTATCTGCTCTCAAGTGGCTAGAAGTGGCTTCAGCCCTTTCTTCCTCTCGTGTTCTCTTGCAGAGCCTCAGTAGCTTCTTGAGGCCTTGGAGAGAATTCAGGCCCTCATCCCCCAGGGCGTTTCTGGCCATCAGTTGGCATTGTGTTCCACCAGGTAAGGGGAGCCTGCGTCTGTGTCCACAGCAGTTTCCTCTTTCAGCTATGTCTCAGGAGGACTGTGGAGCCCAAAGACTCTGAAGGCCATGTAGTCTTGGCTCCTGGATGCCATGGCTGCTCCAGAGCTGTGTGTGCATCCGTGGGGATGCCGTGGGGCGGACTGGGTTTTGGCTGCATGTCATCTTCTCAAGAACACCAAAGGAGATGAGAGTTGGCAGTGCAGTTTCTTTTCAGTTCTCAATGCTGATGTGACTTCCTCAAGTGGACCTTGTTTCCACAGCTCTCTGATGACACAACAGCACAGTGAGGCTAATAAAGCAGAGCTGACATACCTCATCTTGCTGCAGGGTAAGGAGAAGAGATTTGGCGGTGCTCAGCTGTCCTGGAAACTCTCTCCCAAACCTCTAGAACGGGAATGAGCTGTTCAATGCCCATGTCCAGAGCTGCTCAGCATGGTATGTGGTAGGACGCAGTAGTATTAGTAAGTTCAGCTGCACCTCAGGCAGAAGGGTAAGGACACTGAACAGCATCTTCACTTGGGAGATCTGTGTTGGTGGGACCACACCTGAGCCTCCTGGATCAGGAACTGAGAGTAATGAGGGTTCCCCAACACTATCATGCAAGTGGCAGGAGACCTTTCTGTCCATCTTTCACACCTGCATGTTGGAAAAAACGTGATTCTCTTTAAAAAAAAATATTGGAGAACTTAATGTAAGCTAAAAAGCAGTCTAGGAAACTATGAACACTAATCATGGAAGTGGAGCCTGCAGCCATCCCTCATCTTCCCACTTCCATTTAGCTTGCAAACAGCTACGAGCTGGGAGCAGAGTTGAGATTCCATGAGAGTGAGCCTGTGTTGCAGAGCATACCCACATCTATCAAGTGTCAAAAGAGATTGAGTGAGTCAGGAACTGGTCACGAGGGGAAATACTGACAGAAAGAGCCATCAGCTAAAAGCTGAACCCTGTAATCAGTGTGAGAGAGACCGAGAGATGGGAGAGATGAGAGGGAGCCCCTGTGCAGAGAGTGGACTACAGTCACCCTGCACCAAACAGTTGGAATTTGTTAAGTCAAAAGAAAAATGGGTGATATGAAACAACAGCTTACAGCAACTGAGCAGAACACAGATACAACAGGGAATTCCAAATATTGGAAGCAAAAAAACCCCAACCAGGTGAAGTACATTTACAATCAAAATAAGTACAACAGAAAAGACTTCCTACAACATTTTTGGGTTCCCAAGGATTTTGGAGACATTTGCTGAATCAGACAGCAGTTCTTCAGGATCTTCATTTAAGCATTTGAAATGTAACAACACTGCAGTTTGACTCCACCATCTAAAAAGTCCCAAAAGATGGGACGTTGCAAAGCACTAAATGAGGTTACAAGACAGGGAAATATAATTGAGTTAGATGTATTATTCCGGAAAAGCCATCGTAAAATGATAAAAGTCAAGCGGAATCCTTCCTGCTGGAAAGAGCAGGCCCAGAATATTTAACAAGTTGTAGCACAACTATTCTTCTCTCTAAAAGCATTGGCACACTGCCATACGGATGAATACTGAGCCTTCATTAATTTCACATTTTTGCTAATATGGCTGCTATTAAAACGGAATGATTAAGCAATCAAAAGAATAGAGTTGTCCTTATCATCATCTTATGCTGTGATTTTGTGAAAAATCCTAGGCTCTGTATTCGGTTAACCCGTATTATCCAGGCACAGTTTTAAGAGTCAATCTGATTAATATTGCAGCCTGGAAAAGAGAAGGCTCTGGGGAGAGCTGAGAAAGGCCCTTCGGTATCTAAAGGGGGGCTGTAACAAAGAAGGGGAAACACTTAATTTTGCCAACTGGAGACCCACTACAGGTGCATATTAGCAAGTTCAGAGTTGTTGTGCTTTCATCTTGTTCAGGAATTTTACCAAAAGACAGTGCATAATCATACTGAAATTAAGAAGAAAGTTGAGTTTTAAAGAAAGAAAGAAGCTGAGGGTAAGAGAGCTACAGAAATTCTCTGCAGAAGTAATTTCTATGAAACAAATACCCACAATTAGTGGATAGTGTGGATATTAGTCTCAATAATTACATTAGTTACGTAGTGACCCAAACAAATAGAAAACCCACAGAATAGAGCAGAAACAAAATAAACCCTTCTGCAGGGCAATTATAAAGATTAATATGTTTCTGAAATATGAGAAAGGTAGCAGAGAATACACCTGCCCCATACTCTCCCCTGAAAAACATAGAGGTGCAGCCATATCTTAAATCAGAGGAGTAGAGTTAACCAGGAGCGTAAAGATGAGCACAAGGGGAACAACCAGAACAAGTAAATACTCAATTCCTAGGGCATATAAATGGCAACTAGTGCATTTAAATTTTTGTATTTGAAGTTATTCTGCTCTTAAGTTAAACAAGAAAGTCCTTCAGTTTATGGAGCGGAAAACTGCAAAGTGTCTTTAAACAAAGACTGGTATAGTAAATAGAAAGCAGCCAAACCCACTTCTATTCAAAAAAAGACTATATGAGCAGTAGTTAAATTAAAACCCTTTGGCATCTGATTGTGAAGATATGTATTAACACCAAATTTAGATTTGAAATTCTAGAAACAAAAAGGCTAACCTTACCCAGAAATTACGGAATCATAGAATGGCTTGGGTTGGAAGGGACCTTTAAGGATCACCTAGTTCCAACCCCCTGCTATAGGCAGAGACACCTCCCTCTAGACCAGATTGCTCACAGCCCTATCCAGCCTGGCCTGGAATGCTTCCAGGGAGGGAGCATCCACAACTTTGCTGGGCAACCTGTTCCAGTGTCTCACCATATTCACAGTAACGCATTTCTTCCTAATAGCTAGTCTAAATTGACCCTCTTCCAGTTTAAAGCCATTTCCCCTCATCCTGTCACTACATGTGCTTATAACAAGTCCCTCTCCAGCTTTCCTGTATGCACCCTTCAGGTACACTGAAAGTCCAAGTATTATCTGTGGAGGTGCAAATCCAGTTGTTTTAAGTGCCTTCTCTATCCTCTCTAGAGCTGGGATCCAGCAACAAAGAGTAATGCTTGTGTTGGCTAATAACCTTGCCTTCTGTGGCTTCCACATGCTCACAATTTTGGGCACCAGCATTTGACTGTTTTTGCTACTATACTATTACCCCTGTGGGACATAAGAAATTACTTACGACACTCTCTGGCACGCTGAGTGGCCAACACTGTGCTCCCAAGCAATTCACTTGCACAATTCAGAAGTTAATGGAGATGAATAAAAATTAGTTACAAAGGGACCATGCCATTGGTGTACTCGCAAGTTGGTCCCTCAGGACTATTCCAGGAGATGCATTTACCCCCCATAATAAACTCCACATACTCAATTCCTACTCAATATGCTTTGGCATCATCCTGAACTTCACCTTTGAAAGATGTCGATAAGCTGAGCATGCAGCTCACTATTCAAAATTTGCAAGGAAGCAAAAGCTGAGCTTTCAGTTCTTGTAATAACACTTCTTACATTAAAAAAAATGAGCCAATGGCACTGCATACACAGAGAGAAAAACAGGCAACGTATATTTTACCCAGAACTTATTGATCTATATCGTCATATTTCAAGGTATGTGTCTTCCATCATGTTAATGGAGAAAAAACAGGAGTCAGAAAGGTTATTGATATAGGAATACACAAGACGAGAAGAAATTAGCCATGAAGCTGTGCCTTCATTGATCACTTTTGCGTGTACAGAAGGATTGCACGATGAGAACAGAGGATGACCATCTCAGAGGAACCATATTTACACAGTCATTTCCAGCGGAGTAAATCAAAGGGGACTGCCAGCATCAAAAAAGTAGAACAAAATAATATATTTCAATAACTAAGTGACACAATCCTAATTTCTTCCTAATGATTGATTTCAGAGTCTACAAGCCATTGACATACAACGAATGGGCTCATTTCTTTACTGGTACTGTAGATACACGTTTTCAGTACTGAAGATGCGCTTCCATCATCAGCAATAGTAGCTTCCTCACTACTTTCTGGCTTTTGTTCTAAGCAGTCTACGTTGAGCCACCAAGTTCATCTGGAGGAAAACTCTGCATTTTTACTCAGTAGATTTGACCAAGTTTGATGCAGAAAGAAGAAAAAACTTTTCATCAAAGTGATATGTTCAAAAATGCAGTGGTAGCCTCCATAGCTTTTACCTGTAGTGCAACCATAAGAACACTGTTGTCATGTTAAGAAAACACTAGAAACCCTATAATCTCTATTTAGTTACCCCTGCATTAATATAAATTACTGCGATGAGTAAAAGTTATGCTCATAATACTGATTTTGTATGCCATCCCAAATACTGCAAATTATTGTGTGTATGATTTTAGGAAGTCAAATTGTGCCAACTGACATGCAGTAAAAAACCCAACTTGTTATTCATCAATATCTGCAGATGCAAGAAGTTTTAGAGACAAAAATAATTCTGGCATTTCAGATGGTGACTCTGGATTGCGAAGCAAGCGTCCTTCCTCTTACATATGTGAAAGTAGCTCTACAAGTTTATCAACCCTATTAACTCTACCAGAGTTTATCAGTGGTCCAGCAACAGCACCAAAGAGGTCAAATGGAAAAGGATGAAAAGTTAACAAGGGAGAGATAACTTAAGGTTCAGTTGTTTCTTTGTTTAAGCCTGCACAATGCCTCTCTGTTTATGTGGAAGGTCCCCTATGGGGAAGCTGTGACAATTGTTAATGAAAAAACAGTGATAATTATTCCCTTGACAAAAGACAAACACAGATTTCAAATACAAGTAACAAGCATAGGTACCGTAATAGTAACAGAAGAAAAGTACCTTGATAATTGCAACGGCAATTCCCATTTCATGAACTCAGTAGAAAGACAATTAAGAAAATTGCTGTTCACAGAGTCACATCTACTAATGATTTCCATGCAGACTGAGACTGCAGGAAAAGCAATACTATCAGAGCAGCCACGATTCAGTGCATTGTGTAAAAGGAAAGTTGTGTCATGTAAAGCCCTAGGTATTTCAGAGTATGGTTGCAGAAGTGATAAGTCAACCAGCTTTGAACTATTTTCCACTTGAGTTCCCCTCCTTCACCAAGCTGTCAGCTTCTGCATATTATACCCAGTTCCGCAGTCTTCACAGTCGAATGCAAAGTTATAGAAGAGTCTTCTAACATAGTAGTTTTTAACATAAATAATGTAAATAACTACCTTGCGTGTCAAGCCAGACATGCTGCAAAAGGCTGGTAAAATCATTAAACACGGCACTGTCTTAAAAGGTACTTTGCAGATCTCTGTTCCTTGTCTAGGCTAGAACTGCAAAGGCACTTAAAATAATAGAAGTTGTCAAGAACCATTAGGATTCAATTAACGTACACTGTTGGCATCCTTGATAATGGCAATTTCTATCCAGTTGTCTTCCTTGAAGATCTATACGTTGTTTTTCTTAGTGCTTTGAAAGATACTGTTGTAGAAAATGCTTTAGTCAAGAAACATCGACATTCTACCATTACAGAATTCAATTTTCACTCTCTGTTCTCATAGAATAAGCTTTCCTGAGAAGTGGTCAAACTCTGATAATTAAGCCTACCACTTTCTGCTGCATCTTCTGATGCTTCACCACGTAATGTCAGAATGCTGACATCAGATTTTAGCATAAGCATACGCTGCAGGAGCACAGCCAAGTTAAACTTGAACATCAGAACTTTTTGCTGATTTCATCTCGTATTTAAAGACTAAATTTTGATGTCTATTTATTGTGCAATTCTGTGTAAGATTTGATTTTTTTTGTTGTTAGAATCGAAGTTCCAGGAAGGAATAACCAACCAAGGAACTTGAAACTTCTAGATGTCACGTATCTGTAGTACACTGACACGGCAAAACTATTAGCTGCTGGAGACGTTAACTGACATTTGAATTAATACAACCCCAATTTCAGTTTGCATCATATCCTTATGTTATTTTGTTTTTGGAACAGAATGATCAGCTTGATTCTAAACACTCCAAACCTCGATTTGATATAAACTGCTCTTCCAAAACGTGGTTGGATAGATAGCATTACATCCCAAACATATGTGCATTTTTCATGTGCAAGAACTGAATTTTTAAGAACTGTTCCAAAAGTTTGTTACAGATGTCAAAAAGTTTATTGAAGATGTCACTTATTTACATCATCCCCCACTTAAGCTGAGTCACGATCTTTCTTCCAGTGGTCATAAACCATACGAAAGCACAATAAAAGTCACATTACTCCTTAGGAGTTGTTCAAGTCACAATATGTGATGCGGTCCACAAGAAATCAGAACGGCCATTCTTAGAAGGTATTTCCTAAGTCTATGACCATCCAGTACTTCAGGAGGCTTTAAGGACATAAGCGAGACTGCACTGGTCATCAGCAGTAAAAATGACTTTGGATTACTTACACGCGGCAGCAAAGTCTCCTATGTTTTTCATCAGTCTTACATTTGACTCACAACAAATAAAAAGAGTTGAGTAAATAGTTAACGTAAACGCAGCTTGCCAGCTGCAGAACGGGGGCAGTGAAGTTGAAACCCACGATAATCAGCACAGAATTCACTCAGTTTGCGTTCCTGAAGATCTGACTTGGGATCCTTTTTGCTCTCACTCTCATCCGAAAAAGGTTTATCCAGTTCCATGATCACAGCTGACTTTGTGAGTCCGTCTCGGTGTAACCCAAAACAAAAACAAAGCGCAGTTGAAGAAACCGCCTTAAGCTCAGCTTTCCCAAGCTTACAATCTGGGGGAAAAAATAACTCCATTTGGTAAAGAAAGTAATATATATTTCCCAAAGCTGTAATGCTTTTAACTTTCTTAACTGAGGAACTGTGTTTCCATGAAGCCTTTTTTCCAGCTCCACAGCAATTGCTAATATCGCAGCTCTTCTCTAAGGTAGATAACTTCTTAAAAAAGCACTTCTGGTCTCGGAGTGACAACGATAATACAGCATTTCTGTGGGGCTGGTACAAAAATAGAAAGGGTAAGAGAAGACAACTGTATCTGCTAAGTTCTGGATCAACTTTAAGAGCCTAATCCCCATTTTGTTCCCCACTGATCCAGCTCGGAGGGGCTAAGCCATAGCAATAAGAACAAGTGTACCCACAGCCAGCCCCACACCCTTTACAGCCTTGGATCTTTTTTTCTTTCCCTAAGGGAAACCACTTTTAGTAGCATTAAAGAAACTGGGTCAAGCCTTTTTACCCCTCCTTGAACTTCCTCTCTTTGAAGGAAGAAAATCTATGCAGCCATATGGTTTTTCTAAGCAATCCCTCATCCTGTAACAACAGGACAAATCCCAAATTTCTAGGCCTACCTTGATACCAGAGGATTTCCAGGGCCACCCTGGCTCATGTGAGACCCATTTAAGCTAAGCCCCCAGTGGTGCCCTCACTTAATGCACATCAAGGGTGGGGAAAACCTTGGTGAGACGATCACAGCAGCAACCCAAACATACCAAATGGCTCTATAACAAAACAAGCAGACAACTGTTAGACCGTTCAAAAGGCAAATTCAGCACAACTCATGCCAACAAAGGCCAAAGCAAAGTTAACAACACCCACAGTTGTGCTACGTAATTTTAACAGAATTCTATTTCAGTTCCTCTTACGTAAAATCTACGTATGCTGTAATTGATGGCTGAAGTCATGCAATTTTGTCACTAAAAGAAACTTCTCCCAAATGAAGGGGCTGGCTGTTAGATGTCAGATTTTTTTTTACAGGAGCTAACAGACTTACTAATATGTCCCAACCAAATTTCATAACTTCAGTTGCCCTTCCCTATCGCCAAATAGGCAGAAGGTGATACTGTATATCATCATTACTCATAAGTGCACCAAGACCTCTAAAGGAAGCAAAACTTTAATCCGCTGATGACTACACATCATGAACATACAGAGGGAGATCTGCTTTTTGAATGCTGCATATCATTAGAACTTCATACTATGCTTAGCTGGGTACTTGTGATTTTCCCTGGGTATGTGAGCAATTTCACCTCCTGTACAAATCCTTACCCAATGGTTATGGGATTAATGTCTTCAGAGAAACCTAACACGAAACATCTTGTTATTAACTGCTGTGTTGTTTCCCACAAAACTGCTACATAACTTTGAACATGTAAATCAGTCTAAAGCCTATTAAGACTCGAGCAGTTTACTTTTGATGCGTACGAGCTTTTCGCTCCTTGATTTTATGCATTTGCATATATAAGAATGGATACTGTTCTTTGGCAACTTAAAAACACCCAGCCTGTATCTGTAGAAAACCTGAAATACCATTTAACTCTACTGGTAAGAATAATCCTTTAAGGTGATAAAAGATGACAACACACTGCAGTCACCTATTTTTTCTGTAATCCTCATATCTATTGAAAATAATTTCCTAATAGTGAAATACGATAAACCATATTCTCTCTTTTCTGCGGCCGGTAGACGATCTGAAAGGCAGCAAATGCCTATACACACTTCTCTGATGATAAAGCAAAATGGAGGTGTAAGGCCCAATCCTGCACCTGTTTTGACCCTGCAGAGGCCCTGTTTGGTTTGACACTTCTACCTTGCCTGTATCCTTGATCCTCTCAACACCACCAGCAAAAACAGAAATCTCAGCTATTTAGTTTTAAGACCTTGCTATTTGTCAAGAGGTTTTCCTACTTCTTCCTCCTTGCTCTATTGAAGCACGGCTTTCGGAAAGATATTAGAATTATCTTTGCAAGTATCATAGGTGCAGAAGTCACTTTCAGAGCTTAAAAGAGTCTAAAAGCACTCGTAGGCACCAAACTGAAGGATCAAAACCACCAGAACCTGTTCCTCTCAACTGC
Source organism: Aquila spilogaster (assembly GCA_024606505.1). Lineage (NCBI taxonomy): Eukaryota > Metazoa > Chordata > Aves > Accipitriformes > Accipitridae > Aquila > Aquila spilogaster. The sequence goes on from JANHGO010000038.1 coordinate 29,302,614, forward strand.
CTAAACAAGCTGACTTTCTAAAGTTGCTCCACAAGTCATTTTTTTTTTCTCTTAACAAATCTGGTCATTAGATATTTAATATTCTCTAAAAATTTTAAATAGTCTCAGGCTTCTCACGCTTCGTGTGTCACCAAATATTCGCATCCTGAAATGTAACTGGAAGTACAGATTACATTCTACCAGCAGTATTTCCAAGAAAGCTAAACATCATGAGCCATTCAGCTTTTATGACACCAAACTCAAGTCACACAAATGGTGAACGAAGACTGAAACAAAGACAGTTTGATAAAGTGAATTCTCATTCGTAAGAAAAAGATTATCTGAACCTCATTATACCCATTTGAACTACAGATAAACAAGTTGTTCTAAATGAGAACCAAGATTAGTACCTTCCCTGAACAAGGCTAAACTAGCAAAGCTCAATGCATTGTTTCCTGCTGTCATTCAAGTAATATATGCTTATATTACAGAGTAGAAATGCTTGGGAAAGTCTACAGACTGTCTGATCATTTTACTATATAAGCTTTGTCATATTTGAGCTGGGAGAAAGGTGGGGTAACTCTGGCTACGTTCTGTAGATGAATTACCACATTTGAATACTTTGCAAAAAGCTTTCACAGCCATATTGAATAATTCATATTAAAGAGCATTGGATTTTACCTTTCATTTCCTTATTTAGGGTTGTTGGGAAGAAATAATGTTTAATTTTGAATGGACTATCCCATAGCAACTCAGAATTCCCTTTAGAATTTGCTTGCAAGATTCAATGAAGTCCTATCCTAAAATAGGACATGGCAACGATAGTTCGTTCTCACCAGGGAAGAGAGAACAAAGCAATGTTCTACAGGGGTACTATTTGTCTAACAACTATTTTCTAGGATTACTTAGAAAATATTTTTCAGAAACAGGAACGTAAGGAGGCCCATAATCCCCAGCTCTTCCCTTATACATAGATGAGCTTACTGCAGTATCAGATCTTTACTGTGATAAGAGTCTGTTTCCCTAATGCACTACAAAGCTTTTGCTTTGCCAGTTATATTTCCATACAGTACTTCTGCAGTCCAATAAAAACTGTGTCGTGGCTCAAGCACTATGCTGCTTCTACCAACATATTGGCTGCAGCCTAAATTTAAGGTTAGAAGGCCAATAAAAAAAAGGCAAACAGTCTTACCCAGTTAAGGAATGAACTGCTCTGTTTTACCAGATCCCATGATCAATGTGCTTTTAAAACTGCACCAGCCTCCATTCTGTTGTTTAAGATGACCAACTTTTTAGACTTCAAAGGTCAACCTTTTCCCTCCATATCTTTCTGCTCTATCCAGCCTGTAACAGTCATTCTGCTCACGGTGACCTGATCTGGCGTATCACACAGCAATGCAACTGCTGAGTTCTCCTCCCCCCCCCCATTTCTTCAAATTTCTCAGGGAATATATCTCAAATAGCACATCTTTTGTCTGCATGACCTCGCCTCATTCTACGGTGAAATGGGAGTTATATTTGTAAGACATAAACAACTTTATGATACAATTTATAACATTCACCTCGTTACAAAAATGAAGCGTAACACAAAGAGCAAAACTGGGTGAGGGATATAGCCCCGGCTGCACTGTGTACAGCCTTCACAATTTAAACAGCTGGAAATAGTCATCAAGTTTCCAGTATTTTCTAGTTTGCGTAATACTGACAGATGAAGGGAAGAAAGTATATACTATTTGCAAACCTCAGTCTCGCCTTTTAAGGTACGTGGTGTCAGCAGATCTCTTTTGAAGTACAAGTGCACCTTCAGAAGCCAAAAGCTTTGCTAATGTAAGAAACCCAACACGTACACATCAAATGAAAAAGAAGAACGTGACTTTTTAAATTAAGCCCATTTCTTTCATTAAGAAGCGTATAATAGAACCCCATACAAAACCTTCACTTGAGTTTTATTAGAGATTGTAAATAGCAGCCTTCTTGGGAGTCAGTAATCATTTCCTTACAATCAAAGCAGGGCATCAAGAATGTTGTTTCTATAACGTCATCTGCAATAGAAATAGACTTGGTCATTGTAATCCTTATTTTCGTATTTCATTTGTTACTTTTGAAGGTCTGTACTGACAAGCATATATTGAACTGCTTTCAAGAATCAGTACCACGCAGCAACCGTGAGCATGTGAATGGCAGATTTACTCCACGAACCAGACACTAGGTGTCTGACTCGCTTCATGATAGGATACTATTGTAGCTGAACAGAAAGGAAGTGGAAATTATCCAAGAGTAATTCATCTGCAAGAAAATGTTTGGCTTTTTTTCCCCCCATGTGTATATATATATATAAAGTGTATAGAAATATGTACATACATATATACTTACAGAACATATATACAACATCTGGCCTGATATTCAGTAACAGGAAGGCCTGGAGTAGGTGCCTCTGAATTTTTGGGGAACATTAAAGCCATGAGATTTTGTGAATAAGCTCTTTGCTTGTCATTTCCCCTCTATGGAGGACATACCAATAGCCAAAAGTAAGTGTCAGAGTCAGGCCTGGTATTTCACTGATGTTCTCACAAGTCCCAGCAAGGAGGAACAGCAGCTTCACAAATCTCCCGTCCCAACCACCAGAGCCATCGTGTCCAAAGAGCTGTTGCAATACCAGCAATTGTGTCTTTTTTTGCTCCCTTCTCTCAGTTCGTTATCCAAGCCGTCTCAACTGTCAAAATCCTTCTCTAAATCAAAGTATATAAAAGAAATAATACAAAGGTTTCCCTAGCAGCAGATCCTCGTTCAGTGAGAGGACCGAACAACTGCTTATTTAACAGAATGTAGTATTTCTCTGTAATTCCACTAACACACACCACACCTTGTCTGAAGAAAAGGGCAAGCATCTACTCCTGTATTTCCACAAAGTTAGTGGTGCGTTACCTGAGAAAAGGCCAATTCCTACAGCTTCTTTTGGCTAGAGTTCTGCTTTCAGACTCAGTCACAACGAGTGGCAGAAGTGCTTTTGTTAAGGAAAAGATCTCTGATGAGGTACATTATGCATTCCCTAAAACATACTATAGACAGTTTACAGCGTTCTGGAGTATTTTGGAAACTCATCCTATTGCAACGCTTACAGATCTGCCATTCCACGTGCATTGCCGGCCTGCAGCCCTCTCTTGTGAGCAGTGTTTCCCCTGAGAAGCGGCTCCCAGCAGGGCTGGACCATGCACAGACATAGGAAACAAGCTTGGGAACAGTAGAGCAGCAGCTCCAGCACTGAATTGAATCCTGAAAAAGAACAGCTATCTGGAGGCTAAAGATTGAAAATGAAGGACACGCATTCTTGATACCACCCTAGTACCATACACTGATTCCCTAAACTCTGGGAAAAAACACCTCGCTCCATCGTTACTTTACAGCCTCCATTTTAGATGAGCTTGCCTTTGACTGCAGCCACAGATCTCAAGCTGCAAAAAAAGATAAGATCAGATTCTTCCACTCTCATGTATTGCATAGAATATTTGTGCACAGCTTATTCTGTAGAAGGGGATTTTAAGGATGAATTACTGAAGAAAATGGAGCCAACAACTGAAGGTTGTCTCTATTCAAGAAATAACCCTTAGTTGCTCCCTGTTGTATAGTGCTTTTTTTTTCCTCTCCAAAGAGAAAATACCTAATTTCACAAGAGAAGAGATGCTTTGGATACAAAACAAGCAATAAGATAGACAGATTCAGAACTTCAACATGCCTGAGGTCTTTAATAAAGGAAATACAAATTCATAAGACACCCATGTCTACAGAAAATGAGGAGAGAAAGGTAAACGCTTCAGCAAGTGGAAAGACACCTACAAACAGACTATGTGAACTGCCTTCAGCGTTAGAGGAGGGAACTGAACGCTCTTCTCGACTGAGACAAATAAGGAATGAAGAAGAGAAGGTTATAAAGCTATGAGGAGGGGGAAGGTGATACGTATCGTCTAAATTAATTAGCATGAGAAAGGAAAAAGCTTTCAGGAATAGGGGACTGAAGAGCTTTGGAGAAAGAGAATGAAAACATGTCTAACTCTTTGAATCTTCTCATATTTACTGAAAACTGCCCAAGGCATTTTGTCTAAGCTAAGCTGACCTAGCTGACTCTCATTCCGTGACTACAGCTTCCAAAGCAATCACAGCCTTTAAAACAGAAGGACTTCAAAAGCCTATCTGATGTCCAAGAAATGGAAGTTTCAGAAGTGACTCCGATGTTTAAGTGGCTCCCAAGAGGATCATTACTGCTGTTGAAACATGTAGTTCTGAAATACATCTTCACCTCTGCAGCCAAGGGAACAGAAACTGAAGTTTGACAGGTTAGTAGTGGCCAAGAAGGACAGTAGAAAACATCCAAATGACCAACAAGCCCAGTCCCTTTGGGATCAGTGGTAGCCACTTAACCCCCAGTTCTCAGAGAAAACATGATTCTAACCATAGAAAATTAGAAAATGAGAGAAAATTATGATTCTAATCATAATCACATAATCAAAGAATTGCTTGGGTTGGAAGGGGCCTTAAAGACCAAAGACATTGTGAAGTAACAACTGAGGACCTGTATGATATGTCATGCATCAAAAGGCAAGCCCTTCTTGAATACTGTAAGGCATAAGATAACCAGAATTATAGAGTGCAAGTGCTGCCAGATCCTTTCACTAACTTCTTGAAAATAGTGCCTTTTCTCCAGAAGTTCACCTGTTCTGTCCTTTCCATTAAGTTACCTAGCTCCCTCTCTATATATGCTGTCCTCTGCCTCCAGTTCAGCTACTTGAAGATACAGGCGAGGCTGTATGGTATGATGACCAATTCTAGGTTTCCTCTTGTGGCACCAGCCTTTCTTCACAAAAGGAGAGGGAAGTGCTAAGGAGGAACTAATCATCTCACATTCTGTGACTTTACCAGCGGACTAATGGGAATTGGAATGAAGCTAATCAAAGGATAATTTCCAGCTGCTAATGTGATGGAACTGTGAAAAACACTAATGTGATTTTAGAGAATATTAGGCAAGGCTTTTCAGTTGAAGTCAGGGGAGCGTTAGTGTTGTAGCTTAAGGCTATTCAGCATCTGATTTAAATACTGTATTATAGCTTGGCTAAAATTTTCCAAGATAAATGCATGAAAACAGGCTACTGAAGTAAGGGAATAGAATAAATATAAAGTCCAGGAAGCTGATGGACTTGTCTTGGGTTAATAAGAGAGATTATTTTGCAAGCCAAATAGAATACGAGTGCTTGTACTGAAAGCACATGATGGGAAAAAGCTATTACTGCTGACGGTACTGGTTTTACCCTTAGCCAGGCACATCCAATCCGTGGACCATGGCCTGCACGCAGCTTGGCAGTGCAATGAACATAATAGTGTTCTGTTGCTGTGAATTTGCTCTATCAAATAGTGTTACTGTGCTCTTTGTATCTGCTGTAGTTTCCATGGAAATAAACAAGAGGCATTACTTTTAGAGAAACCTACTTCTTACGCCAACAGAGACGAAATCAGAAAAAGATCTTGTACAGCCTGCATAATACTACTTCCAAAGTCAAATAGACTTATGCTAAAGGCACTAATTCTCTTGCTTGTTTCACTGTTTACCTAAAAGATTTTGGGAAATGTTTGTTGTCCTCCTCTTAATCCACACCTGGTCCGCATTCACTCATAACCTGAAACCCATCAAAGGATGAACACTGATGTCATCTCCTTCCCGTGTCCGACCTGTAGGTATTTGGGTTCAAAGTAAGAACTGATTTCAGACAGGTCACTTTTCCACTTACCCTAAATGATGTCCTATGTGCTGTGCCACTCCTCACCCCCTCAAAGTGTTCATTCAGAGCAAACTAAGAAAACCCATTTTTAAGAGAAAACCAAAAACAAAACCAAAGTCAGTATACTGGGGATTTGCACTGGGGTAGAAAAGAGTTTTCCTATTTATTGCAAGAAGGAAGTTTGATGGAACCCTGTTCCCATAGATACGCAAACCTAAGAAGGCTGTCGGTTCCTGGCATCAGTGCTCTTGCTTATTTTGTTAGCTTTGAGTTGTAAGAAACACTTAACAACCACTGCATCTCTTCTTGAGTTGTGAACGCAGAATAGATACACCGTTGGCATCTCAAATGTGTCTGAATAACTCCACAACTCCAATTCAAACTACTACCTTTTAGAGGAATTATATAGTAACTGTAACCCAAGCCCATAACAGATGTAGTCTTACAGACCTATCAAAATAGTCTTATTTTTATCCTTCATCATTTTATGACAGCAATACTGTATGTAACACTTCACCCTCCATCTGTCCAAGACACCTGAACTTCATTTGTATTTCTGAAAAGGGCCCATTTTAATCCAGACATGTCCAAGTTATTCAAGGGGGAAGGGAACAGGGCATGTAAATACTGGAACAAAGGAGTGATTTTATTGCCTATGTACTTCTTGAGCACTTGGACACGCAGGCTCACAGCTCAGTAAGTACAGTGTTCTGAAGTAAGATGGTTTGAGACACATATGTATTCTGATGGCATAATAAAAGAAGAAGAAAACACTGAAATTTCCCATGGCACAATTTCAAGAATGAAAGAAAGAACAAACATAATACTTTGGCTAGTAACGTTAAATCTGAGCATAGCCCTTGTGTCCCAAATAGAAATGTGAAAGCCTATGCTCGTCAAGGACTTGGATAGTGGACGCCTTGCAGAAAATACTGATAACATAGGGAATACTTGAGCATGCTTCACGCATAGAGCCAAGCCAAAGTTTGAGCACAATGTCCCAGGGATTCTCCGAGTAGATCCTTCACACAGCCCCCAAGAAACCCCTTCTGCTTTAGGGAGCTGCATAGCTGTGGCCTGACGGCTCTGGGGAATGCTCCTCTAAACACTCTTTATGTGAAGTTCTTGATTATCATATGATTTTGCTTCCCAGCCTCATGAGTTTAACAAAATTCAACTGAAAAAAAGCCAGGAAAAAATTAGGGACAACTCACTCGTGACAAACTACTTATTATACACATGCAAGCATCCTAATAAGAGGTGACAGATTTTATCAGTAGCAAGCATACGTAACCTCAGAGGATGGATTTAAGAGAATAGCACCATTGGAATACTGAAGTTTAAAACAGCAGGATAGTTTCCGCTCCTTCTGAAAAAGAATGCTCCTCTTCCACTATTTCCCATGGGCTGTTTGCACAAGCAGTATTTCTACTTACATGTTCAATTATAGAAAGATTATAGAAAGCAAGACCATGCCAAAGCGTAGAGATCCAAAAACACATTTGCTAATTTGTAAATGCTTATAGTAAGCCTGAGGTCAAGTCATTTAAATATCCTTGAGAACTTACCACTGCTTAACAAGGGCCAATACTGATAATGCATATTCATCAAAATTAATCTACAGCTAACAAATACAATGAAAGCTCGTAACGCTATATCATGATGGAAAGTACAGCAATGACAGCAGAACAGCAAGGTCCTAGGCTGCAGCAAGTGAGGACTTGCTCTAATACAACAACTGGGGGCAAAGAAATAAAGGAAAGAAGCTGCTTATCTTTGAAAGGACTCGGGCATGCAGGGATCTGCAGCAAGATACCCTCACCTCTACTGCCAACCCTTATATGAGGTCTGGGAAGGGGTGGATCCTGGCTCCACTCCTTCCAGTCACTAAGATGCATTGCATGCACCTGAGCTCCCCTGGTTTGGCCCTGCCTTCCCACCAGATGCACAATCACTGCTTCAAGCCGAGATTCAGCATTTCTGCTACAAAGCTCAAGGTGCCAATGATCTAAAATCTTTTGTGTCACTGTAGGAGATCAACTTCTGAAGTGTAGACTTGTCTCTAATGCAAATAAGTTATGGTACGAGCAAGGTTTTGTGGCTTTTCTCCCTTCAAAGTTCACTTTTCACTACGTTGAGGTACAAGAGGAAAAAATGCTGAGGCTTCCAGTTCTTACAGAATAAGCAGACCAGAATCTCACAGAAACAGATCCAGAGGGAACATGCAACTATTTCAGCACCTCGTGTATCACATTCCCAGGGGACTGCACATCATTAGCTGGTGAGACATCAGTCAAGCAGGCAGCTCCTGGGGACCTACTGGAGGACCACTGTGCCTTCAGATATAATTTCTCTCAGCTCACCCAAAGCCCTGGCCTCATCTGTGAAGGAAAATGAGTGAAGATGAGGATCTGCTGGGGAAAAAGAAGAGATGAGAATACTTCTGTACATCTGTTCAATTGTAACTGCCTTTCTGATTCATCTCAGATATCTATCTGAACTCACTCCTGCGTAAGTAAAAGCAATATGCAATAACTCCGAATAAGCGGGGACTTCCAGATTTAACTTTTAACTGCTTCAACTCACTTCAAAAACGCTGAGCGATTGCATCACTGAAAGCAAACAGCATTTGCATTAAACCTTCTGGTTAAAACAAATCATCTTTTGAAACCTGAAAAAAAATCATGCTAAGAATGTCAGAGTTCCCAAAGGTTTTTAGTACTCTGGCATTTAAATACCTGTTTTCCTGCTGCAGTGTATAGCTAGAAGAATTAAGTCCTGGAGTGTTCATTTTTACAAGAGTTATATTGATGCTATTATCACTGTCGATGAATTTTCACATGAGCTTGTGTGTTCAAGCAAAGGCCTCATTAAGCAAATAGTTACTAATCACAGATTGGTATTATGCACCACAAATGCAACCAAAAAGCCAAGGGAGGATAAAATACTAAAAAAAAAAAGAAAGAGAAGAACTATTGCGCAGTGGAAAAAGGAGCAAAGCAATCTTCCAGCAGAAGATGTAGCAGAGCATCTGTCTGGCTGAAGGCTGGCCTCTCTAACTCTGCTTGTTTCATCCTGTCCATTATCATCATGCTGAACAAGGGAGGCTGTTTGCCATGCATCAGCTTGCCCATCACCCTTTTCACTTGGGTGGCATCTCAGCTCAGAACCGCAGGCACAGACTGGGAGCTCCACGTGCCAAACCAGCGCAGTGAGCGGTACGGAGAGCGGAGCTTTGAGTGATCAAAATCTGACATGGAAACGAATGAACAAAGCTGGGTAGAACTCAGCTGGGTAGCAAGTACCTGGACTAGAAAATGAACAGTAAGAAATAATTCACAGGCACCAGAAATAAGAAGGCAATAAGAATGTGCTGAAAGCACTTCTCAACCCGTTTTTTCAACAGCCAACGTCATCAGCTGTTATCGTCTTAATCCTTTTATCCTGCTGAGAGCTGCTGTACGTTTTCTGCTTTTGTTTTTAATGACAGATGAATCAGTAAGCTTACATTTAATAACAGACAATACCATTAGAAGCCTAACAGATATCAAGTGTAATTTATCTAACAATTGACCGATGACAACATATTTTATCAGTTTGCAACTCAAATACAGCACTGACCTGATGAAAGTAGTGAGAGGTGGATAAATTGCCTTCATGTGTTGGAAGAGGAAAACAGCAGCAATTCTTCATTAGTAGAGAGGGGAATAAATAAAGCAACTTCATTGTTTTGGACAAAGCTTGATAGTTTGACTATTGGATGTATCCACTTCCCTTAGAAACTGGGTTTCCTGGGTTGAAGATTTGGTAGGGAGAGCAGACCAGGGCACAAAGATTAAGAAGGAGGAAGGAAGAACATAGTAGGAAAGCAAGAGGGAACAAGAGCAAGACATCCACCAGATGTGCAGCACATAAGGTGTCTTTATATAGCCATCAATAAGGAATGTAATTTCTAGGCTGTCTCTCCATATTAAAGAACCGAATAAGGTAGAGAATGCAACAGATTTTTAGAAAACTCACAGAACTGCTGTAAAACTTGCAATACAGAAAGTAAAATGTAAACGCAGCCAAGATCTCGGTGCTGAAGTTGAGCCTTTTCTGCACATAGAGTTGATTACAAGACCAACTACAGTAAGGAAGAGATGAATTTTAACTTCAGTTTCACAGCATATTTTATCATTTATCTCCACCACCAGAACATCAGTCCTTTATGCAAGAGTTACTTCATCGTTCCTTAATCTTAACTGCTTCTCCAGGTTTCCCTGTAGCACTCTTATCAGTGTCAGTGCAATATATACAATATATGGAAATGCCATTTACTTGATATATTAATAAAACTTTTAAATTCATTTCTAACCAGCACACGTTCAACTGGAAATAAATTAACTTCCTTTACAAAGCGAGACTTGAAAAATACTGTTCTAATTATTCTCTTCCTTAAACATATTTTGGAGAATGCCAATAAATCATGCTTAGAAGCTAAAGGCTACAAGTAGACTGTTTTCCCCCTCAATCCACAAGCACGAGTGGCTGTAGGAAAGATGGCTGTGTTTAAAACTGTCCAGATCATCTGTTATTTGTCCATTTCCACTACTCTTAAATCATGACCAAACCCAAGTGTGATGTATCCTGAAACACCCCGTTGTGAATAATAACCACAAGAAGCCTCTGCATCAGTACAGAAGGAGAACACTTCTCAGACAAGAAGGAAATGATAACGTATCAAGAACAAAGCCCTTTATGTTTGCAGGAGATAAACTTAGCTGCAGGCTGATTGTTTAGCCTAGCATTCCCAATCTTGAGCCTGCAATCAAATGTGAGAATCTATCTTTTATTCTAGCCCTGAGGTCCTGTCTTCCCAGATGTGGTTTGAGGATGAAAAGCTGTCTGTCTTTCATCTCCTAGGGGTGGTAGCTAGAGTGCTTGTTGGGGCAGCAGCTCCCTCCTTCTCACCAGGCAAAAGCCAAACGGTAAGCACTAAATTGGAGCTGCACCGAGTTAGAGAAAAACAACTGTGGGCATGAAGCCAATGAGCTTATTTAGAGTGAGTTAAAGCCTAGATCTCATTTAAACCCAGGGAAAAAAAAAAAAGATGTAGATACTTCTGAAATCCCCAAACCTCCTTAAGATGAGTGAAACTCATCACAGCCTGAGGCTAAACTGTCACACAGGCTGCTTCCTGCCTCTCTGAATTCTATCAGAAAGTGCACCGATAAAATGGCTTTTCAGGAATAACTGAACAGTTGGGTAACCAGCTGTCAGTAAGAACTAGACCACGGGTGTCCAACTTTTTGGCCTGCCTGGGCCACACTGATTAAAGGAACTGTCTCGGAATTGAGGAATTGTCTTGGGCTGCATTCAAGTTGCTCCGAAAGTAATGTCTCCTATTTATTTCCATAGAAATGACAACAGATACAAAGAGCACAATAACACTGTTGAATAGAGCAGGTCCTCAGCTACAAAACACTATTTTTCAACATAGTCACCACCATTTGCCATGCAATGTTGCCAGTGCTGAAAGCCTGCATGCTGTGCTCATATAAATCTACCCCAGTAGAGGTCACCCACTGTCACCAGTATTGAAACACACTGCCCAAAGCCTCCCTGTACTCACATCCATTCTTTGGTCTTCACAAACACTCAGCAAGCGTCAATGAATGACAATGGGTGCCATTTTTTTCCGCATGGAAGAATTCAACGGCACCCCTCTGCTTCATATAAACTTCCACGTCAGATGCCATTCTGTCAGACTGCCTCTCTGCTGCCATCTGTCACAGGGCTAGAAAATGTAATGGAATATTGGTGGAAAGGTTCAATCTCTACTGCCATGTCACCAACATCCACCCCTGACATTATGGGCCAACAAAATAAAATAGGAGGCATTACTTTTGGAGTAGCCACCATAAAATATACAATATCGTTAAGAGGGACGTAAAAAAGCATTTTAAATTTTAACATTTTTCTTAAAACCTTAAAAAAAAAAAAAAGAGGAACAAATGCATAAAACCAGTGGGATATGTGACCTTGTTTTTGTGAAATGAGTGCGTCGCACCCTGGTTCAACGGGAGTGGTTGCGTATTCTGTGCTGTCTGGAGCCCTGTGTTGAGCTAATGTATCAAAATACGTACAATTATTTACCATCTCTTAAGTCAGTCCTGCACAGCACTGCCCTTCCCGTGCTCTGGTTTCAGTCCACACAGCGTTAATAGCGCACTGATGGTTTGGTTGTTGCTGGACAATGTAAGGTGAGGCAGAGGAATAAGAAGTGTGTACAACTACTAAGCCTTAGTGGGGAGAGACTCCGAAGTGCTCAAAGATTAAGATTTATAGGAGAAAAAAGCTTAAACCACTTCAGGATGTGCAAAATTTTCACCAGTGGTGTTTTATTTGGTTTTAACTTTGATCATAAAAGTTATCTATACTTCGTGTGGGCATTTACGCTGGGTATCACAGTTAGCTGTTACCATATGTCACAGGTATACAATCTCGCTGCATGATCTACAGAAAACAAAGCACACGTGAATTTCATTTTAAATTATTAGACAACACCGTGACATGCAAGGCAGCAGCTCAACAGACAGAACCCTGTATACAGAAATAAAGAGCACCAAAAAGATGAGATGACATTAACTCGTACCATTGAGCAAACAGTCACCGGATGAATCCGTAGTGAAAGCCCCATATATATCACATCAAAATACGACAGCAAAAGGTTTACTATGACATATGCCGATTCGGTGAGAGCTAACAGCTAACAGACTAGTACAGACTCTGGCTTGCACACGCAGCTGAATGTTCTTCAAGAGAATTATGACTTCATGACTTTATGGCTTGTCATCTCAACACATCCAGTAAGTTTGCTCAGACTAGAAGAGTAAACATAGAACATGCATTGTAGAAAATAACCCCACTTCTCACTTAACTCAATGGATGTTGTAGTTCTAACCAACCAGTTAGACTCGCCTCTCCTCTGCTATTCAAAAAAATTTCTCTTCCTTTGTACCGCGACATCTATAAAAACAGCAAGTGTTCTCAGAGCAACATCTTCACTATTTATACTGGATTTGCCCCTTCCACCAAGTAGAATTTATGTACTGCACATTAGTCACCTCCCACGGAATTCTCTGCTTGTTTTCTCCAGGAGGAAGTACTGTGCTCACTCACAGCACTATCCCCCGCAATTACCCTTGCCTCGTAGTGGCTTGACATTCAGCCTTCCAGCAATTGCTCATAGTGGGAGAGAAAACTGCAGTTCATTAAGTAAGTTCATTTTATCCTCGATGCTCATTTGTCTAACCAACTTGCATCTTGATGAAGCTTATGTTTACATACGTGCACAAGCCACCACATATATATAGAAAGTATTTTATTTTGCTTTTCCTGAATGGATGTTCTACCACATGGTATGTACTGCTTAGTACATTTATTCCTGATCTTATTTCAATATTTACTCCTAAACATTAAAGGATGCAGCTACAGAACTTTGTTTCTAATGAAGAAATAAAGATAAACTGGTAAACTGCTTATGGTGGGAAGATAGGAAAACTATGCCAGATGAAAGTCTACTGAGGAAGTGAGAAACAAGAGACATCTGCAATCTTGTAATTTACTATTAAGTGTAAATCAACAGGGAAAGGTCTATAAAACTAAAAGCAAAACATTTCATGTTCAGCATAGGATGTTGCTTTACTGTGGTTCAGTGTTTCTTGAAACCTTGCTAAAGGGAGTCTTCAGGATGAATCAAAGCACTCAAAGATTGGTGTAGCTGCAAAACCAAGTCACTCAACAATTTGCTACAAGGAAAAGTACCTAATAACCTTTTGATTGTTCCAGAATCGGTTCTATTTTACCTTATCTTTGCCATTTAAATACCACAAAATACAACTGAACCAGTCTCTGTTTACTTACAGACTGGTTGTGCATCCATTTTAATTATGGCGCTTTGAGTTGTATTAACAAGAAAATCATTAGCCAGCATTATACAAAAGTCAATCCTCACAATAGGAAGGAAGACACTTTTCTTTCTTAGCTGACACTTAGAAGACACCATATCTGCTTTCTTTGTATTTACTACACATAAAAAAAACAGGTATTTTAAACTCACCTCATAAGGTTTGTCTAGAACATCTGACTCAGTATATATCAAACCAAAGAATCAATAAAAAATAAAGTGCTTGTGAACGTGTTCGTGCATTCCATTCCATCTCCTACAACGGTAGGAGGATTTTATTAGCATCTTTAGTTTGCTGGAAGTCTAGCATTTTCTAAATAACTTTAAACTACATATATGTTCAGATACATAAACAAGCCAACTCTTGTAGAGAGCAAGCAACATATCAAGTGACAGCAAGATTTGTCTTGAAGAATTCTGACTGTTCCCATGAGAAAGCTGCTTATATAGATTCCTATTCTTCATTATAAGCTCCAACAATCTCCTGTGCACTGTATTTAATCACTTGCAACCATATGCCAGAAATTCAGGAGTTGTGATCCATGTTCCTTTCACGCAAGCTTGAATAGAGCCACTGAGGAATAAACTTTGGGCATCAGAAGGAAGAAAACAAGAATGATAGTACACAAAGCTAAATATTGCTGCTTAGATGAGAAGCAGTTGCTCTGGATTGTATTTGGAGTTTTCAGGAACTGGGAGATATTCCCAGGATAAGTATGCATTAGTGTTGATCGCTATTTTGAATTGTGCCTTGTCACTGAAAATGCTAGAAGATATCATTTTGTGGCTTATAGCACAAATGACTAATAATTAAAGTAGTAAGTACCAAATTACACTGAAACCCATGTGTCTAGCAGCTGCAGAACTCAAAGAGTTCTGAGGTGGTATTTGACCTGTGAAAGGTGGTATTTGCCTCTCAGAAAGGCTGCTGACAACTCCAGACTGTTCTTGTTGGTAGAGTTCTTCACCATCAGTGACCATGAAGAAGAAGCTATGTGAAGTGTTAAACTGGTATCTGCAGGTGCAGTTGACAGACCATCTTCAGATGGGGAAATTTCCATTAATGGAGGCTGATATCATTCAAACTCATAACATATGGGTTTTTTTTCTTCTCTGAAGTACCATAGGCAGCACCACACCATATTCTTGTGCAGTTCAACCAGATGCTAAGCAGGATGCAACCAAAGATGTAAACGCATAAAGAAACTCTGTCCCATCAGACTGATGTGTGCATTTGCAAAGAGGTTTTCTGGTCCTGCTTCCCTGCAAATTTAAGACGCAGTGAAAGGAATGACCTCTTCCTCCCATGATGAGACAGCTCATTTTTTGATGATGTATAATATGGTAAAGACATTCTATAGACCTATCTGTGGATGAGAGGGACTCTTCCTCTGGTGGGTGATTCAGCATCTGCAACAGATTAAGGCAAATCTGTGCATGCAGACAAATCTTTGTTGTCCATCAGCCGTGTCCTCCTACCGCCTTAAATTAAGAAGGAAATTTATTTTCACATGGAAATGGACAACAAAGTGCAGTCTGATGTTGTCATTAAAGAACAAGTTCTTGTTAGACTTCCTGAAAAAGACAATACGTATAGAAAGAAACGATTTGAACTCTTACACAGTTAAGTGGAAATTAATTCCTTTAGGTGAGCAAGTTCACACTCCTCCTTGAGAGCTTATACCAAAACCTGAAGATTTTCCTGAAATACTCTTTTTTTGAATTGCAATCTTGACAGTTTTATTAAACAGTAAACCTGTTTTATATAGTTTTAAATAGTTTTAAATGATTACCACAGTAACATCTTCCCAAGAGCTTGTAAAAGAATATTTAGTTCAGTTTCCTCGCTTGCATCAATTCTACTAAGCCAAGGCATATTTCATTACTACAGTAGCTCAGATAGAAACAAGAAGAAATAATCAAGGCAGAAATTGAGTTGCGTTTCAATCATACAATGCTTGAGGTCTGCAAAATACACCAATTAGAATATACCTATCAATTCTGAATTACTGTGGCAGCGCAATTTTCTTTCAGAAGACAGATGGTGAGAAAAATATGAGGGATATCGGGTGCTCAGGCAGTGCTGCTATATATTGTGGGAGTGCACTATGAGATCTTTCATATTTGTTTTCTACATATCTAAATAGTCTATCTTCTGTTACCTGCTACAAATAGAAAACTATGTTGTTCAGGCATCAAGATGATAAAAGGACTTCTTCTAAGCTTATTAAAAATAGCTGTTTTTGTAGAAGTTTTGAACTTTACCGCTCAGTTAGCTCTATCTCATGACCTAAAAGGAAAATTACTAAGTTTAAAAAGGTAAATCATAGTTGATTGCACTCTTCCTTTCTCCCCATATGACTGTTAACTCTCGAGACATGACTTCGACTTTCCCTTCTTTTCCAAAAATTGCTGTTAGGAGCTGCAAGGGAGAAGCACCAAGGGAATACACAGATCACCCTCAATATCCTAAAATGTCTGCACACTTTAAATGGCCCAAACCAGTTCAAGTCGGTTAGCTTGTGCTTAGATTACCCTTATCTGATTTGGACTTCTAAACGAAGATGAAAATTGCAATGTTGTTTGTTTTGGGTAAGCTCTCATCTTATTGGGGAAGAATACACTGCAAAGAAATCAATACAATTTACAGAAAATACGAATGCTATAAATTAGCATGAAATTAACTCGGGCGTATTAGTTAATAAATGAAATAACTTAATGCTTTACATTTTAGCTGTGACCTTGAAAAAACAACACAAAGCCCTTTGCTTTTATGGTAGAGATTTAGAAAATCTTCAGATGAAGTATACAGTTAGTACACAGGGTTATTTTTTACCTCTGAAAACATACAGGACACGATTTTCATCCACATCCTGATTGCAAGTTAATTTTTCCTCACTGGGAACTTGGCTCTGACCTCACTTCCCGTTATGTGCTACGCTGGTGCCATTTAACAGAAGTTTGGATTACTGTATTTTATAGGAGGCTTCTCACACAGATGATGAAGTGAAAATATCTTCTTTACTTAGAAGAAATAGAATTAAGGTTCTAATATTAAAAAACCATTATCACTACATATGTATATCTGAAGTATTTATAGCAATAACAAAATTCATAAGCAAACTAGGCTTTATGGATAGAAAACAATTCAATAGCAGTAGCATTACTTTCTGAGCCGTTTCCTGCTTGAAAACCATCCAGCCTTACTCCTCATTTCCCATTAGCCTAGTATCGAGATCCTGAACTCATTACTTTCATATTTATTAGACAGTTTGTAACATTCCCATTTTCCTCCTAATAGCGCTAATGAAGCATTAATTTCCATTCACACGAATTGCAAATTAATTCTCATAATGCCATTTCAAGATTAACAATATATGTGTTTTTTCTTTCTCAAAGCAAAATATTCAGACAGTACTGTTATCAGCTCCTGAGCTGCTCCTCTGAAGAGTCCATAACCTTAGTCCATTTTAAGGGGAATTTAAATATACAACTTACTGTGTTATTTTCTACCTATTCAAGCCAAAGACATTGAAAACAAAGTTCTTATAATGCCTGCTCAGTATTTAATCTTACTTTTCCTTCTCATCCCAATGAGCAGAATTGCTTTTCATTTATTACAGATATTCTAGAAAAGGCACGAGGATATTGTTTTTCTGCAAGATTTGAGTGAGGAAATAGATGGTTGCAGTGACTGTGTTGCAGTGGTATCTATAAAAAATGGAGCTTCTTTTAGTTCTGTTATTCAAAACTTCCTAGCACAAGGAAAGCTTAAAAGAAAACATTAACCGCTTCCCATCTGCAGTTGGTTTTCAAGTTGTTTTGCAAACACCATTTCAATCGAATCTCACTATGAAATGAGTAATAGACTTTTCCACTTCAAATAACATACCATTTATTTAGTTACTTTCAGGCCGAGCCTCCCATTTTTAGGATAGTTTAAGATTTTGTGCTGCCTGAAAGTTTAGCAAGTGAACTTCGGGCCTCTCACCCATTTCATTCATTAACAGTAACATTTAGCAGAAGTAGATCCAGGACAGATCCCTGTAGAAAGAGATCAGAGCACCATTCCTGCCTGAAGGTGACCCACTTCACAAATACACGTGAACCCAACTGTTCAGACACGCTGCATTAGTACCATGCACTCCCTTCTTGTTCAGGCTTAACTTAGAAGAACCAACCACAAGAAGATAGTTTCTCCAAAGGTATACTTAAAATCTACTGTGTAACAGTAGATCGTTTTGTAAAGCTAGACCTCACTTTTCCGGTCAAGAAATGCATCCATTGTGGCAAGTTTAGTGGAAATGATGATGATGGGTTGGTGGTTGGACTAGATGATCTTGGGTTCTTTTTCAACCTTAACGATTCTATGATTCTAAGAAAGAGAAGTTCAAAAAACAGTCAACATCCACAAACACCTCCATTTACTTGCTCAAAACAAGGTCGTTTTGTTTTTGCAAGCAATCATGCAACATTTCTTCAACGACTTGAGAACATTTCTTTCAAGTAGTCAGAGTCTGTACGCTTAGCTGTAGACATGCCATGCTGTCATCCCCTTTTGTGCCAATTTCAGATACGGTAATGGGATGAAAGCACTTCGGTCAGATTACAATTTACTAAATGCTCTACAAATCACTGCTGAAACAGTCAAAGTCAGTCACATTTGAGAAGTAAAATAATTCACGCTCTCAAATTCCGCAAGAGTCTTTTTGAAAGAATTTATTCCAAGGGAACTATATCAACTGGACTGAGTCAGCTATGCTTCAGGCAGAGTATTCAGGCTCACAGGCCTCACTTCTCAAATATATTCTTGAAGTAGAGTAAAAGCGAAGTATATCTTTAGTCCTGAGCATGCAATCTTTACGATCTTTACCATAATGAAATGGATTTGATTGACATTGCAAGTGCAAAATGACATTGAAAAGCAAGGCCTGTGTTGAGGCAGGCAGAAGCTTTCACAAATCTGCTTGGCCAATGGAACATCAATAGTGTGACTCTCCCTTTCCAGAAGAAATGAAGACAGCAAAGTGGTTCACTGTGCTTTTAGTCTCTAAGATAGGACAGCAAAGTCCATTCTTTCTCCTCTGAGAAGCTTCTTTACTCCAAGATTTATCTTGTATGTGGCTCTGGGCAGCCTGGTCTAGTGGTTGGCAACCCTGCGCACAGCAGGGGCTTGAAACTAGGTGATCTTTAAGGTCTTTTTCAACCCAGGCCATTTTATGATTCCACATCACTACTGGTTAGGAAGTGTTTGGGAACTGAACTATTATTAAGAATCTCTTTGCCCAGACATTACTAAAAAGCCTAAAACTTCTATCTATAGCCAGAGAATGGATTCTTGGACTATCTGTGACCTGAAGGACTTGCCACATCCATAAGGAGTAATATGACAGATGCAAAGCTATTCAGTATAACAGGAAGTTTTCTAAATCCTTAGAATAAAACCAGTGCTTTTCTACACTACTTTCAGAGATCTTTTATTGGAGAAATGACTATTTTAGTAGAGAGGTTACATGTGTAGTGCACATTTTGGTAAGCCATCTAATAGTCTAACCACAGTAACCTGCCAGTTTAGAGTCTGGACAACTGCAGCAGGACTGATCAGGAGAAATAACTTCCTGGGAACCAAAATAAAGTTTTATTACGACGTAAGCAACTTAAACGCACTGAGACGGAGTCATTTAAATAGCAAGTCTTCAGTTCAGTTGATAATTCCAGTAACTACTCATTGTACCTTGCCATGCTAGCAAGCATGACAAGTTTGAGATTAGAAATAGCTGTTGGACAAGAATCAACAAGAACAAGTCACGAAACATTTATCGATGGTTTATTCTGTAAGGGTAGAAATAACCAAAAGAGCAAATTGTGTAAATAACCATACTCTTTGGTTTTTTTTGTCATTAAATAATCCCCCAGAAGTTTAATTCTCAGCATATCCATATTGCGGAGGATACTGATTTTCTGCTTCAACGCACTGCACTTGTCAACACTTATTTTTCACTACAAATCAAAACCCAGTTTCCAGCGATGACTGCTCATCAAGTGGCAGCTATCAGTTAGAGCTCTGCAGTTCATTTTGGCAAATACAAACAAGATCTCCCCAGGGCCGCTTAGAACATATATACTTATTTACACCACAGTTGCGAGGCAGATGTATTTTAGCCACTTGTTTGATAAGAAAGGAGGATATGTTCTACATCTCAGACCCATGTCAGAAATATAAAGGAGTACAAACTGCTCCCACTTGCAGAGCTAGATGCAAAAACAGTTGGCCCAGAGGCCTTCCACAATTCCAGGCTACTTGTCCTACTACTCAGTTCCAGCCACAAAGCAGAGCATCAGGTTTGAAATGCAATTCCATTTTTCCTTTTTTTTTCCTGAGGAGTACTGAATTGAGAAAGAAAGACAACTGTGAAGAAACATTTTCCCTCTGTTGGAATTCTTGAATTCGGCATGATACAGTGCAAGCAGTGAGGTGGGTAATAATCACATTTCTGTAGGCAGGGAGCAGTTTCCAATCAACTCCCCACTTAAAGAAGGAATAACATCTGATTTCATAGGTACTGGGGATGGTCTTAGAACCTCACAGTCTAAGGAAATTCAGCCTTGCAAATAAAATCAACCTTAGGGATGAAGTGATCTATGATTCTATGATTGCAACACTACTGAGGAATGCCTTCCCTCAGCTGGACCCACAGGCTGTGACCAAGGAGGATGGTCACATCCACCCAATAGCTTTCACAGCTTCTTCTGGGACCACTGTCATCACCATACATCTTCCACAGCAGTGAAACTACCCATACCCTTGCCCGGCTAACCATGAAAAGAACTTCTTAGAGAACTATAACATCAGCAACTTATTCTAGCTGCAGAACATAGTTTGACCTACAAACTCTACCCAAATTTAATTTGATATACATATATGACACAACAGAATCGGAAGGGGAGGAGTCACTGCAAAAAGTCTTTCAGAAGGATCTGGAGACCAAAGAACATTCATAACCTTGAGGAACATTAAGATGTAGAAAGAAACAAAAATATCTATTCCCCGAGTAAATTAAAATTAATTCAGCCACTGACGTACTCGACCAGTGGGAAAAGAACAAATATCCATGTGGGTCCAGGCATGCCAACCAAATAGATCTAAGAGCTCCATAGTCTGAGTTTCTGCGCTCATCTGAAATCAATACAAAATGCTGTCACCTGTAGAATGGGAACTAGTTAACTGAAGTCTTCACATGCCATGATGCTCTGGAAAAATGCAAACTGCTATCTATTGCACAACTAAAAAGTGAGGCGGTGGTTGGAAGCTGCAGGAAAGGGAAAATTCCTCTTTGGAGTGAACAGGAATTCCTCAAACACTGCAGCAGTTTTTTTACCAGGAGGAATTCCTCTCATGCAGTCTCCACTTTGGAAACTCGGACTTTAACTGGACAATACCTTCAACAACATGAACAGTTTTCAAGCCGGCCCAGAGTTACATGCTGGGCAGGACACAAAGGGCCACCCAAAGGGCCCTTCAAGCCCAAATGTACCAGGGCTCCTAGAAAATATGCTGTTCTACTGGTCCTTTATATTTAAAACTAAGGTCACTCTAAACTGCATATGCACTTCTTAAAATTCTTAAAAAAAACTAGAAATACGTATTGGATTCAGCATGAATTGCCAAAGAAGATGATGTAGATATACAAAATATGCTCTTGAGCTTAAGCTACATCCACATCTGCTTGCAATGTGGTTATTACAGATGAGCTTTATGGCTCATACCAAAGCTGTTGCATTCACAGCACTGCCTTGCAATGCCAATAAATAAAAAACGATATATTCTCAAGTAGATGTACTTCGGGGCTTCCAGGCAAAATTAATGAGAAATATACCAATTTCTTTTGTTAAGAATAACTTAATTGGCCTATTGAATCACTGTAAAAGTTAATTCTTTGTCAGAAGCAATAGCGCTTCCCATCTTCTGCTGACTGCTATCTTAACTGAGACTGAAGGTGGGAAAGAATTATTTTACTTAAGACCCCCTTATAGTTACAGTTTAGCATCGCATTTGAAATGTAAGGCCTGGGCTGATGTGTCTTGATTAAACACTAGTGAATCACTGTGAAACACTAGTGAAACACTAGTGAAAACACTGAATATTGCAGCTGGTGTTACCTCTTCATTTAAAGAACTACTGATGCAAATGTTTTCTTCCCAGGGCATTCAGAACGACATAGGAGGGAGGAAACTAAGTGCTTATGTCCGGTAGAACATCAGGGAACAGGACGGTCACGAGCTCCTTGAACCACAAGAGGGTCGGGCTCACATTTCTCACCAGTGATGTCCTGCTACGTGGAGTTGGGAATCTTGCATGTAAAA
This sequence comes from Aquila spilogaster, assembly GCA_024606505.1. Classification (NCBI taxonomy): domain Eukaryota; kingdom Metazoa; phylum Chordata; class Aves; order Accipitriformes; family Accipitridae; genus Aquila; species Aquila spilogaster. The sequence goes on from JANHGO010000038.1 coordinate 29,324,676, forward strand.
TACATAGATACGAAAAGCTGTCGGGTGTTTAAGGACACAGGATGACAGAACCCTTTCCTCTCCACCCCTGGAGAAGGTGCTGTGAAAATCACCAACAGAAAAAATTACAGGCGAGGACTCTGAGGCAATTGTGTCTCTGCAGGCAGCTTCTCCTGCTGTTATTTCACTTCTGCACGCAGCCGTTCTCATCAGGATAAAAACCGCTCCATCGTGTCACAGGAGCAGCTCTTCCCCTGCAAATTATTTGTACTCCTGCACAGAGTGAGGCTGTGTCAAGAGAACAATGTCTGTTTCCACTGAAATACACTTCAGCTGGTGTTGGTGCTGTCAGAGATGCTGGGTGAGGGACACGATGTGTACAGATCTCAATAACTGCTGTTACAGCCACACTTTCTGAGTCTAATCCCAAACTCACTAAAATCTCTACGAGGGTTTCAGTGGGCATAAATCAAGATAAATACGATGAGAATGTATGTATATGTATGTACACACAACACAGAATCATAGAATGGTTTGGGCTGGAAGGGACCCCAAAGATCATCAAGTTCCAACCCCACTGCCACAGGCAGTGCCACCAACCTCCAGATCTGGGATAGACCAGGTTGCCCAGGGCTCCACCCAATCTGGTCTTGAACACCTCCGGGGACGGAGCATCCACAGCCTCTCTGGGCAGCCTGTGCCAGCACCTCACCACTCTCTCTGTGAAGAACTGACATCCAATCTAATCCTTCCCTCCTTGAGCTTAAAACCATTCTCCCTTGTTCTGTCACTGTCTACTCTTGTAAAAAGTTGATCCCCCTCTTTCCTATAATCCCCAAACACAGCTGTTTTGGAGGGTTAAATTAACCGTGCAAACTCTTATCCTGATAGGTTTATGTATTTGAAGATACATGTAAATAAGTATCAAGTGACATCAACAACTCCTTGAACAAATGTAATATTCTTATTGTAAGTCTTTTAAATGTCTTTTAAATCATTAATTAGACATCAGAAAACAAATGTTACATAAAAGCCTTCTTTTCCAGCCTAAGAAATTGCTTTGTTTTTTAATCAGTTATCCCCTTAATGAAAAAGGCCAACTTACTAAATGCATAAATGTATTGTAAAAACCCCTGGGATTTGGACAGTACGTTGCCTTAGACATTACTTTAGCCCTTGCTGTTAACTCTGAGAGCTTTTAAGAAAAGAAAATGAAAACACAAGCTGACGACAAGGACACTGTGACATTTCTTTATCATTTTTATAGACTCCCTCTCTGATGGATTTACAGTTTCCCCCGTGATTAAAGTAACTGATATTGGGTGTACACTGTGGAAGAAACAACAGGGACTCATAAAAGCAACTTGGCTACCAAAAGCAACCTGGATACTGAAAGACTGCTTCCTTCTCAGTGTTACATCCACCGAACCCCAGAACAGCAGCAGCAGCATCAGTCAAGCTTTTCTAAGTGATGAAGGAGGAGGAAGAGAAAGCAAAACTGTATGCTTATATCGAACTCAGTGAACGACAGGCTTTGGTTTGATGTCTACAGCAGTTCTCTTCAATGCAAAACCAATGAGAAATATCAGAGGGCCCTTTCTGGAGGTTGGTGGCCCTGCCTGTGGCAGGCAGGTTCAAACTTGATGATCCTTGGGGTCCCTTCCAACCCAAGCCAAGCCATTCTATGATTCTAAACTGCTTTTTTTTTCAGTAGTTGCAAGTGTTTGCAGAAGTCAAAAGCCCATTTTCGTCACGGAGAAGACTTCTACTTTCATCTACTGCCTTCAGAAATAGCTGCTCCAGTATGAGCAAATGATGTGTTTTCCAGGAGCTGAAATACTCGTGGTCTGTTTAAGAATGCAGTGCTCCATTGTGGACTTTGTGCTGATCCGACGCTTGGCCACCTGAATGGAGGCCCTTCTTTGTGCTTGTTACTGGTTAGGTGCAAAAGCAAGACCCTTATACTAGATACTAAGATGATTAAGTCATCTTCAGGAATAGCAATAAGATAGAAGTGACACATCAATATTGAGCATCATTCAGAAAGAAAAATAACAGGTATGGTATTGGGAAAAGATCAGGAAGCAGATTAGGTTTAATGTTTAACGAACACTCATGTTCCACAAAAGGTTATAAGCTACGTTATTTCTTGGAACTCAAAAGTAATATCAGTCAGTGATCCTTGTGCAAATCAGGGGTTATAAAGCACTGTACAAACCAGCTGAGACCTCCTTCTAAATGTCATTGCTGAAATCAGGATGTGAACAGCACGACAGAAGCAAAGCTAAGAGTACAGCAGGTGAAATTAGATGCTGTGCCATGCGAACAGCTGTTTGTATAGTGTTCTGCCGATTTAAAGGCATCTGTTCTTCTGCAGCCCATCCTCTACCGCTAATATCCACTGTATCAGAAATCAAGCCTCCTTCGTGCACACTTTGCATCCCTCATTTCTGTGGCTTATTTCAGTGCTGCTCTCTGAACGGCTGGAGAATACACGCTGAAATTCTGGTCACGTAGGCTGAAGCAACATGAAGCGACTCCCGTTTTTCACGTCCTGATCACCGGAGTCTAATGTGTCTTTGCATCTAAATAAACTGTTTGCATGATAAGCAGACATCTGTATGACATCGTTAGCGCTCGATTAGCTAATATCCATCTGCGGTATTTCAAATACTGAATCTCCTATGGCGTATTAGAAAGACCCAACTGGCGCAATAGATCTATTAGAATGAATTTTCAAGAATGTTCATTCTGTTTGGATAAATAAAGGAAAACAAATGAGAAGGAAAGCTCTTCATTTGTTTTCAAAAGGTTATGCACATATTCTCAGTGTGTATTTTTGAGCTACTTTTCAGTTCTCTTTCCATTGCTGTATGTCTTAGAGTTGTTAAACAGCTTAGTGTTATGCTTTTGTTTGACTGTGTAGCACTAGCTGACAGCTCCTGCTTCATTTATGGGCCTTCAGCATACCATCTGGGCCCCAGCTCATGACACGTGCATCCTGAGCCCTACAGATCTTATTCTGATGGGTAAAACATCTGGACAAAGACATGGATTAAGAGGAAAGTGCATGGAGCTGCAACGACTGCCTTCAGTGTACCCCTCAGAGGAAATGTGGCTCTCTCCAGCATGTCTGCATTTCTAACCTTTGCCTTCAAAGCTTTAATTAGCCTTAATAGGAGCTCAACGGCGAGATCTCTACATGCTGTGATTGGAGTGCAAGATCTGTCCCAAGAAGGCCCATGGGATCAGACCTTCTTCAGCAGATGTAAAGAGAGATTAAAACACAAGTCTCACAAGAACCATCTTGATACCCGGCAGCTACGTACCTCTTGCTTCTCTTACACAGAAACTGTGTTTAGGAATTAAGAAACAGAAATACTCTCAAGTATGTAATTGCTTTATCTGAAAACTGAGAATGTTGGGAAAGACACATCAATCTTTTCACTTTACGAACAAACAAAACGTTATCCTTAAGACATTAGCAAACAGCAAAGACAGCTCAAAGAACAGCTTCGTGCTACCTACTTGATAGGACAGGAATACAAACGCATAATGAAATGGTACTGCAGAAAATTTTGGAATTTAAAGAGGTAAATAAAGGTGAAGTAAAATGTTCAGTGCAACGCAATCAAGCAGTTCTTTGGCATTTACAAATTGAGCGTTGCAAAATGTCTGCTGTGTGCATTTGGAAATTGTATAGACCGTCTCCACTGCTGTGTGTGTTCCCTCTGATAACGTGTAGCCCTTTTGTTAATAACTGTACTATAGAAACACAGCTGCTTTTATGCACAGAGCTCAGAGGAAGACAGTGACAAACAGCAGATGTAACTCTTGCTTCCTAATATATAATCAAGATAATTGTCACAGATTCTCTTCCAAAATACCTCACGTTTGGTCCCAAGTACAATAGTCTGAAGTGCTGACAAGTTAAAACTCCATTAGTAATGTTGCACTAGCTCTATACTCCTAACTCGCCATCTTGACAAGCAGAAATAACAACTTCCAGGTCCTTTACCTGCCAGGAAACATAGAAGTTGTTCTATTAGAAAGGGAAGACTGCATGAACTACCACTCAGCCTGTGCACTCTCTAACAGCACAATTTCCTTTTTATTGCCACGTGTGATGCCTGGCAATTTCCCATTCTTTCCCCATTCCTCTGCTTAATTACAATGAAAAAGATATTCCTTTTCATTGTTTGAGAATATTCTTTTCTTTACAGAGGAGTCTGTAATTAATGAGACTGCAAGAAATAGGAATAGGAATCCTAAATTAATGAGAAAGACACTATGGATTAAAGCTGTTCCATCTTGCCAACTAGAACAATAGCAGACAGACAATGTCTGCATTCTTCTGCCTTCGTTATAAACATTTTTAATTAAAAGACACCAGCTGAGTGGAGAGAAAGGCTTCTCTTTTATTCTCTCCCTACTAACCCGTCATTTCTGTTTTTCCTCTCCCTGCTCAGGATGATGCTAAGAACGTTTGCCTAGCAATGCAATCGGAGGTGACGGGAGAAAGCGTGCCAAATTCTCTGCTTTGACATTTCAATACATCTCAGTGTGACATCGTGTGACATCAGCCCACAGCTCTGCTGTCCCAACGCCTCAACACGCAGCTGATCTCACCGGCGTGCTCCCCTCACCTTGTGAACACAGCATTCTGCCAGCTGAGCCCTCCTTTCATTTGGAGAGAGGCGTGCTGGGACAGCAACCAATTTAAAATGTCTCTTCCTGACTGCAACAGATGATGAAAGATAAAGAGAGAAGCAGGGTGTGCCTAAAAACACCTTGAAAAATGACACCAGAGCCGCCACCAATGTACATATGTACTGTGAAATGACAGCTTGAATCACCCACCTTGCAGCTCTTCTATGGATTAAGAAACATGGAAATAAAGAGTAAAATGAGTTCTTCAGCTATGCAGAACGAATATGAAGAGAGACAGTTCCCACACCTTATCATCTGGTTTTAATCACAGAACTGTAGAATCATTAAGGTTGAAAAAGACCGCTAATACCATCTAGTCCAACCGCTGACCGCTCCCCACCGTGCCACTAAACCGTGTTCCACATAGAATCCTAGAATTATTAAGGTCAGAACAGATCACTAAGATGACCCAGTCCAACCTCAACCCATGCCCATCATGTCCACTAACCACGTCCCCCCAGTGCCATATCTCCATGGTTCTTGAATGCCTCCAGGGACGGTGACTTCACCACCCCCCTGGGCAGCCTGTGCCAGTGCGTGAGCACTCTTTCCTAGATTTCCTAGAAGATTTCTGAAAGATAACCATCTTACATTTGGCCTATGGCTGACTGCTGATGTCAAAGCTATTACATTACTTACACACTACTGGGTGAAGTGTGGAACGGTTTGTGGGTGGGTGCGGGCACACTGCTTTTAACAACTGCATTTATAAGTTAACAATAGATGGCAAAGTATACAAGATATACTTATTAGCTTGCTCAAGTGTATCTTACAGGTTTGAAAGTTCTTTTCTATACTCCTTCTGGATTTGTGGAATACAGTAAATAGACAACCACCAGAAGATGTAATATAGAAAACTCTCTTTAGCACCATGAATTAATTTGTCCTTACAGGCACGTAGGAGGAGTTAAAGCTTTCGTGCTTTTTCTGTTGTATCCCAACATTATCCTTGACAGAAAATGTTAAGAGCTGCATATACTGAAAAGAGTGTTGAACTGTCAAAGACACTGTTATTAACTGCTACGAGAAGAGCAACACACGCTTTTTTCTTCCATACTGAAATGGTGCAGAGGTATCAGGCAGCAGCACACTGCAATGACCGGAGTTCTCTCAATTGACAAAACAGAACACTTTCTTCCTAAAAGTCACTGTGCACATGAATTTCTTTGCTTTCAGTTCCAAGAACAAAAGGTGAAGCGATGAACCCAAAGCCAGTAATGTAAGGTACCGCTACATTTCAGTTGGTCATACAAAAACAGGACCACTGAGTCACTGCTGACATCTTCTCTCCTTGTTGTCCTTCATTCAGCAATGAAAATCTGCATACCTCAGAGCTTTGCAAACCCTAGGAAATGAAAAGATTCACGTACCTTTCTGATTTCGTGAGCTGTTCTGAGTTAGTGCATTGTTTCTCCCCACACAACAATTCAAGTCAGTGTTTTTCCCTGAGGATGATCATTTCTTTTCTGAAGCACCATCTTTTTCTAGTTGAAATGGTGTCTGAAAGATGGAGAAGGAAATGAGGAGAGGCAAGAGACAGCTGTATTAATCGCTGAGCAGTTTTAAAGAGCAATGACTGCATTATTTCCAACAAATGCATCCTGTCCTGATCCAGGAACAATAAGAAATGAGAGATCATGTACAGCACGTGAAACAAATCCAACATCCTCCTCCTTTTTGACAGCCCAGGTTCATCAGGAGAGAAGAAGGGCGGAAAGGTGTAAGGAAGCATCAATAGAGTAATGCAGGATGCTAATGCAGAGCAATACGCAAACTAAACAACCAGACTCATTTCAAGACTTAATCATACCGGGTTGTCATCCGTGCTCCAAAGACTAGCAATAAAGAATTCATTTCTGATGCAGTACCTTTTACCCCATCGAAGACAGTTCTATGATATTAAGGTTATTACGCCCTGAGAACAAGACTCAGCTGGCACTTCTAAATTCAGCTCAATATTAGGACATGCAGGAGTTTCTTACAGACGGCAGCCATCTCATCTGCACTGGAAAAGGCAAAAGCAATAGAACTTCATTACTCGCAGCGAGATTTTGCCTGTCACATCCGTGGAGCAATGACACCAGAAGATTTCTCTAAGTGCTGGATTTCACTCGACTGCCAGAAATGTATGATGGCTTCTCTCTGCTTGTGAATAACCTAAGAGATAGCTTGGTGTATCAGGAGCTTGTGTATATATATTTGAGCCTGCTAACTTTGTGGAAGTAAGAGATGTCTTATTAGTAGTAATCACACATGCTGTCAAAGCCATTACTTAGCTTTCCTTGGTTTGTTGATTAAGAAGCATTTTAAATTAAAACTACTTAACTCCATTATATAACTAAGGAACAAGACCAGTATTTAAGATGTCAAAGGGTCAATTCAGGCTTTATTTTGGGCAATTACTTCTACTAATCATCATTACTTAACAAATTCTCTTTTGAAAATGATAGGTAATAGAGAACTAAAATCACTGAGATCCTCATATTTGTCTGGTTTTAAATTAATGAACCTAAATTAGGTATTGTCAGGGAGAATGGAGGCCCCACAGCTCTAATGGGGCATGAATGAGCAGAGCAGCTTGGCTGCATGCCGTCATGTTGTACACACAGCTTCCAACGGCATGCAGATAGCTACAAGGATGTATTCTAATATATTAAATATACACAGAAACTGCATTTGTATATTCTACGTGCGTTCATGTTCTCAGATGTCCATTAGCGTTGTATAATTTGTGTTTTCTTTGCTAATGGTATCACTGAACTGTAGTATTTCACTGCTTCAACATTTCAAATTTGTATTTCTTTTTCATTAGAAAATGGTGATTTTTAATCAAGAAACACAGTACATTTCAAAGCAAGAAATTTAACAGGAAAAAGAGCTAGAAATTCTAAGCTCCTATCCAACAGAATTCTAATCTTCTAACCAAAGCATTTACACGCTAATTCTAATACCTGTACTTCCCCTCGGGTCATCACAGAATGGTTTTTTTTTCCAACGAGCTTCTAAAAAAAAAAATCACATAGTTAATTTTGACTCTGTATGGGTCCAGTTTCAATCAGCGATCTTCCCTCGACATCAGTAAATTCAGGGTGTGGGTTCCTGGGGTTTTTCTTTGCTCCATTTTGGTCGATTTTTTTATGTTTTTATTCTTTTTTATTTTATCCTCCATGTGATCTTTTTTTTCCAGGAATTCAGTATATTGAAAGACAAGTGAGGCTGCGTCGAATTATGACTCAAACCAAGAGGAAGACAACAGTACTCTTTAAACAGCGTTCTCCCACGTCGCAGGAGAGACGCAGATAAATCTTCCTTGTGTAACAGGCACTAAAGATCGCGCCAAACACATTTTGTTAACTTTGCCCGGCTTAACAATTCTGGAACAGCCAGTTATGCGTGATGCCATTTTAAAGGCATCCGTAGAAAAGAGCAACATGTGAACTACTACTGCCTGCCATATCCGATTCTGCTTAACATCATCTTTACTTACAGAATGAGTGCCATCATGCTATCTGCCCTGAAGTATGCTTGCCGTGGTGCCTGAGCTGGCGCTGGGGTTCAACACTAATCGTTTCAGACGTAGTCCCTCAGCCAGATGCTCATCCAGCAAGCTCTGTGCTAAATCAGCTGTCCATGGTCAGTGACCTGAGGGATATGACTCAATGCATGTGCAGAACATGGCTTTTGTCAATGGGACGTGATGCTGGATCGTATCAGCACCTACTGCAGCAGCATTTAATATAAACATCATGCTTGAAGCTGACACCCCAGCTGACAGGTTGACAGCAGAAAAGACGAAGAGACGGAAGGAAGGAAGGGAGAGGCCATTATCTGATGCATATGAAATGAAATCTCTCTGAACGTGACATCGCTTTACACTGCAGGTCAATATTTGACAGACGATTAACCAAATATGCCAAAATATTATTTGCTTGTCATAGCGTTAATCAAAGCGTTCCAATGGAGTTACAGCTATAAAGGCAGATGTACACATGCTGAATATCCAGGTTTCCATGCATTTGCTACCGTTACTGTTCCGTAGTTGTAGTCAAATGCTCACTGATTCAGTGTTGCGCACAGCAGGGTAAGGACAAGAGTTGCATGCTGCCCTCATAAAAGTCTACACCAGCGGCTGTGATCCACTGCTGTCACTGCTGAAATGCACCACCCACCACTTCACTGTGCTCATATCCACTGTTTGGTAACCATAAACACTCAGCAAGCATTGATAAATGCCAATGGGTGCCATTTTTTCTGCACAGAGGAACTGAATGACACACCTCTGCTTCATATGCCCTTCCACGTCAGATGCCAGTTGTCAGACTGCCCCTCTGCCGCCATCAGTCACATGGCAACAAAATGGAACGAAACGTTGGTGGGGAGGTTCAACTCTACTGCCATACCACCAACATCTACCTCTGCCGTCTCAATAAAATAGGAGGCATTACTTCCGGAGCAGACCTCACTGCATTTCTGACAATTATTACAAATGAAGCGTTTACTCTCATTTAGTTCATCCTAGCTTAGACACCACCAAATAATTCTCATCTCGTGTTAATGACAGCATGTGAATCTATACATTGAATTACCTCAGGTGCACGAGTGGTTTCATGGTTCGATTATAAGTGAAAATTATATAATAAATACATTACATAAAATACATAAAAATATTACAGCAGAACCAGGGTGAAATGTTTTCTGGATCATTACACTGTATAATTTTGATTGACAGCAGCATTAAGAATTAGCTTGGAATAACGATTTAATGAACTCTGAATAAAGGGGGAGAGAAAAGTGATCAGGAGAGGTAGCATTTTACTGTGTTACAAATAAGTAAGACTGATAAGCAGAAAGTACCATCTCATTTGCTTTAAATGACCCTTTCTGTTGTAGCCTGAGACATTTATGTATTTTGCTCAATAAAAATGAAACGAGAAGATGGACAACTGACAATGAGCCCTACAGAGCCAAGAAAAGGACTTGTCCCAGGCATGACTAGAAGATAAAATGAGACTTAACAACTTAGAATCAGTAAGTTAATAATTTATACAGACTTCCTCCATAGCTTCAGTTGTCGCTGTGCGATCAAATCAAGACTTCTTCCTGCAAAGCGTGTTTTGTAATTTCTTTGTGTACTTTTAACCTCTTTTTCAAACTCTGTAAGAGATATGTGAAAGACTTTCCTGGTGTGTTTAAACAGGACAACATCACCATGGTAAAAATGTGGAATTTTCCTTTTATGGCAGAGAAAACACATATTTGCTGACACAACCAAGACCTGGTTGGATGGGGCCCTGGGCAACCTGGTCTGGTACCAGATCTGGAGGTTGGTGGCCCTGCCTGTGGCAGGGAGGTTGGAACGTGATGACCCCTGGGGTCCCTTCCAACCCAAGCCATTCTATGATTCTACCATTTCTTTTCCAAGAAAATTCCGTTTCATTAACTGTCTGCCTTCATAGACATTGTATTCCATCCACCTTTATACAAATGCAGTGAGAAAGCTTAAGTTCAGTCTAAGTTAGAATCTCTAGATTACTACTAACAGGCATTGTAAACTTCCAGATATATTTCGTTCTTCAAGATAACATGTAAGTTGTTGACAGCTATTTAAATAGTTAGGGTGAAGTGGTGACAACGTGAAATATTAATAGGGTACTGACTGTCAAACTGTGCCACATTTCAATTCTTCCTTTACTTTCTTTTGTGCTTAAAAGGACCACCAGCAAGTTTCTCTTCTATCTTTCCTAAGTTAATTACTAGCAGTCTCCCCCTAAAAATTCCTGTATACGGGGCAAAGGGAGTGTTGCAGTTCTGGCTGAACTATTTTTCTGTACAGAAGATGCTTGTGATCAAACAGAGAATATATGATAACAACGTAGTATGCTATTCACTGTTCATCTGACGTCTCCTCCTGTAATAAATACAAAAACAAAGGGAGGGACAGAATTCATGTCATGTGGTTTTATTGGTGGAAGGTGGATGGTTGGACTAGATGATCTTGGAGGTCCTTTCCAACCTTGGTCATTCTATAATCATAATCTACGACTAATACTTCTTTTTAACTGTTCCTTTGTATAAATTAATAATTGAGTTGAGTCGAAACACAGAATTGGCTTCTTTTTAAGAACAAATATCTTGTCTCTAAACATATATATAAAATAATTCTCAGAGCACACAGAATGGAAGAAAGAAGAATTCAGGTCTATATTGCTATCTGCCACGAAGTAGCTTCAAGATTTTTCCAGAAATATGGAAAACCCACTCTGAAGCTTTCCAATGAGAAATCTATTGGTTGATTAAACAGGGAAGCAATGAAATTGTACTAATACTTCATAGAACGCCTTTAATCTGAGGATCGTAACTGGACTAAAGGTGGGAAAATAAGATACAGGTCATTCTGAGCACACTGTAACACATGCATCTGAAGCGTACGGCCACTGTAATTTCCAGCTTTTCATAGCTCATTATTACAGAGAAAATTACAGACTTCACAAGTTATTGGATAACTGAATAAAAATGCCCTCTCTATATAACACCCATTAAGAAAGGTCATCGTAGGACTTCACTGCCTTATTTCTTAAGCGGGGAAGCACTAAGACATTTGTGCTTCCTGATGACTAAAATGGTCTTGTGAAACAGCATACAAAAATGGCATACCACATTTAACTGCAGAAAATGACCCATTTTAAACACAAATAGGCTTCAACACTTCTCAAGGAGATTTTTTTCCTTTTCTTCCCACAAGAAAAGCAGAATTCACTGTTTCATTTTTGTATATAGCCATTACCATGACCTTTGGTAAATAGAGCGCTTCTTAGTTACAAATTTTATAATGCTAAGTAACACCTTAACCAGGGGTAAAACTGCACTCCAGAAGTTTTAATTTACATACACTCTCACTCATATACACATATATGATATATACGGTTTAGTGGGGAAATAATGGTGGTAGGTTGATGGTTTAAATGGATGATCTTGGAGGTCTTCTCCAATCCTGGTGATTCCATGATTCTATATATGATACATATCATATATGGATATGTATACATATATATCTAAATTTATGTATAAGAATATCTAATATACATTTTTATTTTTACAAATGCATATAGATTGATAGAAAGATTAATTCAGAGATGAAGTCTGTTATGCAAAAGGAAAATTCAAACCGAAGTTTCCAACGGTATACCCTTAAACTGGAAATTGCTTTTAACCATTATACTTTGGAATAGCTAATAGAAAAAGCCTAATAAATAATCATTACTTGCAAAGAGAAGGATATGGTCCATGACCTGGTTGCCAGGCAACTGTATGGCATTGCAAAACACTTGTTAAGATGTTCTGCTCTGCAGAGTGATCCTTGTAGCGGGGAAGACCCAACCACACGGTTCTCTATAGAGCTGATTGTGGAAAGAGTTTTGGAGTATTCTAAACAGACCGAGAGCAGCTGTGACTGAAACTGTATAAGCTGAAGCTCCTTTATGACCACGTTCTTTGTAATGTCTAATAGCCACAAATCAGAAGAAATGCCCAGGTCTGTTCACCTCCATCCCAGCACTGGGATGTAAATCTACTCACAGTGACAGCTGGAATGAAGGAATGGTTATTGAATGAAAGAGTGGTTATTGATCCACTGAGGGGAAACGTATACACCTCAGAATTACAGTACTTTTTAAGCCATACCAACAAATTACATGGAATACATTCATGCCATATACAGGTAGAAGAATAATTTATCCATCGCTATTTTTCTACATTCTGAATCATTGTGTGGACTGTTCTCAAAGCATCTGGTACAAAGGTAAGTAAGGATTCCCCCCAGCATCATCTCTAAGACATCGAACTGAATCCCACTGAAAATGAGCAGCAATCAACGTCCTATACAAAGGTAGCCAAGTAATCTTTGAGGTGAACATAACTCATTTCCAAAGCTTTAAGCAAAACACGAGGATTAAGTCTCCCCACCACCAACACTGCTTTATTTGGCTCTGTCTCACCCAATCTTCACCTTCGCTTAGAAAGAGGGACACATGGAACTGAAAGCATACATGCATGCAAGTGTAAAAAGCCAGACTGTAGCTGACTTCTAAGGCTTGTTTTTTTCATGTCGTGGACACCAACCCCAAGACACCTCTTGACACAGCAGCAAGGTGCAGCTATAACAACTACAACTGCTGAACTCCTCAGGAATCTGAAATGAATGCCAAGTAGGACAGCTTACCTCATTTATCTGGGATGCGCTCTTGAAGATATACATCCTTTCCAAACAGATGCTCTAGTGGCCGTTTCAGTCCATACCTCGGATATTTCCATTTCACATGCAGAAAAAACTCTGTTTCTGGCGTATTTGGAATGAGGTGCAGGGCGTTGCTGTGACAGGATCACAAGACTCTTGCTCACTGGATGTTTTGAAGTACAGCAGACTGTCTTCAGATAGGATTTGCTGTGGCTTTAACTGGAATGCAGCAAAGGTCCGCTGCGTGGCCCAAACAGCCTGAAACAAAACACTGTTGAATTTGATAGGTACAATTTGATGATGCTGGTCAGGATCAGCTATGAAACCCATATCTCTGCTCTGATTATCTCCATATGCAGGATTTCATTTCTTTTGATGCTTGGCACGGATAACCTTTCCGTTGGTATTAGTTTGACTTTGCTGAGGAGTACTCTGCCATCATTTAATCAGTTCATGAGTCCCTTTTCAGAATTCTTGGGATCTCTCCCGGCAGAAAAACCTACCGTCCTCTAACACCCACTTCAGAGAAGGGAAGCACTTGCAAAACATCAGAGTAAAATGCATTTCTGATTCAGAAGCAAGGAAAAACAAGCTACTATGAATAAACGATCCTCAGTCTAGGAACAGCTGTAATGAACTGCTGTGTGCAGACAGAGGGAGGTGGGAGCTTAGGAGTTACAGCTGCTTAAAACACTTCATGCAAAAGGAAAGCATAGAGGTTTTGTATTAGGCAGAGAATTGCTCTTAAGGCACTAGTTCTTGAAATATTTCCCTCTCAATCACAAAGTGCATGTATTCTACTGATGACATGCACAGTAAGATGACATTCTCTCTTTTCCTTTCTGCTTTCAGACTCCCTGCCATAGGGTACATGACCCACGAGAAACCAGAAGAACCCTAGGAATCATAGAACACCCCCCAGCTAAAATGCTCTTCTCTGCTCTAGCGTCCAGCGCACCACCTGCTGTGGCCAAAATGTATTTCCACCATGTCAAATATATTCATATTGCTGAGGTGAGTGCAGCTATGAAGGATGGAACTGATCTCCACGAAGGGTACTAAGAAATTTTAGCTCAGTTTCATTTGCAAAAATATTTGCCTGGATCCTGAAAACAACTCTTCCTACGTCTGACCTTGAACTCTGCCTTTCTGCCAACAGTTCCGTGCTCAAAATACAGCCAGTGACAGCAGTTAGAAAAAACAGCAACCAAACATACTTTATTGTTTAAGTAAGCAGACTTGAAATGGTATTACTCAAAGTCGAGTATACACGGAGCCCTATAGTCCCATTTTTACAGTTGCTCTTATGAGTTGCATTGTACTCTGACTACGTTTACACAGATTTTTAGTTTCTCTTTCTGCATTCACTGCCCTTTAATTCTTGATCTAAAACCTAATCTGACATAAAGGTACATTAAATAGAACAGACTGAGAAAATACTCAGGGGAATGGCTTTTTTTTTTAACAAAGAAACTAATTTATAGTACGGAATTACTAAGTCAGGTATAATAATAGATCAAAAACTGGACTGTATTACAGAGCATTTCTTCAAACATCCATTTTGGATTATTGCTGAAAGATACTAATTGGTCTATTCTAGACTAGCTAACAAACATTCATAAAACAGTGGGAAATGCATGCTTTAGAAACCTGGCTGATTCTTGCCTATGGACTAAAAAGAATACGAAGTTGGAAGCAAGTGATGAACATTTGTGAATGTGTGCGAGTGCTATTTAGAGTTTCTTTTCTTTTGTGCTAACAGAATCTTCAAACTTTTTCTCGTTTCTTTCAGGTGATTTTTTGTCTTCAGGTTTAGTCCATGGAGGGTTGCGCAGCATCTGCTGAGGGTGAAAACAGCATCAGTGCAAGCATCCTTCAATACTGGAAAAAAACATGCAAGTCTAATTTATTATTATTATTTTTGAAACTTATTTGGTCTATCAAATGAAAAGAACAGGCGTGCAATTCATTGAAGACTTTTCCATTGGTCAGATTGCTGAGTACAGCTTGGCATAACTGCAGATGTATCACTGATTTGATAACGTCGTCCTCCTACCCTTCTCAGTGCTGTGGATACCACCTCATTACATTGAGTCATTTGACTACTAGGCTGCTCCAGCTCAAGAATGAAATAGTTTTCAGAACTGTTAATAGCCAGGAGCCACTGTTGAACAGATGAACTGAAACCTGGTAGAGTGAAAGTCAGTACCAAGTAAGCAGTTCTGCCTCAAAAGCATTAGAATAGAATGTGTAAAAATACTTCAAATAAATGCATGCTTTACAAGAGCTTTTAATAAAAACCCAACCACTTGTCAGAAACTGAATACCTGCAAGCTCGTCCCTGCTTCTGCTGCCTTCAAACGAGATGCTGAATTATTGTAATTCCCCAAACACGTCTTGCCAACCTGTCAATACAGATACCACACGTAATTACTGTGTTTTCTTCTCTAAAATACGTTGTTTAAAAAAATACATCCCATCACTGGCGACACTTCCCTGTGTAGTCTGATACGGCTGTAAATCTTCAGGAGTTTAATACTTAGCTTGCTTTATTTTCCTTCTGTTTTTATCTCATAGAATCATGACAGTTGGAAAAGACCTCCAAGATCACCAAGTCCAACCTCAACCCATTCCCACCACGCCAACTCAGTGCCACAAATGTAAATAGTGAAGTTTATTCCTACAGCGGCCCCATGGAACAGGTGAATAAATTACAACCTTCTGTTGCGTGTGAGGAAATAATATCAGCTGAAAACTGACATCAGACTCAAGGACTCTTTTATTATTCTTTTCTTGTCTGAACTACTAGATCTCTTGTGTATAATAATCACAGAGCTTATTGAATAGGGAAGCCAGAGAACTCACGGTAATGGAAGGCTTGTTAGATTCTCTATCACTGTCATTTTACTCCAATAAAAATGTCGTTTTCTTTGCAAATATACTTTTTAACATGATGGAAAACAGAGCTGAACAGCATAAATAAAATGCTGTAAGAAATACACATGAGATTGCAAGTGAAAGACACCTCTGCATTATAAGTCTTAAGTCTTTAACTAGCGCTAAAATTTATACTGTAATGAAATTAAATGTCCATTCAGGACTAGAATTAATGACACTATAAGCAAAGAAATTAAAATGTGAAACACAGTAAAGCATAGATTGCCTTTGGCCATTGCCATAAAACTTGCTCACATTGGAAGTTTTACACTTGTTTTGTTATTAAAAACTGATACATGCAAAGTAGGAGTGAGGATGAAATAAAAGTGCTTAAATTTTAAGACGTAAAGGCTCTTTCCAACCAACCTATTTCAGATTTTAACGTAGGTCTTCCCCGAGATGGCTCCCTTCACCATAAATTCCTTGAACATTTCTGAAGCTAAGCCACATGAGAATATTCTTACACACCTCGCAAAATCAGAAGTGGTGGTGAAAAGAGGTATAAAATTACTTAATACATACATGTTTGCTTTGCTCATAGCAATATGAAGGCAAACGTGCATTCAACAAGAAACCAGTAATACCCACTAGAAAGTTTGCCAGCATTTCTGCCACTTTCTTTATACATACTTTCTTTTCTTCAATATGGCTGACAGTATTTTTCTGGGATAGAATGCTCTCTGCGTGCTCAAGGAAACAAAGGAGAAGAAGTCTAAACAGCATGCTCCGAGGCTTTTTTCTTGGATCATTTTGTACAGAAAAAAGAAATCATGTCTGAATTTGTCCCACAGCAGTTCAAACCACAGTAGGATTAAACATTTCCTCACTCAGCAGAGAACACTGCAAATCAACACTATCATGCAAATTAAATAAGAAGAAATTATACAAATACCCTTCCAGTGCAAACGATATTAGATTGAAGTTAATTAAAAAGTAAGAGATCGACAAGGGGGAGGAAAGCTTATTATGTTTTTGCACTTGACGAATTCTGACCGCCCCTCACCTGTCACAAAGTTGATCTACGAATGGGTGTAAACGTGAAAATGAGGTTTTGTTAAGAAAACTGCCTGGAAAGGAGACGGCTGCCTCCCTCCTCAAACCGTACAGAGAAACTGTGGGGTACTGCCAAGGATTTCACAGCACTTCAGATTGTTTCTAGCCACCTTTCAGCTACTACAGCGAACCTCTGAGATAATGCAATTGAAGTGATTTGTGGTAGGAATTTCTTTCCATATTTTTCCCACTGTGCACTATAGCTAATGACAGTGAGGCGAATATCACATAACAGGGAATAACCGGTGTCGTGTTGATAAAAAAAAATGTCTCTTATAACAACTACTCCTTCTTTTACGACATAAAATGAAATACTAAGAGGTAGATTAAGCTCTTGCTAAACACTGAAGAGTAAGAGGACAGATTAGGAAACGTCAGTAAGCTTTTAACGTTTCAAATGCTTAAAAGCATACGTCTGACAGAACTGTATGTGGTGTATTTACTTCTAAGTTAAATAAGACATTTTCAGCTTTGTCACATTTAGAAGACCTGAGGGTTTCAGAGATTTGCAGGTCAATAGTCAGAGGGCAAAATATGCTGTAGGTCAAAAAAGGAACAGCGTTTCAATCTGTGTAATGAAGAGGAGAGAAAAAACACAAATGAAATACGGTATCATTAACAAACCATTAGTGATGTATCTCAGAATTTCACCCATGAATAAATTACTCGTGCACAGCAACCTCTGTATTTTATGTGCAGAAGCATGCTTTCCCTCGCCATTGAATTGCTGTCTCTGATAACTGAAGGATATCTGGCAAATTCATTACAAATAATGCACAATATTACAAACAATGTACAATACATAGAGGCTTCTTTCAAAAGACGAATAAAGTCCTGGGCTCCCCAGTCCAAAAAAGACAGGGATCTCCTAGGAGGAGTCCAGTGGAAGGCCACAAAGGTGATAAAGGGCCTGGAGCATCTCCCTAAGGAGGAAAGGCTGAGTAACCTGGGGCTCTTCAGCGTGGGGAAAAGAAGACTGAGAGGGGATCTAACAGTGTTTATAAATTTCTGAAGGGAGATGAGAGGCAAATGGATGAGGTGAGGCTCTTCTCGGTGGTGCATAATGATAGGACAAGGAGCAATGTCCTAAAACTTGAACACAGAAGTTCCGTACTAACAAGCAGAAGAACTTTACAGTAGGAGTGACTGGAACAGGCTGCCCAGAGAGGTTGTGGAGTCTCCTTCTATGGAGATATTCAAGACCCATCTGGACACCTACCCGTGCGACCTGCTGTAGGGAACCTGCTTTAGCAGGGGGGTTGGACTCAATTTCTTGAGGTCCCTTTCAATCCCTGCCATTCTGCGATGCTGTGAAATATTTTCCTCATTATATTACACGTGCTGCATTTCTATCGTGAGATATCGGGAAGCATCTAATGTCTGAGCACTTAATTTTAAAAGCTCTAAAACACAGCACCGAGAATTCTGAACAGCGGCAGCTACAGATGCATTCCTCGTGTTGCCTTAAGCAGTACGTTCTGTGTATGCAACAGTAAAGAGAGAAATTTAACAAGATATGATAACTGAGGTGGGGCACGTTCCTGAAATATTGTTCCACCCTGATTAGTTCAGTATGCAATTTTATGGGCTGAGTACATTTATATGAAATTCAGGTCATAAAATGTGCAGCTTGATCAGTAAAGTATGCAACATTTCAGAAGTTACGGTATTCAGTTCAGCCACTGAATTACACAGCAGAGCAGAAGTTCGCAGCTCCGTGTATACATTATAACGGCGGATCAGCCAAGTGTGCATCTTCATTTAAAAAAGAATTTTCAAAAAGCCAATTAAAATGCAGCATTTCCTTGGCTACTAAACTGCGCAGCTCCATCTGCAAACTGCCCAACGATGTAACTACAATTGTGTCCCACCCTATCTACACAGTGACTTAAGAGTTGTGTTTGTTACTCGAGTCATGGTGCCATTTATCGCAAGTGGACAGGAAATCAAGACAGCAGTTCCACCTCTGCTAAAGGGATCAATTCTGATAAATACCTATTTCCAACTATTTCTTTGCATTTTGCAGTACTGGTTCAAACAATCTGAAATTAGCTGAAGTGTTCACATTACAGCAAAAAAACTTAAGATGAGGAAAAGAAATCACCCTTTCTCATACAACACCAATTCTAACAGATGTTGTAATTGATTTGGTATTTGAATTGCTATTAATCCATACTTATTCATCCACGCCTACTGGTTTACTGCATATGCGGCAGTCTCTTCATTTCTAAAAGGGCAATGTTACACTTGTTCATATAACAGATTGTTACTACGT
The DNA here is from genome assembly GCA_024606505.1 of Aquila spilogaster. Classification (NCBI taxonomy): domain Eukaryota; kingdom Metazoa; phylum Chordata; class Aves; order Accipitriformes; family Accipitridae; genus Aquila; species Aquila spilogaster. The sequence continues at coordinate 29,343,863 of JANHGO010000038.1, forward strand.
ACCTCTCAGGCTGAAATTTTTGGGGTCACAAGATCTTAGCACACACTCATCACAAAAGATCCCGAGTTGCAAGGGATCTACAAAGATCATCAAATCCAACCCCCGGATCCACACAGGACCACCCAAAAATCAGACTGTATGTCTGACAGTGTTGTCCAGATGCACCTTGAACACACTGAATGGATGTTTTGACTTCTTGTATTTCATTTCTTTTGTCATAATAATACAACTTTTCCAACTTTTCAAGTTGGGCATGACTCACTGACACGTTTACGGAACAGTCAAACTATTACAATGTCATTCTGCTGTGGAAATGATGTTATTAGGCAAGTTAGGTCTGCTTTTTGTTCCAGAACTGTTTATCAGGTCTGCTCAAGAATTTGTAACGGATTGGTATTTCAATCTCCAGCGATCCTCGCTGTTTAGAAGATATGGTATCTGTCGAGGGGGCACATGTATTCCTAAGACACTTCTGCTGCTTTTCATACCCCCTCCTATTTCAGTGCACAATGTACTTAGTATGAATGGTTAAACTAGATCGATGGAACTTCTTATGTCCTGCGCAGTGCTCTTTTAAGGAGCACTACTACTGAAACCACTTCAAGAATTGTATCATGATTTTCATGGCTGGAATTTTGTTACAATGATGATTTCTTTTTTCTCTCCCATTACTTCCTTGGGAAAGAGAAGGGAGAACACAATGATATCAAAGCTCTACAATTGAAATTGACAGAGAAAAATGAAGGTAAATTCTCTGGTTGCTTAGAAACATGGATAAGTTTTGGTCCAATACTCAGGGTCCTTTGTCACGGAATGATTAATGAACGTGCAGTGTTTGTTTACCGCAGGAAATTAAGGCAGTAAATAAAAGCACTATCACTTTTACTCATCAGAGACTCTACAAGGACACAGAGCAAGAAATGTAAGATGAGAAAAGAACAAATAAACATTTTATAACCCGCTGGGTTTTAGCGCTACCAAGAAGATAGCTTTAAATGACACTCATAAGAAGTATTTGAAATGAAAAAGAGACAGATTACATTTTCGTCTAAAAGCAGTTGTCCTTTTCAAGTCAGAAAAGGCTCCCAGGAACTTTAGACTGGTCGCCCATCAGCACAGGCTGCCCAGGGGGGTGCTGGAGTCACCATCCCTGGTGCTGCTGCAGAACCATGGAGATGTGGCACTGAGGGACACGGTCAGTGGGCACGGTGGGGGTTGACTTGGGGATCTTAGAGTTCTCTTCTGGCCTTCACGATTGTATGATCCTATGATTCTGGGAAGAGGGAAAAGCAAAATGATACACAGAAAAGATCTCTGGAGAACCCTTCTACTAAGAACCTATCACAGGGAAAACACGTCTCTGGACAACACTATGGAAAAGCAGTATTAACAAGACTACTGCAATAGAATGATAATAATTTAAGCAAGATCATTTATTTATGTAACAATGAAATTGAAGTCAAGATTTTATGGTCTTAGACAAACTTCAGATGATTTGAAAGAACCAAGAGATACTATATACTATATCCTACCCGCTTCTGGCTATGACAAGTCGTACATCAAAGTTCATGACAGCAAAGATGTCAGCAGTGTCTAAATTAAATACGAGCTAATTTCATTTGGCCTGTCTGTATCCCGTTTGTAAACAGCACTTCATTTGTACTAACTCCAATGTGTACTATATTAATTAGAATGAACACACATAAGGCCATGAAGAAAAACTGCAGTAGGTTTACACAGCTGAGAGAACCAGATGAATGTTTAGCCCTACAGACCATAAAATGCTGGTTGAGACCAGCAACAAGCCAATGCCCTCTGTATTTTGACATAAAGACTGAAATGTTGTATGTTCTTCACTGGTCAGTCTTCAACCACAGTAATTCTTCCAAGACTTGTATCACATTTTGTTTATCAAAGAGACCAGTAAAACTCTAAGAAGTGTTAGGTTTTCAAGCAATGTCTGAATTTTAATCATATTCCTAGTCTTTATCTTGGCCTCCACAATTTCAAATGAATTTCTCACAAATGACACATGAGAATCTATCAGAGGTTCTTCACTACCCAGTCTATACTTCCTTCACTGGCAGATTAGCGGCTGTGAAGCGTATAGACACACACACACAAAATCAAATAAGGCTAAAAATACAAATGTACAAGTTCAAATGTATTCTCAAGACTGGAATTTTCTCTAAGCGATAGCGTTCACAAGCACAAATAACAGCTTTCTACTACTGAAAGAATATGATTATTTAAGCAAATTAATGGCTTCCAGTTATTTAAGGACAGAAGGTGATATCTCCAAAATAACAATACGGAGGGGAGGGGAGGGGAAGGGAAGGGAAGGGGTTTAATCTTAAACAACAACTGGGAAAATTATTCATCACTGCAAGCAATCCACAGAACAAACAGCGGCCCAGGTACGCCCTTAGACTTCTAATACTGTTGCAAGTCTTTTGAAAAACTTATTTCAATAGGTTCTCTCTGAAAATCCTGCTTTCGTTTCTTTAGTTAAGACTTGTGCTTATGAGAAAAATAAATGGGGTTTTCATACTTGCAGTTTGTCTGGCATGAACACAAAAGGTCAAGTGTGGGATCCTACGAAAGAAGATGGATTTCTCCTAAGTCTTCAATGGGATGGTAGCACAGAAATAGGGAAAGAATTATTTAATGGCCTTCTGACAAGCAAATCCAGTACTTTGCATGGGCCGCATTTTGAAAATACGTTTTTCTACAAAAACACTACGGATTCTGCTATATTTGGAGACCTACTCTCGCGTTTTAAGGACCAAACTGTTTGGTCGCGTATCCCAGAGGCCGTGCTTCTTCACTGCCCGCTTTATTACACCGAAAAACAGAAGCAGCCATTTTTAATAACACTGCAGGTTTTGGTTCTGCGAGGGATAAATATCGCACTGGAGGTATTGCAGTCCTAATAATCTATTTTGTAACTCAGCTCTTGAGGCCATTCCTTGACAGACACTACAAGCACAGCACAGTGAAATTTCATAGACATTTTTTGCATATTAGAGTGAAACTTCCTTTTTTTATGTGAACAGACAAACTATGACGGTTGTAAATTTATATAATATATATCCATTTTTCAGTTGGAAGATGAATTTGCAGCAACACAAAAGCAACGCAAGACTGAATAAAACTTCTGCCTCCTTTATTTTCCAATAAGAAACATCATCCAGCAATGCACAGTGAGTTTATACTCCCCTATGGAATGCTTTCTCTAATTTTAATATCGCTTCTCCATAAAGGAGATTCTGTCAAATGTAGATTCAACACACCTTAAAGATTTAAGATTTAATGGAAATGTGAGTCCCATAGGAAACAGAATCGGTCTTAAAAGATGATAACAATTGAGAGATGAAATGAAACAAGGCTTAAATCCTATCAATCAAGCTTAGATGTATAACCTAATTTCTTTATCAGTGAATTACAACACATTTAGAAGGAGGAAGGAAACAAGGTTAAGGCTTAATGTATTTTCAACCACGACAAATGCTTCAACTTCTCAATTCTAACTGCAGTTAGAGACTTCTTCTGCTTTCTCCTGAAAACATTCCACACCAATTTCAGTCCCGTTGACTAAATGGACAAGAACACAGTTGGCAGCAGCACAAAAGAACGCCTTCCCTTGTCCATGTGAAAAAAAAAAAAAGAAATCCCTGCATATATGGAAAAATACTTTTTCCACCATCTGTCATTGCGTAATTTGCTACAGAATGAGAATTTACTCATTCTCCTGCGCTGAGCAATGTTTAATTTAACATCTTCTTTTCTTCTCCCTGCTTAATGTATTCCTCCCAGTAAAAAGTTTGCATCTCTTTCCATGAATGCTCAGCAAAGCTCTACCTAAATTAACCTATATTTCATTAAATGTTTCCTAACTTTCCCAAGCTGTAACCAAACTTCAGTCATAATCTGAGTGGAGTTAGCTCCAGCTTCAGAACTTCAGATTTTGTTCTTTCTTCTCCTTTTCATTAGTAAGACCTCAAGAAGCAATGTTTTCTTCTTCTTTAGACTTAAAGCTACAACAGCAAATTATGCACTCTTCTGGATACACTATTTGTCTTTGCCTCTCTAGAGGATGTGGCAGAGGAGAAGTCGTTTATAATTGAATAAACCATTAATGTTTGCAATAAATGTGCAATTTACGTAGCTTATTTGTTGGGTACTCCATCACCTGGATCTATTCCCCAGACTCTTCCTCATGCTGTCACACATCGCTATGACTGCTACCAGCAAGCCACAGGCTCACCTCCACAGGAGATGGCTGTGTGTGGTTGAAAGTGATCTGCTCAGCAGCGCACTCAAGAACCACTGTGACTGATATTTTAGCTGCTATCTTCTGTATTTTGACAAGCCAGAACTGTGGATCCCATCCCACTGTGGATGGGACTGCCTACTTTCACTGTTACATCGTCACCTAAGTAAATCACATGGATAATCACCTAAGGTTTTGATGTCTTCACAGCATCTAGATTAAAACCTGATTTCTCAGTAAACTCAACTTACATCCTGAGAATCGCACTCCTGGACACTCTGGTTTTCTTCCTTTCTTGAGGCCACATGAAGGTTCTCCTTCTCCGCTGAGGCATTTTGCTGGACATTGAAAAAAAAAGAAAGAAGAAGAAAATTAAACCAACAGTTAATACAGATAAAGCTCCAAAAAGCCAATTTAGAACATCAGGAGGATCACAAAGATCAGATATTGCAAACTGCTACTTACTTAATGCATTGCATTTTCCCTAAGTTTTATAGAAAGGAATGTTTAATGTTAACGTCTATAAATAACTAAAAGAAGGTGGGAGGCAAATGGATGAGGCCAGGCTCCTCTCAGTGCTTCCCCTCAGTGAAACAAGAAGTGATCAGGAGGCGAACAGATGAGTGAGTTCAACATAAAAATTGTTTTGCGAAATAATGGATTATCATTTCATAACTGGTCCTTTATCTGTATTGAGTTCTTTGCCTGTTTGGGCTGCCATATTAATACAGTTCTGAAAACTTAAAATTTCCTCCTATTGAATATGACGGGTGTATGTGCATTGAACGATTCACAGTACATGCAGTACACATATTAACCTGATTTCTTGACTACCTACAGCAGTAAGGTAGTCAAGTCTTACTGTTACAGCAGTAAGACCTACACAGGAGGCCAGGAAAACCAGTCAGCTTGAACCTTTATTAGCACAGGAAAGTAAACATCCCTGCCAACATACCAGATTTCTCAGCATGTCATCGTCATACTACAAAACCAGGGAAATCTGGGGTACGTAGGGGAGACTGCCATCAAGGAAGCATTTTGCCCATGTCTTACTTTCAAATACCACTGCTAGTAAACAGAAAACATTTCCCATTCTCACCCACTAACACTGAAAACATCTGAGTGTAATACTTTATCCTAGAAGCTTCATTTGTTGTGTGATTCCTACTTGACAGGCAGCACATTGTCCCACCTACTGCACAAGCATCATCTCCAATTACTTTTCATATTGTTACCCAACGCCAACATTGATATGTATGTCTTAAGTTCTAGACTGAAATGCCACGACACTTCTCATATGGGTCCAAGGTTGTCAGAACCATAAAGAAAAAATGGACAGAAGATGGGAAGGTGTTTTGCCAGACCCAGGTTAGTTCCTGCAGATCTGAGTTCTGTTCTTACAGCCAGAATGGCATAGAGCATTCTCACACGAATCGAGGGAAAAAACACCAATATTTTTGAAGGCTTATAAGTTTGCTGATTTATGTGGGCGGTTTTCAAGAAGACTTTGCAAACAAGATTCTTTGTCATTAAAAGAAGTCTCTCCTAATATGAAATGAATACGCTATTCCTTGCCAGAATGAAGCCCATTTACTGGATTGACAGCTAACCTAATGAAAATGCCACCACGTACTCTGGAGCAAATTGATTTGGAAACAGTTCCTGAATTCCTTCCCAATTTGCCTGAAGCTTTTTGAACTCTCCTCAAAGCTTTTCCATTCAGGGTTTCACACGTGAATATTTTTTCTTGGATCATCAGTCCTTTCACCTTCTTTTCTTGGAAATGTTTCAGAAGTTACAAAATGTTCACGGTGAGACCTTACAAGAAACCACAAAATTTCAGAACACATATACCTGAAAAGCAAGTCAAACTCATGATTCCTTTCAGTTCTTTTCCAAAGTCTGTACTGGAAGAAATCACAGAGCCTATCCCATTCTTTCGCTTATACTTTGTACATTCTTTTGCTTCCCACATCTTAGAAATGTTCTTCTCAAAGCCTGCAATTTTATTGCACTATCCTCACTTTATGGCTAATGAAAAACAAAGTTAAATCAACAGAATTCCACCTTTTATAATCTTCTGACTTTGATGCACAGTTGAATTCTTTCCTGTTGTAGAGATAATCATAGAATGGCTTGGGTTGGAAGGGACCTCAAAGATCATCTAGTTCCAAGCCCCTGCGTGATAATGTTATCCAATCCTTCTTCTTCCCACATGGTTTCTCAGCATCACTGCACCTCTCCTTCTCTAGTCAACATTTGGTGACACGAGGTGTCACAGTTCCACTAATAGGTCTACTTGCCAGATGATTTGCCCACACAAACCAGCACATTTATTTCCTGACACTTAGACCATCAGGTCATTCTTTTCCACACGAAGGGTTTCTAGTGATATTCAATTTCCATGTTAAGGAAGTACTTCAATTAAGGATACTCATACAGATCTTAATAAAAGGATTGTATGGCATTTTGAATGTAGGAAGAACTAAGCAATTTCGTGCTGAGTAGAGGTTCATTATAAGACAGTAAGGAAATAAATCAGTTGCATGAGAACCAAGAAAATTTTTCTACAATGACATACACTGTTATGGTAAACGTACCCATAGTCTGGACTTTCAGTCCAGGAATCACTGGAGCTGGCCCAGAAACACCTTTCCTCTGGCCCAAACATACAAAACAACACACAGAGAAGACTTGCAAGCTAGCAGGCACGCTCGCTCTACCTGGCTGTACTTCATGGCATCAGACTAGTGACCGAAGCAAGGCCAGCAGCACAGCCCTCCAGGCTGGGGGTGCTGGCATTCACCTGTTTCCATAAGGGCTGCTAACCAGGGGTACTCACAGGGACTACAAACAGGAAACAACCAACACCTGAGCTCTGATAGAATCACAGAACCACGAAGGTTGAAAGAAACCTCTAAGATCCCCAAGTCCTACCCCAACCCATCTCCACCATGCCCACTAACCATATCCCTCAGCGTTACATCTCCACATTTCTTGAACACTCCAGGGACGGTGATTCCACCACCTCCCTGGGCAGCCTGTGCCAATGCAGTACCACTCCTTCTGAGAAGACATTTCTTCTGACATCCAACCCGAACCTCCTCTGGTGTAACTTAAAGCCATTACCTCTCAGTCCGTCACTATCCCTGATTTACAGCACACTCAAGAGTTTGTTTCTTCTGGGAGATGTCTTATTCTTTTGGGGTAAAAATGATTTATTGGCGTATCTAAGAAATCCAAAAACCACTCAAGTATTTGTAGCACTTACTGTGCAGTTCTTTTAAGTAGCAAGCAGATGAAGATGTCAAAGCTTTTCTGGGCAAGGCACACAGTGCGAGAGACATATCTCCTTTCCACCATCAGTTCTGTTTGACTGTTCCTGGAAACCAGGGAATTTGTCTGTACACCACATGCACACACAGGACAACTGCTCAAGAGAAAGGTGATGATCCGATCATCCTTCCCTTCCTCATCTTTTTAGTTGCACCCTTTGCAATTGCAAAAGTAGAGCTACTTTCTGGATCGTGCAATAGACTTTCTACCTGCTCTCTTGCTCCATACATTTCAGATGTTTTAAAGGGGTAATCTGCTAAACCTCCCCATAACAGAAATCACAGATAAATATGTATGACTGCCTGCAGAGAAAGTATAAAGCAAACCACTGTATCACATTCTTTAATATCCTGACTTTAAATTCTTTCACAGTTTAACTCACACACAGAAATACATGAAAAGCCCAATTCTATTAACAAAACATCACACCGTGTATTTCTATGATGGTGATGGTCACCGTATATACGTATATACATTCATTAGTGTACATGTGTATGTATATATTTAAGAGAGGGAACTAACTTCTCTCTACTACACAGTCAATATTATTCACCACTAAGGGAGAGACACAGTTCATTTTTCATTTCTTTTTTAATCCATATTTACAGAGTATTGTTTATATAGGGCAACTCACCTCAAAGGACTGCAAATCCAATGGCATACAAGATAGCTAAATTCCTACACGCTGCTTCTTAAGCAAACAGAATTCCCTTGATTTCTTTATTTACACTACATTTAAACATCTTTGAGGTGGCAAATATCTGCTTTCCAGTATACGTTATGCCGACACTGAACGCTGAGCACAACAATCAGAAGTCTTTACAAAGAACTTAGGAAAAACTCACCACCAGTGAAACTGAAAACTGTCAGCACAACTTTAACGTGGATACTGAAATAACACATTCCCTTTCTTCACTTCTCATGTGTATTTGTGTTGGTTATAATGGCATTTCTCAGAGATGAACGTTTACGATAAGCTCACGTGGGCTGAACATCCATCAGAAGGAGAGGATTTATTCTTTCAAACAGATCTCTGAGATGATGTAGAAGTTATATGTAGATGTGCTAATTTCCTGAAGAATCCTCTTCATAACGTTACTATGAGTGCATGATTTTCCCTCACACATGCACCTGCCTCTCTCAGTATTACCTTACGCTGAGCACAACGTGGGCATTAAAGTTTTTATACAGCATTTTGTTACGGGATTCTTCTTCTCTTGAAAAAACTACCCTAGAAGGAAAAGAAGAAAAAAAGGACTTCATAAAGCCTCATTGCAAAGAGTCAGAGAAGGTGTCCTGAAGGTTTCTAGCTTCGTTTGTAGCATTTCCCACTATGTCATAATTTTCTCAGTTAAAGTGAGTCTCCTCAGGTAAATAACACCTGAAACACAGACATGAAAGAGGCACAGAAGTTGAAAATAATGACCGTTTGTCTTCCTCTGGTAACATACAAAATAGATCTGCACCTTCAGAATGGACTGGAAGTCCTTTACCTATGCACACAAACTAGTGTTTAAGTTGATGCTGAAATACCTCCAATGGTAGAGCAACGTCCTTCTACAGAAATACATAAATAGGCAATGGAGGTCTATTTAAAGCAGTTGCCAAAATAGGATGCTACAGGCAAACAAAAGGAAGCCACATCTGTCCACTGTGTCACTGTGCTCTGAATTCCACTGTTCTTTTTCTAGCACAGCTCATTCTGAGAGCGTTGCGTATTTCATATAACTTAATGAAATGTTTTCTCACAGAACCTTAAACTGACATTTCCAGTTGCCCAAACTGTACCAACTGCATTTTCTTATGTTTCCACACTCAGACTGAGGAAAGAAAGAAAACAAAAAACTCCCGTGAAAATGCATGCAATTAAGTTTCTCCGGATCGATAATCCTGTAAGGATTCACTGTACATCGGTTTTCAAGACTCTCAAAATGATGCACTGACTTGAACTGCAAACCAGGGCTCATGTTAGAAGATACATCAGTTAAGTGATTTGAAGAGATGAAGAAAAGAGACTTAAGAAGAGGAGCTAAAAGTTACCTAACTTAAATGAGAACCGATGTTAGAAATATTATTCATAGAACAGTTTTGAGATGGAAGGGATCTTAGAGATCATCTGACTCCAACCCCCCTGCTATAGGCAGGGACACCTCCCTCTAGACCAGGCTGCTCACAGCCCCATCCAGCCCGGCCTTGAACACCGCCAAGAAGGAGGCATCCATAACCTTTCTGGGCAACCTGCTGTCCTCATACTGACCTTGTGAAATCCACAAAAAGTAATGGCCATAAGAGGAAGACAAAACCCCACCACCTCCTTGCCTTACAGCAATCGTACATATGCTTGTATGAAACATCTGAGAACGGAAAACACTGAAATTATTGTAGACAGCTCTTAGGTTGTCTGCACAGGAAAATTAAGCACTAGGAAGATGGCATACATCACAAAGTTTTGGGTTCTAATGGAGCTAAGCATCGACAGTCCAAATTAAAGCCTAAATCAGTAATGACCATCATGCAAGAATCTTAATAGCGTACTTCACAAGCGTGCACACGTTCATACATTATAATTTATATCAAGATCATATTTCATGCTACATAATATATTCACTGAGATATAATTGTGTGCCTGTGTATGTGTGTACACTCAAGTGTGAAAGAGAACACAAGTCTGAGATTAAATGCTATCAGTCAAACTACTGATTATTATGTTTCCTCTGAACAGGACATGATAATGATCTGATTCTTATTTCTCCCTAACTGGCAAGATATAAAGAAAACACAGTAAGCACTGATACAGTAAAATAGTGACCCAGAAGAGCACACTAAGGGGGCCTTAGTCTGGACTGCTTAGCATTTTGCATGTTGCTTTATTCATACTGGCTATAGAAACACGCGCTGACACCTTGTGTTGGGTGCTGCGTGTACTATGTTTATAGCCACAACCACTTAAGGAGATGCTGAAAAAGTGCTTCCATTATTTCTCACGGCAAAAACCATCTGATCGTTTCATAACGTGATGGTTTTGGTTAAGTGAGAGGCAGCGATGGTTTTGTTCTTTTTTGTATGCGTTTTTCCTACGCTTTCTTCTAGCAGATACAGTTATTGCTGAACAAACTGTGATTACATTTGCTGTTATCCTCAGATCAGAAGGTCACTGCAAGTTTTCCGAAGCATGGATTTTTGTTTTTTGACCAAACCAATCAGACAGCATTTTCTTAATGCTCTTATTACCATGGAATATAAGTATATATTTATATAAAACCCTCCTTATGAATAAAGATTTGACTCAGCAGAAAAGCGTCTTAAAGTGCATCTTGATGCTGGAGATAACAGAACTAACCTATATAACCTATACTGACTGCAGGATAGTCAGGCACATTCCGTGTGCAGGACAGTTCTCCTGCCATAAACCTGTAGGTGCTGACCGCGTGTGCACTTAGAAGAAAGATTCTTCACAAAGAAGACTTTCATAGTTTTCTTTAGATAACAGAAGTGAAAACCGCAGGTAAACGTATGAGGAAATGCACCATTAAAAAAAAGACAACTATGAAATTTGAGGACAGATGGTATTCCACTGTTATTTGGAATGGCACTGCATCCCAAACGCACAAAAAACCCAGCTGTTCAACTTTGAGGGTCAGCGACCACTGTAAAATCGTCCAGACGAGTCCCAACTACAGTTATTTTTATGCAAATCCAATGAAAAAATGCTACTTTCTGCACCGAGTCTAAGTAATTCCTCATTTACTACCAATGGGAGGCTGGCCCACTGTTCACTCTTCAGTAGGGGATAAGATAGCTCTGAAAATAATGCTTACTATTTATTCCCATAGAAAATACAACAGATACAAACAGCACAATAACACTGTTTGATGGAGCAAATTCTCAGCTACAAAACACAATTTTTCCACAGTCACCGCCGTTAGTTATGCATTTTTGTTAGTCATGAACAAGAGTCTGCATGCCACGCTTATAAAAATCTGCACCAGTGAAGCTAACTCAGAGTTTCAAAGCTGTTACAATAGCATCACTGCTATGAAGATGTTGTCCACACAGTCCATCTTTCATCAGTTTGAACATACTGAAGTCAGAAGACGCCAAACCTGGACTATACATTAGGTGTGGTAGGACATTCCGGCCAAGATTGGCAATGGGCTCCATGGTCTTCAAACAAGTATGGGATGGAAGTGCCAAAATAACAGCTTTGTGTGATTATCCGCTGGGTTTTGTGTGTAAGCAGGGAGGTGTCCTGACAGCTGCCTACAGCTTCCATCTCATTTTAATCATTTGGCTGATAAATGAAGAGGAGAAAAATACCTTTTGAAAAACATCTTTCACCAGTGTGTACCAACAGCCAAGAGTTTGTGCCTTAATAAAAAAACACAACAAAGTGTGTATAACCCAGTCAAAATTAACCTAGTTCCACTACATCTCCTCTTCTCCATCAGCAGGCCTACCTTTAGTTAATCCTGTTTTTTATAGGTTTATAGCTAATGCTACAAACGTTCCCTGAAGGCCACTTCTGCCTCTAAAGATGTAGTGAAATGTGAGCATTCTGAGGACAGCTGAATGCTGTTGGAAGCTGCCGATAACGCATTATGAGTTTGCTCCTGCAAAATCCTGGGCACCACTGGAGCCATTTCAGAGTAAGATGAGCCTGCTCAGCACCTTACCAAAAAAAGGTGCAATTCCTATTAGAGATCTTAGAAGGTAAAGTAGAACAACCTCTAAAACGGCCAAGAAAAGAACTGCATTATCTGAAGGCTCTAAATAGTGGGCCTAAAAATATGAATGGATTTTTCATATAGCACATGAAGATTATCTTGAATTATTGTACTGTTGAAGGATGTTGTAATGGACTTCTAGCATCCGTATCATTAATCATATCTGTTTCAATTATAAAACTTTCTTGTTTTGTTTCTCTGAGTCCAGCAAAAGAACCGGGGACAACCTGAGAAATGATGGCTGTGTACATAGTGAAGACATACCTGTTTTCTTTATCCTATAGCTGCCCAAAGGATTATTCCTGTGACACACTGTCAGTTTTACAAGCCTGGTATGAAGTCCTTAGATTTTTTTTTCTAACAGTTTAATAGGCAGGATTAGCTCTACTACATTTTGCTGCCTTGTACTATCTAACAAAAAATATTCCTCTTATTCCACTTTTCTCCCAAATAACTTATGACCAAAAACCCACGACAAGTTCACTGCTGACAGTGGGACAGCTTTTCCTTGATACGTGCATCAATCAAGGATGCTTTCTGTATAGGTACAGAAGAATCCACTGTAAATGAGTGCAGAAAAATGAACTGTTAACTGTAGCACTTAATGAAAGGCAGACAGTTTCTTCGGCAAAGAGAAAAGACAAAAAGCATTATAGACAAATGTATATATTGGTAAGCTCATCTCTGAATAAATATATGAATTAACATAAGGATAGGAGATAGCAGATAAAGTTGCGTTAAACCAGCTTTGGATCACCCCAAAAAGGCAGAGGTCACAATCCAGTAATAAAGAAGGAATTGCTTACTCCTTTCCAAGGATCAGGGCTCACCAAGGGAGGCAGTCATTCTGGAAAATCAGTGAGGTTTTTTATTAGCCAGCTCAATGAAAATATTTCCTTTCTGAAAGGAATTGACCCCTGTGCTGTTTGAGCTGCTAGCTGTACTTACAAGCAGAGTTTATTATTTGCTCCTGCCGCATGTGGCTGTGTCCCTCACAAGTCTGCTGATATCACAAATGCTCACATACATTCCTGCTAAGAATTTGTCTCATCACGTAACTAACTTCTGCAAAGAGTCCAAGGAGGGTGAAAACAACAGCACTGACAAAGAACAGAGACGCTACGTCAACACTGCAATCACAGCAGTAGCAAACACTGCAGAATCTGTTGCATACCGCTTGGGATAGATGCAGCCAGCTGTAACCAACGAGGCTGCTGTTGATCCCTCATTCTTCAGCTGTTCTTGTCATCTTTTCCATCAGCTATCCATGGGAGATGGACTGAGCTCTGGATGCTCAGGACAGCTAAATAGCTGGGAGTATCGTTTATGCTCCATTACTTTAAGATTTGAACAAGGTTAGGCTTGGTATCTTTTTTGTTTGTTTGAATATCAGCTTTTCCACAAATGAGTTGTACATTTGTTCAGACTAATAAGATAAGAGAAGATAAAACATTTTAGATTTATACCACAATAGACTTAGAAGAAGGAGCAGCTTGAAAATATGGAATGAGACTTCAGTTTTAGGTCAGCAGGAGATGTCTTAAATTGCTCAAAACTCAACTGAATTTGAATGCCTTAGGTCTCTTCTGTGTTTCTTACGCCTGATGGTTCAATGCAATGTCTCGAATCAAATTACTAGAAAATTCTATTTTTATTAATAGCCAAAATACTCAGTTCCTAAGAATCAACTGATGATACACCTGGTATTTCTGGTATTTTCCCAATCACATCTTTCCTCAAATAAAAGAAAAAGAACACTTAACTATCTCTAATGTTTCCCATCTGGCTTCAAATATACATTTAAAGTGAAGCTCTGTAACAATAGATTAATAATAGATGTTGTACACAGGATACCCACATTAATAATTATCATCTACATCTTGAACGCATCCTTGGGTAGAAAAACTCCCTTGGGAGTCATTTCACAACTATGTTCGAGCTGGTAAGCCTCTTAAAGTGATTAATTAGACCCTCTGCACACTTCAAGTCTTTTTACATATAACATTGTTAGGAAATGCATTAATACCAATAATTCTTAAAGCAGATTTCCTTATGTGGGATTGCAAAGGCAAGTAAATTCAGTTTCTTTCTAATTGCTCTCATCAAACAAAATGAAGTCTTACAATGGCCGACCTTCTTATGTATCCATATATTTTTAACCAAACCTGTAACAAACAGCAGTAGAGTCACAAGATAAAGCAATGTGTTTCCAGCTTTCTGCTAAATGCAGCTTGAACTAAAATTATAGATACTACGTTTTCTCCCAATCATCTCCACTGACACTGGGAGAGAATAATAATTAAAAATATGTTGAAGAAAGATCATCACTTGATATGAGAGATGAGTAGCAGAGGACAGTAACACCCAGGATGCAATCAAGGGACCTCCTCTTTCTCCCTCCTGATAGAGAAAAGGAAAAACAAGCTTGTCCAGAAACCTGTTGAACCTTACAGTTGGCCTAAGACACTGGGGTCTGGTTCCGCTACTTGTACCCTGTAACAAGACGGAGAGAGGTCAAAAAGCTCATCTATGAAATGCAGATAATTAGACAGATCATGTCACTAAAACTTGAATGATATTATTCCTAATGACATTATTAAACGAAAATTATATTGTTTAGGGACATGGACTAAGTAAGAGTTGCCAGGTGCTCTATTTTTTCCCCTCCAGTTTCCCTTGACTGTACTTAGTTAAAAAAAACCTCTAAAACTAATTTAGTGTCAAGATAATGTGCGAATAATGAAGACTTCTTTAAAGTAAGCAGTAAAATCAAGGAGCTTCAGCTTTCAATTTAATGATCTCTGGTGTTAAATGCTTTCCAGCATGCAATAAAATTTTATTAAAAATCAGTCACTGAAGAGCTCCAGAAAAAGATCTGAGCAAATAAGATCATATTCAATCTGAGGCAAATTCAGGAAATAAAAGATAGGAGGAAGGGCCGCCATACTCTTATGAACCATCATTAAAGAAAAAATAATACAGGACTACAGTTGGCATCCAGTTGATCATAATGATAATGGAAGTCTATAAGCCTAAAGAGAGCTATAAAAAGCAGAACAGGAAAGACTTCAATGAAGGAATAGGTCATGCTAGTCCTGCTCTTTTAATTACATTCCCTTTCATTTTTTCCAAGACAGCTTTCTTCCTACATTAGGCTTGCAGATACTCAGTACCTTCGAAGGACGCAAGTATTACTCGCTGCTTTGAAATTAAAATGTAGAGCAATGGAAGGTGTCATTTTTTGATACCACTTTATTCTCGTAGTGCTTATGTGTTAGGAAAGGGTCATATTTTGTCATTAAGGCATATTATAAACATGGCTTACTCTGCACTTAGTAATTGCTTTTATTTAATTACTGCTTCCCAATCTCGGTGCCAAATGCAACCAACTGCAGGCCACCGAAACTGCACATGCTGGTGGCAACTCATTAACTATCAGAAGCAAAGATGGAGGGAACAAATATGTGGGAAAGCCACAAAGACCATCTTCCTAAGGCCTCAATGGAGCACAGCCCTGCTCACTGCCCTTGATGTTCTTTCCATGTACTCATGAACGGCCACTGATTTTATCACCTTTTCAGGTCTAAGCTTACAGATGTTGTATGATATATATGATATCAAAACAAAACCCTTTGATAAACCTATTTCATACAACACTGGGCCCCGAGATCAGAACATTCCTTTTCTAGGAAAAGAAATAATATCATGAGATTTATTACTTTTTAAGTTTAAGGAACGAATAGCGGATTCAGAAGGGATTATTTGGCTAGAAAGAATGAGAGAATAATGCTTTAAAGGATGAAGTTAGGGGAAAAGGTGTTTACTTAGCAGTGAAGAGGGTGAAAATGAAAGAAAGCAAAGTAAGAGGGGAAAACCTGACTGTGAATTACTGCAGTCCAAACTACCAGAGAGGTGCAGAGAGAGATCAGGGTAACAGCAAGGAAGCAAAATCCAGCAAAATCCATACAAAACTGGAAAAGAACAGTCACAGAAGTTTTGCTTTACAGAGCTCTGGTTTCCCAAGCCCACGAAAGACAGATTCTATTACTGAAAAGCATACACAGGTTGTGAATTTTGAATATCCAATCTAAAACCTTTCTAACTACCACCTTTTAAAAATCAGCCTCCTATCTTTTGTTTTTCAAACTAAGCCCTTTTGCCTGTTATTTGGTCCCCAGAGTGGGGTTATTACTGACAAAACCGGGAGTGCTTCCAGACACAACGCCATAACGTCAGGTTGAAATTTACTGCCTGGAGAAAAATAACTGCCAAGTTATGTTTTCAGCATGTTGTAACAACAGAGGTCACCCTGAGTGAAAAGAATCAGATGCATCAGAGAATCTTTCGGAGTCTTAATCTTTCTTATAACGACAAAAATAAATCCATAGCTGTACTTGTATTGTTTCATAGGTTGTTGCGCAATGAATATGCAATTTTTTTTCAAGGGTCAGAACCTCCATTTATACCGGAATATTATGATGAATGATCTTATTGGTAATAGCTCTAATTTTAGAAAACAGACCATTTTCTTGTGTAATTTGTTCCGGTTTAGTTTCTTTCTTGACCTACAGAGGGAGAAAGATGAGGTAATATATTGCCACATTCAGCTGGCTAATTTTTCATGCATCTGAAGCTATTATATTAGTTTTCTAGGCTATAATATATAATAATTTAAAATATGACTGAAAAGTTGTCTGTTCTGCCTTCAAAAACATGGGCTGGGCCCAACTTACGCATTCCAAATGTACCTTTGTTCTTTCAAAACATTTATACATTTGAAGAAATCTACCCATGTAATTACAAATTCTTTCTACATTTCTAGTCAGTTATCATTATAATATCCTACAGCATTATCAGTAATACATGAAATTTTCTACAACTAATATTCAGTACAAATAATCAGCTACTTATTATTTCATAAGCATTCTATCAATCATTTCTGCTTTTGTAGGAGAAAATAAATAAGGCCTAGAGCCTAAGAAATATCCTGATTTCACATATAGATCATTTCTAGATTAAAAAATGACCATAACAAATACAAAAACTCAACAACTACAAAAAAAAAAAACACAAAACACCAACACAACAAACTATCAAAAGAAATCTCCCACAACAGAAAACCTAAAACTCATATAAAATTGGTGAAGAACAGCGTAGATAGTAACATCATCTTCTGTTTTCAGTAACCTTGCTTGGTATTTGTAGTAGATGCTCAGTATCTATGCTCTCAAAATAATGGCAAGCTTAAGTTTAACCTGAACACTAAAACACACCAACACAAAAAATCAGGTTCTTGAGTTCCTACATGGCCATGCCAAAATGCTTTTCAGAGGGACCAAACTTCCAGACCTGTGCCTTCTCTGAAGTGTTTCACAAGCTCTCATTCCTCTGTCCCATACAAGAACACTTCTGTGGGCTTAATGCTGGTATAACGTTCCCTGACCTCATTTTGATGGGGAATGCTTATTTCCAGATGAAAGGAGGATGGGCCACCACACTTCAACTTCTCTGCATTTTTACATTGATCAGTGTATGCTGGTATCCATAACAGTCACAGCAGTTGAAGCAGAGGCAACAGTTCTTGCAGCAGTTGTTACCAGGAAAGCGTAACTTCTTGTAGAATTTAAAATCTGTTAAAAATATATTCAGGATTGCACCATTGGACACTCTTATTCAACATTCTTATTCAACCTGTTTCCTCTATCAAGATTAGGACACACGTGGTGTTTGGTGGTGGTCTTTCCTTCAAGCCACATGCAGTAGGGGAACAGGGGGGGTGTTATTTTCTTCTTCACAGCTGGAAATTCTTGTCTATTTCTTATTTATCTTATATTATCTTATTTAACCACGGGGCATTTATGAAATAATTCATTTGGGGAACAATGTTAGACAAAAACACCCTAGAAAGATCAAGACCTGGTAGTTCAGGATTAATGACCATCTTCTTGGTTGCGTGGGGTTTCCTTTGAGACGTTAATGTCACTGAACCCACATGCAGACAGCCTTTGGTAAAGGCTTTCACCAGTGAAATCTGTGTTATGACAGCTACAGGACAGGTGAAATGGGTTTTGTCTGAAATATTAGTGCCTATTCCTTATATTTTTGTAAATTGTATGAGTTCTCTCATTTAAGGTGTAGCAAAATGCACTGCTATTAATCAGTCCAAGGGAACTCCACCTATGATTTTAGTGATTTATGCGCTTTTATGCACTGATTTTTGAAGCTCTATACAAGTTTCTTCATCTTACAGTCTCTTGAAAGAGTACCTCTTTAGCAGATCACATTTTTATAATGAACCTTCACGAGAAATAATACGGCTTAAAATGTAGAGATTCTGGACTGGCTATGCTGACTTGACAACCTATTTTACAATATCAGACTTCACTGGTTTCATAATGACAGATAATGCACAGATTTATAATAATGAGGTGTCAATGTGGGGAAGAGCAGGACTGGGAACCATCATTTTTGCAGACGTTTTCATGGCATATGCCATGTGCAGAGAAATGTGAGAAATGTCTATTAAAGAGGGAGCATAACTTATTCAAACACTCTTGGGATACAGAGGGCTCAGACTGCAGCACAGAAATATTGCTATATTTCATAAACCGGGACATTAAACACAGAATCAATTTGATTATGGAAAAAGAACGAAGATTATTTTGTGCTTCAATCAAATGTCAAAAATTCAGTTCCAAACTCTACTCTGTATTCCTTCGCCGTGCCAGGGAAAATGTGCTCCTGAAATCTCAGGGTAAAGCTCAGTCTGCATCTCCTGCAATAAGAGCCCACTCTCCTCCAGAATGGAGGACCAGTTGTCTCAATCTAAATGAGGGCTAATATCCTCATGGGCTGTTATTAATTAATGCACTGGTTTGTTTCTGGAGGTAATGGTTTAGGAAGTGAAGGCTTCTTACTCTGAAACAGTTAAGGAAGCAACAGTCATTATGGTAAGAGAAGCAGCACGAGATTCAGCTTTATAATCATATTCTGCTTTCTGACATTACGTTTCAATTTTAATTACATAGAGAAAGATTGCTGATTTTTGGCTTCAATCTCTGTACTGATAGTGCACATCAACAGCTGCGATTGGCAACCTCTTTATAGTTCACAAAAGAGTCTTAGAATTTAAGGGGAACATGAAACTCTCCCTCCACCATCCTGCTGTAAAATGTCCTTCCTTAGGCTCAGTCTAAATGTATTGAATCACATGAACGGATGAGCAAAGCGCAACCCTGGAGATGGAAATTATCTGAATATCCGTCAATCATTGTACATTTCAGCTGTGCTAAAATGCTTTAATTTATAGAATCAAAATGCTTTAGAAACCAGTTCTTTAATCGTAGTTTCTTCTAATCTGCCGTTCCTATTTCCTGGATGTATTGTGCAAATCAAACATTCCCTGGCCTAATATTGCAGCCCTCTTGGGTTTGAGTGTCCCAACCTGCGTTATTCTTCTACGTTGGCCTTTGTCGTGGCTTTATTTGTGAAAGACAAGAAGTGCCTCACTGTTCAATGCTGCAGTACCACAAACACATTATCAGTGCCTGGCAGGTAAATAATCCCATGAATTTACATTCTCACTTGTTTGAGATGTAAATCCGTCTTCCTTGTACCTTTGTTATGCAGACACAGCTCATTTAGCAAGCAATGGATGGAATTCTGTTTCCCAGCAAATAAAAGTACCCATTTCCCAACTCTGTAAAAGTTTACTGACACCAGAAACTGGCTTAGAATTATCTTTAAAATCCATCCTCATCTTGCAGAGAATTTTAAATCCTCCTTAGTTCCACTCTGATGCTCGGACATCTCTCAAATGAGATGATGGGGACAAACTCTCAAAGATGCTTGGAAGAAAAAAAAACAAGTGAGGGAGAAACAATACCTTGGTGCTTATCACTGGAAACGGAACTGTTGAGCCCTTTGTAGCTGAGGATATCAGCTTCTCTGCTGGTTTCGAAGGGATTCGATGGGTAGCAGAAGGCTGATGGTGCAGAACAGAGGACAGGCAAAGCTGCACAGTGTCCTTCAGAGCTTTCAGCTGCGACTCCTGGGGAAAACAAGAAATTATCACTTCTCTGAGATGTGTTATTATGAGCAGAACTGCTTGCTTTATCTGTCTGTATTAAACAAACAACACTGTATTGTATTTACAAACAACAGCTGCTTTTTCCTTCCGTAACTATTAGTAGAAGACATTAAGATTTTGCTTTATGTGGTTTTTATATTATTAAGTTACTGTGCATTAGACACCAAAATCCCTAAAAAGTCCTTGTATTCATCCCTTTCATCCCTTCATTTTATCTGTATTGGATATTGCAAACACTTTCTGAATAATATTTTATTATTAAAGGAACAAATATATAACCTATCAAATACCACTGTGTCCACATTTTTACATACAATATTTAATAGAGAGAAGCAGACATTTGCAAGTACTGCAAAGACACAGACTTTGCATGGAATTTTGCCTATAATGTTCAGGATAATTCAGATGATTTTTCTGCCTTATAAAGACTGATTTCAATCCAACAGAAGGATGACTTCTCTCATGTATATACAAGTGCCCATTATGCTGTTACACTGTATAGTAAACCATAGGCCTTTCCACCTGTTGAAGAGTGTGACAGTCCACATCCATTACCGCAATTTAAGCCACTCTACACCTTTTAACTGGTGAATAAACTGCTGTTCTCATAATTACATGGCAGTGTTTGTAGCTTTAGCCAGAATACCGCTGTTTTACTCCTATAAATACAAATGTATTAATGAAAGCAGCAGTCTGACACTGAACAAAGTCGAGGCGGCAAGAGCAGTGAGATAACTACTCACTGGGAAGTCCCATTTTAAATCTTTGTTCAATCAGTGCAAGTCATTTAGACAATCAAAGATTACTTATTGCATTCATTATACTTGTCTCAGGGGGAGTTAAGCAGCACTTGGCCTTAAAAAAAACTTGCTTTTGTTCCTTGCATTAAAAATGTGCCCATAAACACATAATACAACCACACATTTTGGCACTCAAAGATTTTTTTTTGAAGGACTGTGAGGTGTATCATGACTAAAGCTGATGGGAAATGTAAATACATGTAAAACACTGCATGCTACGTGTGTCAATGTACGTGTGTTATGTATACAATATAAAAACATTTCACAAATACGAATCGTGAGCAATGAGATATGGTACACGACACCTTGTTTTAGTTCATTTGCTAAACGAGTATTTTCAGATCCTGGCAAATATCCTGTGTTTCATGTCAGATAAACCTCCACTAAATTCAAATAGGGAGTGTATCTTATAATTGAGAGGCTCTGAGAAAAATCAGCAAACATTTAGTATGGAATACTTCAGTTCCAAAGACAACCACAGGAAGACCCATTTGTACACAGCTCAATAAGAGAAGAAACAGGATGTGGAAAAGAGTTCATTTTGCTTGCAAACAGACAAAATAGAGAGTCCTTAAGATGTGAGCAGTGAGGAGAAAAGCTAAACTGTTGTCAAAGGGGACAGCATTTTCTATGAGTAACTAGAAAGTATGAACTTTAATCAGACTGATACATCTCTGACCTAACTGTGGTGTAAAGGGAAAGGATTACTTCATCCATCTGACTTGGGGGGTCTTCTAATTTTTAAGTGACAACAGAAGATCTTAGCATTCTTCTTCTATGCAGCGCCTTCCCTTTCAAGAAGGGACATCACGGAGAACACAAATCACCATGTGACATTGCCAAAATAGGCTAAACTGACAGAGGTAGTAGGCAGTCTAATTTGGATTGATGATATGGACTGAAGCTATAGAAGCACGGAATCATTAAGGTTGGAAAAGACCTCTAGAGATTCCCAGGTCCAACCTCAACCCACCCCCACCGTGCCCGCTAACCACGTCCCTCAGTGCCACATCTCCACGTTTCTTTAACACCTCCAGGGACAGTGACTCCACCACCACCCCGGGCAGCCTGTGCCAGTGCTTCATCACTCTTTCTGAGAAGAAACTGCTCCTAATATCCAGCTTGAACCTCCCCTGGGAGTCATTACAACACTGCATACTGGGCTCTTGAATCTGGGGGATAAGTAGCCTCTTGACTCCAGGAAGAAGTTAAGCTAGGGGTGTTGGTCCTCAGAAATTTCTCTCCAGGTAATTTCCTCCAGATAATTTCCCGTCCTCTCACCCCCCCTCCGTCCTGTCCTTCAATTCTTGCTCTGCCTTGGCTATGGGCAGTCATTTTGCCATTGCAAATTGCTGAACAGACTGTTTTGTTTTCATCCTGTGGATAGCAACATTCAACTTTGACTTTGCTGATCAGAGATTTACAAGTGGACAACATGAGCATACAATTCAGGGAAACAACGCTGGAATCAAAGATGCTGTTTTGATACAAGTTGCAGCTTGATAAGACCCTTAATGGATAACCTTGTAGTCTGTTTAGATAATGGGAAGGGTCTGTGCCTTTGTATTGAATAGATAAGGGAGGTTCCCAAGACTTTGCGTAGATAAGGAAGGTTCCACGAGTCCTTGTATGGAATACGTATGTACCTCCAGGAAGGCCTCTGAGTGTATATAAACTGAAGACCTTTTTGTGCAAAACATGCATAGTAGGAGGAGCGTATCCCCCCATGCAACCAATGCTGGTATTAAAGAACGCCTACTTTCTAACACTCCAACTTGAGTCTTGGAGAGTTTCTTGCTTTACAGTAACAGTTTGAGAAAGTTCAAACAACAAAGTTCTCAATAACTCCTGGATGTATCAGATCGTGGGTCAAAATAAGCTGTCTGCTTGTCAAAAATACTGTCACGATGACATGCATGTCTTTATATTTCCCTCTTTGCTCTTGATACAGGGTTGAACTTAATATAGAATAACTGGGGCTGCAGTAAAGCAAAAAATGTCAGACTTTCCAGGATCCCATTATGGGAATTAGAGAAATGCTACAGCGCAAATAAACTAACGTGAGACATTAAATCTACTGTCTGCACAAATGTTTAAAGCAAATATTAAAAACAGAAGTTTGATACCCTCCCAAAAGAACAATACAATTTTATGCCTACTTGTAGTCACATTTTGAGACTCACTCACTTGATTACTCTTTTCCAGTACAGCTCACGTTCCAAAAACACACATAACTTTCAACATAACCCCATTCCTGCTGTATGTGTTAACCCTGACAACATAGTTAAGGCCAAATCTTCACTGCACTCATCTCCAACTATTTTTAGTTCATAGAGAAAAACTCTTGACCAGGGCAAAAAAGGTACCTGCAAACTTAAATGACCTTACTACTCTGCAGTGAAAGTAGTATGTGGGTAGGATATGTCTCACAGATCTTTTTCACAACTCCACATGTATGAGCTTTGTACTTTTCCTTCTCTATTTCCACGGCTCTTCCTCATCACAGAATCATAAACTTTGGAAAAGACCACTGGGATCATCAAGTCCAACCTTCAACCCATCACCACCACACCCCCTAAACCACATGAACAATGATGCCACCCAAGGACTTTCTCAATGGTAATTTGCCAGAAGATGACTGCAGTCCTCTGGAAAACCTGAAGAATTATAACCTAGTCATAAATTAAAATTCCATTATGTTTACTAGGAAAGAAACACAGGGTCAGAGAAGTCAATTGAGTGTGCTGCAAATCCCCTTCTAATCTGCAGACTGAATTCCTTAACAGCGTTCTCATTAGAAGTTCCTGATGTCAAATGCTCTTTGCTTTCTCCTTCACAACTGTCTGCGTTATAATGAAAAGGTGCATTTAGAAGATTTTCAGCTAAGTATTTTCCCCTTGCCATTGCCATAAACAGCAACTGGCACTAGTGAGAGAGCACTCCTGGGAGTGTGTATGCATGTGAAGAGTGAACACTATTAATTTCCCAATTAATACGGGGAGGAGGCCAGATGAGTGTACTTCCAAGAAACACCTGCTATATCACCATCAACACACACAGGTTTGGATAATGCTTCTCTGATTACTGCCTATGCTGAAGAAATTTTGGAGGTAAATCCTCAGTCAAAAGGAGGATTTCAGTTACTGCGATACTGATAAACAGAAAAATACTCTAGTGCAAAGGTAGTACTTTTCAGAAGTCTCTGAGGCCTTTTCAACCTGATTTTCCTCTTCTTAAAGAACTTTGCAGCTTTATTTAACTTCAAGCAACATAATTATTTCCACTGACCTCAGCAGAGTTACTCCCAAGTGCGTGCCACTAAATACATACCTAAACCTCTGCGAGACTGTCACTTGTTTTTGTCTGACTACGTAGAAACATTCACAGCTGATAAGCACGCTTCCATCACGTTACGCTTCTTACCTTGTCAAGGGCTGCCTTTTCCAATTCATCTTTTGCAGCTGCTAGTTTCTGCTCCAGGTCTGTTAGCCGCTGTGCCTGTGGGGATAACGAAGAAAAAGCCAACATAATTTACGTTGTAATTTTTCATCCCATAATTCTTCATGCGGCACCTGAGAGAGAGGAAAAGATGTGAACTTTGTGAGTAATATGTAAGAGTTGATTCAGAAATGCTCGCCAAAAGACCAGGCCACAAAGGATACCATTTTCCCCAAGGAAAATATGTATGTTTAGGTGTGGACTTGGGTCTGCACCCTTCGTGTGAATGAATGCACACTTACTTTTTAATTTCTATGCCATAAGCAAAAGTAATTCCACACTATAAAGTTTCTACAACTGTGCCTCAGTACTGCTTTGAAAAAATGGAAATGCTCAAAGATTTAATTATTTTGCTCATTTATCTCATTTCTGTTTCTAATTCAACACACGATTTTATAGTTTTAAACAACAAGACATTAAAATCAATGTAAGCATAAAACAGAAATTACCCTCAAACACTCATACACACTGAGCCCCTTATGAGATGCCACTGTCTGCCATTACACTAAAGGTTAGCTCCAAATTAGTTTCTCCATCTTCCTCCCTTGATATATGAAAGGAACATTCGGAGGAATAGCGAGTTATGCAGCTACATAGTGAAAAAGCATTTGGGGAGCTTCAGATTCGAAATCAGCATCGGGCGCCCAAATCTGCACCCCACGTGGGAGGACTGTTGCCTTTTATATGGCACAATACTATTTGCCTGCAGGGTCCTTTGGGAGGAGAGACCTCAAAAGATGTTGTTTGCTAGCATTAGGCACAGGCTGCACTGGCTGATAAAATGACAAAAGCCTGCCATTTGTATTACCCTGACCATGTAAAGAACCACTCAGTCACATCTGAGAACAGGATGAGACCTTGATCTGGGGGTTCATCAGAGCCACGGTTTCACTAGTCAAAAACCTGTATGATTATGCAATCTTGCCTCCAAGCAGAAGTCAACTTCTTGCTCAGATGCAGGGAAGTCCCTTGTGAATGCGTTCTTTAACTTCCACTGCATCACATTTCTTTGAGCTGATAACTAGTCACTGCCACACACGCAAAAGAGAATGGACCATCAGTATAGCATATCATTGGGCAACAGAGCAGCCAATACAGAAGGATTCACTGATTTCATCTGATAATGCATAGTTTGCCTGGACTTATCACATAATTTCTCCCATCTTCAACATTTTGATTCTTGGTGCTCATGAAAATATTTTTTCACAAGTTATACAAATTCCAGTTTCACTGAATGAGAAACAACATTTGAAAAACAGTGTATATAATCGAAGAATTTCAGCTGAAACAGTATATGTAATAATTTCAGTTGCCATTAAAAGGGAAATCATGCAAAATAACGTTTTCATGGGAGATGAGAGGCTAGCACAGCATCTCCGATGGCGCGCATCGCTACAGGCTTAGGATTACATAGAGGATGATGGATTCCCACTAGGTCAGACAATTTTTCCATTCAGCACCATCTCTAGAACACCAGAAGATACACATTTCAGGCTATTTGGTTTTCTTATATGTTACTTAGGAAGCTGAAAATCTGGGTAGCTGATAGGAAGAAGGTACCAGGAGCTACAGGCAACAGCTGCTTCTTCCTTACCATGGCAATGTCTGGTGACACTGTTCTTGGTGAAAATGCAGTCATATTAAAATCAGGTGTGAGGGAAATTATTTCATTTATTTAATGGGTGCCTGCCATTAGAAAGAATGAAGTAATCTTACATGGACTGATAACACCACTCATATAAAGCAAAACATTTTCTGTTTATGGTGGAAAGGGTTTCTTTCAAAGGACAGGCTGATTATGTCTGAATAGTATGTGTTAATGCTCTTCCCATGGGTATCATTCATCACATCCTTTTATTTCTGGTGATATCATAGTATCTAGATGGATTGAGTTTATCTGCATCTTTCACACATATTTGTTTTATTTCACAGATTACTGAGTCCAAAGGCAACTGATTCAATGGAAATGAAGTGACAATAAAATCCTGGCATTAAAAATGTTTCTTCATTGGAATGATGGACCGCTCACTTAAAAGTAGTGATGCCTATTTACATCTTAGTCCCTGAAGTGCAGAACGGTCAATCTTCTGTGAAGCCTGAATTCTCATTACAATGGTTTCACTGCTGTTTTAAGTCAAAATATTTTGAAGGAGCCTGTTCAATTAATGTGGCTTAGACACGTCATAAGGAACAAGTGCAAAATACAAGGCCAGTTTTCATAAAGAGGTAAAAACTTTTGCAAAGCTTGGTCTGGGAAAACGTAAAAATATCTTTTCTCTTAGGCATTCTTGTAGAATATTCAACGATTCAACCAGGTCTTACCGATAAAACTGAGATAAATTGATTCTTCATCCCCTGAAAGAATGCAATGAGCAATTGCTGTCTGTGAAGCGTACTTTTCCAGATCAAAGGAATGTATTTACCTTTAGTCATCTTGAATGACATTACACGTAATTCCCATACCTAAATTCTTCCAGGCATAATAAATATTACAAAGGAAGAAGGAGGAGGAAAGGATGAGTATGAATTCAAGGAGAGAGAAATCCAAAGTGACATCAAATGTATTTCTAGTGAATAATTGAGACCAGAGTGTGAAT
This sequence comes from Aquila spilogaster, assembly GCA_024606505.1. Lineage (NCBI taxonomy): Eukaryota > Metazoa > Chordata > Aves > Accipitriformes > Accipitridae > Aquila > Aquila spilogaster. The sequence goes on from JANHGO010000038.1 coordinate 29,371,180, forward strand.
TTCTACAAATACCAAAACAATGCGAAGACAAAGCCTGGATGTGTTTGATGTGACAATTCCGGATGTTCAAGCATTTATAATTATTGTATCTATACAACAAGCTTCAGATGAGGTGAGAGACAAGACAGCATGGTTACAAATAATGCACATCCATTAGAAATACGTGTAGTATTTTCAACTCCGTTGTATTTTACAATAAGCCTTAAGGAAGTGCTTAAAAACAAAATACTTAGTGTACAAGTTTTTATTTTATGATTTATTACATTGTCTACATGGGGCAACTTTTTAATTGGAAATCACTTAACCGGAAAATGGAACAACTGCTTAATTGCATAAATTATCCAGTACACAGAAATTTCTGTGCTTATTCTGTAAGCATTATTAGTATCCTAGAAATACACAGACTTGTGCTTCTCAACTGTACTGTTTATTGTACAACTGTAACGTTCTCAGATGATAAATGCAACTGAGAATAACACTTTTTGGTAGCTATACCATTTAATTACACGTGAACCTTATGTGCGACATTTAGCAGCGCTGAACTGTATTTCAAGCACTTTTAAACAAGAATAAAAATCAGTTACAAATAGAATTTCTATTAAACTTCACAGATTGTATGTTTTCTCGACGCTCGTTGCTGCCACAATACTTTAATCTCTCATTCTACAGAGGAAGGAAGGCCTTTGTTGGTTTAATTAGTGGGAATTTCACTTTACCTGCCCCAGTCCTCATGCTTTTCCTTGACATAAATCCATTTACAATAAAAGCAAAATGGGAGTTTGCTGGGGTGTTACCAAAGCACTCGAGATCTAACTAAAGGAAAGTAGTTATTTCCCTGCAGAAACAAACTCAGAACATATACATGCATGGAAGAGACACATCACTAAGGACATTTACACCTGGTCTTCTTTTTTAAATTACTCATTTATTTACTCTTTTATTTTAAATCTCCCTTTTTCCTGATATATACTTACACGAGGTGGCATCTTCTCTCCCATCAATCCTATTATTTCCTCTGAACTTTGGGCACTTTGGACTTACTCAGTGCTTTACGTGACGATGAGTTTAAATTTTTAAACTCTACTGGGCACACACAAAAGCTTTATTATACTGTTTAGAAAACGTCGATGTCCCCATCCATTCCAATTTGATACTGATAGAAAAACTCGGCTCATTTTGGTGGAAGCTGGACAAGGACTGTAAATTAATTGAGTAGCTGAATGCTATTCAATGCCCGTTAAATCTAAAGCTGCTGCTGCTAGAGTTAAATTCAACTCTCTTTCATGCTGGCTATTGAGTAGCCTTGTCACTCACAGGAACTCAGATTAGCTACTTAAGATTGCATTAACTTCTAATGCAAATCCACATTTTTAGGGCTACATCCTAAGGGCCGTGCAGAAACTTTCTTAATAGAAATTATCAATTCATTAGAAAATTCATAGCAGTTTTTTATGCTTAAAACCACGTTGTAAAAAATCCTACTAACAACGAACTAATGCCCCCGACTTGCTAATTACTGAGATAATATTCACATTTCATGACTTTATGTTTTCCCAAACCACATGAAACTATTAAGAAACGGAACAGTAGAAGATTTGGTTGAATAAAGACACCAGTAAATGATGACACAAACACATCATCCAGCATCCTTACCAGGAAATATATAAAGGGATACCACTCCATTTTCTTGTATGTCATATATTGCTGTATTAAATTCTTTCCTGTGTCTGCAAATGGCATTGTAAATACTTCTGCTGCAATACTTCCTGGACCTTTAGTCCACTACCACATTGCTAACGTTAGCACATTTTTAATGATTCTAACATTACTGAAAAAAAACTACACAAATAAGTAAAATACACCATTTGAAAATACGTAATAGCAAAATATATCTGAAACAGTGAAAACTTCATAAGGAAAAGCCACAATCTAGGTAAGACTTTCTAAATACACTTTTTTGAGGCTTAGAGGTACACTATACCACTACCCAGGAGAATAATAATTAAAAATAATAATAAAAGCTACCACCACCAAAACTCAACTCACTCATCAGTGTTTTTGCCCCCTTTCAAAAGAAATCAAATTAAAACAAACTAAGAAAAAATACTGTGCTTTATGAAAACAAGTATTTACTCTACAATGACAGAAGACAGCAAAATATCCCTGTGCTAGCTACCCTATCCTAACAAGACGGTTATCTCAAAAATAAGCAATCTACCAGTCATGAAGAAAACATATCAGTCAGGTATTTGTGCAACAGAGGTAATGTACTCCACAAAATCAAGTTAGCAAGTCTAATTTCTTGTCTCGGTGAATTAAAATACTAAAAGACCCAATTCAATAATAACTTGCCTTAAAGCCTTTTCCTACATCCAATAAGAAGACAGATCCAATTGCAAACAGTTGATAAACTGAAAAATAAAATTTTATCTCCACGAGTGGTAACATCCAATAATGTATCCAAAAGTGTATAAAAGCACTGACTTCAATATGAAAGAAAATCCTTCAGTAAATAATGAACAGAGGCATTATAATTAAAGTATAATAAGCCTCATCACTTGGGAAAAAAATATCTAGCAGGTCTAAAGACTGAAATACTGTGTGCAGCAAGAGCATCTTAAACCACACTGACTATATTCAACTCTTAGTCTAACTCTGTGTTAGTCCAACTACTACAGAGCAGAAGTATGTCAAGGAAGATCCCACAATCTCCCACCTTCCAACTCTCCCTCTACACATTACCCTATAAAACCTTCAACAGCCCAACCCATCACATCCATCTAAGTGGCAAAATAAAAAACCTGGTCACAAAGTTGGTACTCAATCCTACTATACCCAAACAGTAAAAAGCTGAATTCTGTAACTTCTAGAAATCGGTATGTAAGCAGACCAGCCTTCATGTGAGAACAGCTTCAGACATAAAGCCTACAATATACTTTCTCAGCCATCAGTGCAATTGCTTTGAGGAATATACTTACAATTTCCTTCCTGCCATTATGATTACTTTTGGTAAACAGGGCGAGTCCTTGAAAAAAATCCACCTATTTTCTAGCAAATCATGAAAATAGTAACTACAAATTATCATACTTCAACAAGAAAACTTAGCTTTCCCCAGCAACGCGATCCTGGCTGTCATACATCACCAGACACAATGACTTCTGTGGAATGGCATTAATTACTCATTAAGCTATTAAACATTTAACTTCACTGATTGTGTAATTACCTTGTATTGCAAATGCTTTGAAAGTAGAACGTCATCAGTCTTACCGCCTGGCTTTCCATAAACCGATGTACACAAACGGAACTGGAGCATGAAATGCAAACCACTCCGTATTTCCAGGCTTACAGAGAACCTGATCTGCATGTACAACCACCAAATCACTTGATCTATTACTCACAAATCTTTGGTAGTAAAAACGCAAAGACTATCACCCCTGAGCTAAAGATGAAGAAGAGCATTGCGCAGCACTCGCAGCCACGATTCTTCCTCCTACACTCAAAGATCTTCACTGCAAGAGCACAAATCATAGTTCAAAATAATTACTCAAAACACCACCACTCAGGTCATCCCTCAAGGTCAGGGGTAGATCCCACAGGATATCTTTGACACCCCATTATTTAAGCCTTCCTCTCCAAATTTTGGTCTCTCCTAAAATTTTTTAGGCATTGCTTTAGGCAAAGGATTATTTTTCCATCTGATGCCACTCTGTGTAATTACAGACTGATATGACTTTTCAACTTTGTGATTCCTCATCAGTCCTGTTTGTGCATCATTGCTTCTACCGCTTTACGTAGTGGTACCAGGCTTTAGGGCCCTAATCCCTCACGGGCTCAGCAGATAATAGATCAAGAATCTGAAGACTGAAAAAGAACACATGTGATGGTCACATTCTGAAAGAGAAGAAAGAGATGAGGACTTACAGACCCCTTATCGTAACATTCATTTTTGGAAAAGCACTGGAAAGAGTAATAAAGGCTGCCTCTCTAAAGGACAGTTTTATTTGCTATATATCATTCACGAACAGAACAGTGAACTAAACATTTACTCATCCAATGCTCTGGTTACATCAAACCATAACCCTCTGTGTCACAGATTGATGTTTTTTTTTTCCCCTAAATTCATCTTGACAAACTGGAGAAAATAGGATGACGTTCCCTAAAGACGAGTGCAAGATATTAAATACAGACAGGAATGATCACTGAAACAAATACAGAATGTAAAACAGCAGGGATGAATGACTCAAGATGATATCACCACTGAATGCATCATGTTTTTGTAAAGCAGAGTTTTCACTCTGCTCAGTGTGGGTGAAATGACCAGTTGGACTTCTGTGGCCACTCTATGGCACTGCAAATGGAAAAGGCCAAAGGAAACATGTCCGGATGAGAATAATGAGCAGCATTAATGGTGTGTGCACTAATACTGAGAAGCAGAACTAGAGGAAAAAAATCACAAACAAGTCCAATCCCTACATACATTATTTTAAATAACAACAAATCTGAGAGAGATGCAGGATAACAACTGCAAAATATAGCTATGAAGTAAAAGGAGAATAAAATTACTTTCTAAGTCAATGTGAAATGGTATGGTAACACACTGATTACCATTTCAGTAAGGCAGATTCAAGAGAGATATAAGAAGACATTTCTTATTTTTAAGGCTAATAGACCAAAGCAGCAGAAATACGTAGGGTGAACTGCTGCAGGCTTCTTAAAACAAACTGGATAAATATTGTGAAAGAATAACATGCACTTAATCAAACCTTCTCTGGAGTGGTAAAACAAGCAATGTCTTTCATATTTTCCACACCCTCCTAAGAAAATGCTTTTTAACGGAACTCAAGTGCTGATGGATTTGCCACATATATTTAAGAATGCATTTCTTTATATCAGTAACTATTAAGCAATCCTGCTTATTTATGTATTTAACAGGAAAAATCCATAAGAATATTTTCACACCCTTTCTTCTACCACACTGAACACCATTTGTGTCGCTGGCACTTCTAAAAGGCAGTTCCGTTTGCTACCTTCTCCTTCAGCAGGTAATTTCTGACAAAGACAAGGGAGAACCACTGGAAAATGCTTACCTACCTGAAGTCTTTGATAGCTTAAGGAATACAGCGCTGTTGTTTTCCTTTTTTATTTTCCCAAAAAAAGAATGTTATGATACTTTGAATATAATGAATAATATATATACAATATTATATATATATTAATACATACATTATATAATATATATATATAATAATGAATAATATAATACTTTAAAGTGTGTTAAAATAGTCTCACTTTTCAAACACACAAGGCCAACTTAAGTCTGTGGATAATAAATAATAATAAAAGCAGGCGTAATTCATGGGAAAAATGAATGTGTACTATGAAATGAACTGATTTTGGCCATGCTTGACTGCAAAATGTGCGCAAATAGCAGAATTCTGCTGGAAAATGAGAGACACTTGTATCTTCACGGATGTGCAAGCACAAAAAGCACTTATGCAAAAGGTTCCCAAAGGTTTAAAATTAGGGAAGTAGGTTTTTTTTTTCAAGCACACATAACAATGTCATTTGTATTTAAATGTTTAACATGAGAGTTTTCTGCTAAATTTGGACTTCGGTGTCTGTCCTCCCCTACCCTATGTCCTTTAATCACTTCACCTCCTCCTCTGTTGGAAATGCACAGTCACGTAGTTAGAGAAATAAATAATTTGCAACTCCAGGAAATAGGTTTACTGCAGCATGTAATTACATACTGCTAATAGAGAGGAAAACACATATCGTGGAATCACTTTTTCTTTAGAGAGAGGAATGATAGAAATATTTACCGCATACCGCATACCGCAGTATGGGTCAAAAGCAATTTCACGACTTCATTCTTCTTCAAGTCCATTATCATTCCAAGAACACAGTTTTGAACCATTTTCATACACCCAAATAATGACATGATTGGTGTAGCATGATGCGTTTCAAAGGATTTGGAAAGCCAATTTGACTGTAAATAGCAGACTTTAGTTAAGTCTTAAACACATCCTTTGCCCCTTCCATATAAAGTCAGTTCAGGTGTTTCCTAAATACGTTCTTGAAGCAAGTGCTTGATATAAAGGCGTATTATTTTTAACACACCTTCTCTTCTTTATGTAGATCTCCGCAACTAATTTTTAGACAAGCCCAAGTTTGAGAATATTACAGAATCATGGAATCCTCATAGCTGGAAGGGACCTCTGAAGGCTATCTATCTAGTCCAAATGATACGGTGCTTTCTAGTCCATCAGAGTTACTGAGTTCTCAAGTACCTGAAAACACTATTTAAAAGCACAGAGAACAGAAGCAAAGTTTACAATCTTGCTTTTTGCTTGTGACGTCACAGTTCACAGAAGTGCATGGGCCCAAGAGTACTGTCAGAGAAACAAACAGACCTTTGCGACGAGCAGCTGAGGTCAACTACAGCGAGGGTCAGGACAACTACACATTCATGGTGCAATGGACCAAGTGCGTGTCACCAGTGGAGGAGATGCAGTTTGCTCCTCAGAAGAAGGTGCATAACTATAACCTATCTTGCTTGTGTAAGACATGCAGAGATGTTTACCAGACAAAGTAGCTGATGATGCGCTTGTTTAGGGCACTGTATTTAGACTGGCATCATAAGTGAGCGGCTAACTGTATGTTTTGCTCCAGGACTTAAACTACAGGAGAAACAGATTAAATGGCAGATGAAATACATATTTGTGAAATTTTAAGCAGAACCCTTAGGAATTCATCACAAAGCAGAATACTTAAGCCATAAGAGTGAACCACTCGCATCTTGTACATTGAGAAGAACAAAAATTTCCTGAGTACAAGAGACCTGTATCAGCTGACAGCGAAAGTCAATGCTGGATTTATCTTTGTTCATCACACATTCAGATCAAACATTCATATGATTGTGTTTCAGGAACAACAACAACAAACTACGTAATTCCTTTCTAATTTAGTAAAAATGTGACTTCTGGGAAAATGTAACCAAATTATGTCAATATAGGGATTGGAGAAGGACTAAATTTGGAAACGAGTGGTTATGAGTGCCTGAAACAAACGTAGATTTCAATTTAGCAAAGCGTTTAAACTTAGGAGTACTTTAAGTGAATCAAGGATTTAGGATGTGATAATTAAGAATGGACTCATTTAAAACTATTAGGTACCCACTTGCAAAGGCAACTACAAAATTTAAACAGTTGGCTGCAAATTTAGCATTAATTCTTCCGTATTTTCCTTGTTACAGCACAAAGTAGATTTCCAGTTCTGTCTGTTTCTCAACGTTACCACTCTACACGTTTCAAGGGACTGAATGCTGAGAAAGAGTTAGGAACTCAGATTCTAATGTCAATAGATACACTGTCAACGAATATAGTCTTGAGCACATCACCTAACTTTTGTGGTGCATGGCATTATATCACATGTATAGATACATAGGAAGATACACAGACACGTACATACAGACATGCCACATAATGAATCCAATACACTACAAAACACTTTGAAAACACAGAAAGAGTAAATACCTACCAAAAACGAAGAACTCATGTTGTATTTACAACCACTTGTTAAGCGAATGTCTCACAGTGTTAAAACTAGACACAATCTACCAATTCATTGGAGTATTATAGGAAAGAGCTGTCTTTCCCCCAGCTCTTCCTCTTCCTTTCCCACTTACTCCCCAAAGCTCTAAGTAGCAGTTGCACTGACAATAACAGTTAACAGAATGTAAAGAAGGTTCTCATTAGGAACCTTTTTCTCAGTGTTGATTATTAAAAACAAAACCAAGAACACCAAAGAAACCCTCTTCTTACAAACATCTTCACAATTAATTCCACCAGAGTGCCATTTTTTTTTCCTAAATGAAATTTCCTTCAGTCAGGAGAAAGTCTAACAAAGGTATTTCTGACTGCATGTAACACATATAGAACAACATATAACATACGACCGAATCAGAAGTCAATCACAGAAAGAGCTGAAGAGCAAAGAGATATTTCAGGTATTTGCATATGAACTCCTCAGGAGATGGAACTTCAGAATCCTTTTCACAATTCATTAACAATACTCATCTAAAGTTCTCAAAGAGCTGTTAATTCAGTTAGCTCGTTATCTCCCCAAAAGACAAGCAAACATTTTCCCTGTTTTGTGAAGAAGAGCATTCAGAGCAGAATTCCCCCTTACTAACCCAGGGTACACTTTGTCACTGGTGGCTCTAATATTCCATCCTGCGCCTTTCAGAATTAACAGGGACCTCACATTGAGTTGAGTTCCTTTTTAAGTAAGTCTAGCTCTACGCACCTGGACGATGACTACTTATCTCTATCTTTCATGCAGAAAATGAAAGCACTACTCAATTAGCAGCCAAGATCCACCTGTACAGTATTCTCCTGTTTAGTTAGAAAGGTGAAAAACGTGCTACAAAATCTATGGAATAGGGCAATATATTTTGGTTTCCAGCAAGGAACTAGAATGTTGTGGTATCTGAGCACGCAAACAGAAACTCATAAACTATTTTACACTACTTCTGTATATTTCAAAATATACTGCATACTGTTTTAGGCTTTGAAGCTTCTCTTCTTTGACCCAGAAAGCCATTTAATAAAAAACACTTTCCCAGTTAGAGTGGTTTGCAAATAATAATAATTGAAAACCCACAAAAAAACCAAACTCAACAGAAAACAGTATTTCTGAAATTACATTATGGTATTATTCTCCCCTTCGGTGTTTTCAGCTGTTCTCAGTGTAAAAAGAAGTAAATGATTCCTTAAAACTACAGTAATAAATGCAGTTATCGTACTCATAGATGACGTCAACATTACAGCAACTCTAATACCTTTGCTAAACTACGTAGAAAGAAAACTCACCTTGAAAACCAGATCTTTTTTCCCATAACGAAGTTCTTTCAGCTGGGCTTGGATCTTTTTTGACTGCAAGTGAGGATAATACAATCAGTGGGTTTTGGTTTTCTTTTTTTTTTTTTTGCAAATACTTATTTTTAAGACCTGAATAAAAATGGCAAGTCCTGAGAACGTAAAAGCATAACTAAAGGCATCACCTTCAAAACAGTCTCCAGGGCAGAATGAAACTGTTTGCACGCAGCTTGGGAGAGCAGAATGAAGCATGAGCTTCCTGGTAGGCAATTCTATCCATGAAAGGTGTTTGATCTCATAATTAAAAGAATACTGATTTCACACAGTTATTATGCTTGGAGTATTGAACTTAGTTAAGGAGCAGCAAATACACTGCATTTCTCCGGACTGTAACAGCTAACTCTGGCGAAACGACAGAAAACTAAATAGATGGTCCTATAGTAGCATCTCTGCTTATTCTAATGCCACTAACCCACTTTACATCCATAAATTTGTCAGGATGATTCATCAGGTCTAAAATTTCTAAGGTTAAAAATACACTCTCAATCTGCTGCCTTGAATACCGGTGAGCTAAGGTTTGGTTTCCTGAAATCCTCTGACAGCAATGCTTGTCGTACAACAATAAATCTCATTTAATTTTAGACTTCACCTTTAGGCTTAAAGATGTGCTGTAAATAGTAGAGCATCAGTGAAAATGTCCTCAAGTTCATTACCTGACGTTCAAGACATTAATGCAACTAGGAAAAACAAATTCCAGTAGGAAGGGTAAATAGAAAGCTGTGATGAACACTGCCAATTCTTTTAGCAGTAAACAAGGGGAGAATTTATACTCAAATACTCTGGCGTGTCTGAAAACAACAGTGATGACAGAGGAAGGTAACAGATCCTGAAAAGCTAGCAAGAAAATATCCACTATTACTGACTGCTGAGGTTTTCTCTGAAGCAATGGTTGCAGACCTTCCATTAGGCTAATCAGCCAATACAACTGGAAGTCACTGCTTGGACCTCATCAGTTTTTCTGTCTAGGTATAAAAGTAGAGTCTTTGAAGAAGGTGATTAAGGTGGTTCACCTTAATAATGAAAATTGTAATAAGGAGGTTTTACGCTTCCGTTCAATTCCGGCAACACGAAATGACTTTGACAGAAGTCATTTCTGCAGATGAAATCCATGACTGAAGTCATGTAAATGAGTAAATAAGTAATAAGTAAATGATAATCATATGCAGAAATAACCACACTCGTGAAAAGGCAAACAGCTAAAGGGACTGCTCCAATGAATACAGCTATTTGGCCATTTAGGTGGCTGGGAAAACAGTTTTTTTTTATAACATTGGCCATCTTTGTTAGCGTTTCTGTAGAGGGGATATTTTCTAATATGGCACTTCCCTTGAAATAATGAAACGTTATAAGGATCAAAAAAGCATTTAACTACTCCTGTCTTACTCTAGGCATGAAGACCACGGAAATAAAATCAGCTTAACATATACTACAGAGCAAAATGTATATTTACAGAGCTATATATATGTGAAATAACCATTCCCAAACCTTACTCTATTGGTCTAAAACTTGAATTTGCAGCTTGCTAATGTATTTGAGTTGCCCATCGTGAAGTCAGGGAAATGACTTTGGAGGAGTGCTTTATAAACATCACGGTGGTGATGGGTTGATGGTTGGACTTGATGATTTTAGGTCTTTTCCAACCTCAGGGATTCCATGACCATGCATGCGTAATATATAATCTACGCCAGAATCTCAGTACAAAAGACTGACATGAGATTCTTTTGGGTATGCGAAGTTTAAAATAGAAAGAAACCTTCCTTACCTCTTCTGCGTGAATACCACAAAGCTTGTTTCCTGACAGCAGCTTGTTTTTGAGGCTTTTGTTCTGAGGAAAGAAGTTTTATTACAGAGACTTAGTGACATTTTAAGGGATCATCTGAATACTTTACCTATGTTATCACACTGGTTTTATATTACACATGGATAACACCTTCAAGTCACTGGAAAAGACACAAATAAAATGATATGGTTGCTGCATCATGGTATAATATCCTCTCTCAGGAAATTCTGAAAGCCTACAACTTTGCATTAAAATTGGTTTTTGCAGGAAGCAGAAAGCACATAGAAAACTTCCAAACCACACCAGCAACCAACAACAATTTAGACTGCATGCAAGCGAGCTAAAAAGGTAAGAAAAAAAACCTTTAATCCTCACCTGTTGTCAAGTGCATAGCTCAATATCATTTTCAGTAAATCACTGTAACAATTGAGTACGAAGGTCAAGGATGTCAATGCTTAGCTGAGGTGATGAAATGCAAGGGGACTTGCCATTAAAATTCACAACTTAAAACTGCATGTCATCAGAAACTTTTAAAGGCCAGCTAGCTGTGAGTGCTTTGACCTCTCAGTGTTCTTATTCACGTAGAAGTTTTCAATATATTTCTTCTCATAATCCTTGATAGCATGAATTTTTTATAGTCATTATTTCTGCCATTTACACTCATCCCATAATTAACAGACAAGGGTAAGATTTATCTGCAGTGTAAATGTCTTTACAAACTGATCATAAATGCAAACATTCAGCAGGAAGACTTTCCAGTGCTGGACTTAAAAACACAAATTAAGAAAAAAAATGACTACAAATAATAACTTAAACTGTAAGCATACATACAGAAACCGAGATCACCACATTTCAGAAGTACATATTCATTAATAAACAGCATCTCTTCCTTGAACACTGTGCACAGGAACACGATGGCATTAGATAAAAATGGTGGTTCAACTCAGGATATCCATTCACACTCAGGTCTACATCCAACCAAACCACTGAGCACTGCTTCCTGAATTACTAGCCTGAAGGTTTTCTTGAAGAGAGTTTGTTGTTAGAGCTGAGATAAACAAACTAAAATTTGAAGCCTCCTTTGTATAATTCCAAAATAATGAGAAGACATCTTGTTTCACATCATTTCACTGCTGTTGCTGTCTACTGTGCACTAATGCACAGCGCTGCAGAAAAATCTTTTCAAGCTGACACAGCCACCCACGTCTCTGCGATGCAAAGTAGAAAGCAACTGGGGGTATTACTTTGACAAGACAGCCCAGATTCTGCCTTGCACAAAATACTATTTGCAAAGGGTTGGATGCGAAGGGAAGGAGAATGGATGTTCTCATGTTCCAACATGTTTTGTTCTTACAAAATGAAAGGGTGGCTCCAGATGAGCACCTTATTGCACTACTGCACCAACGGAGCTAGGTAGCAGACAGAAGGTGATAACAAGTAAGCCAAAAAAATCCCAGAAAGATGAATTACATTCAGCATAGCCATTGCTCACCAGGGGTCATACAAAGAGCTATAACGTATTGCGACCACACATTAGATCCAACTGGTTTCACATAGAAGATCAACGTCACTTCTTGGGATTAATGGACAAACAGATGTGCCTAAGGCACTGTCTCATTAGGACGCTGCACTTAGTTAATCTAGGAATTCAAATCATCTCTTTGTTTTGCCAAACTGTGCCCATTATTCTCCAGTTTCCATGTAGTCTGACAATGGTTCTGACAGGGAGTTCTCATCTGTACGTTTTTAACTCATTTTTCTTCCGAACAAAAGATACTGTAAGAAACACTTCTACTGATACAATAAGGGTTCATAATTAACTTCTATAGGCACTGTTTTGCAGTCGCCCTGCAGTAACCCAAGACATGAAGAACTGAATGCCTAGCACCTCAAAATGTGCTATGTTGTAGTAGATGACTGTCACGATTCACACGTTTCATGCCAAAGTAATCTGACAGGAGAATACAGTTAAGAGAAAGTGTTCAACACCAAAAATGTTATGAAAATACTTCAGGACAGTTGGACACCATTTTGGAGCTTTAGCGAGGTCTAAGAATGTATCAATCCCGTCCCAACAAAGGGGCTGTTAGCAAGAAAACAGAAACTAAAGCTACCAGAATGCAGGCAAAACTCTCATGATTTAATCTGCACTGATTAATATGTTTTTAGAAATGAGATCGAGTATTTGAAGGTTACTAGGAACACAATAAGTAGGAGCTTATCAGAGGGAGCTGACAACCTCCTGTTAAACATTGAAGTGATTTTTTGATACTTAGCAAATTTCATGATGCTACCAAATATAGCTCTGCCTCCTGACCAGCGCTGATTGTTTCCTATAGCAGAATGCGAAGGATACTAGTAAAATCACGTGAAATATAATAGAGCAGGATTTGATCATGATCCTGAAATAAATACTGCAAAATGAAGTGTCTCCTCAGGTACATGTTCCCCAGGGACTATTCAAAAATCAGATCAATTTAATCAGAGATTTTTAGGTTAAAAATGCTTAGCAGGTCAGGATCCGAGATATCACACTTTAGTCTTAGACAAGGATTCAAGATGATGATTCCTCTCTTCCTAATAATATCCTTCAAAGAACAACAAAAATTAAGTTTCAAACATCTCATTTGTTTTCAATTATTTTAATGGAAAAGGCCGTCAACATTTCAAGTTTTAAAACCAATATATTTAAAGAATAAATTAACCACCTCTAAACATGTTCTTAACAGCCTCTCTTCATATGATATACAGTAATGATTATAATTAGACATGGGCTTTTAGATTTACAGATTGGTGGATGGTTGGACACCTGCTCTGACAATGTGCCTTTGGAACTGCTAGGGAAAATATACAACCTTGGGTAGAGGGGCATATAGGATCAGAGTCAGCTGGGCTGGAAAAGACCTTCAAGATCATCAAAGTCCAACCATCAACCCACCCAGTCCCATCACTAAAGCACACCTCTCTATTCCAAACTTCTGAAAATAACTCCTTCATTTCTCTCATTTTTTCTCCTGAATAAAACATCAGCAGTAAAGCAGAACATGATCGAACACCTAAGAGACGTGTGTTTTCACTAAAGCAGCAAACCCAACCAACACAGAATGAGCACATCACCTCTCCAAAGAAGGAGGCAAGGAAGAGAAACAGAAATAGAGAAATATTCACATCTAAGAATCCTTAGGAAATTATTTAAAGCATGATGCTAACAGTCCTTCCCTTTCGTGTTTGAGGATATTACTACCTTGCACCTCAGTAAAATTCAGGTCTCTTTACCTTTCTTCATCAACCTCACCCTATAATATCAATGCATAATGGTTGGAAAGCGTGGTAAGGCTGGTACCACGTTTCTTTTATAATTTCCATCTTCCTGTTAGAAGAATGAAGAGACTTAAAAAGCAAAGCACAAACTAAGCACTCAACAGAAACACTTCTGCAGTTGCAGTATTCATTTCTTCCTTTTCTGCCAACTCATACTTTTAAAATCATCATACAGCTTTATACAGTGTTTTTCACAATACACTCTCCTTATTCAACATAAACGATCAAGCACATCGTGAGGCAAGTGTTGCCATTTATAGGCATCATTATACCTGACAAACTACATCTGCATCCATTTTAAAGGTATTTATCATCATATTAAATCTGTACATGCTCAACTATTGTCTAGTACAAGCAATATTTCATCTACAGAAGGATAAAGTTATAACACCTATGGAAAGCAGACAAATTTTCAGATGTCTTCTCTAGAAAGACAAGTTATCTTGACCTCCAGCCACACAGAGGAGTGGTTTAATATTCTGATACTGATCTTTTGCAATTTATAACACCTACATTACCTCTTTGAAATAACACCAGGATCCCCACGATGGATAAACAAACTATACAACGGAGACATCATCAATTCAAGTCAATTTACTCTGACTGCTGGTCTTTGAAAGCATGGGGACAGAACAAGTTAAAGCAAAGAAAATCTCTTTCAGAAAATTATCAACTTCACTTCAGATATTTTATCTGAGGTCTGACAGCAATAGTTGGATGTATACAAGATATATTTGGCTCTGCCTCCCCTTGATGAATAGCACAAATCAAATCATGTCAAGCTCCTGCTCATCCTTGCAACGTTTTTCTATTATGGACATCCTATAAAAATCATTGACAAAAGCAACAACAACAAAACCACTTCAGCAAAAGAACCCAGACTGTATTCAGTGAGACCGCCGGGGCCAATTGCCAAGATGAAAACTGCTTTCCATTTCCTGTTAAACAAAAGCTGCTCACTGAGCCCTTCAGAGGGAAAACCAGAAGGCAGCAACCGACCAAAATCAAGTATCTGGGCTTACCTGATATCACAATGTACTGGTGCCCGCTTTGCTTTGGATATTAGCTTTATATTTCAAGATGATGAAAAAATGTTTTATACAGCACGAAATAACGTGAGAGATTTAATCCCAGCAGGGCTGACTCAGCTCTTCATCTTTCTAAGACAGATAAATTGAGTTTCCAGCACTCTACCGTCTGAGGGTTTTCAAATGTGACCTTATACACTGCAGTTCTACATTTACTTTTTTACCTCTAGATTTTCCACTCAACTGAAGGACATGAAAAGCAACATGCAAGAACAGTCCATCTGAGCTTTTAGCAAGAGTTTCGTGTTGGGTTGTACGGGACCAAGTATGACTGTTCAGAAGCACGCTGCTCCCATTAATTCTCAAGCACACAGGAGAATTACAGTCACCAATCATCTTTCCAGTGAAAGGAGCAAAGGCTCCTCTTGAGCAGTCAAGAAGTGCTGTGTCCAGCCTTATGAAAAGATGTCCTCTCTAACCACATAAGCAATTCCTCACACCTGGGGCACATTTCCTGCACCTGTGCCCCATATAATACCACTGCATATGTATACCACTGTAAAACCAAAATGCAAATCCACTGCCTCCTATCTGTACTTTACCAGCACTTCAACATTCACCAGATGACAACACCAATAACTTCAGGCAACTGTTGCTACTCCAGTTTTGACTTTGGTGAACTTTGTTTGTAGCCATGCATCACCTCCAAATTTATCTGTTAACATATTTCTTTTGCACTAATGAAGTAGTACGAAGGTTTTCTGCAGAGCTCTTAGCCACGACTACAATCATAGCCACGACTACAGCCATGACTACAACCACAGCTCTGTAGCATCACTGCGGCACTTGGGAGCACTTGGGCACGTGGTTACTGGGCATGGGGATGATGAGCTGATGGTTGGACTTAGTGGTCTTTTCCACCAATAATGATTCTATGATAAAAAGAGTTTCTGTAACAATGGTAGCACAATGTTGAACAGATCAACATAAGGAGTACAGAACCACAGAACCATTTGGGCTGGAAAAGATCTCTAAGATCCCCAGGTCCAACCACAACCCACCCCCACCATGCCCATTGACCACGTCCCTCAGTGCCACATCTCCACAGTTCTTGAACACCTCCAGAGACATTAACTCCACCACCCCCCTGGCAGCCCGTGCCACTGCATCACCGCTCCTTCTGAGAAGAAATATTTCTTAACATCCAACATCTGAACCTCCCCTGGTGCAACCTGAGGCCATCGTGAGTAGATACTGAAGGAGATACAGAATAAAAATGATTAAAACATTGCACATTTTGAACACTGGGGAATTGCACTTTTGTCTCCTGCATAACAACGTTGTTATGTAATTCCAAAGCCATTCATGTTTGATCTAGCCTCCCTGTGTGCGTGCTCTTCTCTCAGAATCCTTTCACGTATTTGAATGTTTCCACGCAAACTCCAAGCTCTGGCTATTCCAAAAAAGCTCATTCCTACAAAAAGTAATGGTTTAAGTGGCATTTACATCTGCAAAGAGCATACTGTTGATCACCTGAAGTTAAAAGGATCACTTAATGGCCTCATAGGAAGTCTCCCGTAATACTAGTACTTGCATCACTGAATTGCCTGGATAACTAATTGCAGACCAAACCCTAGTCACTCATTGATGAGAACTAGAAAACTAGTAGTAAGTACTATATTAAAACTCCTATTTATACTACATTTGAAGATAAAATGTTTTTTCTCTCCTTTTAGCCTGTATTTTCAAGCACATGACTTTAAATGCTCACTGCAGCTGTCATCTAAGATGAGACTTCCTTCCTGTTCATCCTTAAAATTATAATCACTTGGACAATGATGCTCGCCCAGATTTCCATGAACACAGACATATGGGAGCAATACCCATTCCTCCTTTCGTCAGGTGGACTTCAGAGTCTCCAGCGTGAGCAGTAAGCATCTCATCCCCCTCTGCAATCACCTCCATGTACATATACACACACAAAGGTAACACATCTGCAAACAGATTCCTTCCTGTAAAAGGAAGTTTATGGTACACTGTTATTTCTCTAATTCTTAGGAACTTGCTTCACCCCAACCTCAATTCTTTTTTTTTCCTGAATGAGTACTATTTATAAGGTCATGGTTTAGCATCAAACACTGGTGCATGGGTGCATACAGTCTTTTCTGTGTATACCTTCAATAGTGAAATGAAAAAAGCTCCCCCAATCTCTCATCACTCAGAACATATGTTCCTGTTGCAGCAATGAATCAATGTACTGAGCCAAGTAATTTTTTTTTTAATTCAGTGCAATTTCTGCTTTTGAGTTCCAAGGGACCAGGGTCATTTATTTTCCTAATCTCTGAGTAAAGATAAACTCACGATGAGAAAATGACACAGATAAATATGTATTGGACTGACATAATTTTCAATTACACCCTTCCAGTCATTTCAAGTGGACTTTGTTACGGGAAAGAAAAGGCCATTTCATAGAATGGCTTGGGTTGGATGGGACCTCAAAGACCATCCAGTTCCAACCATCCTGCCGTGGGCAGGGTAGTCAATGACTAAATCGGGCTGCCCAGGAACCCATCAGATGTTCTAATTAAGAACATAGCAGCACACTGAACGCAAAATCCCATTTTACAGAACGTCTCTCTGAAACGAGGGGTAACTACGTATGCCACGCAGTATTATCTACGGCAGAACCCTGACAACTCTTCCATCTTTCCCTTTGGTAAAGTTGGCTGAGTGCCCCAGGGATAGTTTGTGGGATCAGTTTGACATTTGTGAACAGAAGGGTGAAAAAGAAGCTAAAACTGCTATGAGCTGCAGGTCAGGAGGAAAAGCAAAATAAAAAACAAAGCAAAGAAAAAAAGCCCATCGACAGCTTTACAAAGAGAAGATGACAGAAATGAGAACTCTGATCGCAAAAATACACTGAAGACATTTCTGACTTGCAAAGAACCAGGCTCTCTCTCTCACTACAAGAGTGAAAGGTCACAGTGGTTACGTTCAGCCTCACAGCCTCCCTTTTCCTGCTGTACCAGCAGCAGGAGGCGGAATGCTGCATTAAGCGCATCTTAGATCCTTGCACGTTTGCATCTCAGAATTGTCAGCATCTGTCTTAAAACATAAGTGACATAGATAGGAAAGGAGAAGGGCAGAAGATGAATAAGGAATACATGCATCGTGCTCTCTGTGGAGTCACATCACTCAAGTTTGCTTTAATATTAATAGGCTCTGTCCCGTGAATTCTCAGTAGCAGTGCCCTGAGTCTTGTCGTTACAGAACTTTTGGCCAATATATATAATTTTTAAAGGCAGTTGTCTGCAAGTGGAATCTAAAAATACCAAAAGCATGCACTCATTGTTTTAGAGAAGTTACCACAGTATCTTTCAGTTGGGAAATAGATATCCCTGAGGCAGTCCTACTGAATTGATTCGCAAATTAAACACCATTTCCATCATGCTGTGCCCACTCAATACAAGAGCGTAGATAACATACACTAGATAAATAACTTCTCGCCTCTGTCCTGATATAGTCTATCTCCACTTACAGAATACAAAGTGATTTTCACAAAACCATCAAGTCCAACCCCAACCCAACCTCACCATGTCCACTAACCATGCTCCTCAGTGTCACATCTGCATGGCTCTTCAACACTTCCAGGGACAATGACTCTACCATCTCCATGGGGAAACCTAGTCCAGCTCTCTACATTCTTCTACCTTCAAAACACAGAGGTGCAACCACCCACCAGCCACATCAGGTGCAACACAAGCAGTACCTATGCTTCCAGTCGGCATGAGATCTCTCTAGCCATCAAGTGACCAGGTTGCATTAGCAGAGTAACTGTGCTCCCTGTCACCAGTGTGGAGTTGATCAGTAAACAGCTCACTTCATAATGAAAATGTAGGCACAGGACTGTCTGCATAGATAGAGGTATTCCTACTCCACTGGAACACAACTTCTAGTCAAAGCTCCACTAATCACTTAATATTTCCTAAAATTCAGTGAGATGCAAAGTAGTGAGGAGTAGGATCTAATTCAGAGGATGGGAGTGATATTTGGAGAGTCATTACCGCTATTCCTTCATGAATCATCATGTGAAAATACATCTTTATCCCACCTCTTTGCGAAGGGGGAGGAAACAAATACATTCAACTTAAATTGAACAGCTTAACTTCATGAGTTTCTGGGAGCAAATAATATATACCTATAAAATAAACATTCGCAGAAAAAAAAGTGAAAAAACCCACAATTTCACCAAAACCTTAACTTCAGGAAATTAAAGTTTATCATGACAAGTCCAAGAAGGAAAACAAAGTTGAGGACAGTATTTCTTAGCACTTATAAAAGAGCCAAAGAAGTCAAGAGGACACGGGATATTCCTTTCTCTGAGAACACTTGGAACAGGCATCTAGGAATGAATTCGTATCATTATGAATACCTCCTTTTCACTAGCACTTCCACAGATGGGTGTTGAGTGAATATCTCAAAGTCAGGGGACAGCTCCAGCAAGATCTGGGGTTGTGTCCTAAAACGGTAACAATTTTGCGTTGTAAAACTAATGTTTTCTTAGGACAACTACCGTTTATAAAAGGAGTCTTTCTGACACGAGGAACGCCAAGACAAAGTTCTTTGAAATTACTCACACAAAACACACTTCTCTTTGTAGATAAACTCTCGCATTTTTCCCATGTTGAAGACTTGATTCAGTACTGACATTGAGCCAATGTCAAAGGGAATTTGTTGGTAAGTTACCTCAGACAAAACGTAATTTAAAAATAGAAGCTGAATGGTCAAATCACACAAACCAACACATTTCTGAATTACCCAAGAAAGTCAACTCCCCGAACGCTTCAGTTATCCATGCGCACAATGTGCTGTTTTATGCTCAATCTCACATTTGGTTCCAAACCAGTTCCGTAACAAAGTTTCAGACTACTTCCACAAAATCTAATAACAGAGCTCAGAATGTGCATCTCACCTCTTGACCATGGCCGCTACCTGCAATGCAGGACCAAGGAGTTATTCCTTCATCAGATCGAAACAAAAAAGACCTTGCATTCAAAGGCTTGACCTTGAAACTTTCAGCATCCTCATTTCCTTATTGAAATCTTTGCAGGAAAATCAGTTTCAACCGTCAATATACTATGACAAACAATGGATTTAACCACACTGTTTGATCAAATGATATTCACAAAAGGTATTTGGCTGTGTTTTCTGCAGCTTAAGGAAGGGCACTCTCTATATATTGCCAAGGTATTTTTAGGGCTGGAAGCACGCCTCAAGAGAAACAGATTTCCTATTTCCTAGACATATGATGATTATTATTTTGTTGGATAGAATATAGGCATAAAGGGCTTAATAGCAATTGTTCTGATATCATTTCAACTAACACATTCATGCAAAAGTAGGATAAAATCTGCACAGCAAGAAGGAGGTAGCTTTCTGCTTCTCCCACCCCAACTTCAACGTGACTAAGATATTCAGAGCACTGTACATTAGGAATGTTTACACTCTATTCCTGTTTAGGATTATCATAACCCAAAAATGTTTTGCTGGGTGTGATAATTGATAGGCAGAATTGCATCAGAGTTAATGCAGAGTTGCACTTACTCTGGATTCCTTCGTGATTCAGAGCTGAGAGGGAAAACACTACATACCGATGGAGGAGAACAAATAAAGAAGAATTACACATTTGAAGCAGTATCACAAATGCTTTAAAAACACCATTCTGGGGGGAGTAAAATCCCCAAATAAAATGAAGACAAACATATCCCTGATCTACGAACAACTGGAAAATCAGAAGAGACTCTGCCAGATATTCTGTCCTTTCAGGAATGCACCAGTGTGTGCCACGTCAGCCATTAACTGAGTGTGTCCCTGCCTCTCAGATACCTGTCAGTAGAAGCAAAGAATCACAGAATCCTTAGAGTTGGAAGGATCTTCAAAGGTCATCTAGTTCAGCTCCCCTGAACATCCTCCTGGACTTTCCTCTTCTGATGAAGGAAACCTGTAGAAGCCTTTCTTGTTCTTCTTGGAATCCCTAGCCAAGTTCAGTTCAAGCTGGGTCTTGACCCCCTTCTCTACATATCCTAGCAACTTCCTTATAGTCTTCTCACAATACCTGTCCCTGTTTCCACTGCTTGTGCACTGTCTTCTTGCTCTTCAGTTTGACCATCAGGTGCCAGTTCAGCCATACCAGTCTCCTGCCTTCCTTTCCTGACTTGCTGCACCTGGGGATGGAGAGCTCTTGCGCGCTAAGGAAATCTTCCTTAAAGATCTGCCAGCTCTGCTCTGCACATGAGGGCAGTTTCCCAGGGTGTTTTGTTGACTACCTCCCCGAAGAGCTGGAACTTAGATTTCCTGAAGCTTAGCATCCTGATTTTACCTTTCGCCTGTCTCATGTCCCTCCGGAACATGAACTCAACCACAGCATGGTCACTACAGCCCAGGAAGCCTCCAATCCTGATGTCACCCATCAGTTCATTTACAATGGAGAGCAACAGGTCCAGTATTGCATCTCCCTGGTGGGGCCTTCAGTTACTTGACTCAGACAGTTATCCTGAACCCATTCTAGGAGCGTCCTAGATTGCCTACAGCTTGCCATGCTACTTTTCCAGCACATGTCTGGGTGGTTGAAGTCCCCCAGCAGGACAAGCGTTTGCAATCGCGACACCTCCTGTAGTTGGATGTAAAAGGCCTCATCGACAGGCTCTGCTTGATCGGGCGGCCTGTATTAGACACTGATCACACGGCTCCCTTTTCTGCCTCCGTCTCTGTCAGCCACTGGCTTTCAACTTGCTCGTGACTATTCTTTAGGGACAGCTTTTCCCGTTCTATTCCTTTCCTGATACAGATAGCTACATCCCCACCCCTCCTTCCTCACCTGTCCCTTCCAAACAGCTTGCAGCCGTTGACAGCCATGCTCCAGTAGTGGGAATTATCCCACCGGTTTCTCCTGCTGTCCTTGCAGTCAATGCCTGCAGTGCTGCTAGCACCTCTGAGGGCAGCGGGTCCTTCAGGGCCCCTGCTAGCACCCTGTCCCTCTAATACAGCTATGCCATCCCACACTTTATCATGGGAAGGATCACTATCCCCAGGACCCCACTTCAGAACTAGTTTTAAACCCCTCCCAACAAGCCCCACTAGCACTTCCCCAAGAACCCTACTCTCCCTTTGAGAAAGGCAAACCCCATCCAGTGCCCACAAACCTGGAACCATGTAGTCCATGTGGTTGTCAAAAAAACCAAAGTTCTGGTGATGGCAGCAGCCATGAAGTCAGGTATTTAAATACAGGATCCTTCGTTTTGTTTCTACATTCTTACCCAATACAGGAGGCAGAGAAGAAAAGATCATTTGAGCACTGAACTCCTTTAGCCATCATCCCAAGGCCCTGAAGTCCCTTTTGATAGCCCTCAACCCACATGCAGCTGCTTCATCTCTCCCTATATAGAAAAGC
The DNA here is from genome assembly GCA_024606505.1 of Aquila spilogaster. NCBI lineage: Eukaryota > Metazoa > Chordata > Aves > Accipitriformes > Accipitridae > Aquila > Aquila spilogaster. Next base: position 29,393,698 of record JANHGO010000038.1, read on the forward strand.
AGTAAGGGGTTGTGGTCTGACAGCCGTACCAGGCTAGATAGTTTCCTGGTGACATCCCTCACCTGAGCCCCAGGAAGACAGCAGACTTATCTAAGAAGAGGGCCTGCTAAGCATGCTGGGTGTTCACTTCCCTGCAGGGAGGAATCACCTACAGCAAATACCCATCTCTTCTTGAGTGATGTAGTCTTGATGTTGGGGGAAAGCTTTCTGTGGTTTGGTTCCATCAGTTTGTCTAGAAGAAGCGCTAGCTATCCACATCGAGGACACAACAACAGGGGGCTTGGTGAAAAAGCCATGCATAATACAAAATAAAGCTAAGATCAAAAGGTGTAGAGCAATAAGTAGTTTGGTGATTTAAGAACACTGCATATGAGGTTCACCATGCCATTCATGTCACTGAGAATGCCAACAATCCCTGAAAACAAAGGGGATACTCACTCTTAAACTGCCCATAATTACAAATCCTAATTATCAGCCATAGGCCTTAGACCAAGCTCTTCTGGCCACAGGCATTGTTTTACCTAAGTGAATTGACAGTCACGTTTTGGACTTCTAAAACTGTCAGCACAATCATGATGTAGAATTGAAATCTGCCAACCTGGGCAGGTACGTGGCACTAATCTCAGTTTTAATTATTATATTTAACACACTTAACGTTATTATATTTAATTGATAATCTTCAATTTACTCATTGTTTACTGATCGTTCTTTGGCATAACTGATTGACCGGAGAAATAACGTATTTGACAAGTAAGGAAAGGGTAAAGTAAGGCACAAAACAATCAGCAGTGTGAATAAGGCCAGCGAAGAGGAACCACCAACTGAGCCATTTCCATCCAAGCCGAAGCACCCGCATCCATCTCAGAGGTAACTCTGGTATTATTATGGCTTTATCAGGTGAGAGAATCAGGAAACACTTGTGTATTTTAGGGAGTGTGATGCAAAGCTCAGGAGATCAAATTGAATCTAACTGTCCAAATGCTTCACTAATTTTTGCTGGGACTTGAGCTGGCTGAATCGTCTCTGCTGAGGCCTGAAAGCAGAAGAGCTGTAGAGCTGCAGATTGGATTAGTGGTTTGTTAGTATTTGTTCAAAGCCAGTGCTTGTAGCTGCTATTTGTAACAAAACAAAACCCACTTCCTGAGATTTAAAATAAATTAAGAATAAAAAAGGACAGCGACAGGAGCTAAGCATTTACACTTATCCGCTCATCAGTCATGAAATCAATACATTTATGTGCTTTTTGTTACATTTGTAAAGCTGAAGCCATTTGTTTTGTATAAAAGACACGCTTCTCAATCTCAACTACCCACCAAACAGTAAAAGTCATTTTCCTTTAAGCGAATCATCTTGAATTCTCTCCAGAAATACGGTCCTGCACACAAAGCTGCAAAGACCAACAGTACTTCCCCTTACAGCACGGAGCACGCTGTCTGGCCCCTCTAAGTCATATATGCAAGTCAGAGTTCCAGTGTGAAAAACAACACTATTTCAAAGCCAACTGAAAAGAACAAAACATATGTAATCAAACGTGCACAAAAATATGAACCAGATAGAGAAATACACACTGTAAGCCATCACTGACAATAACAGAATACAGCTCCACAGGTAAAGGTAAAACTAAGTTTTAATTTTGTTCCTTTTAATAATGGCAGAACCACTTCTAATTATATTTAAAAGGGCACAATGGCTAAAAGGAAATAAAAGTAATCAAATGTGGGACATATAATGATTATAAATGATTAATTTCAAATTACAGAGTAATTTTTACATCACTTATTGAGCTTAAACCACCATAAAAATTGGGTATTATTTCATAACACATGAACCACGAAATCCTTAGCACACCAAGCACTACTGAACCGATGGTTTTTCACACAGCAAACGCTGCGCAGAGAATATAAGGAGGAGGAAGCAATGCCATTCCAACACTACGAACTGCACATACACATCTGGCTCTTTCAGATGCAAATAACTTGGAGATTTTCCCAAGTGATAAAAACAGGAGTTGGCAACAGTCAATGGGAATCTGCGTTGAGAGAGAATGATGTACAATGTCTTTTTCACCTGAGCAAACGCCTGCATTTTTAGGGTATCAAACTAGGTCTGCTTTTGCTGGTTGCAATGGCAGAAAGCTCAAGAAATTCTATTTTTCCTTTTGCAACTACAGAAAAAAAACAGTCACCCTCCAGCCCAGAAAAGACGTAACTAACTATGGTCAGAAGAGCCAACTCAGTGAGCTAATTCTAATGTGTTGACAAAATTATGCTTAAAGGAGCAGCATCAAGCTTAAAAATAAAGAAAGAAAGAAACAGAGGAAAGACTGTAGAGAATACCAAGGAAGTACACATAACAGATAGGGGGACTTGGCAGAAGAAGCTTACGAAAAGCCTGGAATTGCTGCTTCTACTCCTCCCAGCAGTTCTGGGTTTGACTGGTCCCTTCCCAAATCACTTCATTTGCATTTTCTTTGCCAAAAATGACATGCTTGTCACATTGAAATGACATGCCACATTTTATCTTCTTGTGAAATTCAAGTGACAGCACTCCAAAAGCACCACAGAAAATGGACTTTCGTAGGTCACCTCCCCATTGGTACCTTTGTGAACGCCCACCCTGCTTCAACATGACAGAGTGAATCGTAGAATCATTAGGGTTGGAAAAGACCACTAAGATCATCAAGCCCAACCCCAACCCACCCTCACCGTGCCCACTAACCAGATCCTTCACTGCCATATCTCCATGGTCCTAGAATACCTGCATGGACAGTGACTCTGCTACCACACTATAGGTCAGTGGCATCCTATAATGACATCACTATAGGTGTGTTAACAGTTTTTACCCCCATACGATCAGCATTCAGTGAACTGGCGCAGGATATGGATTTCATTCCCAGATGTGAATATCTCCTTTATCTTACCAGGCCCAGTTTTGGCAAATAATGGAGGACATCATAACTGTGAGGCTCCGGATTCACACATCTTTTCTCCTAAGACTCATAGTTCGGTACCATAAAACTCCAAGTTTAAATGCTAAGCGCTTAGCATTGGCCACAACAAACACACTGAAGCTCATGATTGTAATGCAGAAGCGCACAGCATGAGAACATTTTTAAAAGCACAAATTATACTATTGGGAAATCAGGAAAAAAGCCTGCTCAAATATATTTTCCTTCCTGACTCTATAACACAGAGAAACTGAGATATCTCCAGCACAGCAAGCACTGGATTTAATACAGACAATACGGGGGAATTACCTCAGAAACATAATCAGGTTCATCTTCCTCTGTGTCTACCAAACAACATTAAAGGACTATACAGGTTGGCTGATGAACCATAATAACCAGACAGAGCTATTTTCTTGTTGCTGTTCTCGTTTTTTCTTTTCTTTATTCTTCCTTACAAAAAAAATATAAAATCCACACGAGCCTTACATGAGCTCAAGTATTAATCTGATGGAACAAAACACTGCTTAGACATCCTAACTCAGAAAGGAATACTGAGATGAGAGAAGACACGATCTTTCAGAATAATATTAGCATCGCACACTTGATTTAAATACTTTTGATTTTGCATTTCCACCTGTTACATTTTGCATGGCATAAATAAAGACCCAGATCCTTTTAAAACCTTAATAAACCAATCGTTACTTGCTGTTGTTTAAAACGTTTTCACTTAGGAAAACTGTGGAATTGAATTCTGCAGAATTGAAGATGCATAGGAAGTCTTATGCATAAATGGGCACAATTATTACAACAGATACAGTAAAGCCATTTTGTGGAAGTTTAATGAAAATTATATTAAAATTATAGTTATAAATAAGCTTAAGATCAACACTTAAGGGCATCTAAATAAAATCAGTCCAATGCATTTGAGTTACTATGCTTAAAATTACTGCCAAATCATAGAATGGCTTGGGTTGGAAGAGATCTCAAAGATCATCATGTTCCAACCCCTACGCTGTGGGCAGAGTTGTCCACTGTTAGATCAAGTGATTGCCTCGGGCCCCGCTGAACCTGGCCTTAAACACCCCCAGGGACGGGGCATCCACAACCTCTCTGGGCAGCCTGTGCCAGCACCTCACCACCCTCCCAGTGAAAAACTTCCCCCTGACATCTAATCTAAACCTTTCCTCCTTTAGTTTAAAACCATTCCTCTTTATCCTATCTACCCATGTAAAAAGATAATTTCCCTCCTGTTTATCATCTCCCTTCAAAAACTGGAAGGCTGTAATGAGGTCCCCCTGCAGCCTTCTCTTCCCAGTCTGAACAAGCCAACCTCCTTCAGCCTATCTGCGTAGGAGAGGTGTTCCAGCCCTTCCATCCCGTTACTGGCGATAAGTTAGGGATTTTACTTAAAGCTTTTTTCTAGAGTAGTCCTACCTTGAATTACAATCAAATATTTTGTTACTTTTATCATTTCATTTTCCTTGAATATCTATATATAATTGGAATGATCAGCCCAAATATTGCATTTCATGTGATCAAATTAAGACCAGAGGACAACGAGTCTCATGTCACAAGCTATCAAACCTCAGTTTAAAAATACCTCGTAGAAAAAAGTTGACATTTTCCAACCACACTTGAAATTGATTAAGATTAAAAGCTGCAAAACAAGAGCAGTCCAGTTTAATTTAAACCTCTGAATAACAGAAACTGTTTCTCAAAGTCACTTTCTGCTCCCTCAGACTCAGCAAATAAGCTCATCTGTATTCAACAGCACGACCATAAAGAAAACGCAAACGCTAAACCCTAGACCTGGGGATCTGATAAATATTTATAAGTGTTTATCTAAAGGGAGGTGGGAGGCAAATGGATGAGGCCAGGCTCTTCGCGGTGCTGTGTAGCGATACGGAGTAACGGCCTAAAACCTGAACATAGGAAATTCCATACTAAGATGCCAAAGAACTTCACAGTAAGGGTGCTGGAGCACTGGAACAGGTTGTTCAGAGAGGCTGTGGAGCCTCCTTCTATGAGCTACTCAAGATCCATCTCAATGCCTACCTGTGCAACCTATTGCAGTGTGCCTGCTTTAGCAGGGGGGTTAGGCTCCATGATCTCTTGCGGTCCTTTCCAACCCCTGTGACTCTGTGGTTCTGTGATTCTCCCTTTAAACCAAAGGAATTTCTGTATATTGCACCATAACTTGATTAATTTGGGTTTCTTCTGTCGCTTTTTTCCCCTCTAACTTCCTATTAACTTTCATGGAAACCTGTTTATAACTGTGAGGGAGACACTCCTGCTAACTCATCTTGCAGTTAGAGCTTTTTAGCCTCCAGAACAACCTCATCCTGGGACAGGATTATTGCATTCCAGGTGCTATGTAACTTGACTAAGCAACGTCCTAAATAAATAACCCAAGTGTATTTTAATGCCACGTATACACTTAAAAATTCTTATGCTCTTCAGCACTGCGTGGAGTTTTCACAGACAAAAAGTAGTTCGGTATTAAATCTTTCAAGTACCATTTTATATATATATATATATATTTTTTTTTTTTTAAATGACATATAGCATTGCTATTCCCTTTTCAGTGATCTTCCCAATAAGCAACTTTAACATCGTTGCACTGAAAGCCAACTTCTCCACTCATCTGCATTAAACGAATGCATTAGATCAGAACATTTCTTTGCCTGCTCTGCAAAATTTACACGAGCTTCAGGGGAAGTTTTACATACTCTACACGAGTTCAAGAGCCAAAGATTTTAACCAGGGTTCAATGCTGCCCCCATTGCCTGGTGAAGCTGCAGCAGATACCGTTGAGAGCTGTTTTAAGTCATGTTAATCAAGATACTCTCTAACACTTCACATTTTGCCTCCTTTCTGAAATAAGTGAAATAATTTCGCTAATTCTTTAACGTCACATATATTGGTCATATATGCAGAACAACGAGATGAAATGGAACGTCAGACAAACCCAGCATCTCCCCAACCCCAAGGGCCTGAACAATGTGAACCTCAGCGTTTTTAGAAAGACTTGCCTTACACACTATCATGTTACGCGGTATCAGTAACCAGGAGCTCTCATTACCAATACCAGTTCCCTACAAAAAGAAATGAAGGCGCAGATGGGAAATGACTCTCTTCTCTGCAGACGATATTTTGCCAGAAATGACAACTGAAAAGGACTGAGCTTCAGGGATGAAAGTGCTATTATGCAGTCTTGGCTGTAGGCAAGTACAACACAAATAAAGAATTCAAACATTGTGGAATTGCGCAGTTAATGAAGGAGGATAACAGAAATAAGAGCACTTGGAAAACTGAGTAAGGATATCAGAAGGACTTCGGCAAGGTTACAAAAAGAACACTGCTCTGACTTCCAACGCTACAGCTAATTGAAAAGATGACATAAAAACAACATGGGACAAATTCCAAGCAGGCAGCCAAGACACTGTGCCTAAGCGCAGGATGAAAAGAGAGCCCTAATCGGTGCACATCTCATTTTTCATCTTCATATTGATGAAAGATATACTTTACCTAAATATTTATATTTGAATGCCTCCTGCACTTTCTTGAAGTTTGTGGCTGTGAATCAGATTCCTTAAATCCTGAACATAAAGGATGAAATAGAAAGTATGGCTGTCTCTGGGAAAGAGAGGTCCAGACTTAGCACATCCATTATAACTCCATAACTGACGTTAAAGGTCTGATTATCCTTCACCAGCAACTGAGAAACTACATCCCATACTTCTGGGTCTGCAAGACCAGAAAACAGAACTTTTAAAAACCAAAGCTTGGCCTAACCTTCTTTGTAGATGCAGCTACTACATTATATCACTGCAAATACATCTCACTCAGATACTGAACTAAAAGCCACCTCCACTTTATTTATGTTTTCCTTGATAGTGCTGCTGCCTCTGATTCTTGTGGATGTTTTCTTCTGAACTGCAGAACCAGTGCAATATCCAAAGAGGAAACAAAGCTTGGCCCACCTTCCACGTGCATGGGAACAGACTTCTACACTTAGAAAATTCGCAAGGTAAGAGTTAAATTTATCTACAGTCTACAAAGAGAGAAGAACTACAATGTTCTCCTTTACAGAATGGTGTCAGGATGCAGACTCAAAGCCTTAAAATTTTATTTCTGCTTTACTACAGGAGTTCATTTTTTTTCTCCACCATAATTCAAAGCAATTCAATTGAACTCACCCTGCAGGGCATGAAATTCCCAATAGATCAGGTGGGACTTCAAACTAGCTTGACTTTACCTTTTATTAATGCAGCTAAGCACAGAAAGATTAAAGAAAATTCTGCTTTAGGATGATTTACTCGACACTAAAGCTATAACCACAATTTATACATGAATAGAGCAAAAGTATTGTTTACAAGGTAGTTATTTGAAACTATGCTTCTTAGCAGAAAGAACACGTATTACTGGGAGCCACAGTCAAATTCATTTTCGACTCTGGGTTTACTTTGTATTGACTGTACTACTTTGTCTTCCATGTAATTCATGTTTTTCAAAGTTCTGTCACAGCTTAAACAGCCAAGAAATATACTGCCTGATATAAACCACTGTGCCAACTTAACAAATACACGGAATTGTTATAAATAATATATGTAAAGAGATTAGTATACTTTAATATAGGCATACTCAGAGATATAATAAAAGAACTTGCCCACAGATAATACAAGAAACTGTAGTTGCGTCTTCTCTAATGACACGTAATAAAATTGTTTAATAAGATCATTTTTAAATACATATATATTTTACCTAAGTCTAACGTGAGGCAACTACAGCATCCACGTGACAGAGCCAAATAACATTTTGCTACCTCACTCATACAGCTAATTATACCATCTGTTAATTTATGGGAAAAATTTCTAACTCATTTATCTCAAGGAAATTACATGCACATGCACATCTGCTGGAAGCCTTACAGGTTGTTTCTGGTATTGGAAACACTTAGAGACCGCTAACAAAGAGGAATTTGTAGACGCAGTCAATACACACTGCATATAGCACTTCTTTTCCCTCCACACCAGGCATGATTTCTGTTGTTTAGTTGACAATTTTTGCTGTTAAAGCCTTGAATAGCCTGAAAATTGCCTTTTCTGTACACTGTCCTGCTACACCACAGCTGCAACATTCAGTTGGAAAGCTGTTGTCTACTCCTATCTGTGAGCTGCCAAGCTGAATGGCAGTAGGGCACACACTGAAAGAACAGAACTAAATGGGGAATTATTTTTGCAGTCGCAAGAGCGTCTGAGATTCCTGCATTCAATATTTGTCAATACAAATAGAGGGTAAATGCAATATTTGAAAGAAGGGCGACAGTAGCTATGGAAGGAATTCCATTTACATTACGTCTCTATCCATTTGTATGAGGATAGAACTTTTAAAATTATACAGAAACACCTTCCACTGAATATACATTGCATCCACTCTTTCAAACAGATTTACTCAAAGCATATTCAGTGATTGGAAGCACGATGTATCGTCAAAATCACTCCATTCTTTATGTTAATTTTATGATCAAAATACTGAAAACTCCAATAACAACTACTGAACTCTCAGGAAAACTTAACAGACATTTAGGGATTAGCCATTTGGTACGTATAGCTCCTTTCCCACACGCTATCTGATGCACAGAAGGACGATGCAGTTCTCTCAAATCAAATTTCTCCCAAGCCAAATTAAGTTGACTAAATAACGACGCTGGGGCTTTTGACTTCCAGGCAACCCAGGGCCATATTTCTTCTTTAATCACAAGTACTGCCCTGTACCTCCTCCTAAAATATAAGCAACATAAACAGTGCCTAAAATCCATTCTTACCTCTCTTGGAACATCTTGTAGGATGACAGCATACAAATGAAAATACTTCAGGTAATTTGATGAAATTAAAAACAAGCAAAAAGCTGATAAATCGCATTGGACTCAGTGATCTCTAGGGGTCCCTTCCAACCCCCACAGTTTTGTGACTCTGCCTTTGCTACCATACTCCTAAAAAACCAAACCCTTTTAGTCCCATATCTAATTTGAAACATTCGTATAAAGTGTTGGAAGGTTTTGCAGTTCCATGTCGAGCATCTAAACATTAACCATTTCCCTAGAAAAGAAAGTTGCCTTTTTCTTTTCTCTTGAGTTACACTTTTTGATATCTTTTGGAGGGTTTTTTTTAATACTATACCCTAAAAACAGCTAAATAATACAAACTGGACTCCGTCGTTCTTGAATAATTCTAGGAACATCTGTATACTGATCAAATCACGTGCAAAAAGGACATAAACAGAGGAGAGATAATGCAGGTAAGCTAGAATGGAAAAGACATCACTGAAGGCTTTAAGAAACTGGAAATTGGTTTGCCTGGTGGATTCTCCTTCCCACCTATATCAACACTTCCAGTTTAATCATTACTTCACCTCCAAGTTCAATTTTCAATGTTATTTCTTTTTGCTTTTTGAGAAGCACCAACCACACAGATGCCCCAAACAACATTTATGCAGAAATCCAGAAACTGCTCACTCAGTGACTCATAAAACACTTATTATGCATCTTCTCTATTCTGTAGTCAAAGTACTTCCCTGAAAACAGAGAGAATCACAATGCGGTGGGATATAAGAGATGCATCTACAAAAGATACTCCTCAAGCATTTATGATCTCATGAATGTCAACTCACCTATACACCTTCCCTGAGCATTTACCCATTCTCCAAGCATTTTACAAGCTCTTAAAGAAAAATCATGACCTTCTTGTAGCTAGAGATCCCGCTCAGGCTGAAACTGCATTTAGTGCCCGGCAATGAACAAAAGAAGCCACACAGCTGCTACTTTCTCTTTGCTTCTCCTTCTCATGGGTTTTCTTGGGCTGAGTTTGGAAGGGATTCATGGCAGACTCTATGTGCAACTGCTAGTGAAGTACAATTAAGGGTACTATAGTGAGTCGAAAGAGGAAAACCCACATAAATCCTGTACACAGAATTCCATTTCATGAAGGAGTATTACGTTTACTATTTGCCTTATTATTAACAATTCTGAAAGGAATGGTCAGACAACCAAAAAGAAAAAAAAAGCAAACATACCTGGAATCTGTTCAAAAACAGCGTATCAGAAATTCCCAAAGCCCTGAATGAATCTCTAAAGCTAAGATCATCACAGGGAACCACTCAGAAAAACATGCTGAGAGAAAAAGATCAGGAAAAGCTACTAAAAAAAAAGTTAAAGAGTGATGTAAGAAGGAATTTGATAGTAAATTTGATAGTATCAGTTGCAGAGGTGTTTGTTATCAGGTAATGCCCCAGAGAAATTAACCAGTATATAAGCATACCCTATGGGGCACAGGGTACATCCTTGGACTCCACAACTGCAGATGATGTGAGAAGTGAAGCAGGCTCGTGTGCTCTACCAGAATGGCATTTGTTATCACCACTGTCACAGGTGATACTGATGCACTTCAGTACTCCTCTTACCTCATTTTGGAGGTCCCGGATCATTCTGCTCTTCCTTTCCATTTCTGTCTTCAAAAAGTTAATCTACAAATTGAATAAAAATACTGAGTTTCTGAAACGCAGCTAAACACCATCCTAAACTTCTTTTTCTTTTTCCTTTTAACCTTATTCATTGCTTTCAAAGAAAAAAAGAAAGAAACCATCCCTAACAACAACCTATCTTGGGAAACTACTGTTGTTATGCCAGATTGGTACAGGTCACCATTTCGTATATCCTGATTAATCCATAAATGGATACCATGATATTTATTGGGAAGAAAATCACTAAGCATAAAACCTCATTTGATTTCTGTGCTAGTAGATTAGTGTTCTTTGTAATCAAGTCCAAGGGGATCTTCAGAGAACTAAGGATTTTTCTAACAATATCAGCTGACTTTTGTAGCTTATTGGTTTTTAATCCTCTAAGAATACCACATCTATCATAGCAGGCTTCTAACAGCTGTTGGTCCTAATGAAAACAGGTCCGCACTCCCCATCAGTGTAATTTACACATGGAAGCAGCTCAATCTGCTCTTTTGTCCTTATTTATTTCAAAGTTTTGTCCTGGAAGCTAGAACTCCCAATGTTAGTTAATCGAACAGTGTAAAATATACTTTTTACAAATCTAAGTTTGTTTTAGGAATGAGTTTTCCTAGAGATGTAAAGAACTTAATTGGAGAAAGGTTTTATTTATAACAGCTGGGATTAAATGAACACATCTCTTCCACTTCAAGTACCCATAAGGATCCTCTATCTCACAGAATTCTCACTCCTATATGCCCAATACTCCATGCATCCACCTTTGATACAAATTCTACCTATATATATGGGAAACTACAGTTCACCTGACATCGTAGCAGACCTGTTAAGAAAAACAACGTCCATGGAAGGAAACCAATGAGCAAAAAAGAGATGGTGAGCATACTGACCTAGAGCATAACGGTTTGAACGCCATGGAGATAAAAAATGACAGTGAATCTGCAGGATATGCTGTTCTTAGAATCACGTCTACATTCAAGTAGGTAGGTGTCAGCTATTTAGAAACCATTACTGGGCTTGACATTACTCTCAATATCAAAAGAGAAGCCAGAGAACGCTGTTATCACCTAAGACAGAAAAGTTGGTAGGGGGTATATGAGACCACTACTGATTGACACACGTAACAGAACTTCTTTTGCAATGCTTCCCAAGTTTTGTCTAATGATTTGGTGAAGGGAAAGACCAACCATGCGTAGATACCACCAAACATCACGCTTTAACAGAAGATGAATGTGCTCAGTACTTTCCTAGAAATCCCATTCACAACGTGAGCCTACAAACATCGTATAACAAATGTCAAGCCTTCGCATAACAATAAATAAAGGTCATAATCAAAGTATGAGTTCTGGATTAACAGAAAGCTGAATAATAAGAAGATAAATATTCAGATGGAATACTTTTTGCTGTTCAACAGATTTGCAAGCTACCAATAGATACTGATGAAAAAAATATTTCTCTCTGTTAATGAGCATTTTTTTTTCTTAATCCTAGTTCTCTCAAGAGAATGTTAATGCTCCCTCAAAGCATATCAGTTCTAAATCTGGATATATATGAAATACTGATAAAGATATGGCACTGAGTTTATTGACTGTGTGCTCTCTATACATCACTTGTAAATATCAGCTTGGGGCAGAGATAGTTAATTTAGTAAGTTAAATTAACCAGCAATTTGCATGATTATTTTAGCCAGTCCCAACAACAGGGCATAATAACGGACTACAATATTGTTTCAGAATCTCAAGTTGAGAAGTACAATCAAAAAGCAAATAATAACAGTGCACAAACCCCTTTCAAGCGTACAAATTCTGCTTTCAGTCTCCAAATCCTGATAGTGTAATATACAAGAAGGGGCTTTTGAGTTCTCCTCTAACAAAGGCATGCGAGATGGAAAATTTTACTATGAAACCTTCTACATCTTTTCCACTTTCTACTCACTTTCTGTTCTTGTTTGACATTCAGCTCTTTCCAAATGTTGGCTTTCTTTAACTACTATCTAGCTGGAATTACAAAAACACATAATGAAAATGTATTGGTGTCCGAAGACTGAACTCTACCATATTAAGCAAGGACACTGCTCCTGTCTCCTGGAGACAGACACTCAAGGTACTCGGAGCTTTGTGTGCTTCAGAGCTCATTACATTTATTAAAGGTAACAGCTTCCATCCAATAGCCTTTACTCAACAGCAGAAATGTGACCTTGAAATGTTCAAATTTAATTTTCCCCCATCGAAATACAGAATGCTTCAGCAGATGGCTGCAATCTAATTCTAAGAGACAGACAATAGTTATTCACCACAGAGGAAGGATGGAGGAATACCAACACGAAGTCACTACTGCACAGTCAAAGCTCAGCTGCGCACTTATTTGCTTACCTCCTGACACCTTTTACATTGCTCAGGACTAACACAGGAATGATTAAGATGGGACTGAAATACCTTCACTGACATATGTGTAGTATCACTGTAATATCCATTAGCCCTAGCATGCTCAATATTAATTTTTGTGGTCTATTTTCCAAGTTACTGCGTAGGAATCGATTCTGAAAGCCAAGAGAATAGGTTAAGCCATAAACATATGAAATATTCTATCTCTTGAGAAAATGAGAGAATAATCTACAGCCCGTTCAATACTTCCGAAAGCAAAGCTAAGCATAGCTTTTGCCTGCTGGGATTCCTCAGATGAACTCAACTTTCAAACTGTAAGTTGTAACTTCATGAAAAAAAACATTTTTGTCATAGAGACACATTTATGACTTTGTCATAAGAACTGTGAGTAAACAAAAATATTTGGGAGTGAAATGGACATCCCATCGTTTATGAGTTAGTGGTGACATTTCTTAAGTTTCCGGTGTGGTGACAGATCGCTCAGAATTCAATCCCGCATGTCCTGTTTGTGCTTTATTACTAAGAATGCCCTGCGGATATCCAATTAACCGTATCATTTTTGCTTAGTTTTTAACAAGTCACGCACAACGAGTTACTTAATTCTAAGTTTCCCATAGTAAGCACTAAGCGACGAGGAAAAAAGATTTTACACAGACGTATTTTCTCCTTTCTTTTGACAAATCATACAATAGCGATACTGTCAAACAGTTCCATGTCTTTCTAAAAACTGTTACCGTGGTATAAAATAGCAGCAGGAGCAAAACGAAAAAGGCAGTCTAAACTTAGTCTACCTACCCCGCTTTCCCTTGTTATTTTCCCATGCCCTCCCTGTTTCTGTGGTAATTGCTCATTTTCATTCTTTACTCCAGAGCAGTCCAGCTGGTTTTATACACTGTGATTGAAATTAATGGGAAAGAGCTTTAAGTAGTGGTTCCTTTTCACATATAAATAAAGCTATGATTTGACTTCTTTTAACAAACATATTCACTGCAGAACGACCTATTATAAACTACTACTTTGGTAGTACTAAAAAGCTCTATCAACCTTTACTGATTATGCTAAAGAGGACAGCAGGTTATTTCTGATAGTCCTATACTCCCATGAACGTTTTATATACATGTTGTACACCTAAATCCAGTATAGTGCTCCTAACAACCCTTATATTAGAAATGCTTTTTGATAGACAAACAATCCATAGTTCTGCTGTGAGCTGGCTGGTAGACCAGAGAAGACCCTCACAACGCAAAGCCTTCTGGAAGACTGCTCGACCTCGAGCTTTGCAACATAGGGCTACTCAAAAATTCAAACCATCCTCATCATAACAGTTTTCCTTCGGGCTTTTAATCATCTTGCATAGAGCAGTTAGAATAAGAGGTATGAATTTATCCTAATTCTGACATACAATTTCAAGAAGGGAAAAAAAAACATAACTCATGCCAAGATAGACTGATGCTCTTTGAATGTTGGTGCTGCAGATGCAGAAGGCAAAGGAACTAGAAAGGGAAAGAGTCACATTCACTCGGGGCCCCCAGTCAGACCGCAGCACAACTGGAACTATCAAGGACAGGAACGTCTTTTTGTTCCTCGAGACTGAATCGCTCCTTCTAGCTTCAGAAGAGCTTCATGAGTTGCCCACTGATACACGACCACTACCTCAGTAAACCCTCAGAACTGCAGCTTTTTAGCTGTCCTAACGTCCTTGGCTTCTCTAATGTTGAAGAGTTTAAAAAATGGGCTAAATGTGAACAATAATTTTGCTAGAATTTATACTATCCTCTATAATTTTTACTGATGATTCATTTGCGTCACTGATAGTGAAAAGTCTTGCCGCATATCAGACAAGATTTGGGTCTTAACATAATATTACTGCTGCGGCATCTCCTTTCTTTACCTTTGGTTTGGTCAGAGCCCTTGGATATTTCCCAGATTATTTTCATCTAATTTGACTGATGTGATTCTTGTCAACTCTTGCAGTTACATAACAGAGACATTACCATTACGCCTGTGTTGCCTGTTGAACATATACAAACAATTAACACCTGTAAGCATGGTAATATGCAAGGGCAGAAAAAGGATTTGCAACTGCTCCTTAGCGTTCAACACACGTGGTGTTGAGAAATGTAATTCTGTACTTATTTACACAGATAATAATCAAGATTCACTTCACCAAATTCTGTAGGATAAAGTGTGCTTAAGCCTGATTAGAAACAAGACTCAATTAGCTAAATTAGAACTACATTCAAGCTAGGCTTGTCAAAGTATCGAGAACTTCTTTCAGATTTCACATTGCCTTCCAAAATATGGGAATGAGAGAGAAATCAAGTGCGGAGTAACACAGCGTGACAGTAATAATTCCTGCTTCTATCACAGCTCTCATCCGAGGACCCCAAAGCCCTTTTTGGAATATTCACTCAGTCTCATTGCTGGTGAATATGTGCATTTTATCCTCAGGCATAAAGAAATAAATGTCACAACTCAAGGACCCAGCACAGCTTTCCTCAAAACCAGGGGCCAGTTTAGTATCCTGCTATTGGCAAGTTTTAGAATAGAGTTCAAGAATTCCATTTCTCCATCCTCTGATGGAGAATGGATGACAACCCTCTACTTAAAGTTCTATTACAAACTCAAGGGGGTTTGTTGTTATTTATTTCTTGTTTAATTTTCTGTAATGGATTTGCGCTCTCCAAAAACACTATTCGTGGGGGCTGAATTTATGCAAAGCACCATTCCGCAAGCTAAAAGAACAGTGTTGTATGGCAAAGAACAGAGCCAATAATCTGTTCACCTCAGCTGATATTTATTTAACCCACAGCCAAGATAATCTTGAGGGGCAAAAAGTAACGTAGAAATTAAATAACACAATATGTTTTCCGCATTTGATTTGCAGGGCTAGAATTTGGTGCGCCAATATAGCTAATGAGAATGTATCAGTGCATCCAGAATAAGGCAATTAAAGACAACTTTGGAATAGCATGTTTTGAATATGTAACAGAAAGGATCAGGCCCTAATCTTTTACTCCAGAACAATACATCTGTCTCCAGTCCAAAACATCTTAAAAGAAGTGTAGATTTTTCTTCCATACACGCTCTGCTCAGACTATTAAGATTCAAAATATACCTCATTCGTTTCAAGTTTGGTACAGCATACTGCTTGCTTACTTCTTTCCCCTCAATAGATGAGGGCTTTTACTCTCTAGACAAGCCTACAAGCACTAACAATCCAGTAATTATATGCTGTGGGGGAACATTACCCTCAGTGTAGTGCAGGATGCTACTTTAAGCATTTAGCACATAGTTCAGACATCATGACTACCTACCCTGGGTCAGTTAACAAACTGGACCTCTTTTCTCACATTGCAGACATATCCATTAACTTCAGTGGGAACGTCTTGAGCTCCTAAGCACTAAATAACTAAAATAATAACTAAAATAATGAACTCATCTCTTGTTCAGGAAGGACAGAAAGCCACACAGAAGTCACACTGAGGCACTCCTGAATATTCACTAAATTACCTAGTTCTTTTTAAACCCTTGTATTGTGAGCCTGCAAACTGGTAAAACATTCCTAAATAAACCATCAGTTACACAATATGAAACTAAAAAATACATCCGCAACACCTGCTATAAATCACACAACGCTTGAGGTTTAAATACATCTCCCGAAATTATCTAGTCGATTTATGCTCAGCCATATTCATGTTATAAGAATACCACTGAACAACACTGGACCATATTCGTATTTATATCTAAGGATTAAACAATGAGTGATTTTTTTTTCCTTCAATAACAAAATTTGGCTGTTTGTGCCTAGAATTTATGCCTTCCTATAGTGATAATGAGACCTACTGTTGCCAAGACTCAACTTTCTCTTATTTATTCTCTTGCTGAAAATCAGTAGCAATTAAAAAACAAGTCAGTGGCAGTATGATGACATACTCTGCTATAGATGAGACAGGAGGTCCATAAAGGTAACCTCACTGGCATAAGGACTTGGGCCCAAACCTCCAAGATGCTGGATACGCACACCTAAATCCCACAGAAACTACTCAATACAAATATCTTCATTTTCTGGAACATACCAAAATCCACCTCCTTCCATCTGAACCTTACGGAGAACTAAGGAACATATGAAATCTAACGTTTCAACACGTAAAGACATTGGAGATAATGCAAAACACTCAGGGGAGGAGGGTTTAAAAAAAAGACAGAAGGAAAACAAGAAAAAAAATGGGAGAGGGACAGAGACTCACTCACAGTAGCTTGCTGCTTTTCTGCCTTCTCAGCTGCCTCATTAAGCTGCTTCTGAAAGGCCTCCTGAAGAGACTTCATTTCTTCCCTGGGCATTGAAAAAACAGAGCAAACTTCATCCCAAGTGTCCATTACAAAATCATTCTTCAGTTTCAAGAGAAGAGTGACAGATGTGTGGTATTTACCAAGTGTCTTGCTAATAAAATTAAAATGACCTCATGAACTACAGTGCCAGTACAAGACAAAAATTTGTCTGTGATGGAAATTGGATACGCTTTACATTTACCAAATGGTCTGCTGCACAAAACATCTGCCAGTGCATAGTCCCTAGCAAAAGGAATTGGTACAATAAAAGCAAGGGAAGCGGGCTTCCAAAAAAACAGGTTGAAATGGAGATATGCTGTTACCAAGAACAACTCATTCTAGAAAGAAACAACAAGAAAGCCAATAGAAGATGCTGGCATACAACTGGACAAGAAGAAAAAGAGGCAATAGTTTGGATTGGGCATTAGAGGATTCAAGATATTTTTGCATTACTGATGCAATCAGAGTTTCTCCAAGGTGACTGCAGCAGGCTGAGATCCTCTGGTCATCTCTTCCACCCACAGGTGACACATTTTGGAGCTGCTGCAAAGTACAAGACTGACACATTTCATAACCTTTGCAGAGCATTTTCAGGGCTATTGCTTGCATCAATAAACTTTTATGAATAAGGAGCAGCACAGAACCAACTTTACACTGAGATGATGATTTAACCCAATGAAAATCAGTCTGACGTGGAAGGCCAGTGCTTGTACAAGAACAGAATTTGTGAGCTACTGAATCATCTTTTGTATTACCTCATAGCTCTGTTACGTTTGCAGTTTGGAGAATGCTGGTAACAAACAGACTGATCTGAAATAGAGACCGAGCAGCACGAAACCAATGCATCATCAGCACAGACCAACTCCATTATTGTATACACAAGTGTAACCATTCCGAAACACGAACAGTGCACAGAAATAACTAACCTTAAGACACCATACTAGTGGTGCTCACACACCAAACGCAGCTCACATTTGTCCAATCAAGTCGTGACAGATTTTGGATTGTTGATCAAATACAAAAGATTTAAGCAGAATAGTACTAAGTTCATTGCTCTTCACTTGCTGAAGAGGTGTAACCTGAATGTGTTGGCAAATAAAGTGTTAAATTCTGTGAGGGGGATTCATAATGTTAACAGTGGTTTCTCATACTGCGCTTCCATAGCTCTCAAAGTAAAATACAGTGAGAGCCTGTAAATGGCTATCAATAGCACACAATAGACCCAAGGCATTTCTTGGAGTCTATAGTAAAAGTCTTTTACTTTCTGCAGGAGGGTGAAGGCTGCTTGGGGCATACTGCATAGACCCAGGGTCGGTCTCTGAGAGTTACTGTTGTGCAGAATACTTAGTGG
Source organism: Aquila spilogaster (assembly GCA_024606505.1). Taxonomy (NCBI): domain Eukaryota; kingdom Metazoa; phylum Chordata; class Aves; order Accipitriformes; family Accipitridae; genus Aquila; species Aquila spilogaster. The sequence goes on from JANHGO010000038.1 coordinate 29,412,230, forward strand.
TTGATACACTTAGAAATCCACATTTGCTTTTGGGTAGACCTTGAAAGACTTCAAGGAGAGATTTAAGCAAGATACTAGGAAATTACATTTTATTACACAACTAAGAAATACAAGTTTTCCCTTAGCAGATTTGATTTTCCTATCTGTGACTGGGAAAATCTATTTACTGAATATACTTTTAATTACTGAATAATGGTTTTAATCGATTAGTATTACTATTTTATATCAGTTGAGCAACGGTCTACCATTGCAAAACCAGGATCATATACGAAGGACAGAGCGCATGGCAAGAATAGCTATGATTCTTTCGGTATAGCCACGTAATATGTAATTGTTTAAATACTGCATTAGCTGAACCAATTCTTTCATCATTTAACAGATTTACATGGAATATCTGAAACACTCTTATCTATCTGATCCTTCTCCATGGAAATAAAATTGAGATCTATGGTATTTTATTATGGTTCCAACCTGCTTTGTATTGAAGAACTGAAGGTTCTTGTCACAAGCCATCTCGCATTTTCATGTGTGCTTCCACTAAATACAACATCAGCAATAGGAAGATCGAGGCATTTAAGTCGTGCATTTCTAGCAATGAAGGGAGTATGCACCGTAGATAACTATTCCTTTGTTTCCAGAGAAAAATATGAGATATAGATGCATGATGTTGTTTCAGATAAAGTGATTCCTATATTAGTAATGTTTACTTGTGACTGAAGTTGTATTAGTGTCATGATTTACCAGTCTGAACTCCAATAACAAAAAGAAGTAGGTCACAGAGGGCTGAATAATGACAGTACTACGGAATAGGAAGTTTCATATTTAAATATCTGGGAGAAATTCAAAATCCTTTTTCTTAAACAATATCTCCCCAAGTGACATCCAATATCAGCTCCTATGTCTCGTATGTTTCAATAGCATTTCACAAGATACCGTTCCTTGCCTTTATTTTACTTTTACTGTTAGAATCAGTAGACTCCAGGCTACATGAGTGTTTATAATTTAAGGCAAAAGGAAGGATGATGTTTTCTAATATCGCTGCGTTCAGTCTACAAAGTGAGAGGAAAGGGAGAAAGTATGTCCTTACCTTTGCTTCTGGCCCAATTCCAGAAGTTTCTGCACATCACTTCTGGCTGATGCCTCATCGTTTTTCAAAGACTGACAACAAAGGAAAAAAATCAGTTACCAAAGAGATCGTGAACGCTGCTCATTTGTGAAAACACTGATTGGGATCTGTTTTGTAAAATGCTCCCAGTGAATCCGCACTGGTGAGAAAACGAGGAATGCGCTGACTTTGCTTTTTACCGTAATTCAGCACTGCTAACTGTACACATCATTGTGCAGCAAGCACTAAATTGCATCTGATCGTGTAAAATAGATTAAGAAACAAACGACTGAAAGCATGAAGGAGGCACAACAAAGATAAGTGTGTGTACAGAATTCCAGACAACTCCTTTTGTATCTTCGGATCTCTGCAGCGTTGAATCTGAAATACCTCACAGTAGGATATTCCTGAGTACTACCTTCAAATTGCTGCATAAAAAATCCCCTTTTAAATTACCTTAGCTAAAAGGAGATATATTAAATAAATGCAGTGGAAAGGTACTGGAGGTGCTGGGGGTGGAGTTGGGTGGATGGAGTCAGTGTTCTATAGGGCACTGTATACATTAATTTCAAGGAGAGAAGTCTGGAATATAGGACAATATAGCACAGTGATATACTTCAATACGGTACTGGCACATAGTGCCTTTATTCTCCTGTGCAAAGATACAAGGATGCCACTCACTCCTTACATTTTTCCTACCTAGCTTATATCAACACAAGGGTAAATATGGAATGGCAGGAAATACCATCCTTTAATATGGTATGTAGTACCAAAAACCTCAACCAAAACCAAATCTTCAATAGACTGACCAACAGTAACAGGCAGACAGGCATGCGCTTAAGTGATCATCTGATGATTTCAGTACAGGATCCAGACAGAGAAAGATCTCTTCTTCTCACTATGAGGAGCTGATTTGACCGCAGAGTTAATCTACTGTCCTTTCAGCCTGCCCATGATACCCAGAAAACCTCCTTAGTTAATGCAGAAGCACTGATCAGCTCTGGATGCCTAGCTGCCAGCTCTTCTAACACAATTTGTCAGTTAAACCTGTAAAGTAATCCCCTGCAGTAAATCCAGTCAGTTGGCGCAGACTGCACGTCCACAAGGTAAAGTAAGCAGCAGCAGCGCTAAGCTGCATAGGGGCAACTCATCAGCAAAGATGCAGCCTACAACAGCAAAGGAAACCCCTTCATAGTAGATGCCAGGTTAAATTTGAGGGGACCCCACTAAGACATCTTATTCTGTTTCTTCTTTTGCTCTGCTATGTGTTTTCACGCTTGCTTTCTCTAGCTTTTTTGTTTTTGAATCACCCAATTCATTTAGATTGCGTTTTCCTTGAGACCATCCCTTTCAACTCTCAATGCAAGATCAACAAAACTATCTGCACATTCTAAAAATCAACAGTAACAATTACTCTTTTTTTTTCTTCTTTTTTTTTTTGCAGTAAACAGACATCAATATGAAAAACTCAAAGTAATTCTAAGGCCCAGAAACCCACACATAACCTAACCTGGAGATTTACTTTAATTCCCTCGAGTTCTTTAGAAGTCTTCGACAGTTGACGAAGAATATTGCTCCTTTCCTTAAAGACTTCCTTCAGCTGTCTCTCCAGCTCTTCATAGCCCTGTCTAACACAGAAAACAAAAGCGTGAGATCCTCTCAAAACATTCCTCAGTGCACTTCAAAACAGCATTAGATTGCTCAGATTTAATTAATTACATCTATACAGTATCTGTAGGTCCCAAACCGGAATGTGGAAAGGTCTCTCTGTCCACCTATACAACAGCTTGTTTTCTCCTAATATAGCTCAAGAGATGTCTTGAATGCCAAAGTAAGGTGCTGCACCTGAGTATCAGACTGAAACACATCCCATTCCTAGGGACTCCACTCTGTAACTATACACATATTAAGTCTATTATCTGAATACTGGGTTACACCAGTTACACCATTCAGCAAAATGAAAGGTCATTATCAGTAAATCCATCTGGAACTAGAACATAAATACTGGAGCGAACAGATTACAGGATACATTTTAATAGATTCTAATTTTTGGTGTGCAAAGGAGAAACGTCTATTAACTCCGCCTCTCCATCACTACACCTCTGACTACTATTACTTCAAACATCAGAAGTTCAGCTTTTAGTCTTCAATATTAAGATCAAGACTCTCCCCTGAATAACACGTACAATGGCAGGACAAAGGAAAACTGAGTTTGTTTTCTGACTACACCGACCGCGCTTACAAAACTTATCTTAGAAATACAAGTTCTGTAAGGATTTCAGTTACTCGCAGTGCATACGTTTTCTTTGCAGCATAGGACATTTAAAACAAAAGAGAAAATGAAAAATCTGTGGTTTCAGACAAATTTAGCTGAACTACGTCTCTTTCAGCAAACCTCTTATCACATATTCCTTAAGACTATCTTTATAATTTCCATTTCCTGCTTTACTTGCAAGCAATCACCTACGAAATCCTGCTGTAAATCCTAAGGAAATTAGGTGAGATTATGATAGAGCCGTAGCAGCGATGGGTTTCACTTCTTAAGTAACAACTGTTAAGAAAAAAAGTGGATTGCATTCCTTTCCACGCATCTTAAGTACTAAATATTGCGTGGAAAGTACACTTGCAAAGTGGAGAACGACTGCACAGATGCTTCCAAGCAATCACTTGAAGACATTCTTGACTGCAGATTCTATATTTAGTTTATAGATACTTATACACATGCAGTTTATATTCAAGTGAGAAGGATTCATCACAATTCTGTATCAATGTAACTGGAAGTTGAAGATAAGAATCTCTGAAATGAGTGAACTTGAAATAGAGATTATTCACAACAATAAAGCAGCACATCATTGCCTTTTCTCTTTATAAACATGAGCATTTTTGATCCTGAAGTTCACGGGGAGGGAAGTTATTAACAACCAAGAAACAGAATGATCCAGTTATCTAGACTAAATAAACCATGCAATAGATAATATACATAATACACCATGAATATAATATAATAGCATCTAAACTAAGCTTCAAATAAATTTATCTGATTTCAGTCAATTCTGAATTAGTTGACCTATGGGAAAAAATCGCAAAGGCTTTATGCTGAACGGCAGATAAGCCCTTGCTGAAATACAGACTGTGCCAGATATGACCACCTTGCGCACTCAAATGGCATTTACGTAATATGTTTTGTATTCAGGCATTATCTAAACACTGTGCTTCAGGCTGAAGAAAACAAATTATAGTAAAAGGAACATGAAAAAAATGGGATTTAGGGGGAGTCAAGGAACATTTGTATTTACCTGACCTCCATAGTTCATGCACAAAATAAATGTTTGGAACGTTCCACCCCTACCTTCTGACGATCACACACAAGTGTGGTTTATTAACCATTCAAACAAAAAATCCCTTAGTCAATACTTACATGACTTCTAAACGGGCTTAAGCATCCTTCGTGTTTTAAGTGCAATAGCCCACAAAAAGGCAGCAGCCCTGATGCATTTCATTGGGTTCGCCACAACTAGCAGCTGGAGAACTGGGCCCTTGCCATCCGTTTCCCCTGACATGTTAATGCATTCATTGTATACAAAACAAGACCAGCCTGGCTTCTCTCTGGCAGACACTTGGCTCTGTAGAATCAGAGACCCACCAGGGAAAGCACACAACTGCCCGTTCCCACCAAAGGAGCAAAAAAAGACTTCTGAAAACTTGTAGTCGGCTTAGAAACATGGCCCTGGGAAATGGAACAGCAAGCTGGCTTGTCGCGTTTAACTCGATATTGAGAATGATGACCCACATAAAAAAAAGAACAACTTGCATTGATCTACTTAAAACTGCACAGGCCATGAAAACAGAGTTAACATCACAAGGAAGGACAGCACAAAACGCTGTAAGTGATTCCACACTAACTAGGTAACTTTACCTAGAGCAACAAATCTTCACTGAATTCATACAACTGTAATACAGAGCAGGCACACAGACCTTCTGAAAGTTATTAAACTCTGCACAACTATTCAAATACGGGCTGCATAAATACAGACTTGCCCTCTGTATGAAGAGTTTGCCTTTCACATCAGTTCTATAGGATTTGTCTTTATTAGGAAATACGCTCACACTAAAACCTCTTTCTTTTTGATAGGTAAACATTGCTACTTTTCAGTTCTGATATTCTTCATCGTTTATATCTGTAACACTGCATGTGCCTTTGTTTTCTACTGCAAATCTAAAACCTTTGACTATGACCTCAGTGTTAGCATCCTTAAATACAAAATACATGCACTGGACTTAGCAGATAACCAATAACAGTTTTCCAGCAACTCTGACAATAATGTCAGGTTACCATTTCTGTCTCAGCACTACATTAAATTGCGTACTTACTCGCTACGAGTGCTAAGCACACATCTGTCAGAAAAACACAAAACATCCCATAAAAGCAACTTCTGTAAATACACTGTTATGAAAGCCTCATCATAACGATGTAATGAAGTATATCAAACTTCTCATCTTGGTTCCCAGACTTTGGTAGAAAACGGGTCATTTCAGTTGGCTCTTAAGGCACTGCATCCTCAGTCTTCCAAGACTTCCAGTCTTGCCCTTATCCAGGGGGACAATGAATCTGTTTTGGACTCACAGCAAACTTTTCAAAACTACCTGCGGGTCCAGGGGTAGTCTGGCTGTGCTAAGCCTCGTTGTTATGTCGTTTAAGCTCTATCTCCTTAAAATGAATAAGTCACCTGCTCAGCAATTCCATCAGCAGTTCTGTCCCTGCACATGCTCTTCAACCTGTTACAGTGGCATCAGAACGTTAAGTGGAATAGACAGAAGCTGTATAGTTCATTTTTTGCCAGAATAGACAGCTTCAAAGAGTTTCACATTACATTTGTCTTTATAGTATCAAGTCATCTTTAACTTTGTTCAGTCCACTGTGAAAACGGATCATTATCTCAAAACACTATTAACCTGCATGCTTGTACAAAACACAGATCACGCACTCGGCAGCACTTGACTTAGAATACTTCAAACATATTTCTTTAAAGTCCAAAAAGTTCTATTCTGTGTAGAAACCATCTTCTTATAAAGTCGTGCTTAACTGGAAGCCTCTGCTCTGTTAAGAACTGCTGAACTTGTTGATGCTGCTGCTATAACATGCATTTTTTCTGGAACAGAATGGTTCAAACATGCTACATGTAACTTAATATTAATTCGAAAGAGCATTGCTCGTTAGGGCCACGCACTGGCCGACAAATGAAAACTCTTTAGCCACAGTGTTCCTTCTTTTGTATGTTTCAGTACTATGTGATTATGGGGTCATCAGGTTCTTTCCAGGAGAGAAAGTAAAGAGAAAAGAAAAGAAAGTTAAAGAGAAAAATACGGCACTGTCAACAGTACCTACATTGCGGCTCTCCTTTCAGCATATGATATACAGAGTAATATATATTTCATATACCTGAAAAAAAACCAGAGGTACTTAAGTTGTTACATAACTAATACTGCCATTGGACAGATATTCAAAGCCATAATGATTCTTCTCTTTATGAAGTCTGTATGAAGTCCGTCTTCAGACAGTTTAATAAAAGATACGTACTTAATAAAAACTGCCCGTGGTACTTACAGCTTGATGATTCACCAGCAGTATATCTCAAAAAAGAGAATGATGTGTGAATGGACAGGCTCAAGAGTAGGAATGGATCAGCAAAACATATAAACCTCCATTCTTTAGGTCTATTTCATGTACTTTCTCCTAAGACATATCTTTATTTCCAAAAACGAGATATAAAATTTTCTGTTTATAATAGAAATGGTAGGTTAGAGGGAATTATTCATCACCATGTTGTCCATACATTCTGAACCTACTTTATTAGTATGTAGGTGAGGTTTGAGTCCATCCTTAATGAAATATGTTAAGGTTTTTCCTTATCATTTCTATCTCAGAAAACACTTGGAAGTCTATGACAAAACATACAGGCATTGTTTTTCCTTCTTTCCATTAGTATTTCTACCATGTTTACTTGTTTGGCTCATTAAGCATTTCACAAACACTATTTTTGTTTTCACCTTGGATTTTCCACAGCACGTCACTTTCTGAATGATCCAGAACCTGGAGTGAATCAGATTTTCATTAGCACAAAAGTCATTAGTGAAGAGTGTCACAAGGGGAAAAGGAACACTGGGAAACAAGACACTCAGTTTATTAGGAGGACTGAGCATGGGAGAGGCTGCTTCGGAGCAAGTATCACAATCCAAGGCATACACACACCCAGTAGCCTATATAGAGGCTCACCATGCTTCATTCCGATTGCTTGCTACATGCACCCAACTCTTGTCCAAAGCAAGTTCATGATGCTCCTGCGACAAGAAATGAGAACCTGAAGACCTGCACGGATATACCATACTGACAGATAGACGGTGAGTCCATGGCAGCTTCATCGTTAAGTGACTCTGGGAACAGTAGAAGCATTATCACCACCTTCACAACTTTTCCCTTGGCTTTTTAGTGAGACAGAGAGAACTACAGACATCTGAGAGCTTTTCAAAGGTCACAAGGATAAATTACAATGCAAAGCATTATTAAGTGCAAATATAAATGTTCCTGACAGTTCTGACTGTAATCTTTTGAATCATAATGAGAAGTACACAGGAAAAGGAAAGAGAGGGTGAACAGCTAAATTCACCAGCTACGGAATGCACATCAAGTGCTAAAGAACAATACTGTTTACAGATTTTCTTTGCAAGTTCTTTGCAAGTTCCACGCAAATTTGTGTTTGCTGCTGGGAAAATCCTTCTGGATTTCTGAAATACAGCTTAAATATGTATATAGAAAGCATACACTGAAAGCAAATGCCCATCTCACTTCCTGAAGACCTTCCTTTCCTCAAACACTAACTCTTCCCTCAACATAGGCCTCCATCAGCAGCTAGCACCCAGGACACCTTGCAGGTGATACAAAACATACCTCTTACCCTCACCTTGAAGTTCTTATTCTTATCAGGCTCATGGTGATATAAGCACTTCTTCAGCTACAACAAGAGCTACGTGAACTGAACCTGCTCAGAACGTTTCTAATTGAGACAGAACAGATGTGAACACACACGTTTCTCCTCTCATTCCCCATCTGCTTTGAATGACATTTCCACCTCAGAGATTTTCAGGATCAGTGGAAGCAAATATCACGAAGCAAACTTCTTTGCCAATGCACTTTGTCAGATCAAAGGTTTGTTTCAGAGAATGGCTCATGAACGTGCCTGAAATTTATCACGTGCAAACTAAGGAGGTTGGATCAATATGGCAGGCATCATTTCCCCCCTCCCAAAAAGAAGAGCTTCCTTCATTCTATATGCAGCCTATTTTTGCTCAGTCAGAACTCAGCCAGATATGAACTCACAGAATTCTCCTTATTCATAATTTTAATGTGACTTCCACAAAGAAAAGATAAAGGGGGGGGAGCGTGGGAGGTGTTGTATTGTCTTTGTGACCCTCACACATATGAACTCAAACATAACCATGGAAAAAAATGGAACTAACGGGCTACTACAACAGTGCTGAAATGATGCAAATTTAGACTTCTCCTACTGGAGAGATTCAACTTCCAGTATACAAATACTACTGCAATTCAATTTCCTGAAACACCTGATGTGTCCAATTCCATCATCTCATTCTGATGATTTCTTTGACCACATAAAATATAATAAAAAAAAGTCCAGAGTTCAATTCGAAAGCTATTAAAGAATTACAATTTCAGCAACTCCAGGCACAACTTCAAAATCCTCGTCTCTAATTTCCCATTCAAGGAAAATAAAGGTCATGGAAATATCTGGTCCAGTTAGTCTGCGTGTATTCTCCTCTCTCTTAAATCCGTGCTCCTGCGCAGCACAGGCTCACCTATATTAGGAAAAAGCTGAGGGTGAAAATGCACTTCGGTTCAATAATAACCTCAAATAGCTCTGAGAGAGGCCTGAGGAAAATCACACCCCCCCCAGTGTAAGCACTTGGTTTGACACACCTTTCCTGCTGCACTTGGATGGAGTACTGAAGAGTGCTCCGACAGTGAGAAACAATCCGAGCCTTAGCAGAGATTAAGTACAAATTCCCACAATCAGAGTGAGCAGTAGTCAGTCTTTCAGGAAGCTGTAAAGGAGGCACTTCTATTTGTTGCTACACTTGCCAAGAAGGTTAGAAAATGAGTGCAGCCTACATATCCCAGCAGCAATTTAAGGGGTTTATTGATTTCTCTTCTACCTGAGCTGGAGAATGGTTTTCTCAAGGGGAATTACAACACGAGATCACTTACCAAGGACAAGTCCATTCTTTTTCAAACTGATGTATTTCGCCTTGCTGTATTTACACCCAGATGTGTAACTAAAGCAAATATGACAGAAGGATTTTAATTATACTGAATTATTTACTGGTATTACTAGATAGGATTTATTACTTCCAGAGTGAAAGCTGCAGTTAACATACCCCACTTTGTGATGTGTGCTAACAGCAAGAACCGCTGCACTGACTTCCTGATAATTCCATCATCCATCCTTCGCTCTCTCCCCAGTGAGCAGTTCACTGTTCTAACAAAACCAGAAAACAACAGCGGCATTTTCAGACTGACTGCTCCTTCCACCTGGCGCACCTCTTCACACGAAGCCAAGAAAGGGATAGTACATGGTGGAAAGCAAAACCCTCTGTATATACACGCCTACGTATCTACATCTGAAAACACATCCAGCCAAAATGCAGCCCCCACAGCAGATCAGGCTGCCCAGGGCCCTAATCCAGACTGGCCTTGGGCACCTCCAGGGATGGGGCATCCACAATCTCTTTGGGCAGCCTGTGCCAGGGCCTCACCACCCTCTGAGTAAAGAATTTTATCCTAACATCTGACCTAAATTTTACCCTCTTTGTTAAAGTTAAAGCCATTCCCCCTCGTCCTATCACGAGTTGGACCAGATGACTTTTTAAGGTCCCTTCCAACTCAAACGATTCTATGATCCTATAATAATTGATCTTCTCCTATGCAAAAGAAGCTCCTATGACGCAAGAGGAAAAAAAAACCCACATGCAGAATATGAAAGAATTGCATACATTGAATGGAAAAAAAACCTGAATTGCATATACATTTTGCCCACATTTCTAAGCATCACCTCTCACATTTTAGTTTCACTGTGGAAATTAAAAAAGAACTTCCAGAAAGGAACCTTGACTGAAAAGGCTACTGATTTGTTCAAGAATATTCACCATTTAATCACTGAACTGAACAGGGATCTTAGATTTGAACTCAGCACTTTCTTTTTAAACCTGATTTCATTATATAGTATAACAGCTTTCTGACACCTGCCCTTTATATTGAATGTTTTTGTACAAATCTGAATGTATCACCTCTTTCAAGAATCATGTTAGAAGTCAAATGTCTTACATCTCATGAGTTTTCCTCGGGTTAAGTAAATAAATTGAATCAGAAACAGAAGTGAAAGCTTGACCTTGAAGTTGCCTTTTCACTTCTACAGCTCTCAAAGGTACCCTAGTGGGTTGGTTGCTTTTTTTTGTGTGTGTGGTTTGGCTTTGTTTTTCTTCTCCTTTTTGGCTTGAATACATGTCTGAATCAGGAAAACCTGGATATTCAGCAGACACTCTGGAAGCTCTGCTTATCACAGAATAGCTTCAGTTGGAGGAGACCTTAAAGATCATGTAGTTTCAACTCCCTGCCAAAAGAAGGGCTGCCAACCACTAGATCAGACTGACCGGGATCCCATCCAAACTGGTCTCGAGCACCTCCCAAGGATGGGGTATCCATCCTGGCTCGTGTCAGGGCCTCACCACCCTCTGAATAAACAATTTATTCCTGACATCTAACCTACATCTCCTCTCTTTTAGTTTAAAGCCATTCCCACCCTGTCCTGTCACTATCAAACCACGTAAAAGTCAGTCCCCCTCCTGCTAGCAAGCTTCCTTCAAGTACCAGAAGGCCACAATGAGGTCTCCCCAGGGCCTTCTCCAAGCTAAATAAGCTCTCCTCTGGAACCGCTCTGACAGCTCCACATCTTTCCTGTACTGAAGGACACAGTACTCCAGATGGGGCCCACCAGGACAGAGTCAGGGGAGACAATAATCCCCTCCCTCTCCCTGCTGCTGCCACTCTGTTGATGCAGCCCAGGATGCAGTTGGCCTTCTTGGCTGCGAGAGCACACTGCTGGCTCACGTCCAGCTTCTTGTCCATTAGGATCCCCACATCATTCTCTTCAGGGCTGCTCTCAATGCGTTCTTCTCTTCTCTGTACTCACCTGGGATTGCCTCAAACCCTATGCAACGCCTTGCATTTGGCCTCGTAGAACCTCGTTAGATTTTCACGTGTCCAGGTCCCTCTGGATGGCATCCCTTCCTCCCATTGTGTCAATTTCACCACTCAGCTTGGTGTCATCAGCAAACTTGTTGAGAGTGAAATCATTACCACTGCTAACATTGTTGATATAGATGTTGAAGAGCACCAGTCAATGTGGACAAAGTGCTTCATAATTGCTTTAATATTACCTATATGTATCACTCAGCTCTAGATTCAGGGTATAATTATACACTGGGTATATATCTACTGGGTAGATTTAGACAAGATACTAGGAAGGAATTCTTTACTATGAGGGTGGTGAGACACTGGAACAGCTTGCTCAGCTCCTTGGAAGCTTTGAAGGCCAGGCTGGATGGGCTGCGAGCAACCTCGTCTACACAGGGAGGAAACCTATAGCAGAGGGGTTGGAAATAGATGATCTTAAGCATCCCTTCCAACTCAAACCATGCTATGACTCTACGATTATTCTGCTGATTGAAAATTAAAACAATTAACAACGAACATTTCCTGATATGTCAATGCATACATAACCTCCACGATCAGCATCAATACAGTGGGAACTTAGTGACAGCCATAGCAAACACAGAAGAGATGAACAGCTTTAACACAGTGAGCTATTTTTTGAAGAATAACTGACTTGCTGTTGTCTGATTTCATTTCTTGCTTGTCTAAGAATGAAGTGCGCTACTCAATTCTTCCACTCCCTGAATCAAAGCATCCAATGTGATTGTGATACCTGGATAAAAACCGTAAGTATTTTTTAGACAGATAACCCAAAATGCAAATGAAATAACACTGATATTCAGAGCAAGACTTAGAAATGACAGACAAAACTTTGGATGGGAACGTCTTTGATTTTCTAGGAAAAAGAGCTGGAAACAGAAAACACTACCACAATAGGCAGCAGTGTACACGAGCTAGAGGCAGCAAATGCAAATACTGAGGATTCATAGCTCCTATTCAAGCGAACAGGACCTTCTGGAGGAAGCTATCACAATTTGGCAGTTGTCAGATGCAGTACTAAAAGATGCACACAGCCCAACTTTTTAACGCTGACTAAAATGAGATGGAGTCCTATTTCAGCCCTCTAAGCTGACTATGCAGGAATAATTTTTTGCTCACTAAGAAGAACACGGGTCAGCAACTATAAGGTGCTTATAACAACGAACTGGATAATTACATTCAAGTAAAAGTTCAGAAAATATTGCCTATATTTCCTAAGTGCATTTCCTGTAATACAAGAAGCAACCATATTTATTCTAAGTAAAAAACATCCAGTTCAGCCAGCTTGCTTCATATGGGAAATGATGTAATGAAATGTTAACTTCCTTTAGTAATTCCTCACTTCTAAGACTTGAACTCATTGCATTTCTATGCATTTTTGTACCACGCGGATAAACTTTCACAAATAAGACAAGTGAAAGAGGATTACAGCACTTTAGAGCTGTACTGCTAACGCAGCAGAAAATCAGTTTCTTGCACTACATAGATGGATCTTATTGACAGGAGGAGATTTACACCTGATTTTCACTAGTATTAAAAAAAAAGGGGGCAAGCAGAGGAACCAGGATATAAGCACAATATAACAAATAAACAAAAACAGTGACACAGAAAGCAATGAGATATTTGAGGAAGTAAATAAACAGATAAACAACAGTAAAGTTGTGAGATTATTTTTTGAGCTCTGGACAGAAACAGGCTATTTCCTGACCTGGAAGAAGAAAGCAATTATGCAGAGAAAGCTGAAAAATCTTTGGCTCTTTTCCCACTTGAAGATGACTCCAGTTAATAAAGGATACGTTAATCTTCCCGAAACACTTGACAGAAGCAAAGCTATAAAGAAGTGTCAGGTTTTGGTCATTTAGAAGTGATTTTCCATCAGTGGCTTACTTCACAGCAAATCTAAGCTGACTGTATTCGTATAACTGCCTGCAGTTATCAGCTGTAATACACACACTGTTTTAAACCAGTTTTTTTAAAGAATTCCATATCATTCAAACAATAATGGCTGTATCTTTTCCTCCTTCATGATCAGGTTACAGTAACTACTACATTTACATCTTCCTTCAGATAAGTTGTACTACTGCACCACATTTTCACCCACTTAAAATGGACCACCGACTTCTTGGCAGTCAGAAGCTTTCTGCATGTTTTAACTGACTTTGCTTGCCTCCCAGACAAAAGCACCTCTAAATACTTCAAGGTTAGCTTGACAGAGGTCTGCTTCGACTCTTTTTCTTAGACCCTCTTTGCCAAGCAGCCTAAGGACAGCGTGCTGCTCTCAGCAAATGTCATCCGTGCTATTCAAAAACCCATCAAGCAGTAGAAAATAAAGCAAACCTATAATTATTTCTAAATCAGACATTTAGTGCTGCACTCAGTCCGCAGAATCGTTAGGGCTGGAAAAGAGCACTCAGATCATCTAGAGCCTCTAGAAATGTGAAGCTGACGACTCTCCAAGAAGTTTCTCCTATTTTCTGTTAAATGGCAGATGGCTTTCAATGCCTTCAAACCATTTTATATCTGAAAGTCCTCTACAGAGTTAAATATTTTTTACTATTCTACTGTAATGGAAAAGATGCACAGTAGAACATTGTTCCAGTTTAATCAACCTGATAATCGCCTGGTAAGAACTCGAGGTTGTTGGGCTTTTTTATTCCTGGATTTTAAACAAACCTTTCTAGAGTGCCATCATAAAGAATATCCACTAAGGTTATAAACTCTAGAGCATCTCAAGCCCCTGTAACATTCACAGGGGCCACAAGCGTGTGCTTAAGCCCTTGCTACTTCTCAACTTCAGCAAACTATTCTTGTATCTTCCCCAGATAAGCAAATGAAGGAGATGGTAACTCCTAGCTTCTCATCAATTAAAAGAGAAAATACTGTTCATGAGGCGAAAATCCACGTCATCCCAACAGCAACAGTTAACATCTTGCCTGCAATACACAACACTTGATCAAAAACGTAGGCAGTTCATCTATCAGCCAGTATAATTTGTGTGACACCAGCGCAGTTGGTACAAAGGCACATCTACTTTGACAGCTGATCACCTTGGCTCATATGCCACTCGTGAACCGACACAGCGCAAAACCAGCTGCATCATTTATTAGTTGGCATTAATTGTATCTCAATGCTTCTTCTGAAATCAGCAATGCAATTCTGTGCACGTGCTGGATAAAGCAAACAAAAAATAGCTGCCCGAAATGAGAAAGCTTTGATAGTCTTGTTAATTATTGAGACGCTGCAAGCGGCACGATAGATGAGCCAGAGTTCTGGACCTCTGCAGGTTACTTCTGTGATTTTAGCAGGAACTCCATCAGACCTCAACTGTGCGAAAAGTAAGAAAATGTTGGTGAAATAACCATTCAATCCTGAGAGAGGAAATCCCTGAAGGAAAAGCATTACTCCAAGCAGCCGACATTTTTGACGCGACACCCCTGTTTTGATACCTTAAAAGACAGTTCTATGAGCAGTAACGGTATCACCAGGGTGCACAGGAATTAATAAACAAACACAGCTTCAAAATTTGTTCACTTCTATTTTCAAAAGAGGCAATCAATGTACTATTTGTGCAACGCAAAATCAATGGAAACATCTGACGCCACCAAGAAATGAGGTTATGGCAGAATCCCCACCAGAAGCTGTTCCAGGTTTAAGAGCATATCTATTCTGTAAGCAACGTTAAGATTGAAATTATGCTCTTCCTGTTCTAACAGAAGTTCCAAAGGCCACTGGAGGAACAAAAGATGTAAGTAATGGCACGGATAAAACTTCAGCTGCATAAAAATCTGCACCAGCAGAGGTGACCCACAATTGCCACCACTGAAACACACCACCCAAAGCCTCACTGTGCTCACATCCACTGTTTGGTCTCCATCAATGTTCAGCAAACACTGATGAATGTCAATGGGTACCATTTCTTCTGCATGGAGGAATTCAATGACACTCCTTTTCTTCATCTGCACTTCCGCGTCAGACGACACTTTGTCAGACTGCCCCTCTGCTGCCATCTGTCAAACAGCAACAAAAGGTAACAGGATATTGTTGGGAAGGTTCAGCCTCTACTGCCATACCACCAACATCCGCTTCTGACATCCTGAGCCAATGTAATAAAACAGGAGGCATTACTTTTGGAGCAGCTCCTGCAACGTTAGAGAAAATGCCACTCTTTTAAAGCTATGAACGAGCAATGCTATCACAATGCTACTCTGCTGCAGCTTCCATAGGAAGCATAGCTTTAAAAAACATATCACAAGTACTGGGATGCTTTTGCTTTAAATTTGCCATGTTTTCAACCTGACTATCCATTTAAAAACAAAAATTAAATGGCAAAGCTCTGTTACTCTAAAATCCTGCGAACTGAATATATTTGCTACCTCTAGACCCACAACAGTCCTTTTAATGAATCTACTTACATCACCTCAGGAAAGACCTACAGCAAGTTGCCCACTGATTTTACCATAAAAATACCCAAATTCACGTCTACAGCTCTGAGTTTCTGTAATGCAAGGTCTGGCTCTGCATCCAGCAATGCCAAATTTATGTCAGGTTGTACACGAGACTGATTTCAGAGGTACTAATGCAATCAATCACTGATGTGACACATCTTAAGTCGTGTTGGTTTCCACACTTCGATAACCACAGGGGGGAATGATCTGTTACAACAGAGACTGTCTTCCCTTCCAGTGACATGCCTGTGCTGATTATCAATTCGAAGTTACTTCTCACAGGATTAAGTCTATTGGTCACACAAGGAATATGCCTGTACATTATTTGCACATCAGTGGGCGTCTGGGAGACAGAATAATGAGAACACTGCTATGTGCAGAGCCCTTGTTAGGGCTTTTTGAATTAAAATCTGGGTATAGGCTCCGTGTACACAAACGCCATTAGCCACAGATGCAAGGAAGTCTATCCTATATCCTCATTTGGTTTCAAGTTCTTTCATTTCAACAAACAGAAAAGAAAGAAAATAAATCACACACAAACCCATTCAGCATAAAACCAAAGATCCAAGTTCTCCGAGTAATTAAAGGTGTAGAGGTTTCTCCTCCCATTGCATCATACAAGTCTAAAACCTCTTTTCCTGGAGTACTGGTTCCTTTTCTACAGTGACCGTTACTCCTCTCAACATTTAACACCACGCGGTATAAAATAACATTACTGCAACCATCTATCCTCCAGATGAGATCTCTACAGTCAGTTCTTATCTGAGGAGTTCATAACTACTGCTTTATCCCAGAACAAATACTGCTTGACCAAGCATGGCAGAATTGTCTTTCTTCCAACACACAGCCTTTATCTACCTTACTTACGACTTCTGGAGTAGTTTTCACTGTGATTCCATATGACCTACCAGCAACTCAAGGTGTTTTAAGGGATTTAGAAGAAAAGAGCTAAAAACATAGAAAAATAAAAGGAGAAAGAAAACGATCATCTTTGAGATAAGGCAGTAGCCTTGCACCTCGCTGAGTCACTGACTGCTTTCCGACCCAATCAGACCATTCCCTCTCACGCCTTTTTTCTTCCTTTTCATATAGAATGAATTCATGCAGGGCACAAAGCATACAACTGATGACGGACAGTTTCCTCTGATTCATTTAAAATTGAAGCAAGAGCTGTTGTCTCCTCCGGAAAACAGCAGGTGAAGCGTAATAGCAGCATCAACAGGGGGAGAAACAGGACAGCCATACTACTGCTCTGAACCATTCCAGATGTGACAGTTCTGGGTTGGCAGATAAATATTCTAACAGGAGAATGGTGCTTACAAGAAGAAAAAAACAAAACCTCAGATCCCGAAGGTATCCAAGCAAGGAAGCCGCACACACTAAGCACTGATCTCACCTAAAAAAGCCTCTCATTCTCATCAGAAGTATAATTCTTATACTGATTCAAGCATTTTGTGACACTTTTTAGTTCAATCAGTCCAGTTAGATTTTTGTGGCAGTGTTTAAATGAGAACATTCTGCTGAGTATGCAGATTCTTCGCTTTAGACCTACTGTTTGAGCTACAAGGATATGCACTGTTTTGGAGCTAAATGAAAAGACACGAAGAAAGGTTTGACCTTCTTTCATCCTCTTACTCTAAATGATCACTCTTCCATGCAGTTTTTGGCAAAGTCTCAATTTTGAATGGTTTGTGTTAAATGTAAATAGAAATACAGAAAACGGGGCACCTTTCAAACTCAGAGCTTCCTCCTACTTCAGTATTTATATAAGGGTTCCTGTAAAGAGCCCCAAATGTACATATACATCATCATTATCAATGACTTTATGAAAGAAACAGCAGTTAGACTGTACTGCTCTGGAATGGGATTGTCCAAGCCTTCTGACCTGTGAGTATCGATTCTGGTCCCTATGCAAAAGCCCATCGTGATGCTCCCATGTGTTCCCAGACACAGATGGCATCCAGCTGTGCAGAGAAGGATACAGCCCTGGGTGCTGAGAATACAGAGCATGGTACTGGAGAGCAACGTGACCTACATGTCCATGCGGAAGTAAAGCAGCTTTCTTCACAGAGAAGACTCAGAGCTAACAAAACAGACTAGAGAGAATGAACAGCTGCTGTGTCGTTTCCTTGTGTCATTTCTCATTGGAGAAAGCAAACGGAGAAGCTAATACTTGGAGTTTGCACAGTATCGAGCACAAACTGTACTTCATTCCACCCTTGCTCTCATCAACATTTGGACAAGCAAGATAAAAATAATATTACTAAGATAAGACATTATCACTAAGTGTAGAAGCACACCCTATCAAACTACTCTAACTGACATATCTCTGTGCAGAGCACTCTGAGTCACAGCACAGGCTGCAGTAAAATGAAAAAGTGAGAAATAGATGGTACCAAGCCTCCTCATTTCTCTGCTTTTCCCTCTTGTGCATGCTATGAGCACAACAGATACACGGCCACAAAGTCACATGCAGCGCTTCCAGCCATTATCCTCTATTTATAGCACTGACTCGGTACTAAAAGGACGCATTTTCAGCAATGCATGATATATACTATAAGATGATGTTGTTGCTGTTGCTTGGGGTGTTTTTGAGATCAAAAAAGCAACTCTTGACAGTTGAATTTCAGATCAGGATTTATGAGCAAAGAGTCATGTTGGAACGCAGGTCTTATGGGGAGCAGCTGAGAGCATTGGGATGGTTCTGCATGGAGAAGAGGAAAATGCTATTTTCTCCGTGCGTTCTGGATTCAGAACTTTACTTTTCTGTCTGACGGCTTGCAAGCAAATTGAATAGGCCAGAGTAAATTCAGGGAGAAAGAGGAAATAACGGTGCCCTCTGAATGGGACAACGGATCTGCGTTTAGGAGAAATGGCTCCATGTCTGGGCTGTTTTGATCCTGCTCAACACCTTCATCCTATGAATTTCTCTCATCCTGCCTGAGACCACCTTTGGCTTTCTGCAGAACCCCCTTAGCACTTCCAGTTTTGCTAAGTATGCACCGCTTCATATTCAGCTTGCATTTCATCCTGGGGGCTACACATAGAAATATTTCTGACGAGCAAAGTTTTCTGAAATAAAATGCCATTTTGAAATGGATTTTCACTTATCTTTAAGTTTATATAGAAAACTGTATTGTTTTTTTAGCCACCATCAATTACTCTTTTGCCATGAAGATGCCACGCTGTCTCAAAGCAAAGCCCAAATAGTTGAAATAAGCAATCACACAGATAGCAAAAGGCAGGCAATGCAATGAGGAAATATATAGTCCAATGTTTCCAGACAAGGAAACAAGGTAATGAGAATACTGCACATTGGAGAAAATTATTATTATTTACAGCTGAGCTCAATAAAGACATCTAATCTCATACCATATAAACTACGCCAAGAATTTAAACAACTCCAGCTGTTTTAAGTTACTTACAAGAAGTAGCAATAATTTCATTTAATTATTAAAGTCAACAAAGGAAGAACACGAGATTGAACTGAAGAATTTCTGTCCAATACAACATGAAATAGCGAAGCCATTGTTTAGCCCACTTTTTCCCTTTCCCATCACTCTCTTTGGTAAAACCACCCAGTTCCAAATAAGGAAGGAACCTCGAGTGAAGTATTTTGCAAATTATTAACATGCTCAGTTATGTTAATTAGATATGAGATGATGAAGAGAAGGATTTGAGGCACGGGGCACTGTGCGGAGATACTCCCTGAACCACCTCTATGGCTCTATTACAGTCAAGGTCCTAAACAGGGACTCTTTGCTCTTCACAAAACTGTTGACCATACTCCCTAAACTCAGATAGATAAGCTACTTCTATGGCATTTCTTAATACTACCATTATATTTATTTTTCATGTCCAAGAGCTCCCTTTCTGCTCTGCTACCAAAAGGAAAAATAAAAAAAGAATATGGAAATGGACAAAGGTTACGGGAACCAACAAGGAAACGTGGCTCACCGTGCAGGTAACACTGACTTAAGAACAACCACAAGCCAGATAAATAAATCCTATGAATCCTAAATGAGGAAATCGTCCATTTACCCAAGCGATGCACTGATACGTGAGATGACAGAAAACCTCAGCAGTAACATTTCATTTGCTTTTGATCCTCACTACTGCTTTACAAGCAAGCTCCTCATTTGATTTCTGTACACCCCAGGAAATCAAAGGAACCTGAGCAGATGCAGATGTATGAGCTACACAAATTATCCCATTTTGACACCTGTGTAAGCACTTAGCCTACTTCTTCACATTTCAGGCAAATATAAGCAGAGTCAGTCCTTTACAGAAATCAAAAGCCTGCTCTGGTGCACGTGTACATGTAGTTTCCTAACTGGAGTGGATTTATTTTGACTGTAAACTATGCTGTGTTCAAATCCTCAATTGAACAATTCACACCAAATCTCAGATCAGTAACATTATAAGCATGTGGTTAATCTGCTGGAACACCCCACTTCAGCACACTGTTAGTTGTGCTCTCTCAAATATTGGGCAGAAAGCTTACTTTAATCCACATCTCTTTCAGCATGCCCTTGTACTTGCCCTGATTTTAAGAGGAACATATGCTACTGCAAGCGGAGCACAGGTAATAACCACAGTCTGAAGAAACAGGGGTCTGTTCTCACCTCTTTCAACAATTTTCTATGAGTTCCATTCATTCACTTATCTCTTTTCTCATCATTTGTGAACACATGGAGTGCTAACAACACAGCTGACTTCTTGAGTCAAATTTACACTGTAATACATTGGCTGGCTGGATTCAGATGCTGGTCAATGGTAGCCTGGGGTGCATTAAAATGAGCATAGCCAGCAGGTCAAGGGAGGTGATCCTCCCCCTCAACTCTGCCCTGGTGAGGCCACATTTAAACTACTGCATCCAGTTCGGGGCTCCCAAGTTTAAAAAAAGACAGGGATCTCCTAGAAGGAGTCCAGTGGAAGGCCATAAAGATGACAAAGGGCCTGGAGCACCTCCCATTTGAGGAAAGGCTGAATAACCTGAGGCTGTTCAGCCTTAGGAAGAGAAGACTGAGAGGGGAACTGATCAATGTTTCTAAACATCTAAAGGGAGATGGGAAGCAAACGGATGTGGCCAGACCCTTCTCAGTGGTGTGTTGTGATAGGACAAGGAGTAGTGGCCTAAAACTTGAACATGGGAAGTTCTGTACAAACACGTGGAAGAGCTTCTTTACACTGAGGATGATGGAGCACTGGAACAGGCTGCCCACAGAGGCTGTGGAGTCTCCTTCTATGGAGAAACTCAAGACCCATCTGGACACCTACCTGCACAACCTGCTGTAGGGAACCTGCTTTAGCAGGAGGGTTGGACTTGACGATCTCTGGAGATCTCTTCCAATCCCCCCCAAATAAAAGTTAAATGTAATCTGCAGGAAAAAATCATTTGTGCATCACAGAGAGATTAAATCATTGCTTAGGAAAAAAATAGGGCCATAATTAGTATGAGATAATATATCAATGAATATATTTTGCCAATGAAACCTTCTCAACTAATAAACATGCAAAAAAAAATAGCACAATTTAGTATGGGAAGTCAAATTAGGAAAGCTCATTAAAATCTGTAAATCTGCTACAGACACCTACTGTTAAATAATTCACCAGCCATTTAACACACTTACTATAAAAACATGTAAATTACACTTTATCACCAGGCTAATACTAATTTTTGTTTGATGAAAGCATTCTTTGTTACTAACAGAAGTCTGAAAAAGTTTAATTGCAAACTGATTAACATGGAGCTTTGCTAATTAAATCAGCTGGAGGAAATTTCAGCTGACACCCTGCTATGTGCCCCAATTAAGGGACTGTCCCACTGCATTAAATACGGTGCATTTATCATAGATAAACTAACAGGCTCTTAATTTGAGCTGGCAGATAATGGAGAATGAAAGTGAACACTTGCAGTGTCGTATGTAATAGACACGCAGCTCTTCTATAAGTAATTGTAGCTTTACAGGTTTCTGAACAATTAGAAATGCTGCTTTCAGGCTGAAATAAAAGAATAAACTTCCCCAGTAGTACTTTGCTAAGGTGATGGTATCAATTCCAGAGAAAAACTCAGTGGAGTTTAGAAACCAATGAACAATGAGTGTTAATAAAACTAAGAAAAACGACCATATAACATGTAAATAAAGATTCATTCGTAGGTGAAGTTTCATTTTAGACGGTGGTTGTTAGTTAGCGTAACGCGTATAGGAGTTATAGGAGCTAAGCTGTGAGTTCCGTTTCTTTTTAAAGCTTCTTGAGACTGCCCAAATATCCATCTCATGTAGTTTTTGAAGTTACCAAAGTAAAAAAAAAATTAAAAAATTAAGTCAATTATAAATAGAGATCTTGAAATTCAATTTCCATTTCCTCCCCAGAGCTCCAAATCCAAAGAAGTTACCCAGGATAGTAAAGCTGCTTCATCACAGCAGATTGTCAACACCTGTTGTAATACTTGAGCACAGATGAAGTTAATGATAAGCTCATTAACAGCAAATGTTGAGAAAACCATCTCAGCAGCACACCTCAACTATGGCTACGCACAAGAAGTAGCCAGCAGCACGGACTGGGCTTCATGTACCAAAAGAGCTAACAACAGCTGTCAGTTCAGAGAACATGAAAGAAGCTACAAAAGTATGTATAATAAAATTTCCCTCTATTCTTTCTTGTTCTAAATGACGGGAACAAAAATAATAGCAGAAACCCAACAGTGCTCTTTGACAACAAAAGTCCTAAAGAACGTTAACAGACTGTATAGTTAAGACTAAAACGTAGTCAACAATCTCTATCTGAAATGAACGATACTTGGTCTTTGTGATTTGCCTCTATTTTATGACACTGATGCCAAGTATAATTTCACACATTGGCTTATTCAGCTGCATATGCAGTCAATCCAGATATCTGCACATTCATTAAGTATGAATAAATTAATCCAGGCTGGATGGGCTTTGAGCAACCTGGTCTAGAGGGAGGTGCCCCTGCCTATAACAGAGGGGTTGGAATTAGATGATCTTAAAGGTCCCTTCCAACCCAAACCATTCTATGATGAAATTATTATAACTTATAAGAAAAAATTATTGGAAAGTATCTCCACACGAGGTGCTCCCAATACTCTCTGAAAAGAGTTATCAGCAGAAGGTAGAACTGCATGTTTGCTTATGAATAAGGAAAAGTTGTTTGGCTAAGAACGCACTACATAGCTTAGAACAAGGTCAGGTCTGACCCATGTTTGAAATCAAAATACTTGAGCAAGATAAACTTGAGCATTCATGCTGCATGAAACTCCAATACCTAGAGATGAACTGCTGCTTGCATCATTTTCTGGTTCAGAAATCCTTACAGCTATTGTCTTGGTTAATAGATCTGCACTGCTGTAATTATTCCTTCTTATTTCTATCAGCTACGCAATACCTCAAAACTACACTGACTAATGAAAGCATCTTCAACCAGATCAGTTCTCCACTCCTTTCAAAAGAAGCCAAATAAATACCAGGTGAATGTGAACTGCACATGAAAGCAAATTACTGCTGAGTCAGAGACCACGCTACACCCATCACTTGGGTGACAGAAAACTGGAAGTGACTGTAGTTAAAGCATGAAACCCATACAAGCAAAGCGTGTTTAACAGGTCACAGAGCAGTTTCATCTACTTTTAACTAGTATGGGTTGTAAAGGAAAATAAAAGGTGTAATACAATAATTTCACTCTCTCTTCAGATGCTATCTTCAGACAACTAAGGCAGTCCAATTCCTGCATTTTTGCCACTTGCACTGTGTGGTTCTGGATGCGCTATTCTCACAGTATCATGACTTTCTTAGGAAGGTTTTTTTCTCGTTGTCAGTTAATTATTCATCCTGTAAGAAGCTGCGTTCTAAGCAGTCTTCATCTGTTTCCTTTCACCTCTGCTCCTCTGAGCACTGGTCTTTACTTTCAGTCCTTATCGCAGATTCAGGATGTAATTGCATAACTTTTACTCACATCAGCAAACTCTCTAACATGAAGACCCAAGACTTCTCAGCCTCGGTTCGCCCATGCAAGAGCTGTGTGATATCCTGCAGAGAGAGACAGAACATGAGAGAGCACCTCAGAATAAGCGAGGGCTTTCTGTCACTCACTCCTTTGCTTCTATGTTTAGGAAATAGGGGAAAACTCAATTGATTTTTTTTCTAAGGAATTTTGGTACAAATAACTTGAAGCAGGTAGTACAGAGCGTGCCATTGGGAAGAGCAATAAAACCTACAGGAAGTAAGATTCTTCTTGAGTTTAAGGGTTTACAACAATTCAGCATTATTACATGCTGATGTAACTATATTTAATTTTTTATAACTTTGGTTGAATCAGTATTATTCACTATCTCGGATACAGTAATAACTGTACTAACACTCAAACATTTAAATATCAGGAAAATAGGGGTAGAACCTGAATGCGATAAACCCACATGAAATCACATTCATGTGTACGCTACATAAAGTCTACCCGAACACTTGACTAGGAAAATGCCAATGCTAACTACTTCTCACTCTTTCATTAGTTTCACCAACAAGTATGTATCTAAAACAAGTTCATGCTAAAAGTCAAAGAGTTTTCAAGATAATCTGTTGATAATACTGAAACTCAAGAGAAGATCCACCGTGTGCTGAAAACTTATGCTGACTTTTAATCCCTTAATGAATTTTTCCCTTTTCATACTGGGAGTAGTTTCAATTACAGCTTAGCTCATCTCGCCTTTGATTTAAGATAAACAATGTTTATATTGTCCCAAAAGATAAGCAAAATCTAACTGGACAAATTTAGCACAAGCATCCATGGAATGAGGTGCCCCATTGATAAATATATTGTTATTTCCCAGCTTTAGAGATTAAAACCATTAATTTCTTTTGTTTTCCCTACAATTGAGTTTTGCAGACAAACAGGTGGCAGAGAGTAGTTTCTGATACACAAAAACAAGATAAAGGCTCCACTGCTAAAAACTAACAGCTCAGATATTCTTTCTGCTTTACTATACAAATAATAGATAATAATTGAATTTTGGATGTATAACAGTAGTAGCAGAGGATCCAAATATTGACCTTTATATTAAAGTCCTTAAACTTAAAGGCACAATCTAAACACTATTAAAAGAAACCATCTCTACCCTACATTGTTTATACCTAGCAGACAAATAAGAAAATACAAGTGGGGCAAGAGAGGCATGCACAACTGCAACATCTTGCTCAAGGTCAGATTAGAAGGTCTATAGCAGAGCTAACAATAGGAATTGAGTCTCTTGATATTGACTGGGCTATTTACCAAAATGAGATGTTCAAATGGAATTAAAAGGATATGCCCTTTTAATGATGACATTATTTTGTGAGTTAGTAGATAAGCATTTCAACAGTTCGTTTATGATCAAAATAATTATTTCTGCAGCCTATGGAAGCTGATGGAGTCATGACAGCTCCCACTAGGTAAGACGTCTTCTCCTTCATTTGTAGATACACAAATGACAGAACTGTTCCACCGGAATAGACCTAAATTATTTAATTTTTAAAAATATTGATGCAAACATACTGAGGTATAAAATATTTGAGTCCAGTTCCCTTGTGTATGAAATACCACTGACTTCTAAAACAGTGCTACTGAGGAAGACCACCAATCTGTAGCCTTGGCCATTGAAAACACAAAAACAGGAAGGAGATATCAACAGAGAAATGAGTATAAAACAGCTAGAAGGCAAAGCTACAGATTGTCTGTTATCTGTATAATCTCAGTCATTAAAGAGGATTTTCCATCTAACACTCCTACTGAACGGTGACCCTGAAGTCTCAGGCAATATATCTTCCCAACACTGCTGTCTTAGAGAAATCCACTTTGACTAAATAGTACTTTTCATTAGAGGATACTACCTGACTGACATGGTAATTCAAAACGTAAACAGGGCCTTCATTTGTACCACGTTAGATAAAAAATAAATTAAAAGGCATAAACCACAGCCATAGGAAATCACTGAGAGCCCTCAAACAGAAGTTATGAGTTGTGAAGAAGCTGGCATACTCTCATACAAAGTTACTAGACCGGAACAAAGTCTAAAGAGACTTTCAAGTTTCCAGCTGCATGCAGAAATTTTGATCTGTATTATGGATACATACACAAATGTCTTACAGCTTTGCCATATCATTGCAGACCATATTCCATCTCAGAATATGCTGTCACGTACTTCCCTTCTGTTTGCTCACAAGAAGATTTAAACTTGCAAAATACTTTCCTAAACAGAGTACACGACATACAGGCAGAACTGGAACCCTGTAGAGCAGTAAATGGGTATTGAAACTCTGGGGTGAACTCTTCTCTATCAGTAATCTTCAAAAGCAGTGCTCTAGTAAGAAGTCAGTCTTCCATTATGTCCCACTTTTTAATGTGGAGGGTTTGTATGATTTAGACCTTAGTGTTATAAAGGGAAGGTAAATTGCCTTTTCTAGTTAAGTATTTATTGTTTGCTATAACAGGTTTACCCCAATGGGACCATTTCCTTGTACAACTGCTCTATCCTCTCACCCTCACATACTTCTACTGCTGTTTATGGAAACCTTGCACGTTATTATGCCCCGGATCAGGGTTTCACTAGCACTTGCTTTGTCTACTTTCCTAAATATCAGATGGCTTAGGAACTTACTAAACAGTAGCATTAGTTATTCCTCCCCATAGAGCAGTGCTGAACAGGCAGGCTGCCTGTGTGGATGTTTCTATGATTTGTTTGCCTGCTTCAGTGACATGTGCTTTTCTGTATGCTATGGAGTCATTTGAATGCAAAGTACTTGCACTTCTCTGTGTAGCATGGTCAGGATGAGGACACAATTTCATTTGCTCAAAGCATAGAGTAGTATTCCTGTAACCACTAGCAGCCTCTGTCTATGTCATTACTTGAGATAGGCTAGTGGACAAGCAAGCTGGGATTTTTGCCTTTACAATATCCATCTGCTTATAGCGGCAAAGTCTAAGCCTGACCTATGTTTCTAAGGCACTTCTATGCCTGCACACGCCTCTGTTAAAGGAGAGGAACATAGGGCACTTCTCGTGTATTCACGTGGCAGGCCACCCACACTCAGATCTTTTCTGACCAGTTGCGCTGAACTTAGTTTAAAAGGGCTACTTACATTGGTTAGACAATGTTAAAACCCAAGCAGCTACTGATAATACGGGAAAGGTTTGCTAAAAGATCCAATATATGTTAAATACATTCCGTATAGCTGTACAAGGCCACACAATTTGCAGACATTGATCACAAAATAGGGATAGATGGGCTCACCAGGCAAGCGCTCGCCCTTGGTTTGCTTTGACATCTTGACCATTCGCTTCTCTCTTCAGCTCTCACACAGGAAACAGGAGCACAGAAAATTAGACATGTAGATATATCCTTGTATCACTCCCCTAATGAATTTTGATTTCAGTATATCCTAATGGAATCCTGGGTAACCTGATCTGGTGGGTGGCAACCAGCCCACGGCAGAGGGATTGGAACAGGATGGACCTAAGGCCCCCTCCAGCCCAACCCATTCTGTGATTCTCATGTGATAATGCTCAAGTCACAAGAGCTCATTTCTTGCTGCATATTTCTCCCTTTCAGGAAAGTTTTTTTGAACATAATCCATTTGCACATTAAAACCTATATATCGCTTTAGAAGTACCTCAGTAGAATACATAGCATACTCTTAATTAATGGTTTGGGAGTTTCTTTTCGCAGCCAAATAGCCCACTTCAAAAAGCTATGGATCCAGTGACTGCATGCACATAAATCAGAGCACATCATCAATTCAAAGTTTAGAATTAAGTTTTTACAAAATCTCTCTATTTCAAACATTATTTCTTTTAGTTTCTTGTAAGAATACAGTGATTAATCTGTCAAAATGACCCTTCATACTGATTTTCAGTCACGCACATCTATTTACAGTAAGTCAGAATGGTATCTCAGCACTCACCTATGCTAAGAGTTTACAGAAGTATCCACTAAGGCACAGTATATCCAAACTTTTGCAAGTATTAAACTTCTGCTTGAAAAGTAGTGATCAAAGCAAAGAAAGCTGCTTTAATACTTACACAAATCTGTTTCTGGCTCCTCTTCTGGATTAGCCAGGATTTTATAATGGGACTCCTTCAGAATGCAACTTGACAGCAACGACAGTAGGAATTCAACAACCAAACCAATGGATTTAATTACTTCTTCTTCTTACATCATTCACATCTCTAAAGATAAACGCTCGGTAAATAACACTGCGTTCCACAGTTTGCTGCTCGCTTTTAGCTTTGTTTGCTGATTCCTTTTGTCAAAAATCTCAAGAGCACACAGAATTCTACATAACACAGTTGTTCAGCTTTTTAAAATCAAAAGCAAACAAAATATTCAAGGTGAATATCTCTAATTTAGCACATTTCTTACCAATACCGGTTGCTTTATATCTGTAGGCATTGCTGATGCCATCTGGCTTGATGCACTCATTAATAAGTGAAGAAAAACTCTGTTGCATTATTGATTTGATAGCTGCTGACCTTCTTCTCCCTGAAATATCTGTGTCATAGACTTACATTTAAATTCTTTTGTACTTCATACAGAGACATTGCCAAGCATTGCTACATAAACTCATCATATTTTCTGACATACCCATTTGACTCTGTAGGTTACGCTACTCAGTAAGAGTTTACGAAGTAGTGTTTCATTGACTTCCTGCTGTCAACAGCAAAAACCATGCAGTTACCTCTACTTTGATTGCTGAACTGTCACCTGTAATTATTCTTACCATGCACAGTGAGAATATATTATTCATTTAACATGCAGACTGTCAAAATACCCTTCAACTGGTAGAGCTGTGGAGGCAAGCATGTCATCTGCATACTTCACGGGATGGTTTAGTGATACTCAGTGGATTCAAAAACAGTACCATCCCATACTCTAAATGTTTCTAAGGGCTTTACAATGTAGTTTCAACAAATCAACATAAGGAATGTGAAATAACTTGTCCAGAGCTGGAAATGCTTAGAAATATCTTACTACTGGTTGAAGGATGTATGCTTCACCTTAAAATTGAGGACACAATTATTATTCTTGTGTTGACTGTACTGACAGTCTTCACATCTCCACCAGTTGTTATAGGTACAGAGAAATAGGATTCTGGAAGTCTGATATCTTCATTTGTCACGTGTGCACAGAATACATGTATATGGAGTAAAGAGACTGCTGTGTGGCTTTGGGTATTTCCTAAAGAATGAGTAATCTAATTCAGTAGTAAGACTCACTGTAACAGCAGTAAGACTTCACTTTTCACATTTAACCAAAATTTGAAGAGACTGTCACGTTTAAAATAAGGTCTAAATCCGAAGCCTGAATATTTGAAGTTTGAATTAAGTCTGAATATAAAATAACTAAAATATATTATAAAATAACCTACTCAGCAAACACAGTTTTTGTAACACATTTTTATGAAATACTTTGGCCTGTTTTTAACAAAAGCTGCTTGAATAAGTGAGTTTGCATGCAAGGTGGTAATTGTGCAGAGTAATCATCACCAAGCCTCTCGCCATTTGCTTTCTTAGTTCATCGTGTATGAAGAGAATGGCTAACCCGTTCTGCTTACGCACTAT
Source organism: Aquila spilogaster (assembly GCA_024606505.1). Classification (NCBI taxonomy): domain Eukaryota; kingdom Metazoa; phylum Chordata; class Aves; order Accipitriformes; family Accipitridae; genus Aquila; species Aquila spilogaster. Next base: position 29,441,715 of record JANHGO010000038.1, read on the forward strand.
GTTCTCACTACTTCAATCCCAACAGTATCCTAGAAGTCTTGGAAATGGAATCAGGATGAGAAATATCAGCTTTCCTGCAATAGTAATGTAGAGACTTCAGACTAAACACTGAACTATAAAGAGCACCTTGACTCTATAGGATCTTCAGTGACAGGACAAGGGGAAATGGATTTAAACTGAAAGAGGGAGGTTTAGGTTAGATGTGAGGAAGAAATTCTTTGCTCAGAGGGTGGTCAGGCTGGAACAGGCTGGCCAGGGAAGTTCTGGATGCCCCATTCTTGGAGGTGTTCAAAGCCAGGCTGGATGGGATCCTGGGCAGCCTGGTCTAGTGGCTGGCAGCCCTGCCCACGGCAGGGGGGTTGGAACTAGATGACCTCTGAGGTCCATTCCAAGCCAAGCCATTGCATGATTCTATTATTCTAGTTCTCCAATTAGCCTTCTAGCTTTCAGGTGGTTTCACAGCCCAGTTTTCAACAGGCCTACTAAGCTCAGCGTTACCACTAAAACGTTTATGTTCTCTTCTCCGTAAAGCACTTTGACTGGTTTACTACCACTACTGAATGCTCAAACATTATTCAGCAACACTGCAGAAAGGACTAAAGAAAGGAAAGCAGAAAGATGACAAAAACAGAAGCGGTATTACCAAATCAACAGAAAAGAATATATAGGAATAGGAATAAATCTCGCCTTTTTTTTTAATGTCTTTTGTGAAACGTTTGTTTTTTTTTTCCTGTGCTGTATTATTCTCTCAAGAGGTTACAATGCTTACAATCCTCTATGAAGTAAATTTCATCCAGTGCTGTTTTGAAAGCAAGTGCAGAACAAGGTCATTAAGAATGATACATGTAAAAGCAAAACCAGCTGTCTGGCCTCCGACTATCTCTTATATAGGAATTTAAAAGCCTAAGTGCATTTTATATTAATAGACCACTCTTATGGTAATATTAAAACTAATGTAGAAGACAAAAACAAAGCCAAGTCTCACAAGTGAAGCCAAAGTAAGCTTGGAAGGGGACACCAGAGAACCGTAACACTGCTGAATATTTCTGGTGTTTCCAATGAACTGGAATAATAGAAGTACCGGAGCAACTCAGTTCAATCCACCCACCTAAATTCACCGATTCACAGGAGCAAAGATGCTCACGCTTTCAGTGGTGGCCTGAAATATACTGTCTTTATACTATCATAAACATACTTTCAAGGGAGTTAAATGGCTTCCAGAAGCCACTTGTGTTATTACCATTGAAGAAAAGAAAATGATTGAGCTTTCAGGAATTGCAGTCTTTCTTAAAAATGTCTTCCCATAAGGATTCCGTAACAGATGTCAATAAAAGCCGTCCCAAAAGTAAAATACCCTCCCACCCACCAGACAGCAAACCCTCCCTCAACGTGGCTGAAAACCTTCCACATAACAAACAAAACCAAAACGGAACAAACAAGAGACTCCGCACCCCTGTAAATCCACCAAAAATCAGATGATAATCTCACCCACCAAAGGATAAACAGCTGCCTTTTTCGTTTGGCTGGCTTTTTTCATTCTCAAGTAACTACATTTTCATCTCAGGATGCTACATCAATCCAGTAAATGCTCCTTTATGCTTAGGAAAAAACAGCAAGTATGAAACATCTTTGTGAAATTACATGAGACGTTTGGCAAGATGACGAAGCCTGAAGTAGGAAAAAGGAAAACATGTTGGAAAAAGCTGTTTATCTACATTCAGGTTGGATATTAGGAAAAATTTCTTCTCTGAAAGAGAGTTCAGGCTCTAGAATGGGCTGCCTAGGGAGGTGGTGGAGTCACAGTCCCTGAAGGTGTTCAAGGAAGGTGAAGACAGTACTAAGGGACACGGTTTAGCGGAGAAATATTGGTGGTAGGTGGATGGTTGGACTGGATGTTATTGGAGAACTTTTCCAACCTCGGAGATTCTATGATTCTATGACTCTATACCACAACTCTCATGACAAGACAGATTTAATCCTTTCTTGCATTTCTAGAAATGTGTTTTGCAAAATCACAGAAATCATCCACTGCCTTCTGTTGCCTCTGACACAAGTCTGAAGACAGGAGCCTGCTATGAAGACACTACAGCAGAGGAAAAAGGAAAAAGTCTTGCTAAGTAGTTTGACTTCATAAGTAGGGATCGATCTGTCACTCTGACTCAAAGTTCAAATTTAACCTTACTCCCATGCTATTCCTCAAAGAATACAGTCTTGATTACAGTTTAATAATCACAATTCTTTAAACAGAAATTGTCTGAGATTTACACCACTGATTCTGCAAAGTTGCTTCTGGTTGATGCTGAGGAGACAGACAAAGAAACCCATTATTCAGTACCAAATGCAGCTTAACAACCATGCAACTTCAGGATTAGATTATGGCTGTGCATGCAAGCTGAAGTAATTATGTTTTGTAGTAAATGACACCACGATAAATACACATTAATGTTCTGAAGCTTGGTTCTACCTGGCTCTTCAGTGGTTAAAATTTCTAGTAGCAAACTGAAATTAAATTCTGTGATGCTTTCAGGCATATTCATTTGCTTCCTTTCGGAAACATTTATATGACTGCCAGTATTCACAGCAAATAACAACAGCAGGTGAGAGGCAGTAAGCTGAAGTAAGATGCCACAACTACTGAGACAGGCACATACTTACAATAGAGCAGTACTATAAATAAATTCCAATGCATACTCATGTGAGAATGGATCTACAAACTGCCTCAAGCGGTTTTAGATAGAATTTTTAAATAAAATATACACTACTAACTCTTCAAGTGACTTCCTGATTCCCAGATAATGTTTAAGTTACTCCTGAAGTGTCCCCAGCGTAAAGAAATCTATTTTTGCACTTGATGCCCCCCCAGTCTTTTCATAGTTGTATTTATTTTCAGCAGTCTAGAGGAATTACAGATCCACATTACATGATTCCTACACAACGGCATGAACAGAAATGGTGTCTAATGTAATCCAAAGTGTACATACCAAAAGTTCCAGGAAAAAAAAAAATAGATTTAGAATCATAGAATGGTTGGAGTTGGAAGGGACCTTTAAGATCACCTAGTTCCAATCCCCCTGCTATAGGCAGGGACACCTCCCTCTAGATCAGGTTGCTCACAGCCCCATCCAGCCTGACCTTGAATGCTTCCAGGGATGGGGCATCCACAGCCTCTCTGGGCAAAGATTTGATCACATTTCCTCACTTTGAGTAACTTACTATACCACTTCTTAATTCTGATTTTAACTATTGCTGTTGAAATTTGACATACAAGGCGTGTTATTGATGTAAGGTCAATCAGTGAGAAAGAATGAGGGCTTTCCATTCTGCAGATGAGCCTTAGAGTTCAGGCAGCTAATTTATTCCTGAAGTCTCTGCTTGCCATAGAATCATTATGTACAGCTGAAAAGGATCACAGGTGTCCAATTTATCTTTGTGCAGTACAAAAGCACAAGCAGAACATGTAAACATTACAACTTTCTGCACTTCTGTAGTGTTACTAAGAAAGCTGAATTTACAGTACCATGCATTTAAGTAAGATACAGCTTTACATGATTTGGAGCTTTGTATTTAAATTAGTACACGTTTCTAAACCGGAGATCCTATCATCTTTCATGTTTAGAATACTTAAGTTCTCTTCCAGAATTACCTTATGATTAAAGCAATCAAATAACATTCCCACTTCCCAAATGCAGAAACCATAGGCTGTTCAGACATCTGCCTGGTAGCTTCTCGAGTCATTGTGTTAGAGGCTTTTATCCAGTTGAACTGCTGCCGTATCAGAGTACTCCAATATAGTGTGACAACAAAAAAAATATGCTTCCAGATGATAAGCATGCCTAACTCAAATCAAATTTTAGAAATTCAAGAAAACTTATTTTCCCTTTGGAATAAATTTAAGGTATAACTTAAGATGCATTTGAGATCTTCCATTAGAAAAATTCTCCCTTTAAAGATAAACAGATTTACATGAGTTGAACGTGATCCAACTAGGATAAAAGCATATGTACGGTTTTCCTTTATTCTTAGGTTGTTATGTACACTACACTGTTCCTAAACTCTTCAACCCCGTAACAGTGGTGTGCTAGCAAAGAGAAAGCAGGGATGATGCAAACAGGGAGATAATGGAAAAGCAAACTACTTGAACAAAATCCACGCGATATTACCCTCTGCCATCCTATGCTATGAAGAGCTTGCAAGTACTTCAGGTAGAATGTAATCATTACATCCTGAAAACATTTTTCCGAACAAGAATTTCCTTCCCAAAGAGTATTTTCAATTTGTATCTGAATATTATATACACATACATATATACATACACACTGAGATTTCTGAGTAAACAACTTAATGTGAATAGTTGGCCTTTTCCTATTACTGATTCCCAGTCCACAGAAAGTTACAAGAAGCACTGGGTCAGCCTTAAGAGCACACTGCTTCCTAGAGAAGCCACCGAGCAACTGCAAATACACAAAATTTACAATGAGAATAATTTAATATTTTGCACAACTTAAAAGGAGTGCCTACGATACCTAAACCTGAAGTCCTCAGAATACAGCTGACGAGGATTTTGCTTAGTCTTAAACATAAAAAGACTTTACTCAACACAAAAACGTCTCCCCCATTCCCTAGCTCCAGCAGCTTGGAGCAAAATACCTGCTTCAAAAGAAATCCATAGAGTGCAGACTGCACTCAGATGTTAAACTGTCTCTTCGTTATTAAGACTGAAAACAGGAGTTACCTTGCTGTATACTGCATGGAACAGAAACAACAAATATTATTGCAGAGTTGAGTGTTACAGCGAATGAATAAAGAGCGTTACAATCTCCTGAATGATTAGAAAACCAACTCTCTTCTTTTTCCTCATGTTTGCCTTTTAGGGCACAGATGACTATATATCTTCTCAAAGCAGTATTTTCACACACCATAAAAAGCACAGACATATTACCGAGCTCTGAGGCAAAATCAAACATAAATCAAGGTTGTATTTCAGGCCTGGACAGTAAGATGCACTTAATAAGAAACTTTAAATGTCTGTCTCTAAATGCAGTCTTAAAGCATTCAGTCTGCAGCATTCTGACCGTGATGTGGATTGACCTCAGCCAGCAGCCATGCACACGCATAGTCCTCAGGGTGAGTAGGAAAAGCTAAAGTGACAAACTGGTGGCTCAAGATAAAGGCAGTTTAATAGGTCAAGGAAAGAAGGGAAAAATAAAAACAAGTAAATATATCGATGAAAAGTGATGCAAAGGCAAGCAATGCAGACTGCCTTCCACAAGCAGAGCCATACCCAGTCCCCAGACAACAGCTGCACTGGAAGACAGCCATCCTCCTCTTCTACCCCACTAACTGCTACGCATGATGCACACCCTGGTGATGATAGAGTGGAGTGACACCAACACACACAATATGGCACTGAACATCTCTGCCTGCTCAGGTCAGCACCCCGTGCTGTGTGTTCCAGCCTTCTGCCCACCCCCAACATACCTGCTACACGGGGGCAGAGCACAAAAGAGAAAAAGCCTTGGCACTCTGCAAGTACTGCTCCACACGAGTGAAAACATCAGTGGGCTGCCAGCACTGCTGTAGCAGCAAATCTGAAACACAGGAAAGTTAACTGCATTCCTACCCATAGCCAGCAGAGCCAGCCCATAAACGCGTATGTTAGCAACTTCTCTTTTGACTGGAGCATTTCTCAAACCTGAAACAGAGAGAGCCAAGTACTAAATGCTGGAAGAACAGGAGAAATTCTCACTCAAAATGATTCTTTAAACTGCCCAGTGCTCGTTTCACTAGCACTGATTTATTTATTTTTAATATGGAAGTTTTTTAATATATTTCTTCTTTAAAGAGAACACTACAAAGTAGACGAACTCCAAGATATTCTCGCAATACCACGAAAGGGATCAGAGGAAAATGTTCATGAATGAGAAAAATCTCTTAAGATAACTAGAACCTCGTAAGTACAGGAAGAGCCAACTTGAAGTTACGCCTAATTATAATGATAGCCACCTCTTCCACTGACATTTATTCGTCCAGAACAGTGACTCTTTAAAACGTTCCTACATACATATCTTATATCATCTCCAGACAAGCATTTATCTGATTGAAAAACAGTGACATTGTTAGAAATCACTAGTAAACAAGCACCAGTACCTCACTGGGGTATTATCCATCAGCGCTCACATCATGATTATATCTACTGTGGTTTGAAACACAGTTTGAAACACAGCAAATACTTATATCTCTTCATGAGATAGTTCAGCTGTTATTCTGCTCCTACCTGAAAAAAAGGAATTCTATGATTATTCGTTATTAATACAGTTAGCTGTCTTTGTTGCATGCTCATACATACTCTAAATTTTGCTGTATAAAATTTGTACCTTATTACTTAGTGTGGTTGACCCACATAAGTGAAAGAATCTGTGCTGCAATTTTAAGAATCGTGGACTGCAAGAAGGAAAGTAAAACGCAACAAAGCTATTTTCCCACCTTTCTTCATTAGTCCTCTCCAGGACTCCAGCCTATCCCAAGTCTCTTGGGATGCGTAGCGAGGCGCACTGCCACAAGAGTAACCTACTACCTCATCCAAAGCCCTCACAGTCCTGCACGTTCCAATCCCCTCACGCATTTGTACACTCACATTTACATTCACTTGTAGAGAAATGTACGATGTCAGATCAGTCTCACTGACACAACTCGGACATTACTGATCACAATATAGGTGGCTTTGCAATTGCAGTGTGGAAAAAGTCCTCTCAAACGCTTCAGCTGTCAGCAGAAGGGGCTGCAGAGAATAATGGACTGAAAGAAAGAAAATGCAGTTGTCATTTCCTTAACTGCACTAAAGCTGTTGCATGTGAGTAAATTCACCAGGAGCAGACACAGAAGACTTTGCTTATGACGCACACAGGGAGTCTATTTTAGGGTCATTTATCATTCGCTAATCTTCCTTGAAGTTGGTGTTTTCCAGTAGATAAAACCAAGCAAATTGGTATCGGATCATTTAAGTCCACACTTGAATAGAAAACAACAAAGTGATTCACACAGCTCTTTCAATAGGGACTATATATTTCTACTGAACAAATACGACTCGTTGGTCTAATGGCATTTTAGTCAAGAAAACACAAATATATTCCCCCCCCCCCCCTTTTTTTTTTTCCCTGGCAAAATTTAACTACAGCTCTGACGTATCTGGAAAATAAGAGATGAAATACAGCTTTGATGTGACATTAGAAAATAACAAAGACATGACTCATGTACATAGTCATTCTTCTATCTCCACTGGATGGACATCTGCGTCAAGTTTTTATATTTGCAGGAAAAGGAATTATTTCGATAATGTGAACAAAATCTTCCAATTACTTGCACTGCACGTTGTAATTGAAAAGACAATTAGCTGCCATCAGAGATCATTAACCATACACCATGTCCACGGCTCCTGATTAATGCTGAAAACCGGAGAAAGCAGGTCTGAATTACTCTTCTACATGACAGCAGCCTGAAATTTCACAGTATCCACAGGATTTTACTTTTGTCACTAGATTACTCCATTTACTTACAGAAGTAGAAGCAGTTTAATCGGGCGCTGTTGCATATGCAATACTAACAGTAACTGAACCTGAAAGCATCCTTCTGACTACTGGTTAGTGTGCTGGGATGTATCTGCATTAAAATCAATGAGGTGAGTGGGTGAATTAAAAACTACTGAACTCCTGATATTAAAAAGCAAACTCTTCCATGGTGAATTCACTCAAAAGGCCTACCCTGTCCTCCTTGCTGCATGACTTCTGGGCAGGTTAAACGCACAGCACAAACACTAACTTGACAGGTTTGTGGGTGTATTTTTTCCTCTACTTGACATCTGTAGCAATGTCAGTGGTCTGTATCTATACCAATATTGAAATAGTATACAGTCTATATTTATTCAAGTACTTCCATAGAGATTACTTAAATCTAAGATACCAACTTTCTAGAACATCTAGATGTTAATTCACAACAACAAAGTCAATGGAACGGTCTAATTTTACTGTCTGAAATGTAACTTAATCACATAAGAAATCTGAAATCTAGTGTTGTCTTCAATAACACTGGAAACAAACTTTTGTGTTGCTATGTCTCAACTGTTGTCAGGAGGAATTCACCCAATAACTGGCTACAGATAGTTCTTGACGGTATGAACAAGTACTGGTTTCGGTCAGGTAAATGGCATAGTTTCATTCTGATTTCAGTACATAAAACACAGAAACTCAGTATTACTTTCAAAGCATAGTTCCATTATTTTTGCCATTTCTACTTATGCATCAGTGAGGGCTTACAGAGTCCTACAGATCTATTCTAAAATTTAACCTTCCAAATTCAAGACCTTATTAGTTACTGTTGTTTTCACGTTCTCCTTCCCTGTTTACTTCTTTTCTTCAGAAAAATATCATGTTTATCATTATCAAGTAAATATACAACAAAAAGGAAACAATTCATGAAGCTCTAAAAGTTGTACCAACGCAACAGTTAAAGATACCATAACCTTTATGGTAACGGCATGAGCTTCAACAGAGGGCCTATAAAGAGAATGAAAAGATGCATAAAATCTAAAGCAGCTTACTTTACAAGTACAAACAAGTCATTTCTAACAAAGACAGTACAGCTATGGTCAACGCAGGATCAGGTCTTGCTTTCTCCTATTTCTATCTAATTTCTACATCTCCATTACATAACTGCTTTAAGAAATCTCCCCACAGAGATTCTCATTCATTTTCTTCTATAAAGTACCAGCAAGAATTCATGAAAAGACACAAAATATGTACATCTCTTATTTAATGAAACACTGAATTTCTGAAAGTCAAGTACACTGACTTGACAAGGGTAGATTTTGTGAAGCTAATAAAAAAATCTGCCCTTGTCAAGCCTTAACAACACTTAACTATCAAAAGAAATTGTTTTTTTCTTCTCTCCATCCAGAGAACGCTCTACAGCAATGACAAGTGTGTTTCTGGTCTGGTATTTCAACACTAGCGTAAAAAAACAAAGGGGGGAGATGGCTCTTCAGCCATTTTACTTGAAAACAGCAAGGCTTTCGTGGTCATTCATTGTTTGAATTAGAGAAATGTATGCATGTTTTAGTTCTTCCTCTATTCTGTAAATCTTCCTACAGTTTTATGGTCAATCTTAAAGGAAACTCCAATACTACAGCTCAGTCTATTATAAGCCTATTGTTTCTGTTTCTGTCAAGTAATGTTCATCTTCATCCTGCGCTACTTATCAGTTCCTCCACAAGTGCTACTGTTCATTCTCTGCTACCTGTTGGAAAGAGCAGTTCCCACTGCAGTATGACAGCTGTATTTCTGCAAGTTAGGTTTTCAGCAGCAACTCCTACTCCAGGCAGCGGCTGAGCAAATCTTGCACACCCACCTGTCAGAACCTCCAAACACACAGGCCCCAGGCACACCGCTTCCCTTCAGAGCTGCACAAATCATCAAGATAAAGACACGGGAGAGCAACAAACAGGACACATTCATTTGCAGCACCGTTGTTTCAGTTGTGCTTCATTTGTCAAGCACGACTTGTTGAAGAACAAATAAATGGTTCATTTACCGAGTCATGCTTCGGTTCATGGAGGAATTAAAATCCATAGTTATAGTTTCACTTTCAGAGATCAAAGCATTCATTAGCGCTTTCTCTCACCGTGGTGTGTCCAGTATATGTCAGTCGTCTGGTGAAACCCTGTGGATCTTTCCTGACACTAATATTTTATACACAACATCACTGAACATCACAGCTCTGACACAGATAAATGGGATTTCAAGCTCAGTCCTTCTCACTCCACTACCAGCCCTCTCTGTCCTCAATTTGACCTCATTTTCTGTCTCTGCTCCTTTCATCCTATAATGAAAGCTGGAACAGATATTTTCAACTCAGTTCCCTGGATATATGGTAGCATTGTAATACAGCTCCTTCCCATAGCTTTCCAAGACCCGTGGACTTGAAACATATGGTAGTGCCTGGCATTTATCAGGAATAATTCTGACAATCTAACCATTTTTCTGGATTTATTGAGAATTTAAGCCCCTTGATTAACATAAGCGTGTAACAGGAAAAGGAGAGCATCAGCCACAAAAGTAGGCGCAGTTGCTACAGTCTGCCTAAACTAAGAGTTCACTCTTAATTAGCACTAATTTCCTCTGTTAGTGAAAGACAGTGAGTGACAGAAGAGAGATGTATTGTATTAGCGTTATACCCCACATAAACACATGATTTTCTCTTATCCGCCTCCATGCCTTCTGCTTGCTACAGAGAAAATGAGGAGGATTTTGGAAGGAGATCTGCAGGTGAGTAAGAAGGCAGGCACTGGAATGCTCAGCATCACGCAAAGGCAATACAGTCTGAAATGGCTGAAAGCTGCGCAAAGGCTGCAACACGTTCCCATATGAAGAGTCTGGAGGGAGCCCTGTTCTACACAGTGCAGTTTTCCCAAAGGGGCTACCTTAGGTTTGGAAACAAGTCACCATCTAACATCGTTTTTCACTTTCTGTGTTAAACGGGGGCTGCTCTTAAACAGCTCAGCGTAAGAATTCAGTCTTAGACACCGATTTGGAACAAAACGTAGCAAGTGCTCATTGAGCTGGCAAAGACACAATATTCACAATTAGAAGATGTCTCCATTTGGTGCACGGCCAGATCCATAGCAGGCATAAAGCTGCAGATGCCAGCTGACGATCTGAGCTGGTTCCGTCCAAAACACAGCGCTGCATTTCTTCTTTGAATACTGGAAGGGACTACAGTAACTCTCACATTGCAGTGTAGTCACTGACCTCAGAGAGAGGCTCTTAAATGGAGAATATTGTTTTCTTCTTTTCTTGGTGGCACGGATCCAGCCACAATTTCAACACTAGATTAGCCAGATTCTGTTTTGAACAGAGCCGTCCTTCAGCTATGATGGACAGCCTTTCCTGTCAGTGTGCGATGTCCAATTACTTACAGACACGCAGTTTATTCTTCTGAGCTCCCTACTGAATTCTCAGATAAATTGAAGTACAGCTTATGTGATGCCATATTCTTCACTTCTGCAGATCAGGAGGCACACTGTCCCAGCACTCATCAAATTACCACCGATCAAGTACACATTCTGTCATTGATCAGCTGCACTACCAACGTTGTGCAGAGAACTAACAACATCCCATGAACCACTCGCGGTAGCAAACCTTAAGAAAAGCAAAGGAGGACAATTTTTATGTCAAATAACGGCTTGAAATAACCAAATGACAAACTCAAACTGTTATCAGTGTACCTGGGACACTGTAGATCTGATAAGTATTTCACAATTACTACAGTACATCACCCATTCCCTACCTGTTAGGAACAAACATTTCTAACTGTCAGAGACATCATTAAAAAAATAAAATCCCCACCAACTCAAAAGCAGAATGCCTTGCACCTCATGGAATTAGATGGCTCTCTGAAGGATTAAAAGAAGTTAGATTGCTCAGAATATCCAAGAGTTACTGTGTGTTTGGCAACAGGATATGACGAAGTTGGAACGGTGAGAACATGGGGCTAATCTCTGATAAGCAGACTCTGATTAGCATCTAGAGTCTGTCTCCTCTCCTATTCCCAAATATAGGTAAACAAGAAAGAGGAACTTTTTCTAGAGGTCCTAAACCTAGAGAATTCTTTGTCTGAAATCTTTGAGTGCTGCTGATTCTGTCCTTGCTGAACAAGGTACCAATTTCTTATCCTCTTTCCTCACATAGATGCCGTGAAGATCCCACTGAGTCATGGGGATTGAGTGGATGGCACAGTGACTGCAAAGGTGCTAAATGGGCTCTTCTTCCTAGCCATTATCAAAAGTGATCGAATAATTGATTTAAAGCTACAGTGTGTTTTTACTCCGGTGGAATCCTGCCAGGCTATTTCATATTCCCAAGCACTACACGTCACCTGAACATGAAACTTCCATGAAGACTGCAAAACCATCAGGATCTTCATAAAGCTAAAATATTTTAGCAGTCCATGGTCTTCCCTCGTTGGGACAGAGGCATTTACAAACCAGTTGCTCTTTCTTATGATGGAAAAACTCTAGATAGTTTGAAATCAGGTACTTAAACCCTCAGCCCCGTATGTACTGCAAGAGAGGTACTGTACGTGCTCGGAGTGGTTTCTGTACGAAGAAAACTCTTACTCAGAATCACAGAAATAGTCATTCAAGCCATAAGTGGGTAAAGAACTACTGCAGCATGCGTGTCTATACACAGATTCACTTAAGGCTGAAAACTTATTTGTTCTGAAATCAATTTCATCCAGGTATCACATGGGAATGGATCTGTCAGTGTGAACGCAATAGTTATAGGAACACAGCCTCAAATTTTTAAGTGTCTAAGCAACCACTAAGCAAAGATGAAAGAGGAGACAGATCTTTAAGAATCTAATAATTACTGACATCATTTCTTAAACGTTTTTGCAAAGCAACATATTAACTTCATGTTAACACACTCAGTAAGAGCTCTCTTGTATACAGAAATTAGTTACGCTATCTTTCTGTAACTTAAAGGAGACACTGGAGAGGGAGATAACGTTCACTGAAAAACATTAACAGATGAAGCTTTCAGAACACATTTCTATCTAAGTCAGCTAATCTACTCATTTTTTTGAAGATACTCTCTTTTATTATTAATGTTTTAAATACCACATGTTGATGTGTTATATACTTATACCTCTTATATTACTGAAATACTTTTCTCCTATTGTTTCTGTTTCAACATATGGAAGAGAACTGCAGTTTCACAACTATTATCCACTCATTCTATATATTTCAGGCTGTAGTATCAAACACTGTTTTTCACTGTACATATAATTTCTGTTCAATGTAGCCAGAATTGTACCAAAATCACCAATTTTTTTTGTTTTATCCCAAATTAAGCGGTAGTGACATAAATGATGTCAAAAAAACCTTCATACTGCTTTTGTTTTTTTTAAAAGATGTCAGAATTTTTCCTGTCTTTTGTACTTAAACCAGGACCTATAATGTCATTTCCATTATGGTTTAAGAGGAAGAAAATGAAGAAAATAAAAGAAAGCAGGTCAATGTCTTCCCACTTTTCTCCTTCTCAAGAAGAGAAAAGTGAACCGTAACACAGAACACTTCATTCCAAATTACCTCAGTTGAAAACGATGCTGAAGGCATCAAAGTAATGACTGTTAAAGAAGGAACACTGCTCTTGGCTCCAGTCTTGTAGACATTAGTATTACTATTGCTTGATACAAGTCTATAGATCAATAGCTTCTAATCCTAGTGTTTTCTTTAAGAATATATCCTTATCACTAAGCTTCCATCACTTGTTTTTCCTTCTGTGTTCCTTTCAAGAACAGTGTACTGCAACAATGGTCAAAAGGCTAAAGTACTGGAAGCAGAAAACAATCATTTCAACACCATAGGGTGATGTTAAATCCTGTCATTGTACGTCAGTATAAATATGAAAAATACGCCGCTGAGTAGGCATTTGAAACTGTAGTTTCCAGCGTTACGTATTCAGGAGTGCTAGACTTGTGTCATTATGGCAGTAACTAATGCCATTATGACCATAACAGCTTTCTGTCGATTCTCTGCATTTCAACAGAATATGTATTATTTTTTTTTTTTACATATAAGTGTAAACTTCTTCAACTGAAAGACTGTAAAAGTAGATGTAGCTTAATAACTGGAGATTGGTCTGTTCTCCAGAAAGCATGCTTGTCTCCAGTATAACTTCTTGCCTTTGAAGGAAGTCGTAGAATATACAAGAATTAAAACACAATGTTGACTGTAGAAATCATTTGATGTTACTGTTTGCAAAAGTCATGTCCAAATGCAATGCTTTAGCTGCAAAAAAAACAACAAATGCAGCTGCTTTGAAGCACTTAATTGCCTACAAGGAGAAGTATGCATATCTAATTCAAGCCACTGAGAAGAAACAGCCAGAAATCAGTCCTTCTACAAGCTGTGGACACACAGTGAATTGTGAAACCCGTTATGTGCAGACACATAAGCTATACATATTTATGCACTTTCCCTTGAGCAATTGAAAATACACATTAATGACATTGTATTTGAGTCTGCAGTTTCTAGTTTACCTTTATCAAAACCCACTATGATGTTTTACCATCTGTTTCAGATCAGGGGATTTTCCCACCACCATTCTTTTTCATTAAATTAAGAAGAAACAGGTACGAATTCTCTCCACTCCCATTAGCATGGGGTAAGTAACAATAGCTAAGAAGACCCTTACACACAATGTGTTATCTGAAGAGCAGTGAAAGATTTACGCGTCATCATTTATTAAATGTAAAGCATATGGAGCATTTTTCTAAAACTTGTTAAGATTTAAATAACTAAGCCTACACCGATATGAGAATTTAAGTCCTGAATAGTAACAGGAGAGCACAATAAATCTCCTTCCCTCCACACTCCAAAGTTGTCTCATACACCTGTATCTCACACACATCTTAAGTATACAGCTATATATTCACTTTTGTACAGAAAAAGCAGCATCTGGACGTAGTCAGCCTTTGTTAAGATATAGCTGAAGAGAGGATCTCAAGGATAGCATCAATACCTTAATGCTGTCATTCGTCACGTAACACCTCTTTTAATCTACTTCTTATAAACAGATATTAAAAACAAGCCATTTTTCCACCACCACTCCCCTGATCTCATCCTACGAGGTACCAGAATGGCTATGGTGATTCCTTTTTCATGATGTCATATAGTGAAACTTCCTGACAGTTTTCTTGCAAGTTATGTGGTTGGGAGGGGGTAGAGTTAGCTACGTGTATTTGTTTTTACTTTAGTCAACAACTGAACTGCTGAAAACATATCTGCCTATTGCTCCAGATTCATCTCCGCAAATATTCAGACCAGCAAAGAGTTCAGTACCTCTCTGAATATTCCCCTCCAGGAATGGCTCAAAATACCATAAGGATCATTTCCTTTGCTATAACTTGGAAAGTTTTAGGGTAGATGAAGTTATTTCCTCCAAGATATTTTCACCTTCCTCTGGTATCTACCATTCTTGTCAACTTCCCGTTGTTCCACAGGATTTATCTACTCAAACAGAAATGTCAAGTTCCTGTAATAATTAAATGTTCCCAAGGAAGGCTTTTACTACATATAAAAGCTTCAACATTTGATATAATCAAGTTTAAGCGGTAAACATGTGATGCCCTTACAGTAAAAAGCAAATGTATAACATTATAACCTCAACGTCAGTATCAACTTCTGTCCATCATCTATTTGATGCAGACAGTTTAAGCCTTATCAGATTATATGCTATAAAACAGTGCTGTGGGGATTCATCTCAGATGAAACTATCCTATAATTCTTAAGCACTTACTTCAGATATATGCATTGTCTTGCATTTCTTCCTAGCTATTTCAGAAGCTCTTTACCTTTTGCCAGTCTTAGGTATATATGAAAGGGGCAATACCACATACACTATCATATCAAACAGATAACATTAAATTGCTGTAAAAACTGGATAGGAAAATCTGTTCTAAAGAATTATTAATCAGTTCTTCAATTTGGACTCAGAAAAACCTGCTTTTCTTTCCCCTTCCAGGGGAAAGGGCTCTTCCCTTGAACCAAAAGGGCTCCAGCTAAGTAGAAATTAAGGAAAGAACACGTTTGAAACAGGAACAAAGAGGAAGGTTTGAGTTAAAGATATGAAATTAAATGCCTGCTTTCGTAAGCTTTTCTGAGCCAGAGCACATCTGTGTGCGCGGAATGGCAGATAGTTGTTTTCCAAGTAAACAGAAAACCAATCACAGAGAAGCCTCTATTCACTGTCTACGCACTTGAGTGTATTTTTTTTTCCATACATAGTGTACAAATACAGAGATTTCACAGAAGGTGGTATCTAAGACTGAGTTGTCCGCTAAGTTAAATAGTACAGGCTGCACTGATTGCCCGGTTACAGATGCTTAATGAAGACAACACAAGGAAAGCTCAAGGACGCTGTGGGTTCTAAAGGCCGCCTCATCCCACTGTCATGGGGCACTATGGTTACGAGAGCATTTCCCAAGCTTTAACCTCTACATTTAGCCAAATAACCTTATCTTTCAACTCCCAATGAAACAAAGAAAGCTGCAAAGCCAGACTTTCTGAAAGGTGTCAGAATGGATTTCTAACAATCACGACTGTTTGGTATCCCAGATATAACTCAGCAGCTGAATAGCAGTCCCATTTTCAAGTGTATAGCTCTCATTTATGTTCAGATTTTCACAATGTCAGTGCAGCCATCACGCTGTCCCCCTATTTGAAATTCAAAAGGCACCAAGATTAGACTCATTCAGCACACTTAAAGAACGAAAATCCAGTGCAGATTACAGGTATTAAGTCTTTCTAAAACGTCTGGCCCCTTGGCAGAAGTTGGCTCCCTTCACATAAAATTAAGGGAACAAAAAAGCCACAGTGAATATTTTCAAGAGAGAACATGCCAGGAACTTAAACACACTGCAGAACAGAGGGGCAGACCTGCAGCAGGGCTGATGGACTCAGATAGTCACTAGTTGGCAGTAAGAACACAGTGATTATATTGGGTACTTGGGCACAGAAGATGAGAATTAATCCTGAACTGATGAGTTTCAGCAAAGCTGCTCAAAGGTTGGTCTATTTACTGAACAGAGGTGTTCGCTGTGCACCCTGCCTGAGCTTCATCCTATCCTGAAAATTATTTCTTCTTAAAATAAGGTGTAAGTGAGGTATGAGTAAAAGTGATCTTATTTCTCCATTTAAAAAAAGCCACAACATTTGTCATGACAGACATTCTCTCTTTGCATACCGAGCACACTATGCTGCGTCAGTAGGAATAAACTTCCACAACAACCCATCTGAAGCCACCCAGAGCACATCTGCTTTCCAGAGTCATGCCAGTTCCATTTTCACACGTTGCTCTTTATTCATCTCCATTTCAGTAAAGTCTCACTTTCTTTTTCTTGCTTACTGCCACAGGCTAGTCTGAAAAAATAAAACACGACTGCAAAATCATTCAAATGCGATGAGAACGGGGAAAAAAAAGTCCTGCCATAAGGCATAAATCAAGTGGCCACAGTGTATTACTGTGGTTGCTGTCACTCTCAGTCCTCGAATTCAGCAGTTCCAAGATACAGTCACATTGCTTACTTCTGTTGTCATTCGCACCAACGAAGTCACAGAAGCACTTGAAAAGGAAAATCAGGTGAATCCACACATACGGTACTAGTAACCAACTACCTTTTTCTTATGACCTACAATGCCTGGCAATGTCTCCTTCCTGACCCCTTTCACTATTCAACCAAGTTTTACAAAGATACCTAAGAGCTACTGCAAAGATATTAAAGGGTTATACTGTAGTGAGATTACAAGGAATGTTGAGGGTGCACTCAATCCCGCTGTTCATATCACTGATGAAGATGCTAAACAGCACTGGCCTGAGTACTGACAAGTGGGATACCACTCATCGCCGGTCTCCCTACTAACACTGAGCCACTGATCACCACTATCTGGGTATGATCTCACAACCAGTTCCTCATGCACTGAACAGTCCACCAATCAAATCCACATCTTTCCACTTTGTAGAGTGGGACCGTGTCAAATGCCTCACTGAAGTCCTGAGAGATGACATTAGCAGCTCTTCCCTTGTCCACTGATACAGTTCCACCATCATAAAAAGCCACAAGGCTCCAAAGGTGTAGCAATGGTGTGTTATAATGCTTAACACAAGTGTGGTTACCTCAAAAAGTTCATACAGAGACGTCAGAGTAATGTTCTGCTGCAGTTCCATCTCCAGCTAAAAGGGGGAATGCATCAGTTCTGCATTCAGATGGATTTCAGCAAATGCACTCTTTTTAACACTGCAACTTGTCTAACGGCGAGTCTGGTTTTTAACCAGCTTCCATTTTCCTACTCTGCAAATGAGGAACAAGCCTACCTATACCCAAGGATGCTGTGAACGTAAATTGACAAAACATGAGCATGAAGAACGTATGAAGAACAGAAGTACGTGAACAGCTGGAATAATTAACAATTGGGGTAAAATACGGCAGCTGGCAGCATACTGGCCTTATCTTCTTAGCACGTGGAGATAAAACACGTGAAGAATTTGATGTTTCCCTGTACTGCTTCCTACAGATGCTGTCAGTCAATACTGGCAAATAAGATCCCGAGCAATTGCACAGACTTATTTCTTCAGCTCAAAAATCCCAGACATTAATTTCTCTTGTGATTCACCAAAACAGTCAGTTTCAGCAAATAGAGCAGAGATTTCAGCAGCGTTTCTTTTAGTGTTCCCTCTAATATGGAGTAAAAGTAAGGAATAATAATATACGTGGGAGTGAAATGACGTAAAGTGAGAAGGCGGGTGAGTAACAGCATAAGAAGAGAAATAGGAGAATAATTTAGGTGCTATTGGACGCAACGCCCAATTTTCCCATTTATTTTCAGTGTTTCTAAAAGACACTTGCCACTCTAAGTTTGAAATAGCAAATAAAACAAATAAGGCATCTTAAGCCTTGGCACAATATTGAGATTGAAGGATAGCCTGAAATATCTTCATTCTTTTTGGCAAAAACATCGCTCGTCTTCCGTTCAGAGAACGCTTACAGACCTGACCCTGACAACACAGCCAGTGCGCCCATCGTGCAAAACCAGACAACGAGGAGAAACGCTTTCTGACAAGTTGCATAAATGAGATTTATTTGTCTGCAGATGGGTATATCATAAGGATCACTGCCTGGGAACAGTTTCTGTTAAATATAGAAGCAATACGAAATGCATTTTTGTAGAAGGAGGGATTTCAAATTTAGTTTGATATCCTTACATTCAGACCTAGCTGAACTAATAAATAAGAAAAACGGTGAAGTGTCAATTACAATTTCCCTGAAAACAAATTCCAAAAGCATCTCCATTGCAAGTGTCCTGAGCAGAAATGCATTACACGTAGCATAACAAGCAGAAGTCCAATCATTCTATTACATTTTTAAGACTGAATTCTAGAAAACCTCGAGATTTAACTGATATTACATGGAACTTCAAAGTTCTATCCACAAATTAGACCAAAGCTAAAATAAGTAACTCCTGAAGGGGATGTGTAAGTATTGACAAGAATCTACTACTTCTCTAGCCTTTCTCTTTGAGTGGGAGACAAACAGATTAAATGTATGGTCGTCCCAGTGTAAACAAGCCGCAACCATGGAGAAGTAAACGCTCTGCGTAAGGCAGACATTAAGAATATATCTGTCTACATGGCAAACTGTAGTGCAAGCAGAGGGATTCCCTGATCAGCCTTAAGCAATTTCATTCTGATGCCAAGAAGTCCAGGAGGTCCTGCATTACCAAAGCTTCTTCCAGAAGAAAGAAGGGGCTTTCTTTCACTAAACAGTAAAACCACGTGGTTTGCTGTCTAGGTCCTCACTTATGCATCAAAATAAAGAAACTGAGCCAAATACATTCCTCGAAATAATGGAGCTGTACCACAAGTAAACTTCTCCTCTTGTTTTTATGCACAGCCCACAGCAAAGTGCATGCTTTCTTTAGGTATAATAAGATTGCAAGTCATGTGCTGAATGATACTCCTACAAAACAAGTACTTGCAAAACATCTACCCTCCATGCGTAATCATCCAAGCTTGATAGAAATCGGAATACTTCTGCAGCCTAGGAAACTCAGATGGCTAAAGTAAGTGTGAAAGGAATTCTGAGCAGGAGACACAGGACCGAGTCAATGCCCTTGCAGTTCTGGAAGAATTCAAAAAGCACAATATTAAAACAGCCTTTGTTATCCACTCAGCTTACATGAAAATGCTAAGGAAGTCTACAAACTCTTTTTCTCCCTCAGTTCACTCCGAGTCATGGGGAAAAGGAAGGATGCTGCTAGACCTCAGCTTAAGATCCCAGAAGGGAGGGCTTTTGGCCACCTGCTCAAGGGTATAGCAGCAGTGTAGCCACAGACAAGGACATCACCACAAGCAAGTCTTACCCTTCCACCTCAAAATCTAGGAAGGGGCAGGGTTCTCTCTACCTTCTTATCAGTCCAAGCAAAAAAGTCACTTTGAACATCTGTCTGTAACCCATAGGGTGTTTCATAGAAGAGAATCCTAGAATCCTTAGAGTTGGAAGGGACCTCTGAAGGCTATCTAGTCCAACTCCCCTGCAATGCACAGGGACACCACAGATAGATCAGGCTGCCCAGGGCCTTATCCAGCCTTGCCTTGAAAGTCCCAAGGGTCAAGGCATCAACCACATCACTGGGCAACCTGTTCCTGTTTGCAAGATGAGGAGTTTAAGAACTAGGAAAAAAGTTTTCTTTCAGCATTTCTTTCTTCTTCCATGACCCCCAGTATAGTAATGTCAAAGACATTCCCCTCTTCCCCCCATCAAGGTTCAGATGAAGTCCTTCACACAAGTGTTATCTGAAAGAAAGTAAAGATAGCAGTATTTTCGTGTACTTTAAAAAAGCAACCAAGCCAACAAGAAAATAGCTGACTTTGAACATACATTATGGGGAAAAAGCAAGCATTTCAGTCAAGTTCTCGTATTTCATACAGGAAGTGAATTCAAGTTATTTAAATCTCTTCCAACAATAGGCGTACAACAGACCAAAACATACCTTCAATAAGAAACACTTGCCTACCAGAAATGGGCACAATACTTCTATTCTGATATCAAACAAAGGTGGTGTTTCTTCAGAAGACACTGAATTCTAGATTGCCTTCCAACACTGGCTTTGTAAGACTGTCACTCCATCACACTAGTAGGAAAAAACATGTCAGCCATTTCACTGACATGAAAATAATACAACTTCTGCCTTTCACTGCCCTGGTGTTTGTAAATCCATTTAATGTGTTGCTGTTTAGTTTTATTAATACTGTAATGAAAATGCATCCTATGCTTATTCTCTACTATAAAATTCTATTTCAATCCAGTTTTGCATTCGGCAAATTATATGTGTGGACAGAAAACTCCTGTCTCTTAGGCACTTGTCTTAGATAAAAATACCAATTTTGCTTCACACCAAGATGCTTCTAATGAGTCAGATATTTGTCATCTGGCCTGATCTTCCAATTGCAATGTTTAATTAATATATAGAAAAGGTCCCTTCTAGCTTAAAACAAGCAAGACTCTTTTGACAAGATAATCAGTGCTGCAGATCTCAGTTACTAATCCAAATGAATAACTTCATGCAGTTATTCTCTTCCACAAATAGTATTTTTCCTAGTCAGAAGGCTTAAGCATCTGCATCCATAAAAGCACACAGGCAAAATCAGACCCTTTGCCTATTATATGCTTTGCGCTAAGTGCACTTACTGAATGCTCAGTACAGTGGGACTCGTTTCTGTAGAAGGTGTCTTCAGTGTAGTTTGAAAAAAGTAACACATACACAACCATCACATTACATCTGCCCAAAACAAATGGTCCAAGGAAATGTGAAAACGGACAGGGAAACGCAAGCTTTAGAAGAGTAATTTCACCTTCAAAAATGTATTCTCTAACTTTTTTGTAGGACTCCAAGCAGTACATTTTACTATTTCCATCCAAACAAATCATTAACTGGACAGACAAGTATACTTCAATCTTATTACCACTTTGGCAGTACAAAATAACTTGAAATACAATTAAGAGTAATAACTGAGTCTCAAAGCCACGTCGAAAGGTGTTCAAGAAACGCTTAGATGTTGTCCTAAGGGACATGGTTTGGTGGGGAAATATTGGTGGTAGGTGGATGGTTGGACTGGATGAAGTTGGAGGTCTTTTCCAACCGTGGTGATTCTATGAAAACCAAGTTTAAGTAATACAGAAAAGTGTTCATTTCAAGAATATGAACCTTCTCTAATGTAACAGACATGTTGTTCATATATATGGTTTTAGACCATGACAAGATGTTAGCAGTGTACAGTTCTGAAAATCAGAAATTAATAGCGAACACAAGCTTAAGAACAATGCGTTTCTCTTCTTAACAATACTGTTACGTATGCCAAGATGTGTTAATGCAGTTGTGCTCATCAATTCATTTGTTTACAATTAGCCTTGAAGGCATGCTGATGCCTTCTGAAGCTATAAAACCACAACATGAGGCAAAGACTATAAAGACTATAATATCACGACAAGGAAGGAAACATCTCTGTTGTCCACATCAGCATTAAGCATTGCATTCATTGATTTCAATGCCAGTGTATTAAACAGTGATGCTCCGCTTCTCTATAAACTTCGGGGAACGAAAAAAATCACGATGGAAAACTTTCTGAACCCCAAGGCCTGTGCTTTTCCTTAGCTAAGCAATTTCACACAGCATGACACTAGATTCTGCTTTTTGCTAACACAACTGCTCCTAAAAACCCTGCTACGTTCAGGTCTAGTTAATGCATTAGCCACATGTTCCCAAGAAATACTGACTGCTACACACTACAGGCAGCGTCTTCTGCTAAAGGAGAATAAAGGATAATCTCTTTCCAGTAGATGGCATATTGATAGCACTGTGTCATTTTTTAAGCTTCTATCATGTGCTGTTGAAAAATGACTCAAAGTTCTACGCAGGCAGTTAAGGATCAAGTGACTGAAGGCAGCTGCTGACCAGGATGGTGCACTACCTCCAGTCCTATAAATCACCAGCACTATAGCAGAATGCCCGTGTCCTGTGCTACAGAATGGTATCAAAAGCAAAACTTCACGACACATACAGTGCTTGAGCAGAATTTTAAGGGGACATTCTCACATTGATCATTTCCATCCCAAAAATTAAAGTAACTTCCCACATTTCTTTTCACTACATTCTCACCTGCGCAAATCCATGCAAGATACAAACTTGTTTCTGTACTGCCCTGGTACTTCCTCCCCTCTTAAACTTTGGCGTAATTTAGGAAAGAATATATCACTTTTAAATGAGTAGAACTATTAATCTAAATTCACAAGTCTCACGCTTGGCTGCTAGTGAATGTTTCCTTAGACTGCTTATTAAATCAGAGAGAAAACCTATTGAATCAGTCTGTTACAATTCACCTCTGAGTCTTACATTTCAAAGAGCATTGGAGTTGTTTACACTGACTGGCTCTATAGTCTCTAAACCACAAGCATCACAGAAAAATAAGTTACACACACAACTCCATTACCTCCCTCAAAAAAAAAACAAAGAGTGCAGTAGTAAAATAACTGAAGCGTTATGATGCTCCCCACTTCTCCCTGCATTCACATTTTACAGTTATCACTGTCCTATGTTTGTGTATGCACTGAGAGGTGCTCCTGCTATACCTTACTTTGAGTATCTAGCAGACACTTTCTTTTTTTAACTCTATGAACAATTAAGGCTTGAAACATGCAGGAAAAAAAACAAACAAACAACTACAGGAACAAATGCCTTACCAGGCATTTTCCTGACAAATGCACATATCCTCTGATAAAATGCTTTATGGACTTAGAAACTGATAGGGTACTTACAGCACAGCAGAGAAATGTCATGATTAAAAGTTAGGTTTATTTTCTGTTAAGCAATGGGAATTTAAGAAGCCTGAACTGAGAGCAGTGTTGTTAAGACATATCTACTCTGCACTCAGCATTAACTCTTCTCTGAACAAGACAATGGGATAGAGTGTATCAGCTGTATCTTCCCTTGGCTGAACACGTTATGCCCACAGTGCAGACAACATACTATCTCTAAGCAACTGTGCAACATACATTATCTTATCAGAGCGCTGCACTTCAGAAGAGTTTTTATTTTGAGGTTGCAGAAGGTTTTGTTCATATTTTCTCAGTGACATGCTGTACTTGCACAGAAAGCAGTGCTGCTGGATGGCAGGAACTTTTCAACATCTCCTGGCATTGAGATAACACTGCAACACCTCACCTGTATTTCACCGGGAAGAAGATAAGCCATAGGTCTCTGTTTGGATGCAAAAGCATAAGCTGGGATAACACTGCTGAAGTGTTTGTTTTTCTGCACTCAAATAGGAAAAAATGTTATCACATTCTCCATTTCACCATTTTGGCTTCCTTATTTCCCACGCTTATTTTCCAAGCTTCCCATATTTGAAATGTGCAGATGCAGTACTACGGATATGGTTTAGTGGGGAAATATTGGTGGCAGGTGGACAGTTGGACTGAATGATCTTAGAGATTTTTTCCAACTATGGTGAGTCTATGATTCTATTGCTGCGGTATACATGAAGTTTATATTTGTTTATTGTCCTGTTTCACCTCACGAGCTGTGGGTCAACTTGTACAGGAGCAGCTCTTTAACTAATAGCACACAAAAGCCCAGAAACAACACATAAAAGATTCAGCGTGTCTCAGAGGATCAAGAGGGGGAGGGGGGAGATGAGAATCAGAAAATACACCCGCGCTTTAAACTTCCTACCCCAGCACAAGCTGAAACCTGTGTTATTCCTCCTGCAAATCCCGAGTCTAAAAGAATTAACCGCAAACAGAACAGAACTGTATGCAAAACAACTCTCCGTACTCACCTAGTGCTGAAGACCAGTGCAGGAAAAAGAGGCAGCAAGTAATACGCAGGGAGGAATTTCATGATGTAGCCCCTCTGTTTTGTTCTGTTCCCCACCGATCCTCTTCGCAGCGTCTCCTGCCTCCTCTCCCGACCAACGGACTGACTAACAGAGGGAGCTCGGAGTGGGATGTGAGCTCTGGGAGTGATGTCAGAGGCAGCGAGCTGCTGCTGCGAGCCCACAGCCTGCTCGCGGCGATCAGTCAGCGCGCTGCCTCCAGCCGTGTCCTGCGATGTTTCATAGTGGTGAACGGGGAGGGATGGGCAGGCAGCATCTGGCACTTGGCTCTAAGGTTATGGCAGAACAGGGCTTAGGGATTCCTCCTGGAAGAAAGAAAAGGAGATGAAAATATTATCGTTTTCTAACTGGAGTCTGAATTTATTTGAAGTGAATCTATACAAGATTCACAGCACAGAGGCAGGAACTGCTTGAAGGAGGCATCATGTAACAAATCAGCCTGACGGACTGGATCCAGAGAGGTATCCCAGAAAGAATTCACAAGTTATTATGTCAATTAGATACTCATTTGCCCCACTACCACATCAAGTTGAAGGGAAGAATAGGAACAGTTTCCAAAATGCTACTTCAAAACATTGATACCATCTGTAAAAACCATGCACCAGCAGAACCAACTCAGAAGACTTTCAGGGCATTAAAGACTATTTTTCCTGTCTTATTTTTATTTCATCTGATCTTACTGTTGATTTAAAAAAAATACAAAGTAAAACTCACTGTTAATTGACAATGTTTTCATTTTAAGTATTCCTTACCCTGTCACAAGTGAAGTTCATTGGATAGCAAACCATGCAACAACCATAGAATCACCAAGGTTGAAAAAGATCTCCAAGATCATCCAGTCCAATCGTCCACCTACCACCACTATTCCCCCACTAAACCACGTCCCACAGTACAACATCTAAACGTTTCTTAAACATCTCCAGGGACGGTGACTCCACCACCCCCACTGGCAGCCCATTCCAGCTCCTGACCAACAGTACAAGAGTACAACATCAAAACAAAAAATAACTTTCTGTGTAGCACGAAAAACCCAACCTGTGCACAAGTGAGCAAGATCTGATCATCAGAATAGGGAGTTCTGTCCATGTGTTAGTCCGGCCATATGAAAGTCATCCAGAAACTACATTACATATCACATCCATAAAATTAAAGTTTCTACTATGTAAGTTGGTGTGTCATTGCATTCAATTGTTTGAGGAATCATTTTGGATTGTATCAAAGCCAACAGAGATTCACAGATTGAAATGAATGGAAACCTTTCTGAAATTAGTTTTGACCCTTATTAAGGATTCACGTGGCATAGAGATGGAGCTGACAAATTAAGTTACACACACTTCCCAGTGAAGTGAGAGGGAAGGGAGAGAAAAGAAGGACAAGAAAAGGAATATAAATAGCCAAAAAAAGAGTAGAATAATGCCTGAAAACTTCTGGTTCCCAACTACATAGTTTTTTTCTGGTACGCTTGGCAGCAAGTTCTACTCAACCATGTTAATTTAAATCCACATTTATTGTTATTCAGATGATACAATACCAGCATGAAAGAAACAGTCATGTTACCATGGATACTTATGACAGAACAGTATAAGCGTCATAAAAAGTGCAGTCAGCTTCTCATTTTCTCTTCCAGAAAAAAGCCAACCTTCCCATGCTAGCAGGCACCTCACAGACATGTATCAGCAGCTACGACATCTTCCATCCTTCCTTTACATGCCCACGTGTACAGCATGGAATAGGGGAGAGAAGACGGCAGGTGTGCATCACGGGAGTAATTTATGCTCAATTATACTGAGCAAGTTTAACAAATCTCATGGAATTTTTCAACGTAAGGAATTATTTTTTAATTTTACTGTTACTCTTTTTGATGAGTAAATAGGGGGTCTTGGTTTCTGCTCCAGGTTCTCACTGTGTTTGCAATGGAAAAGAAATCCTCAAGAAGATGTGCAGCTCCAGCACAAGTATTCTGCAACTACAATCACAGAGTCATTAAGGTTGGAAAAGAACTCTAAGGTCACAAAGTCCAAGCCCAATCCACTGCCACCATGCCCACTAAGAATAGCTGCATTCTTAAGAGACAAACTTGTGTAATTAAGGACCTAGGCACTTCATCTTAGACACCGCTGTTGTCAGACTTGATTGCGCTCAAGCTGTTTGCCTGAAGACATGAGAAGACATCTTTTACAGGACATCCTTTTACTCTTCAAACACAACTAACTGCACTAAATCTTGAGCTTTGGAGAATATACGTTTAGCCTTTTTGGTTTTTTTAATTTTTATTTTTAAAGAGGAGACATTTTAAAAAGCACAAAGTGCATCTTAAGAAAAGAATCATATTTATATTAAAAGAAAGTGGAATCTTTGGTAGCCTTTCATAGCTTTATATAATCTGTTTGGTGCTACGCATATTTAAAGAGAGATCACATTGATATATAACAACTTCAAAGATGTTAGATACAAATATTCTATACACAGGCATTAGAAATGCAGAACTCAATAAATATTGTATTTTCACTACAGTGAAACATTCTCCCTTTTTTGCTTACGTTTATTGGCAGTCTTATTAAATATATGACAACTCCTAGCTTAGCAAGGAAGAATTAAGGTGATTACGTGTGCTCTTTTACAAAGAGCTGCACCTTAAATATAGATAAGAACAAAACACTGGAAATACTACTGCAAAATTCAAAAACAGTATCTTTCCTTACAAGTGCCAAGTCACTCTATTTGTCACACAAACTCCTGCAAGTTTGCCTAAACGCACTGTGTATGGGAATGCCATTGCCTATTTTAGGGAAGAAAGCAAATCGACTGTCTCCATTTGCAAATACAGTACAAAGCTTAAGCTTGCCAGAGCAGAAGGACATTCCCTTCTGCCTTTACTCACGTAGCAACTATTTTAGCTGGGGTCCCTATTTTATTTTTAGTCATTGGAAATAAAAATAGTAAGAAAAAAGAAGGAATTACGGCATAATGATGTGATACTCAGCTATCTTGAATGCATATGTGTTAGTAGAAGCTTCCATAAATACATTTAATCAAACAGACCATTTGCATCTCCTGCTGCAGAATAACAAAGTTGTCAAGATGGAAGTCTTCACAAGACTTAGATCATTTCCAGAAGAATGAAGGCACAACACTTGGACAAATATAACGCGTTTCACTTCAGGGAGCTTTACAATCGCAGTTGGCTTATGTTTTTATCATAGTTATTACTGAAAGACTACAACTCATACTAAGTATGAGTAGAACTCAACCGTCCCAATTTCATGGCCTGCGCATGAAAAAAAGCACACTGTGTGATGATGTAAATACCATTTCACCACTGCAATTCAGAGAGTGCTGGCTTTTATTTCATGCATGTATGAATCCACACATGTGTACACAAATGCATCTACACATGTATTTTTGTTGAACCATAGAACCATTATGGATAACTAGAAAAGTAACTTGATACACTCCAAGATTGAAATGCAGTATGCTATATGAAGACTAGGCACCAAGTTTCCATACAATAATTTTATCTTGGAAGTCAACTCGGATAAACAGCATGTTAAATAACAAAGGAAATACACAAAAAGGCATTTCTTAAGGATAACTGTTACGAGCTAGCTAATGCACACATCGCTGATCTCAGCAATGCAAGATATCCACGAGTGTAGCTCTGAAATAGCAGTGCTGGTTGAGCAGGAGCAAAAGGGACGAGACTTAACAGAAGCCAGTTTCTCTTCTTTGCAGAGGACAGAGAAACCAGCTGTGTTCCCTTGTTCTCTTACACATCCGCCACCCTCATGCTACCTTATCAAAAGGACAACTAAGGTCATCAACAGGAGTCTCTCTCCCTCTGTCACTTGTAGTTCCTAAATCAAATACATTTTTTAATGTTTCTAAAACGTCTCAGGAGCACTGGCCTTTACAGGTAAATGACACAGAAGCTTAACTGTGAGATTGCTTCTTCCGGAAGGATGGAAGACCAAGAGCCAGTACATTTGAATCAATCTAAAGAAGCTGAATCATAATAAATAGTTAGAAGACAAAATCTAGTTCTACAAAATCCTAGTTAGGAGAAAGAATGACAAAGATTTCTAAAACACAGGCCATGAAGACAAAGCTCTTCTTAATCTTTTTTACCTAAACCAAAATCCAGAAGCTGTCTCTTTCATGGATTCTCAGCTACCAAAGGTCTGAATACCTACTCAACATTCTACCTCACTTCAAATTCCATTCACATATCACTTCCCTCAAAAAAGTGATTTCACTTCAGCTTTAAAAACAGATTCAGCATGCCTTTTCCCACTTTTTCTCCTGCTTTTATCACCCCATTTTCTTGGTCTTCCATCACCCAGTAGACCGTTCTTCTGCCTTTGGGAACACTGCTTGATTTAATTAAAATCTTAGCACATCTGTTAAGCTGCTAAAAGGCAAAAAATTCTTACCAAAAGAGGAAGGCAAAGCATAAGTCTCAGGGTGAAGTACTGCAATGTACTTGGGCCCAATATTTCATTCCCACACGTACAAACTCAGCCAGCATAAACACATACATCAGCTGCATGCATTAGTTGTATTAATGCTCTTGACTGAGACCTGACACATTAGGGATCATCACTTGTGAGATAATAGGTTTGGAGTGATGGATTCACAGCTCAAGCTTCAACACGTGCTTTTAGAAATACTGTGAGAATCTCTCTGCTCTGGACGGTGAAGCCTCAGTGACTTGTCTGCATGGGAAAGGAAGGCAGTGTCCTAAGTGTATAAAACGTGCAAGTTTCTACCAGTTTCGATTTTAAAGGCATGTGTTTCACTTTCAGGCAAAAGTATGTAATTCTTTTTAAAGATATTTCCAAGAGAGCTCATCCTATACCTGAGAATGACCCAATGCAGAAGTTTATTAAAATAATAAATTCACAGAAATTTAACCTCACAGCTATCTCTGCTTTGAGCAGGTTAGACTTCAGAACAAATCATCCTGTGAACCTTCAGCAAATACATGCAGCCCAGAGAGGTGTGCTGATGAAATGCAGAGAAATGAGCAATTTCACAAATGCGTAATTACTGAAAAAAAAGAATAGCTTCATATCATTCTCAGAAACCTCTTTTTCCACTATTCAAAACAGCAATGATTATGAATACTTACCATACCCGGTCTGCCTAGCTTTGTTACCCATTGCAGGCCTATATTTTAGGCAGTGTTAGAGCTGCAGTAATTCTAGAAGCAACAGCAAGTCTTGATCCAATCACTGCACAGAACACAACAGGAAGTTCTAGGAATTTCAGAAAATAGAAAACAAGAGCAATGCCAACTCACCCCAAAATATCCAGATTTACCTATCACCATCACAGAACCAGCAGTGTTGAACTACTACACTCGTAAATTTACAGTTTGTGTGCTAGATGGAAGGGAGGAGGAGAAGAAAACAGCACTAAGAAAATCCCGATTCTCCTCTTGCTTCATAAACTGTGCAAACAAGAGGAAGTAGATCAGCCCCTTAACATCTACAAACAACCTGCACCGTATTACTTAGCATTAAGAAAACCTCAATTTTTTACTGTTATTTTATTATGCAGGTGGTTGCAAAGTTAACAGCCTCTTATGCATCTAAAACTTACAACCTGTTGATGCTGTCATGCATGGTGCACATTTAGACTACGTGGTATTAAGTACAACAAGTCCAAGGTTACGGAAAGCCCTCTCATTTCATTGCTAGATAAGCTGAAATCTAAATCACAAAAAGCAATCAGGGTCACCAAGGTCATTGAAAAAAGGAGTTGAAACACCTTCAGAAAACGGTTCCAGGCAGCAGTTGTTCACTTCTGAACTTTCTTCCATTTTTAGAATCTCAGAGCTTAGGTTTGCTTATATCCAATAGGCACCTCAGGGCAAATCTGCCATCTCAGACCAAAATTCAAGACTGCTGAAGTCAGCGTGTATTAGAAAGCGAAGACAGAAAGAACACGGGCATGCAAAGGTGATACAACAATACACAAACAACGACTTAGAGAACTACTTATCGTTCAACTCTGAAATATTTCCTTTCTTAATACATAAAGGGAGATCATAGAAGTGACTTTTATAAAGCAAAAGCCACTGATAAACTTCCTGGACAAAATAAAAATCAAGTCTCAAAAATGACTTTTTCCATTTGTGTGAGACAAGTCTAAAAGATCGGGTAACAACACAGTAACGGTATTTACGTACCTTTCTCGAAACAAATTAAGAATAACAAGCTTCAATCGCATCCAAGTAGCCCTGGAGGGGTTGGGAACCACTCTCATTTCCTCCACATTAGACATGTTTTTTCTAGATATCACGTTCAACGCACCTTTGAAGAACGCTAAGAGTTGCTTTGAGAAACTGTTCGCATTTTAAATCAAATGCTTTCCAATTCTGAAGTCTCCCTGGAGTTCAAGAGAATTTTTCTAATGCTTCTTTTTATATATATGTCTGATGCTGTTAAAAGAATGATCTTTACTACTTCAGAAATTTTTTCAAGTATTCTTTCCTTAATCAGAATATAGCATATTTAGTAGAGCGTAGATCCGGCTAGCATTGATCTATTAAAGCATCACAAAGTTTTCACTCAGAAATTGAGTCACTGATTGAAGATCCCTTCTTCAAAATATCTGCAGTCATTCTACACTTTTCTCACTGCTTCTCCCCTTAATTTAAATCGGTAAAGGGTGGTGGGTACCCATACTTAGATGTAGGACAGACCTCCTCTCCCTGTGCTATATTTGGACCCTAACTCATCATCCATTATAAAACAAAACAACAACAACAAAAAATGGATCTAAACAGATCAGCTGTAAAGCATTTAGTCTTTTAAAGCTCCAGTGGGACTGAACGTCATCCAAGAGAAACTTAAATCATTACAATAATGTCAGTCTTTAACTTCACAATTACCCCCAACCCTAATGATGCAAATATCAGAGTTGATGGCTACGCTACTGAAACTTGTACAAACCAAAGTACTCAAGCATTTTTGATAAATTAACACACAAGTTAATCACCTTTGGGAACTTATGATGTGAAATATCTAGAGTCATTTATTTGTTGTGGGGCGAATCACACAGCGGCTACTACTGACAAGATTCTCATCAGGAATTCCACATTATAATAAGAATTTATAGTTTCATGTGACATATCATGAGTAGTCTCAGCCAAAAAAGTATAAATGAATATTTCAATAACATGCAACAGAGAATCACAGAATCACAGAATCTATGATTACCAGCACTGTAGAAAACACATGCATAAACCACACCTTTATTTTGTCATCCTGAAACTGTTACAGCTATTCACGATGGTCATCAATATGTTTTGCACTTAGTTCTATTTTACTGTCTTGTTTTACTGTGTTGTTTCATGACACACAAGTAGAGTGTTTTCATGGCCAAACAGAGGACATCGTAACTGACTGTGAGCAATGGAGGATGTTCCATGGCATCCTTCCACAGAGCTACAACAGAACACGTGGCATGATCTCATTTGCACCAGTGATGTATACCAAGTGCCTTTGCATCCCCTCCCCCAAAAGGAGTCTGCATAATTTCTTTCAAGAAAGGAGGAGTGAAGTAAGGCTCTAACTGATAACTGGATTTCCTTAATGAAAGAATGAGAATTTCCTAATATTTCAAACCATTTTCTGTTATACCCTATTAAAAATCTAGCTTCTGAAAAGCTAAGGGAAGTGCAGATCTAATTCAAATTTTATTAGATATGACATGCATTGCAATTACACTATCAAGATTGTACCAAAATGTCATTAATACAGAATTAATGGGAACTCAGGGAAATGCCTACATGACATCAACAGCGAGACTGTCATACTATTATTATGTTATAACTGCAGAGTTAAAAACTCTTGTAGATTCTACATTATAACAGAACAATTGCACCTTCTTTTCTTAAACACAAAGTCTGAAGCGGATGTGTCAGACTACCACAACATTAAATTTACTTTCTGTATTAGCCGTATACGCTTTTAATGTACGTATCATTAATAATCTAAAATTTAAACCAGTTCATACAAATACATAGTAAAGAACAGCATAAAGCATCAGTCAAGCAGACTGAATAGGTATGACAGGGAAATTTCTATTTATCTGAGAAAATTCAGATATCAAGTCATTGTGTATGCCTACCTTACTGTGCTGGGAACCACAGTTGGAAAACAGCATCTGTAGTTCTCTGTAGCCATCTGTGATCCTATCTACAGTGAAAAGTGAAACAGACAGTGAAAATTTCAGCTCCAAACTGAGATACTGAGCTTGTGAAAACCCTTATGGCCTAAAAGGCTTCATAACACTCCAACTTCTGGTTTTCTTTACTGATCTGAAGTTTCAAATTAAAGCCAGTACATGTACTGATTAGGTATCTCCTTCACAAATATTAGCAATATTAAAATGTACTTTTATGACGAAGTTGGACACTTCACTAACTACAAAGTCATTATCTTTTAGTTTCAGTCGGCATTGCTGAGATAGCTGCAAAATCTTTCACTGAATTCTTCAATGCCACCAAAAAAGGAAAGGGAGAAAGAAGGTATTTTTCAAAGTATTTTGTAAACCTTTTCTATTAAGTTTTTCTTTTCTTTTTTTTACTGCTCAAAAACGTTTGCACTGTGGTCAATTTGCCCCCAGTCCAGCAGTCACTTGCCATTCTGCCAAGCCAGTTATACCCAAAAGGTCCCTTAGAAGGGTCCCAAGTAGCACAAGCCAATACAACACCCCAAGTGTACAAAAACTGAGCGTATGTAAGTTTAGATGGTACTGAGAGAAAATAATACTCCAAGGTTCTTTTTTTTTTCCCACATTTACTGCAGCACTCCAGAATTTCAATACAAAGCCATAGTAGCTCTAATTTGTTACATTACAACAAGTTCTTCTCCATCCCAAAATGAAACAAACCAACAAACCAGGATTTCAGGGCAGGGATGTAAGATTTCATGTTCTGTTGACTTTTTCTTGTCATTTGTACACTCTGTGAAATACACCATTTTATCATTCAGAATCTGATCAAGTCTAGGTTCTATCAAATTCCACTCTGGAAGTCTATTATCAATTAGACTGTGATTCAATTAATCTATTTTCAGCACAGTCCCCAAGCTAAAGCTGCGATCCTTAAACTCTTTGTCTTTTCAGCTCACCTTGCAACTAAAAAAGTGTTAAGGGAAGAGGTATCAACAGGTTTCCAATACACTGTCCCCAGCTCTTTAGATTGATAGGATGTAAAATTACATTCACATAAATACAAAATCCATTAAAAATGCTAAGTAATTTAAAAGAAGACTGAATCCCTGCAGAGTAACCCAGAACCACAGCACTATTATCTCTACGCATGCTTTTTCCTTTTCCTTTCCCATCTCTGCTCTCTAACCTAATTTTCTAGCAGAAGGAAAATAGGCCCATAATAATCTGTGAAGCTATAACAGAGAAAAAGAATGGCACAAAGGACTGCGTAAGGGTACATAGATAAAAGGAAAGCTCTAAACATCCCCTTATAGCTGGATGATTGATGCTTTTCTTTCAAGAAAGATGAGTTCTTGCAATGGCCAATATGTCTAACAAGCATTCTAGAAGCCGGAAGGTTAGAGAATGGATATGATTTTTTCTTTACATCCAGGCTGTGTCACATGGATCTCATTAAAGCACAACATGCAAGATGGCATACACATGTGAGCTTTCAAATGCCATTCTTTAATCCCAATATATTCTGTAAAAAAAAAAAGTCATTTATTTGAACTGCGCATAAGGTAGGCTGATGTGGCCCTAAGCACGCTTGCATTTCAATAATAACCTCTAAGAAAAGCACTTTGCAGTGTAACTCACTAGAAAAACTATGTTTATGTTCTGGCCTAAGCTGAGAAGAATAACACATCAAACAACAGTACCTACCACGATAGAGAATGCTACCATAGAATCATAGAATGGCTTGGGTTGGAAGGGACACCAAGGATCATCAAGTTCCAAGCTCCCTGCCACAGGCAGGACCAACAGTCTCCAGATCTGGTACTAGACCAGGTTGCCCAGGGCCCCATCCAACCTATCCTCTAATGGCACTCGAGTTGAGTGTCTAAGCCACTCTATCTGACAAGAAGACTGAGTATGTTCAGGCAGCGCTTCAAAGGTGACAAAATATTGCTCAGTCCACTGATGGTGAGAGCTTCCTGAAGCTCTGCTTAAAGACATGTCTCAGCTTCTGCACAGGTTAAGCATAAAATAGCACTTTGAATTCAGAACCATCTGCTCCTATATTTTCACCTGAGTTTGTGTTACTACTCACTTTTCAACATCAACTTCACTAAAAAGATCAACACCAACAAAAACCAAGCACTTCTCTGGCAGTTCCAGCTCTATCTTTACAAGGTTGTATTCTGAGACTCTCAGGGGGCAAATCCCTCTGAATTCAAGCCAGCAGGCTGTTTCATCTTTTGAAGTAAGTGGCTGAGAGTCTATCTATCTTAGCTATTTATTTATTTACTTGTTTGTTTGTTTTTGTAGCCATGGTACCCAGCAGAAGTAATCTGCCCTTTTGCAGATTACTTAAATGGGAAAATTAAATTAAGGAAAGCAAGAAAAACTCTCAGAGGTAAATTGCTTTTCTGTTGTTGTTCTTCAGAAAACAAATTCTCATGGTCTTCTTGCCTACAAATCAAATCTGACATATTTCTTCTTACCTTTCAGGCTTGTATTTGGTCTGTGACAAAGGTATAATGGAAGATATCTTTTTTTTTCCATTTTTGTTTTTAAAAGTAACAGAAAAGCATTGGGCTGAGACTCTCTGAGCACAGGGATCGACTAACTATCATGCTACTGCAGCCTTAAAATGAAACACCACAGTCCCTGTGTCCCTTTCCAAACTATCAGGCTTACATTGAACTAGCCATCAATACTGACTTTTCTGTGTGTGTATGATTCCCTGAAGCATAAGCCTGTTGTCAAGATAAGGCAAACTGAAGTATGCAGCAATACATTAGTATGTAACTTTGTTCAATATATAGTTTGGAAGTGATAGAAGGGTTTATTTACCTTTTCTGAAGTGTAAAAGAATTATCAGTACGCAATTTTACTGCACAGAGACCGTCGAGGATGGTGACTTTTACCCATAACAGACAACATGCAACAAAGACTAACTCATTCAGTACATTATTAGAGCATTTCTAGTGAGATTTATTACAAATCTAGGTCAAACCTGACATTTTATATGGCTACCCTCTACAGTATATTAAATAGCATCTTATTTTATACATATTTCTTAATATAATCCTTGAGCTAATTCTTTTCATTGGATAGGGAGGTTGATGTGTCTAAATGTTACGTTTTTAACCAATATTTTACAATGGAAAGTTCTAAAAATGCTGTGAATAACTTCAGGAAGTGGCACATATCTAAGAAATGCAAATTAATACTCCGTGGCATTCTTTAATTTACTCGTTCCCATAAGGGGAAGGCGACAACATGTAATGTTCCATATTAAGTAGTTAAATCCTCCAACAGCTTTCCTCTCTTTTCCTTGATCTTTACACTTTCATACTAACGAACTTCAGCGTTTGATGTTGCAAGACTTTCTCATTGTAGTTTCTTAACTTGAGGTTGATTCTGATAGACTTTAACAGCAAGAATAGGTTTTGCAGGTCACAAACCCAGCATATAATTATCTTTAATTACAATCTGGCAGAGCACTGTAAGCAGCCACACGATCAAATCTGATAGCAGACTACAGGATCGAGAACCACAATATACAGGATTTGAGGAAGTAAGCTTTCCATTTTGTGTTTACTATCATCCACAGAAAGTCCCTTACTTTACCAAAATCATCCTAACAGAACTACACTGACCTTTACCCTCTCCCAATACTTTAACTTCTCCCCACTGACATCCTCTCAACTACACAGCCTGCTGCAGAATCTTCAACAGCGTTGAGCACAAGTCATATTTCTGCCATTACAGATTATCCTCACATTCAGCACTACGTTACTGTTTCTCCCCAACCTTGTGCAAACCTTTAGAGCTACGGTTTCAGTAGACTTAACTGAGCCTGACTGCAGAAACACTTTGAGGCAAGTAAAGATTGGATTACTTAGGTCACCGTGGTGGCTTCAATATAATAAGTGAATTGATGCATTAATTCTGTCTATACTGGTACTAAGGGTAATTATATTTTAACACCTTAAAAACAAAGCAACTCAACTCCACTATTAAGGCTATTCTTGCTTACAGAAGAACTTAATTCTACTCCAATAAAGTCAGACATTTTACGCTTTTTGAAGAAGAAGCTCAAGAAAAATATGCTAACTTAAAAATGGAATGAACTGAGCTCCATTAGGTAGCGCTACGATCTCCTGAGCTATTAGGCTTCCTGCAACTATGGAATCCACCTATACTGATGAGTGATCTAGCCCATAGCAAAGAAGGTGATAACACAGAACACACAGACAAACAAGGCTTAGAGCACAAGATTAGGTTTAATATCCTTGGATACTTTTATCCAGTCTGTAAGTGCTTTCTGAAGCCACTTGACCATTTTTGCTTAAGTTTCTAAAAGTTCAGGTTTGTTAATGACTATTTTCCATCACATGCAGAGCAGTGCCTTGCTAGATTTCAGGTGCTCAAGATGCATTTCAATACAGCTGTTGCTAGAAGCAGATGGGACCGAGGAAGAGCTTCAGATGCTGCTTACCTGCATGTTCTTTATGTAGAAAACCAGCGCTACTCTGCATCCACTGAAGCAGCAGCCCTAATTTCAAACAAGGCAACAGGCAGCATTATGCCAGATAGTAGACTATTGAACAACCATGAACACCTGTCTTGTAATAAGAGCACATCAATTTTTTTCCAATGAAAAAAAGACAATAAATATTTGGAGAAGCCTGATGATGCAAATGTAAGCATTTTGAAATTATATATTCAAAACCTTGGCATTTTTTGCCTTAACTTAGTAAGCTCTATATAGAAATGTGGACTGAGTAAGTTAATTTTAAAGTAATACCCTTTACATTTTCCATGCAGCCTTACAATTTATTTTCCCAATCCAACCTGCAGGTTACTAATGACATACACAGTATGTGATTCACATTATTTTTGCTTTCCTTCTTTAGCCATTGTCCTTCTGGGGCACTCATGCTTCTCAGCCATGTACCAGCTCCCTGTCTTGCTGCTCATAAAGCAGCAGGTGGTGAGGAACAAACACTGCTGTGTAACATCCTTGGCAGAGCCATAGCACAAAAATATCACTGTAAACAGCGAGTACTTGAAAATCATCTGAGTAAGCAACAGATGCTTTTAGTGTAACTGTACCATCAGGTTAGCAGAAAGGTGGTCTCCTCCACTCCCTAAACTGAGCTGGTTTAGGCTGCACAAACACAAATTTCAGAGTAATTGCCGGTCAGTTCTTCTTTCCCTCTCCTCTTCCGCTCATTCTGTCCCCCCAGCCCTAAAAAGCAGACAAATAACTCCCAGGGAGATTTTTACACGCAAGTACACATTTCCGTGATAATCTTAGAACAAGTACAGAAGTCATCTGTTAACTGGTAAAAACATAGAAAGTAACCATTAGTGAGGTGTGCGTGCATATACACATTCATACAAATCTAAGATAGGAGTAACTACAATTTTAGTTACAGCAATTTTAAGAAGTCTTATTAATGCCAGGATCTCTACTGTTTTTGCTTTGAGCACAATGGTAACAAATGACTGCTGTACTTAACCCAATAACTACTGAAGAAAAACAGGAGGCACCCCTAGGTGTCTAAGCCTACAGATGTTAATGGACAACAAGTGCTCAGATCCCAATGAGAAATCAGGAAAAGGAAAAAGTAATCAATGGAAAACTCATCTTTCATCTCTGCTTTTCAAATGTTTCACCTTGCTCTCAAAAATACACCCTGGTACCTAGTCATAAGGTTAAGCATAGAGATCAGACTGTGTGTGTTCATACTACCCCAGCAACTTACTGTGTTCTTCATTAGGGTTTTCTCATAGGATCAGCATGCCCTGTGACTGCAAATCTCACACTCACTTCTCTGAAACCCAATGGGGAAAAGCAACTGTGAGCCAGAGTCACCTCAGTACTGTCACTGACCAGTTCTATGTTGCAAAAAATAATGCAATGATCTCTGTAGAGGAAATGAGTAAAACGTCAAAGAACCTTTGAAATGGGTATTTCAAACTAATGAAAATAAATTTTCTCCCTAGATTCCTGTATGGAAGTCAGGTAGACTCCACAAAGTTAGACAGAAAGCAATTGCAGACTTCCTTGCTAG
>JANHGO010000038.1:29480572-29550070 GCA_024606505.1 Aquila spilogaster
GATAACAACATAAGCTTCACCAGAGGGCCTATAAGGAGAATGAGAAGATGCATAAAATGGAAAAATCTTAGTTTAAAAGTACAACCAAGTCATTTTTAACGAAGTAGGATAAGCACAGCTACGTTCAATGCAGGTTTAGGTCTCAGTTCTTCCTATTTGTAATTAGCTTCTATTACTCCATTACATCGCTGCTTAAGAAATCCCCCCCACAGAAACTTCCACGTTTTCTACTAAAAAATACCCTGAAAGAATTCATGAAAGTACACAAAAGACGTACATCCTTTATTAAATGAAATATTCAATTTTTAACAGCCAAGCGCAGTGACTTGACAAGGGTAGATTTTCTTAATAGCTTCACAAAGTCCTGCAGAAATATGATTTTGAACTAGAAACCTCCAAGAAAACTGAGATAACGTAAGCAGCAGCTAATACATTACCAACCTGTACAAATATACCAGCTGAACAGTAATTAGTCTGAAAGAGACCCTTTCAGCTGTATCATTTTCCCTACAGCATTCTCCAACAAATACTGGCTCAACCGCTGCAAAAGCATTCTGAGGACTGCATCTACAATAAAACTAATACCTTCAGTTACAATGCAGGCTTTCACGACCAGTTGTGTTGTCAGTGGGATTCTGACTATGCCAGATGTGGGGTGGAGTTGAACTCTATCTGCAGCTGAAGCGGGTTTTGTTTTGGGTGTAGGTATAATACTGAGAAACACAGTAGGCATACAAGCGCACACTGAACGCTGTTAAGGTGGCAAACGACCCATTCTCTGTAGCATCTCACCCATGCAGGCATTACTTGGTACTGCCAAACATCTGAATCATCTTTCCGGGGAAGTTGTTACTCCATGATATTTACGTTGCTTGTTTTTTTCCCTCCTCTCCTGAAGAAAGGGCTTTGCTGCTTTTAAGCAGCATCACTTCTTATGCCTCACTCTCTCCAAGTCCCATTCTTTATGCTCATTATCCTCCGAGCGTAACTCTAATGAAACTGTTGAGATTCTTCCGTCAATGTTGACTGAAAAGCATTTAGAAAGCTTGCTTCCTCAGGCCAGTGGAATAGTCCAAGAGAAAAACAATTCATTTTCATCAGCGTATGACCCCCAGGATTTTTGAGATCAAGGCCATCTTTCCCATCGCGCATTCTGCTCACTCAAAGCCTCTCCCTCACATCCTCCTCCCAAAAGCATCTTTGAAGGAGAAAACCGCTTTATGACACTAAATATCACAAACATAACAGCGATTCCGATGCAGACAAACTTGAGACCATCTGCCCAGCTGTAGTGCACTGGAAAACAAGTGCATGGGAATGAGATGCAGTTCCCTCAGTTACAGTTGCGTGACCGTGATCACAAGTCAAAAAGACAGTGCTCTATAGCAAAGAGAGCTTTGCTTCTGGTCTAATATTTCAAGACTAGTATGAGAGAGGAGGAAAATGGCTCTTCAGCCATTTTACCTGAAAATGACTACGCTTCCACAGTCATTCATTGCCTGAATTAGAGAAACGTATGCTTACGATCGCATGTTTCAGTTCTTTCTCTACCTTACTTCTACAACTCTTTCCTTCAACTTTAATCTCACAGGAAGCTCCTGTACCACAGTTCAATCTATTACAAGTCCCATCTTCCCAGATCTCTGTTTCTGTCAAGCAGCATTAGTCTTCATCCTTCATTACTTATTAGTTCCCTCCAGAAGCGCTACCACACTTTCTCTGTTACCTGTTGGAAACAGTAATTCCACTGCAGGATGACAGCTGCATTTCTGCAAGTTCCGTTTCCAGCTAAGCAAATCTTGCACACCCACCTGTCACAACCTCCAAACTCACGGGCCCCAGACACACTGCTTCCCTCCAGAGCTGCACAAGCCATTCAGCTGAAGACACGGGAGAGCAACGCACAGGACACATCCCTTTGCAGCCCCACTGTTTCAGTTGTGCCTCATTTACCAAGTTCTACAGCGAGCCATGCTTCAGCTCATAGAGGAATTAAAAGCCATAGCGATAGCCTCTCTTTCAGAGACCAAAACATTTATACGTTTTATGTCAGAACATGTCAGTCATCCGATGAAACCTTGAGAATATTTCCTGACGCTAATATTTTATAGACAACATCAGCGAATATCATAGCACTGAGGGAAATAAATGGGATTCAAGCTCAGTTAATGGGATTTCTCACTCCATTACCAGCCTTCTCTTTTCTCAGTTTGAACTCATTTTCTGTCCCTGTTCCTTTCATCCTATAATGAAAGCTGGAACAGATTTTTTGAACTCACTTCCCTAGATATACGGAAGCATTACAACACAACTCTTCCCCATAACTTTCCATATCCCATAGACTTGAAACATACAGCACAGTAGGGCCTAGCACTTACCACGAGTAATTCTGACAAGCTAACCGCTTCTCTAGATTTATCAAGAATTTAAACCCTTTCATTTATTTAAGCAGGTAAAAGAGAAAGGAAAGCATCATCCACAAAAGTCAGCTCAGTTGCTACAGTCTGCGTAAACTGAGAGTCCACTCTTAGGTAACATTAATTTCCTTTGTTAGTGGAAAACAGCGAGCGACAGCAGAGATGCATTAAATAGCATTATACCCCACATAAACACGTGATTTCCTCTTCTCCATGTCTTCTGCTCACACAGAAGAAACGAGGAGGATTTTGCAAGGAGCTCTGCAGGTGAGTAAGAAGGTAAGCATCCGATTGCTCAGCATCACGCAAAAGGAAAACAGTCTGAAATGGCTGAAAGCTGCACAAAGACTGCAATACATCCCCATAGGAAGAGTCTGGAGGGAGCCCTGTTCCTTACAAGGCAGTTTTCCCAAAGTGGCTAACTTAAGTTTGGAAACAAGTCATCATCTAACATTGTTTTCCACTTTCTATGTTAAACAGGGGCTGCTCTTAAACAGCTCAGCATAAGAACCCTGTCTTAAATACTGATTTGGTACAAAACCTAGTTAAGCGCTCATTGAGCTGGCAAAGATATAACACCCACAATTAAAAGATGTCTCCATTTGGTGCGTGGCCAGATCCATAGCAGGCATAAAGCTGCAGACGCCAGCTGACGATCTGAGCTGGTTCCATCTGAAACACAGTACTGCATTTCTTTATACATTGGTAGGGAATACCATGACTTTCACACTGCCGTGTAGTCACTGACCTCAGAGAGAGGCTCTTAAATTGAGAGTATTGTCATCTTTTTTTTGGTGGTATAGATCCTTTTTTTGGTGGTATAGATCCAGCCACAATTTCAACACCAGAACAGGCAGATCCCATTTTGAACAGAGCCATCCTTCAGCTATGACGGACAGCTCCTCCTGTCAGCGTGCAATGTCCAATTACTTACAGATACACAGTTTATTCTTTTGAGCTCCCTATTGAATCCTCAGATAAACTGAAGTACAGCTTATGAGATGCCTGTATTCTTCACTTTTGCAGATCAGGAGGCACACTGTCCCAGCACTCATCAAATTACCACCAACTGAGTACGCATCCTCTCAATCATCAATTTCACTTCTCGTGTTACGCAGAGAACATCCCATGAAACACACCCAGTAGCAAACATTAAGAAAAGCAATGGAAGGCCATTTTTATGGCAAATCACAGCTTAAAATATCAAAATGACAAACCAGAACAGTTCTGAACGTATCTGGGACGCTGTAGATTTGATAAATACTTCACAATTGCTACAGTACATAATTCATTCGCTACCCATTAGGGACAAACACTTCAAGCTGTCATAGACGTCCTTCAAAAAATAAAAAAGAGGCCCACAAGCTTAAAAGCAGAGTGCTCTGTATCTCCTTAAATTAGACAGCTCTCAGAAAGATACTAAAGAAGTTAAGTTAGATTGCTTAGCATATCCAAGAGCTGTTGTGTGTTTGGCAGCAGGATGCCATGAAGTCAGGACATTGAGAACACAGGGTTTATATCCACAATTTTTGTTCATATGCAAGTTATAAAACAATTGAAGAGCAGCATCCACACACATGGCTGCCACACGTGTCAAAAGTAAAAGGAGAAGAGTAAAGCAGAGTAAAAGGAGAAGAGTAAAGCAGAAAAGCTGACTCCCATTGAGGAGGTATTGAATACTTAAGGTATTCAAGTGACGGTCACTGGGACCTTCCCAAAATTAAGTACACAAGACATGAACTTCTTCTGGAGGTCCTGAACCAAGGGAATTCTCCATCCAAAATCTCTGACGGATGCTGATTCAGTCTTTGCTATACCAGTTACCCATTTCTGACCCTCTTTCCTAATATAGATGCTGTAAGGATCCCATTGAGTCATGGTGATTGAGTGAATTCCCTGGATGGTGCAATGACTCCCAAGGTTCTAAATAGGACTTTCTTCTTCGCCATTGCTGAAAGTGACCAAATAATTGGTTTAAAGCTACAGTCTGCTTCCAGTTTTCCTCCAGTGGAATCCTGCCAAGCCATTCAAGCCCAAGGACTGCGCGCCACTTGAACAAGACAAACTTCCATGAAGACTGCAAAGCCATCGGGATCCTTATAAAGCTAACATATTTTGCAGCCCACGGTCCTGCCTTGTTGGGATAGAGACAACTACAAATCTGTCGCTGTTTCTTATCGTGGAGAAACTTCTTGACAGTTTGAAAGCAGGTATCAAAACCCTCAGTCTCGTATATACGATGGGATGTGCTGTAAGTGCTTGGAAGGGTTTTTATAAGTAGAAGTACTTTACTCAGACTC
The DNA here is from genome assembly GCA_024606505.1 of Aquila spilogaster. Taxonomy (NCBI): domain Eukaryota; kingdom Metazoa; phylum Chordata; class Aves; order Accipitriformes; family Accipitridae; genus Aquila; species Aquila spilogaster. The sequence continues at coordinate 29,485,290 of JANHGO010000038.1, forward strand.
GCAGAAACAGTAATTCCAGCAAGAAGTGGAAAAAGAACTGCTGCAGTGGGAGGGTCTATAAATGGATTCACTTAAGGCTGAAAATGCACTTCTTCTGAAATCAGTTTCATTCCAGTATCACATAGGAACTACGTAGGTCTATCCATGTGAACCCTATGGTTTTATAAACATAGTCTGAAGTTTTCAAGCGCCAAAGCAATCATTAAGCAAAGAGGAAAAAGGAGGTAAATTCTTTTGTAATGTTCTGATAATTACTAACAAAAGTTTTTCAACTTTTTTGCAAAGCAGCATATTCAGAAACGATAAGAACTGTCTTCTATACAAGAACTAAGTACGTTATCTTTCTGTAACTTAAAGGAGACATGGGAGAGGGAGATAACATTCCCTGAAGAACATTAGCAGATGAAGCATTCAGAACATTTCCAACCAAATAGTATTTAAGTAATCACTTCATTTTTAGAAGATACTTTCTTTTAATGTTCGTCTTTAAAATACCACATTTTGATGTGATATATAGTCTCATATTACTAAAATGCTTCTCTATTTTTCCTGTTTCAATATATGGAAAACAACTCCAATTCCACAGGTATTCTCCACTCATTCTATACATCCCAGGCAGTAGGAACAAGCACTATTCTTCATTGTAGGGGTTTAACCAGGGGGTAATTTCTATCCAATTTAGCCAAAATTGTACCAAAACCACCAGTGCTTTTGCTTTTATTCCAAGTGAAGTGCTCCTGACAAAAACAGCGTCAAAGAAATCCCCACCACTTTTTTTTCCCCTGATGAAGAGAGAACAGTCTTTTTTTTCTTAAACCAAGATCTCTGTTCTAGGTTCCATAATGGTTCAGTTTTAGTGAAAGAAAATGAAGGCAAGAAAATAAGAGTCTTCCCACTTCACTCCTTCTCATAGAGATAAATTGGAACTTTAACACAGAACACTTCATTTGGAATTAGCTCAATTGAAAATGATGCTGCAAGGCACAGTAATGGTGGCTGGAGAACGAACACCATTCTTGACTCTGGACTCTATCTTGTAGAAAGTAGCATTACTATTGTTTGATCCAAGTCTACAGATCAATAGCTTCTAATCATAGCGCTTTCTATAAGTAAAGCGCTAATCACTGACTGTAGGATCCCTTCATTTTTTCTCCTTTCAAGAACAGTGCACTGCAACATGGGTCAAAAAGGCTCGAGTACTGGAAGCAGAAAACAACCATACCAACATCATAAAGCTGTATTCTCAGTCATTGTACATCACTATAAATCCAAACCTATTAATTGTGGGAAGTCATCAGGCAGCTTGACCTTGAGTATCACATGCAGTTCTGGGCTATATTGTTACTGTAAAGCAGTCGAACAAGAAATTCTAAGACTCAAATCAGAGTGCTAGAAAGTAGGCATTCTTTAATATCTGCCCCGGATGCATGGAAGATGCTCTCCTCCTGTCACGCATACCTCGAACAAAAAGGTCATCAGTTTATATACATTCAGCATATAACTATTCAGTACAAAGACGTAGACCCTTCCCATTATCTAAACAAACTACAAGGTTAACAAGCTGCAACTTGTATCAACATAATACAAAAAAGACATGACAGTCCCAGAGAAAAATCACCCAGAGGCGGCACAAAAGCATTCAGAATCTGAGTCCCAAAACAATCCAGATTTTTCTCTACATTAGGATGGAAGAGCTACCTAGCACACAAAACTGGTGAGAGATACAGGGCCAGCTGAGAGGAGAGCACACAACAGCACCCACTGCATTTCACGTGCATCGGGAAGTGCTTTGGAATAGTTTCCAGCAACTGCCAAGTTACAAATTGCAGTGATAAGTCAGCGTAACAAGACGAAAAAATATATTGCTAAGTAAGCATTCAAAACAACTGCATTTTCTCACGTTAACCTTTTCAGGAATGCTAGACCCATGCCATTATTGAAGTAACTAATGGCATTATGAACATAGCAACTTTCTGTTGGTTCCCTGCATTTCAACCGAATATTTATTATTTTTACACAGACATATAAGCTTGTTCAAACTGAAAGAGTAGAAGTGTTCAAGAAACATTTAGCTGTTGTACTAAGGGACATGGTTTAGTGGGGAAATACTGATGGCAGGGTGGATGGTTGGACTGGATGATCTCGGAGGTCTTCTCCAACCTTGGTGATTCTGTGATTCTAACATAGTAATTCCAGATACGTCTGTTTTCCAGAAACCGTGCTTGTCTCCATACTAGCTTCTTGCAACTGAAGGAAGTGGAATATTACATACAAAAATACGGTTATCTATAGAAATCATTTGATGTATGTATTTGCAAAAGGAGTATCCCAAGTGGATGCCTTAACTGTTTAAGAAAAAAAAATATTCAGCTGTTTTGAAGTATTTAATCGCATACAGGCAAGAGCACACACATCTAATCCCAGCTACTGAGGAAAGATGGCAAAACAATCAGTCTTGCCATGAGTTGTGGGCACATAACGAAGTATGAAATCCTTTACACGCAGACACACATGCTATACTTATTTACGCATTTTCCCTTGGGCAAAAGATCTCACAATTGAAAACATTAATGAAATCATATCCAGTTTTGCAGTTTCTAGCTGACTTTTATCAATACCCACTATGATGTTTCAGCATCTGCTTCAGATCAAGGGAATCTCCCACAGCCACTCTTTTTCATTATATTAATAAGGTAAGAATTCTCTCTATCCTCATTAGCATGGTGTAAATAATGTTAGTTAAGAAGATTCTTACACATGGCGTGTTATCCAGAGAGCAGTGAAAGATGTACGTGTCATCACTGATGAAGCTTTAAGTGCACAGAACACTTTTCTAAAACTTGTTAAGCTTTCAAGAAATAAGCCTACATCTATATCAGAATCAGCATCATGAGTAGTAACAGGAAGAATAGATCGAATCTCCTCCCCTCTACATTCCGTATTTTCTCAGACATCTGTATCTCATGCATATCTTACACACACAGCTGACTTCACTTCCGTATAGAAAAAGCAGCCGTAGGATGTATCAAAGAAGTGCAGGGGTTGGAAGGGACCTCTAGAGATCATCCAGTCCAACGCCCAATCATCTAGTCCAGCCCCATGTAGTTGGTCTTGGGTAAGAGATACAGGTCAAGAGAAGGTCTCTAGGATCATATAAATAATTCAAATTAGTTATTCATCGCTTAATGCTCCTTTTTATTTACTTCCTATAAAGAGATACTAAAAACAAACTGCTTTCCCACCCCCACCCCCCCCTCCGGGGTCATCCTATTAGGTACCAGAATAGCTATTGTGATTTCCTACTGAAGATGTCATACAGTGAAACTTTCTGACAGCAAGTTAGGTGGTTGGGGGAACATTCTGGCTATGAATGTTTGTTTCCAGTTTAGTCACCAAGTGAATTGCTGAAAGTGCGTCTCCTTCTCCATGTCTGTCTTCACAAACGTTTGGAAGAACAAATATTTTGGTACCTGTCTGAATATTCTCATACAGAAAGACACATTAAGAACCATCTCCTCCACCAGATCTTGAAAAATTTTAAGGTAGATGAAATTACTGCATGCAAGATTTTTTCACCTTCCTCTGGTAGCAGCCATTCTTGTCAACTCCCCATTGTCCCACAGGATTTATCTAGTCAAACAGAAATGTCACGTTCCTGTAATAATTACATGTTGCCGAGAAGGGTTAAAATGATGCTTTTATATGTAGTATAAAACATGTGATATAATCAAGTTTAAGAAGTAAAGGAAACATATGATGTTCCTTACAGTAAGGGAGTCAGTGTGTTTTAGTTGTAACGTTCTGACTCTGACTGCAGGGTCAACTTACCTACATCATCTATCTGATGCAGAGAGTTTAAGCCAGTCAGATTACATGTCATAAGCCAGTGCTGTGGAACCCATTACAGATTTAAGTATCCTTTATTCCTTAAGGACTCACTTCAGGTATATGCATCGTCTCGTATTTCTTCTTAGCTATTTCAGAAGCTATTTACATTTTGCCTGTCTGCAGTACATACGAAAGGGGCAATACCAAATGCCATCATATTAAGCAGATAAAAAATAAACTGCTGTAAAAACTGAATAGTGAAATCTGTTTTAAGGAATTGTTAATCAGTTCTTCAAACGGACTCAGAAAAACACTCTTCCCTTGAGACGAATGAGCTCCAGCTAAGTAGAAATTAGGGAAGGAACTAGAACATTTGAGACAGGAAGAAAGAGGAAGGTATGAGTTAAAGACGTGAAATTAAATGTCTGCTTTTCTGAGCCAAATAGAGCAACATCTGTGTGCACTGAACAGCAGATAGTTGTTTTCCAAGCAAACAGAGGAGCAACTGTGAAAAGTCTCTATTCACTGTCTCCACACTTGAGCTTATTTTTTTTCACGTGCCGTATATGAACACAGAAATTTTACAGAAAGCGGTGCCTGAGACTGAGTTTTCCACTAAGTTAAATAGTACAGGCTGCACTGATTGCCCAGTTAGAGATGCTCAATAGAGACAACGCACGGAAAGCTCAAGGATGCTGTGGATTCTGAGAGCCCTCTCACCCCACTGTCATGGGGCACCATGGTTACAGCAACACTTCCCAAGCCTTAACCTCTACATTTAGCCAAATAACCGTATTCATCAGCTCCCAGAGAAATAAAGAAAGCTGCAAGGCTAGACTTTCTGAAAGCTGTCAGAATAGATTTCTAACAAACATGATTCTTTGGTATATCCCCAGTATAACTCAACAGCTGAATACCAGACTCATATTCAAGAGCATAGCTCTCATTTACGTTCAGATTTTCACAGTGTTAGTGGAGCCATCACGCTGTCCCCCATTTGAAATTCAAAAGGCATCCAGATTAGACTCATTCAGCACACTTAAAGAAAATCCGATGCAGATTACAGGCACTGAGTCTTTCAAAATCTCTGGTCCCCTAGCAAAAGTCGGCACCCTTCACGTGGAATAAGGGAAACAAAAAAGCCACAGGGCATGTTTTCAGGAGAGAACATGCCAGGAACTTAGCACACTTTGCAAAAGAGCAGGGTAGACCTGCAGCAGGGCTGACGGACTCAGCCAGTCACTAATTAGCAGTAAGAATGCAATGATTATATTGGGTACTTTGGCACAGAAGATGAGAATTAATCATGAACTGATCAGTTTCAGCAAAGCTGCTCAAAGGTTCAGCTATTTACTGAACACTGGTATTTGATTTGTACCCTGGCTGAGCTTCATCCTATCCTGAACAGGATTTCCCTCTTAGAAAAAGGCGTAAGGGAGGTATGAATAAAATTCATTTTATTTCTCCATTTAAATTCACCAGTTCCAAGTTCACACTGCTAACTTCTGTTGTCAGTCACAGCAATAAAATCACAGAAGCACCTGAAAAGCCTCAGGTATTGTGAACCCAGGAATACGGCACTCGTAAACAACTACCTTCATCTTACCACCTTTAATGCTTGGCAATTTGTCTCCCTCCCAACCCCTTCTGTAATTCAACCGTGTTTTACAAAGATTCATAACAGTGACTGAAAGATCCTAGAGTTATCACTATAGTGAGATTACATGGGGCGTACAGTACGAGAAACATGCCCTTAATAGAAGGTACTTCGAAGGTGTAGCAAAGCCTATAGCGTGGTACAATGTTTGGTAGAAGCGTGGCGACCTCAAGAAGTTTGTGCAGAGAACTATCTCCAACTAGAAGGGGATGGTGTTGGTTTTGCAGTCAGATGGGATTCAGCAAACACGCGCTCTTTTCTTCTTAACGCTGCAACTTGTCTGACAATGAGGCTGGTTTTTAACCAGCTTCCACTTTCCTACTCTGCAAATGAGAAACAAGCCTACCTACATATCCCACAGGGAAGCTGCGAACATAAATTGACACAACACAAGTATTCATTAGAAACAGCAACAGGAGTACGCTGCAAACAGCCGGAATCATTAACCATTTAGGCAAAATACAGCAGCAGGCAGCATACTGGCCTTGTCTTCTCCAGATAGCAGGCGCAGACGGAGCGCATCAGGAATTTGATGTTTCCCTGTACTACTTTGTATAGAAGCTATCAATTAATACTGGCAAATAAGAGAGAAATTCCACACCGACTTATTTCCTCAGCTCAAAAATAATCACCACTGATTTCTCTCATGCTGCACAGAAATAGACCGTTTCAGTGAATACAGCAGAGATTTCAATGGTATTTTTTCAGTGCTCCCTCTAATATGCAGTAAAAGATTAATAAACACGAGAATGAAATGGGATAAAGGGAGAAGGTGGCTAAGTAACAGCACAAGAAGATAAGTGAACAGTTTAGATGCTATCTGACGCAGTGTCAAGTTTTCCAGTTTATGCTTCAACATTCCTAAAAGGCACCGCCGTTCTAACGTGCCTGAAACAGCACATATAACAACGGGCATCTTAAACCTTGATGCAACACTGAGATTGAAGGATAGCCTGAACTACCTTCTTTCAGACGAAAGCATCACTTGTCTTCCATTCAGAAAATACTTACAGACCCGACCCTTACAAGACAGCCAGTGCGCCCATTGTGCAAAGCCAGACAACGAGGAGCAGTGCTTTCTGACAAGTTGCATACATGAGATTTGTCTGGAGATTGGTGTATCGTAAGGATCACTGTCTGGGAACAGGTTGCTGTTAAATATAGAAGCAATACGAAATGCATTTTTGCAGAAGGAGGGATTGCAAATTTAGTTTGATATCCTTATATTCAGCTGAGCTAGTAGATGAGAAAAATAGCAAAGCGTCAGCATTACAATTTCCCTGAAAACAAGGAATACATTAAAATTTACATAAGTATCTCTGTTCCAAGCGTCCAGAGCAGAAATACATTGTACGCGGCATAAGAAGCAGAAGTCCAGTTTACAGCGTACCAATTCCAAGGTCATCATTCTTGATCAGATACTAGCCCCACCACCACAGCAGAAAACACCATTAAATTTATAAGTCTTGACAAGAATCTACTACTTTCCCACCCCTTCACTTCAAGTGGGAGACAAACAGATAAATGTGTGGTTGTCCCAGTGTAAATAAACTGCAACCACATAGATCTAAGTCTGTTGCATAAGGCTCACATCAATGATATGTCTATCTACATAGTAAACTGCAGTGCAAGCACAGGGATTCCCTAATCAACCGCAAGCAATTTCATTCTGGTGCCAAGAACTCCACCCCCAGCAGGTCTTGCTTTATTTTCTATGAAAGACCGATGTGCCCCATCTACCTTGAACACATCTGCACTGTATTACAACGTGCTGGGGATTTTTTGCTTGGTTGCTTGTTGGCTATTATAGGATTATCAGTGGGGTGTTTTTTTCAACTTCTATTCATTTTTCAAGTTTTATTAATTAATATTTTTAATAAAACCAACCCTCAAAATTTCTCCTAGAAGATGGAGACGACTTTGTTTCACCTAACTGTGAAAACCAGGCAGTTTTGCAACAGTTTGCTGGCTTAGATCGATATAGAGAAACTGAGCTAAATACAGTCCTAGAACTAAATTATACCATAAGTAAACTTGTCCCCTTGTTTTTAAGCACGGTCCACAGCAAAGCTCATGCTTTCTTCAGGTATAATAAGGTCCCAAGCCGTATGCTGAACACCATTTCTATAAAACAAGTACTTGCAAAATGTCAACTCAACATGCAAAATCATCCAAGCCTGATAGAAATCAGCTTAGGAAACTCTGATGGTTAAAGCAAGCGTGAAAGGAATGCCAGGCAGAAGACACAGGATTGAATAAATGCCCCTAAGTTCTTGAAGAATTCAAGAAGCAGTATAATAAAACAGTCTTTGTTGTCTATCCAGCTTACATGAAGACCCACAATCTTTTCTGCTAAAGCAGCCTACATCAAACTACCACTTTTCACAGTTCACTCTCAGACACGAGAAAAAGGAAGAATGCTGCTAGACCTCAGCCTATGATCCCAGAAGGGAAGATTGCTCTTGGCCACCTGCTCGAGCATGGAGCGGCAACGCGGCTACACATGGGGATGTTACCACAAGTAATTCTCACTCTTCCACCTCAAAATCCAGGAAGGAGCAGGATTCCCCCTACTCTCCTGTCAACCTAAATAACAGCCGCTTGGAACATCTGTCTATAGCCCAAAACGTGTCTGAGATCAGAAGGAGTTTAAGAACTAGAAAATGAGGATTTCTTTCAATATTTCTTTAGTTTTCCACGACCCTCGGTATTATGATGTCAAAGGCGTTCCCCTTTGCCCATCGCCAAACCTCAGACGAAGTCTTTCACACAACTTTATCTGAGAGAAAGTAACCATATTTTCATGCACTTGATAAAAATCACCAAAACCACCAAATGCTGTGAAGAAAAGAGTTGACCTTGAAAACACGTTACAAGGAAAAAGCAAGCTTTTGAGCCACGCTCTCATTTTTCATAAGGCAAGTGACGAAGTGATTTCCATCGCATCCAACACTAGGTGTGCCGCAGACCAAATCCCAAACCTTCATTAAGAAGCACCCACCTACCAGAAGTGAGCACGCTACTTTTATCCTGGTATAAAACAACACATGACATTTCACTTGAATTCTATACCGTCTTCTAACATCAGCTTCATAAGGCTGTCACGGAATTGCACTATTAGGAAAAAGGTGCCAGCCATTTCACTGCCATGAAAATAACAAATTCTGCCATTCACAGTCCTGGTATTTATACATCCTTTTAATGAATTACTGTTTAGTATTATTAATACTGATATTAAAATGCACCTGTCGGGCTTACGGGCTTATTCTCAACAATAAAATCCTATCTCAATCCAATTTTGCACCTGGCAAATTTCACACTCAGAGCGAAAAGTTCTGTGTTTTAAGCACTTAGATGAAAAGTCAACTTTTGCTTCGCACCAAAACTCTTTGAGTCAGATATTCATCATTTGGACAACAAAACTGTCGGTGGCCAAAGACTTCAGCACCTGGTCTTCTTCCAATTGTAACGATTACTATTCAGAAAAGGTTCTTTCTGCCTAAAAACAAGCAAGTCCTATTTCACAAGATAATCAGAACTGCAGATCTCAGTTACTGACCGAAATGAAGAACTTCACAACCATCACTTACCATCTGCCCAAACCAAATGGTCCAAGGAAACGTGAAAACGGACAGGAAAACACAAGCTTTAGAATGGTTTGAACCAAGTTTGCTTCACCTTCAAAAATATATTCTTTAACTATATTCCTGTGGGACTCCAAGCAGTAACTTTTACTAATTCCATCCAAACACACTGTTACCTGGACAGACTACTGAAACTCAGTCTTCTAACAACTTTTGCAGTACAAAGAAACTTGAAATCTGATTAAGAGTAATAATCAAGCTCCAAAGCCACATCTAAGCCAAGTTTAACTAAGACAGAAGAGCGTTCATTTCAAGAATATGGATTTTCTGTAATTTAATGTTTAGTTCATTTATACACTTTCAGACCATGCTGAGATGCTCGTAATATACAGCCTTGAAAATCAGAAATTTATCATGAGCACAGCCTTAAGAGCTATAGCTGTGTATTTCCCTTTTCAACAGCACTGTAAAATAAGTCAAGATGTGTGTCAATATAGTTCAACTCATCAATTCATGTTTGTTCACAATTAGCCTTGAAGACAAGCTGAGGTCCATCTAAAGCTATAAAACCACGACATGAGGCAAAGAAAACATCACATATGACAAGGGAGAAAAAGCTTCTGTTGTCCACAACTGTGTTAAGTACTGCGTACGTTCATTTCAACACTAACGTATTAAATAGTGATCCTTGGCTTCCCTATCAACTTATGGAAAAAACAGATGACAATGGAAAACTTTCTGCCCCACAAAGTAGGTGCTTCTCCTTACCTAAGCAATTTCACACGGCATGATGTTAGACCCTGCTTTTTGCTAATGCAACTGCTCCTGACAGCCTGCTACGTTTCGGTCCAGCAAATGCATTAACTGTGTTACCAAAAAAACTACCGCTGCAGACAGAACAGTCTTCTGCTGCAGGAGAATAAAGCATCATCTCGTCCCAGTAGGCAGCATAATGATAGCACTGTATCGTTATTTTTTTAAGTTTCTATCATGAGTTGTTGAAAAATTACTCCATGTTCTACACTCAGGCAGTTAAAAATCAAGCGACTGAAGGCAGCTGCTGACCATTGCCTCCAGGCTTATACATCACAAAGGCTACAGTAGAGGGTCAGTGTCCTGTGGAACACGATGACCAGTCTGGTATCAAAAGCAAAGCTTTACATTATAACACATAAGGTACACTCGAGTAGAATTTTAAGCGGACTTTGTCACATTGCTCATTTTCACCCCTCAATTAGAAAAGAGCACAAATCATCGCGTGCTGTAAAAACAATTACTCTTAGGAACATATACACTCCTCCAAGTCATTACATTCACAGTTAGCATTCACATGCCAACTTCAACTTCTCCATATTCCATCCAGCTGTTTTTGGAGGAAGGTGGGGGCTTGATTTTTATTATTATAAGAATGACCGCAGGTCACGTTTTTATACAGAAAAAATAATTTCTCATGAAGATGAGAGGCACCCGCTTTTTGCATGCCCTGTTCCAGTTCAGTCTCCTGAACACTGAAGTTATTTATCTGACATTTCATGAAAGTTGCAAAGTTTGAAATATTCAAGCAATTTCCGCATCTCTTTTTAGGACGTTTTCATCCATAGAAGCCCATGCAAGACGCACACTTGCATCAGTCAGAACTGTCTCTGCACTTCTTCCCCTTTTCAACTCTGGCTTAGTAAAAAATATATCACTTCTAAATGAGTAGAACTATTAATCTAAATTCACAAGTTTCACTCCTGGCTGCTAGCAAATGTCTCCTCGGACTTATTCAATTAGAGAGGAAAGCTATCGAACACCTGCATGTTACAATTCTCCTCTGTGTTCTACATTTCAAAGAGCATTGGAGATCTCTTTATTGATTGCCACTGTAGTCTCTAAACCACAAGTATTGCAAAAAAAATAGAAATTACCCCCCAGAAAAGGAGCGCAGCATTAAGACGATGGAAGCATTATGATACTCCTCACTTCTTCCTGCATTCAGGTCTTTTCCCACTCAGCTTTTCCAGTTAACACTTTCCTATGTTTGCAAACGCACTGACAGCTGCCCCTGCTGCACCTTACTTTGAGTACCCAGCAGACAGACTCTTTTTTTCCAACTCCATAAGGAATTGAGACTTGAAACATGTCAGGCTTTTTTCCTGCAAAAAGTAAAAAACCAGCAAGGAATAAATTTTACAAGAGACCAAAGTAACCAGCGTTTTCATGACACGCGTCCTCTGCTAACGCGCTTTCTGGGCTTAGAAGTTGATAGCGTACTTCTCACTACCACACCAGAGAAACGCCACGCTTAAAATATAGGCTTATTCTCTGATCAGCAACGGAAATTTAGGAAGCCTGGACAGAGAGCGGTGTTACTAGGACATATCTACTCCGCACCCGGCACTAAACTCTTCTCTGAAGAGGACATAGGATGGAGCGTAGCGGCTGTATCTTTCCTTGGCTGCACACGTTATGCCCACAGCACGGACAGCACACCATCTCTGAGCAACCGTGCAATACACACGATGTTCTCAGAGCACTGAACGGTCAGAGCAGTTTTTATTTTCAGGCTGCGATAGGTTTGGTACACACTTTCTCAGTGACGTACTGTACTTTCACCGAAAGGAATGCTTCCGGATTGCAGTAACTTTTTAACATCTCCTGGCATTGAGGTAACACTGCAATACCTCACCTGTAATACACAGTCAAGAAGATAAGCCACACATCACAGGGTCTTAGAGGATAAGCCATAGGTTCAGATGCAAAAGCCTGAGCTGGGATAAGATTATCTAAGTGTTTGTTTTCCTGCACTGAACAGGGGAATACGTTAGCACATTCTTAGTTCCAGTCTTCCTTATTTCCCATAAAGCATAGTATCTGCTATTGCTGCTATATATGTGAAGCTTCTATTTGATAACTGTCTTGTTTTATCTCCCGAGCTATGGGTCAACTTACACAGGAGCAGCTCTCTAACAGCATATAAAAGCCCAGAGAGGGGCAAGTAAAAGATCCAGCGTGTCTCACACGATCAAGAGGGGGAGGAAGAAAACAAGAACCAGAAAAGATACCCGCGCTTTAAACTTCCTACCCCAGCACAAGCTGAAACCTGCGTTATTCCTCTCGTGAATGCTGAGTCTAAAAGAATAAAGAGCAAACACAACTGTAAGCAAAATAGCTCTCTGTACTCACCCAGCGCTGAAGACCAGTGCAGGAAAAAGAGGCAGCAAGTAATAAGCAGGGAGGAATTTCATGATGTAGCCCCTCCGTTTTGTTCTGTTCCCTACCGATCCTCTTCGCGGCGTCTCCTGCCTCCTCTCCCGACCAACGGACCGACTAACGGAGGGAGCTCGGAGTGGGAAGTGAGCTCCGGGAGTGATGTCAGAGGCAGCGAGCTGCTGCTGCGAGCCCACAGCCTGCTCGCGGCGATCAGTCAGCGCGCTGCCTCCAGCCGCGTCCTGCGGGGTTTCGTAGCGGTGAATGGGGAGGGATGGGCAGGCAGCAGCTGGCACTTAGCTCTAAGGTTACGGCGGAGCGGGGCTTAGGGATTCCGCCTGGAAAACGAAACAAAATGGCATGAAAATATCATCGACGTTTTCTAATTAGAGCCTTCATTTGTTTGAAGCGCATCTATCCAGGATTCAGGGTGAAAAGGCTGGAAGTAGGCAACACATAACAAATCAGCCTGACAGACTGGATCTGGAGAGGTATCACCTCTGCACAGCAAGACTTCACAAATCATTATGTCAATTAGACACACATTCACCTCACTAGCGCTTCAAGTTGAAGGCTAGAAACGGATCCCAAAAATGCTCCTTTGAAATATCGATGTCATCTCCAAAAACCCTTCGCTAGCAGAAGCAACTCAGTCTTAAATGCTCTCAAAGACTTCTATTTTTGTTGCTTTCTGTGTTTTTGTTGCATCCGACCTTGATTTTTAAAGAACGAGTAAAATTCACTGTTCGTGGAAAATGCTTTCAAAATCCAAGTATTCTTTACTCTGTCACAAGTGAAGTTGGCAAATCGTACAGGAGCAGAACACTGAAACAAGAATTAACTCTCTATGCTATGCAAGAACAAACAATCTTGTCTACAAGTGAATGATAGAAGAGCTTAGGATGGAAGGGACTTTACAGATTATCAAGCCCCAACCCCTTGTCATATACTGGTTGCCCCACACCAGCTCAGGCTGCGCAGGAACCCATCCAGCCTGGCCTTGAGTGCCTCCAGGAACGGGGCAAGCACAGCTCTGTGGGCAGCCTGTGCCAGTGCCTCACCACCCTCTGGGTAAAGAACGAGATCTGATCATTAGAAGACAGAGTTCTGGCTGTCTGTGTACCCGTCAGGTTATATGAAAGGCATCCAGAAACTACGTTATACAACGCATGCATAAAATAAAAGTTTCCACACTCTAATATGGTGTGTCATTGCATTCGACTGCTTGAAGAATACATTTGGATTGCATCAAAGCCGATAGAAATTCGCTGCTGGAAAAGAATGGAAACCTCTCTGAAATTAGGTTTGACCCTTATTAAGGCTTCACACGGCACAGAGATGGAATTAATAAATTACATTACATACACACCAAAATAAAGTGAGATGGAGGGGAGAACGAGAAAAGGAATGTACATAGCCAAAAAAAATAGACTAAAAATAACATCTGAAAACTTCTCCGCGTCCCAACTATGATATCTTTCCTGGCACACCTGGCAGCACGTTCTATTCAACCACATTAATTTAACTCAACATTTATTGTTATTTTGATGCTACAGTACCAGCATGAAAGAAACAGTCACGTTGCCATGGATACTCATGGCAGAACAGTAAAAAGGTCATAAAAAGTGCAGTCAGATTCTCATTTTCTCTTCCAGAAAAAGGCCAGCTCTCCCAGGCACCTCACAGGTATCTATCAGCAGCTACAACTTCTTCCATCCTTCCTTAACGTGCACACGTACAGGGTGGAAGAGGGACAAAGAGAAAACACCGGGGAGTAATTAATGGTCAATTACACAGAGCAAGTTCAACGCATCTCATGGAATTCTGGAACTTAAGGAACTATTTCTCAATTCTGCTATTACTCTTTTCTGCCCGCCCGTCCCCTATACCGGGGACAGGGGTGAGTAATAGGGAGTCTTGGTTTCTGCTCTATGCTCTCATTGTGCTTGCAAGGGAAAAGAACTCCTCAAGAAGCTGAGTGGCTCCAGAACAAGTAGTCCTCAACAATAATCACAGAATCATTGAGGATAGAAAAGACCTCCAAGATCCCCAAGTTGAATCCTAACCCACGCACCTCCATATCTACTGACCACATACCTCAATGCCACATCTCCACGGTTCTCAAACACCTCCAGGGATGGTGACTCCACCACCTCCCAGGGCAGCCTCTGCCAGCACCCGGCCTCTCTGCTGGAGAAGAAATCTTTAATAACATCCAACCTGAACCTCCTCTGCTGCACCCAGACTTCACCTTAACCTTTTTCACATGCTTTTCTCACTCTGATCAGAACTGACTGAACAAGCGCGAACTTGGAGTTTTTCCAACACCGCTCCTTCAGTCTCACTTGTACGTGGATATCCCATTCAGAGGCCACGGCTCAATTACAGCTTCTGAACACCTCAAAAAGTAAGGCTTCCCATCTCAGATCATGGTACAGGAACAGGGACTCTCAATCCACTTCGGCACAGCCTGTACACTTCCAGGCCATTAGGAGATCGCAACCCTAGTATTGTTATGACATGCACAGATACGTTGTTTTACTGTTAAGAGAAATACTCAGTGGTAAATGAAGGTAGGACTTAAAAATTGCATTTTTTAGAGACTAACTTCTTCTATAATTAAGGACTGGGCACTTAATCTTAAACACTAGTGTTGTCAGACTTGATTGCGCTCAAGCTGTTTGCCTCAAGACATATGGGAAGGCGTTCATTTACCCCCCCCCACTAACCGATCTAGACCTTGAGCTTTGGAGAGTTTGGGTTTGGGGATTTTTATTTTCTCTTTGAAAGAGGAGATGCATTTTAAAGAGCACGAAGTGCATCTTAAGAAAAGAGTCCTATTCACATCAAAAAATGGAAAGAATATTTGCAGCTTTTCTTAGCAATATATATTATTTATTTAGTGCCGTGCGTTCTTAAATGGAGATGACATACTGACATATGGCAACTTCTAAGACCTTGAATACAAACGCTCTATGCAAAGACGCTAGGAACGCAGCTCTCAAGAGATATTGTACTTCCACTCAGTGAAACATGTTCCCATTTTTGCTTAAATTTATTGACAGTCGTATTAAATATGGCTATTCCTAGTTTAATGAGAATAAAGGCAATACGTGCTCTTTTACAAACTATGACACCTCAAATATAGATAAGGCTACAAGAATAGAACTATTATTGCGTATTTCAAAAGTAGTATCTTTCCTTAAGTGCCACGTCACACTAGTTGTCACACAGACCTGCAAGTCTGGCTAAATACAGTGAGTATGGGAATATGATTGCCTATTTTAGAGAAGAAAATGAATCTACTGTTTCTCTTAGCAGAAATACAGTACCAAGCTTAAGCTTGTCAGAGCAGAAGGACATTCACTTCTGCCTTTATTTATGTAATAGCTGGGGTCTCCATTTTATTTTCATTCGTTGGAAATAAAAATAGTAAGAATAAAGGGATAATTAAGAAACAATGGCAAGATACTCAGTTACCTTGAATGCATGTGCTAGTGGAAGCTTCTATAAACACATTTAATAAAGCAGGCTGTTAACATATCCTACTGCACCATAACAAAATCGTCAAAGCCTAAGCCTTCACAAGACTTGACCCAGAAAGTTTTCAGAAGAATAAAGGAACAACACTTGGATAAATACAAAGCATTTCATTTCAGGAAGTAGTAAAATGCAATTGTCTTCTGTTTTTTTTAATCATTGCTATTATAAGTGAAAGACTACAACCGAGGGAAAGCTTTGGGTAGAACTCCCAGTTTCATGGCCTGCGCTCTGCGCTCTATAAAGCACACAATATTAGGATGCCAATAACACATCACCACTGCAATTCAGAGTGCGCCAGCTTTTACCCCATGTATGTGTACATACACACATGCACACACAACTCACAGACTCATAGAATGGCCTGGGTTGAAAAGGACCTTGAAGATCATCTCGTTTCAACCCCCTCTGCTGTGGACAGGACTGCCAACCTCTGGACCAGGTCTCCCAGAACCACACCCAGCCTCGCCTTGAATGCATCCGGGGATGGGGCGTCCATAACCTCTCTGGGCAAAGGCATCTGTACATTTACTTTTGTTGAACTATAGAACCATTATGGGTAACTAGAAAAGTAACTGGATTCATTTTTTATTAGGACTGAAATGCAATACGTTACATAAAGACTAGACAATTTTCTTACTTTCATCTTGGAAGTGAAGTCTGATGAACAGGCGTATCTTAAGGATAATAGTTAGGAGCTAGCTAATGAACATATCACTGATCTCAGCAACGCAAAATATCCACAAGCACGGTTCTGGAATAGCAGTGCTGGTTAAGCAGAAGCAAAAGGGACAAGAGACTCAACAGAAGGCATTTTCTCTTCTTTGCAGAAGACTCCTCATTATCTTACACACACTTCACTCTCACACTACCTTATCAAAGGGACAGTTAGCATCATCAACGGGAGTCTGTCTCTCTGCCCCTTGCGTTAGCAGTTCTAAATCAGACAGCATTTCTTAAGTTTCTGAAACATCTCAGGAGCATTGACCTTTATTACAGGTAAGTGACCCAGGAGCTTGCGTGCAAGAATTGATTCTCCTGGAAGGATGGAAGAACAAGAGTAAGTAAAGTCAAATCAATCTGAAATAGTTTTTATCTTGTTACTATTTATTATTATTATATCTTGTTTTTACAAAATCCCAGGTAGAAAACAGGAACGACAAAGGCTTCTAAAGCACAGGCGATGGAAACAAAGCTCTGCTTAATTTTTTTTTTTACCTAAAACAAAATCCAGAAGCTGACTCTTTCATGGACTCTCAGCTAGCTACCAAGGTCTGAACACCTACGAGACAGTCAACCTCCCCTCTTCAGATTCCATTCACCTATCTCTTCCCTCAAAAAAAAAAAAGTGATTTCACTTTAACTTCAAAAACAGATTCAGCACATCTTTTCCTCACTCCATCTTCTCGCTCTCCCCTCACCCAGTAGACTTTCTCAGCCTCTGGGAACGCTGTTTGATTTAATTAAAATTTAGCACATCTGTTAAGTTACCATAAGGCAGAATGTTCTTATCGAAACAGGAAGGCAAAGCCTAAGTCTCAGGGTGAAATACTGCAGTGTACTTGGGCCCAATATTTCATAGCCACATCTACAAACACGATCAATGTAAACACATACATCAGCTGCACGCATTAATTGTATTAATGCTCTTGACTGAGACCTGACACATCAGCGATAATCACTTTGTGAGATAATAGGTTTGGAGCGACTGATTCACAGCTCAAGCTTCAACACGTGCTTTTAGAAATACTGTGACAATCTATTTGCTCTGGGTGGTGAAGCCCCAGTGACTTGCCTGCACGGTAAAGGACAGCACGTCAGTGTCATAAGTATAATTAACATGGGAATTTCTACCAGTTCCTTCTTTAAAAGCCTATGCTTCATTTCCAGGTAAATGTATTTCAAGTGAGACAGAATATTTATTACTGCTTAGAAGCACACACTCAGAACTAAGTACTCAGAATCTCAGCTAGCTAGTCTGACTTCCGCAAGCATCTTCAGAGGAAGCCTGGTGTGTTGCCCTAAATTTTATCTTTATGTTTTAGAGTATTAAATACTTTCTAGTGAGAGGTTTAAATAGCATATAACATAGAAAAACACTGTTAGAATACCAGCTCACAACACATGGATATTTCATATTTGTACTCAGCTAAGTGAAGGACTCAAGTGCCTAAGGAGAGTTCCTAACTTCACAGCAGCAAGAAAAAAGGGGAAAAGCCTGCACAGTGCTGGAATTACAGCTTAAACTTCAGAGCTGATTGGCAACCGCTGCAGAAGTCACTTTGGAGGTCATTTCAACTTGGTAGGAAATTCCCAGGGAAGCTCCTTCTTTATCTGAGAACCAGCCAGTTCGGGACTTCATTAAAATAATAAATTAAATCCCAATACGTTTAACCTCTTAACTAACCCTACTTTGGGCAGGTTGTACTTCCAGCTCAAATTACTCCATGATTCTTCAGCAAATACACACAGCCCACAGAGGTCTGCTGTTCAGATGCAAAGAAATGAGCCATCTCACAAACATGTAATTATCGAAAAGAAAGAATGGTTCGATATATTCTGTGAAACCTCTTTTTCCCACTATTCAAAACAGCAATGACTATGTATTAAATACTTACCATACCTGGTCTGCCTAGCCTTGTTACACACTACAGGCCTACATTTTAGGCAATATTAGAGCTGCAATAAGTCCGGAAGCAACAGAAAGTCTTGACTCAACCGCGACATAGAACAGCAAGTTCTAGGTATCGGGTTCAACACACCTCAGAAGTAAGCTAAGAGTTGCTTTGAGATTTCATTTTATATTTTAAATTAAATGTTCTTCCATTTTTAAGTCTGTCTGTACTTCAAGAGGATTTTTCCAAGGCGTTTTGTATATCAAACACAGCTGATGCTGTTGAAGAACAGAACCGTTTTCATTAAGAATTTTTTTCTCAAGAACTCTCTTCATAATCGGAATACAGCATATTTAGCACCAATTCAGTAGAGCTTCAATTCAGTTAGCATGGATCCATTAGAGCATCACAAAGGTTTCGCTCATATACTCACACTTACATGTAGTACTGGGAGAGATCTGTCCTATATTTGGATCCTAACTCATCAATTTAAAAAAGAAAAAGCCATGTGTAGAAATAAATCTGATTAGATGAGTTGAATAGCATTTCAACATCTAAAGCTCTAATGAGATTGAATGTGATCCAAGGGAGAATTATTACAATTAGGTCATTAGGATATTTCTGTCTGTAACTTTATGAATATCCCCTTCCTGACAATGCAAACGTTAGAGCTGATCGTCACGCTACTGAAACTTGTATAAGCGAAGTGCTTAAGCACTTTTGATAAATTACCACACAATTTAAGCACTATTTACCTGTTGGGATCTCACGATGTGAGGTACCTAGATTCATTTGGTGTGGGGTGAATCACACATAGGATACTATTGACAAGATTCTCATAAGGAACTGCACGTTACACTAAGCATTTATTGCCTCATGTGACACTTCACGAGTAGTCTCTGATAAAAAGTGTAAGTGAATATTTCAGTAATGTGCAATGTAATTACCAGCAGTGTAGAAAGCACACACACAAACCATACATTTATTGCATCATCCTGAAACTGTTAACAGCTATTTATGATGGTCATAAATATGTTTTCCACTCAGCTCTATACTTGGTTTGTTTTACTGTGTTGTTTGGTGATATACAAGTAGTTACACTGTCTTTTATGGCCAAATAGAGGATGCTGCAATAGACCGTGAGCAAAGGAGAATGTCCCATGGCATCCTTTCACAGAGTTACAATAGAGCGTGTTGCCTGATCTCATTCACACCGGTGATAAAGCGCCTTTGCATCCCGTCCCTCAAACAAGTCTGAATAACTTCTCTCAATACAGCAAGAGTAAAGTAAGGCTGTAAGTGATAACTGGAGTGCCTTGATGAAATAATGAGAGTTTTCTAATAATTCAAACTGTTTTCTGTTATACCCTATTAAAAATCTCATTTTTGAAAAGTTAAGTGCAGATCTAATTCAAGTTTTATTAGATATGACATGCATTAGAATTATACCATCGAGATTGTATCAAAATGCCATTAATATGGAATTAATGGGAACTCGGGGAAAAGTGCTACATTACATCAACAGTGAGACTGTCACACTAATAGCATGTTATAATTGCATCGTTTAAAATTCTTGTGATTCTGTATTACAGTGGCACAACTGCACTTCCTTTTGCTAAGAAAAGCAAATGCAGCCTGAAGGGGTTGCGTCAGACTACCACAGCATTAAATGTCTTGCATTGGTTGTATATGCATTTAACGCACACATAATTAACCACCTAAAACTTATCCCAATCCATACAAATGCATAGTAATGACCAGCATAAAGCAGGCAGTCACTTGCCATCCCGCCAAGCCAGTTAGACCCGAAAGGTCCCTCTGAGGGGCTGCAAATATCACACGCTAATACTACACTCCAAGCGTACAAAAACTGAGTGCACATAAATTGAGACGGCACCGAGAGAAAAAAATGCTCCAAAATTCATCTTTTCCACATTTGCTCCAGCACTCCTGATTTTTAAGGCAAAGACTTGTAGTAGCTCTGATTTGTTCCCTTAAAAGAAGTTCTTCTCCATCTTTAGAAGAAACAAGCCAACAAACCAGGATTTCAGGGTGGCGACATATAAGATTTCGTATTCTGTTTACATTATTGTGTCACTTTTACATTCTGTAAAGCATCCCCTTTTATTATTAAGAACCCGCTCAAATCCAGGGGATACCACACTTCACTGAGGAAGCCTATCCTCAGTTAGACCTCGATTCAATTACTGTATTTCAGCACAGTCCAGAACCTAAAGAAGGGAAATGCAGTCACAAATGTCAAAGACACATTCCCATGTGTATTCGTTTCAGATGAGTTTAGAAGAGTTGAGTAGACAAAATATCCGAACACAATTCAGACATATTTCCCAAATCCTGCTGCAATTCTTGTACTTAAATGGATACAATAGCCGCAATGCCAACTTACCATTTAGATGAATATAGAGACTGGTTTATTTTTCTTCTAGATATATGTATTTCCTATTCAGAGCAACTCTTGCTTTATTAGTTCCATTCATAATTATGAGTTAGCACATATTCTTGCACTGCATTTCAGATTTCGGGAGAAGTATTTGTACAAATATTCACATGTAAATCTCTGCAGAGTAATAGAGGAATGCAACACTCATCTCTACAGATGCTTTGTCCTTTCCCACCTCTCCTCTCTAACCTAATTTTCCAGTAGGAGTAAAATGGATCAATATCAATCTGCAAAGCTTAAATCAGAGAAAAGGAATGACAAAGGACCGTGTGAGGGTACAGAGCTGAAAGAGAAGCTCTAAACCTTAACCTTATGGCTGAGTGTTTGCTGCTTTTCTTTCCAGAAACATGAAATCTTGCAATGGCCAGTATGCCTAACAGCCATTCTAACTTTATTACCAATGGCTAGAAGGTTGGAAAAGGGATATGATCCTTTCATTACATCCAGGCTGGCTCACAATGAACACATTAAAGCACAGCACGCGAGATGCCATCCACACGTGCACCTTTCAAATCCCATCCTTTAACCACAGCATGTGCTGTGGAAAAGCCATTTATTTGAACTCTGTATGAGATAGGCTGACGTGGCCCTACACACTCCTGCATTTCAATAATAACCTCTAGGAAAAGCACCTGGCGGTGTAATTCACTAGGAAAATCAAATCTTCATTCTGGCCTAAGCTGAAAAAAAACAACACACCCACCAACAGTACCTACCACAATACAAAATACTATCCACGAATGGCAATGGAGCTGAGTGTATAAGCTACTCTGACACGAAGATTGAGCAAGTTCAGACAGAACATCAAAGGTGATAGATAACACATTGCTCAGTTCACTAATAGCGAGCTTCCTAAAGCTCTGCTTAAAGGCACTTTTCAACTTCCGTACAAGTTAAACATAATATACCACTATGAAATCAGGTATTCAGAAACATCCGAATCCCTTTGCACCCGAGTCTGTGTTAAAATTCACTTTTCAGCATTAACTTCGCTAGAAAAATGAACACGAGCAAAAACCAAGCACTTCTCTGCCAGTTCTAACTCTGTCTTTATAGGGTTGTGTTCTGAGATTCTCAGAGAGCAAATCCCTCTAAATTTAAGGCAGCAGGTTGTTCTATCTTCCTAGGTATCTTTATTATTTACTTGTAGCCGAGGAACCAGCATTAGGCTGCCCTGCAGCAGATGATCTAAATGGGAAAATTAAATCAAGAAAGTTAAGATAAACCCTAACAGGTAAATTGTTTTTTTGTTGTTGACCTCCAACAAACACGTGCTTATATTTGATGATCACATTGCCTACAAATCAGATCTGACGTATCTCTTCTTACCTTTCAGCCTTGCACTTTGTCTGTGATGGAAGGTATATTGGAAGATTATTTTCCCATCTTTGTCTTTAAAAGTAACGGGGAAGTAACGGACTGAGGCACTCCGCTATCTCACTCGACACATTATTAGTGCATTTCTACCGAGATTTCTTATTAATATAGGAGAAACCATGACGTTTTAAAGGGCTGCCCTCTAGAATAGAACAACGTCTTAGTTTACAAAGAATTCTTTTTAAATAGAATCCTTGAGCTAACTCCTTTCCATTAAGCTAATTCCTTTCCATTAGCTAGTGAGGCTGATGTCTTTTTTTTTTTTAAAGATCAATACTTTACAATGGAACATTCTGAAAATACCGCTAATAACTTCAGAAAGCCGTACGTATCTACCAAATGCAAACTAATACGTTGTTTTCTTTCATTTACTCCCTCGCATAAAAAAAATGACAACATATAACATCCCATATTAAGTAGTTAAATCCCCTCTGATAGTTTTCCTATATTTTCCTTGACCTTTATGATTTCACGCTGAATTAATTTTAGAGTTTGGTGGCGTGAAACGTTCCTACTGTAGTCTCTTCAGTTGGGCTTGTATTTTAACAACAGTAATAGGTTTCGCAGGTCACAAACCAGGCATATAATTATCTTTAATTACAATCTGGCAGAGCACCAGCAACAGTCACATGAAGCCCAGCAAAAGGTTAGTTTGATAGCAGACTACACGACCAAGAACCACAGTATAAAGGATTTGGGGAAGTAAGCTTTCCATTTTGTGCTTGCCATCGTCTAGGGAAGGTCCCTTACTTTACCAGAATCTTCCTAATAGAACTATACAGACCCTCATACTCTTCCATACTTTAACTTCTCCTCATTGGCATCCTTCCAACCATTCCGCCTGCTGCAGAATCTTTAGCTGCACTGAGCACAAGAGCCTTCAACCCCTATTTTTACTTTCACAGATTATCCTCGCATTTAATACTACGTTACTGTTTCTCCCCAAAGTTGTGCAAACAATTACAGCTGTAGTTTCAGTAGACTTAGTCCAGCCTGACTGCAGAAACTTTGATGCAAGTAAATATTAGATAACTTAGGTAACCAGGGTAGCTTTCATGTAACGTGAGTCAACTAGTGCACTCATTCTACCTATATTCATACTAAGGGTAACTATAACACCTTAAAAACAAAACAACCCAATCCTGCTATTAATGCTGTTCTCCCTTACAGGAGCACTTAACTCTAATTAAAAAAAAAATCGTACTTTTTCAAAGAAGCAACAGCAGCAAGAAAAATATGCTCATCTAAAGAAGGAAACAAACTGAGCTCCATTAGGCAGCTCTCTGATTTCCTGAGCTGTTAGACTGCTTGCAACTCTGAAATCCACCTATGGTGATGAGTGATCCAGCCCTTAGCAAAGAAGGTAACGCACAGAAAGTGCAGATAGACATGGCTCAGAGTACAAGCATCCGCAGTTTAGGTTTGACGCCCTTGGGTACTTTTATCCAGCCTAAAATTGCTTCCTGAAGACGCTCTTCCTCAAGTTTCTAAGAACTCAGATTTGATAACAACTATTTTCCCAGCATAAATAGAGCAGTGCCTTGCTGGACTTCAGGTGCTCAGGTTGCATTTCAGTGCAGCTCTTGCTAGAAGCGGACAGGACCAAGGAAGAGCTTCATATGCTGTGCTCCTGCATGTTCTTTACTTAGAAAACCAGTACCATACTGCGTCCACTGAAACAGCAGCCCCAGTTCCAAGCAAAGCAACTGGCACAATTACACCATATATTAGACAAATGAACAGTCACAAGCATCTGTCTTGTAATAAGAGTGTATCACTGTTGCAAAGAAAGAAGGTCAGAAATCTCTGGAGATGCCCACTGTTCAGAAAGCATAAGCATTTTGAAATTATATATTAAAAACCTTGGCATTTTTTGCCTTCATTTAGTAAGTCCTACATAGAAATGCAGACTGAAAGTTGATTTTAAACAAACCGATACCACTTGTATTTTCCACACACCCTTGCAATACATCTTTCCAATCCAACTAGCATGTTACTGATGACATAGTATGCGATCCGCGTTCTTTTCGTTGTCCTTCTGTAATTATTCTCATTTTTGGGCATTCATGCTCCTCAGCCACGTACCAGCGCTACGTACCATCTTGCTACTCACAAAGCGGTGAGGAATAAACGCTGCTGTGTGACTTCCTCAGCACAACCGTAGATCTCTGGTCAGCTGCACAAAGATCTCATCATAAACGAGCACTTGTAAATTATCTTCTTTTCTGCATGGCAGAATTCAGTGACACCCCTTTGCCTCATACGCGCTTCATGGCAGACACCGTTCTGTCAGACTGCCCTTCTGCTGCCATCTGTCATACAACAACAACGTCTAACAGAATATCGGTGGGAAGGTTCAGCCTCTACTGCCATACCATGAACAGCCACCTCTGACATCATGGACCAGTGTCTTAAAATAAGACGCATTATCTTTGGAGTAGCCCCCATATTAGATGAATCTTATTATTAGCTCAACGTGTATCACTTACAAATAATGAGGAATCCAGCAATCCAAGAGAACAGCTTTAGGATATACTAAGATATTTATTATTTAAAATGAAGTTAATGCCTATTCTTACTCCTTGTTACCAGTGCCACAAAGTAGCTGGCTTGGTGCTAGCCCTGAAAATCTATAGTCCTCATCCAGAGCAGACTTGCTGAGGGCTTCAGAGTCTTGTCATTCACGTCATCTGTGGTTTTAGTCATCTCCAGCCATGCTGGAATTTACATAAAGGGAAATGGGTACCTTAGAGCTCACTTGAAAAACTCAGCCTTCACTTCTTGAAACAATAAATTTTCCAGGAAAGAAAAACATCCTTTGTAGTGGAGGGTAGGGAAAAGGGCCTAACAACAGAACAGTGGCAGCAAGCCGAGGGAGAAAACTAATCTCCAAAATACGATAGCGAAATGCACGATAACACAACATAATACAACAGGTATTTCAGGCTAATGAAGACAAGTTCCCTCTCAGTTCCTATATGGAAGCCAGGTAAACTTCACAAAGTCAGAAGGAAAGGAAGCAGCAGCTGACTTCCTTGCTAATTATTAATCTATTTCATTCTGCATTTTTTCCTAAAGGACCTTGGATTCTGACAGTCAGTATATTTCTTTCAGGGCTACGTGAACCACTGTGGGTTTGCTGTCATGCTTCGCTTTCAGTATATTACCCTTTCTGTATTTTTAATTTCATCTTCATTAGTTTTCAAGTCCTCTGATACCTAAAAGATTTACTTTTCCTTTTGTACTTCATCAGTCTCAAACACCTGGGGTAAAAAAGCTCATCATTTCCACATTCTTTGGGTAAAGGAGCCTCCAGTCCGATCTTCTGAAGTTAATTCATAACATCATTAGTCAACAGTTTTGGAAATTACAACCATAACAGGGATAAGAAACAGTAGTCACCAATGATTAGAGTACTTTCTGTTGCAACTGGCCTTTAATTCCACAACTTACTGACCTCTTATAAGTCTCTGGAACCATTTCATGGTTTGCATTTTGCTTTGAAGCGTTACAGATATACCTATTTACCCCAAGAAAGTGGAATTATTTTTTGAAAGAATGGCGTGTGTATCTCCAAAACTCTTCTTAATGTGCCTGTTTATCTATCGGTAGATGGAAATTCATGAGTAAGTACGTTACAAAAAGCTGAGAGAACAGCTATTCCTCTTTGTCTGTGGTTTGTTAAGAAAAAGATGCTACTGCAAATAAGCTACTATGGTAATTAAGTCCATCTGAACCCTCACTATCTGATTAGGGCAGAGGAGGGTCACATTGTTTTTATCACTGAGTAGTTTTTGCTGGAGCAATTCAGCTCTCACCTTCAGATATCGCCACATTTAGTGTTTCTTCCTGCAATTAGGAGTTTAAACCCACAAGTAACTATTATAATCTAACTGAAGTCCTCCATCTCTACTTTTGAAAGTGCATTTGGTTTTTTAACTGTCACCTTCTTTCCCACCATCACCTCCCTTCCTCTCTTGTTCGTCTTTCTCACTTCTTCGGATGTGCATGCTTCTCTAACATATCAGTTTTTACTTTTAAACCATACCAAATCTCATTTTTATCTTGTGCCTGCACATAACGTCAGCATATAAAACTTGGTACTCCTTCCGAAGGTGTGGAAACACCCTTTGTTCTGTTTCTATAGATTTAACCAAATAAACCCACTGGTTGCCCATAATGACTCTGCTTCGAGAAAATAAAAGACATCACAAGGTAAACTAAGCACGTGCTGTTACCTGTCATTAAGCTGAGAGGATGTTCTGAAGGCACAATTGGATGATCTTGAGCTATTCCATCCTCACATTGAATCTTGCTAAAATTAAACTGAGAATACTTAAGGTATCATATTGATGAAGGCAGTAAAAAAAAAAGACAAAGTCTTCTAACTACAAAAGGAGAGAAACTGTCCCATTATTTTAAGTGATAATGTCATACTTACGATACTTTCCAATAAATCTCTAAAACATCATCATATGTACAAATTTCGTGGCTTCATCATGCCATACAGTGCACTGGATGTCGTCTTGACTATACTTGTTCCCAGTACATGAGAACAAGAGTATATTCCTACCATCACTCCTTTTTTCTTAGCATCTTGTTGAGTGTTACACAAACACCTCCAATTAACCACACTTCAGAGGCAACAACAACAAAATAAGTGACAGGGGGAATTTTTATGCATTCAGTTTAACAACTTCTATCACTGTTGCTCTTCGGAGATGCACGTTTATTTTTGTTTACTGGAATCGATAATGCTTACCGGAAAGAGTGCTCAATGTTCCAACCCTAAATACTAATTCATTCAGGAGAAGGCCAGAGTGAAGCTACAGCATCACAAAACCACTCACTAAATGTTATATCCTAAGGTCATAACTGCCCTTCTTTCCAAAGAACATAATACTCATGGACTTCTTCAGAAAAAAAACACCACCACCACAGAGACAACCGTGGAGTTCAGTCATCTCGAGGCAACTGCCATCAGCTAACAAATTCAGCCACACAGCCTCTGCAATTACTGGAGCATTCACTGTGACAAATGTGTTATTGCTCTCCTCATGAAGAGAAAGTAGACAAACTACACACTGTCTGCAGCTGAAGGGAAGCAGCTCAGTACTATGGAGAAGACAGACACGGACATTTAGCGTTCTATCACAGCAGAGGCACTCCACTCAAGCATTTTGTAACACTTGCAGGAAGTCTGAATTCTAGGCCATAACACAAGCATACCGAGTCATATGTTCCACAGTCTAAAGACATCACCTTTCCCCATACTCAGCATCACATCCACGCATACACATCCAAAGAGCAGTCCACACGAGTGAGCCAAGGTTCTCCATTGGTCTTGCTGTAGGAGCACATACCACTCTTAGCAATAGGTCTTTCTATTCCAGACTCCTCATTTTGCATCCAGCAGCCCAAAGCATTCATTCCTCTGCCACACTGATGCACAAGCCTTGACCCGGCTAGCTGAACCTCCCACAGCACATATGATTTCAGCAGAAATCAAGAACTCTGCAGGGCTTAGAAAGGCAACCAGTTTACAGGCCTGTTTATGAGATTACTCAATCCATGCAAGAGAAAAGTTCAGGTCAGTGGATAAAACCATACATCTCATCCATTCCAATCAGGCAAATGTTGTGCGTGTATGGGCTGATGGCTTTAAAAAATAAACAAACAAGTGTCCAAACGTTTCTGTTCCTTCTGAATAGTAATGCCTCAGTTCAGAAAGAAATCTCCAATTGTCACTTAAATACTGATAGGATTTTCCTTGCGAAATAATATTTTTAATGGGTTCTAATTGGCTTCATTTAACAGCATATTTCACTATTGATTAGTCTTAGTGCTGTGTTGCTGCGCAGATGTGATAAGCAGCTTCTCTGCCAGAAGCTGTTTGTTCAAGGAAGCGATGAATTTCTCTAACTCAGTCAGGGCAATTGAGAAGCAGTTCTCAGCTGCTCCAGCAGTTGCGTCCATCTACTGCACGCAGCCAACCCGAGAACTCAGTACGTCACCAGAAACAACTGCAAACTTCAAGCTGCCCCCAGTATTCAGGATGGATGGAAGATCAATTATGCCTCCTGAAAATAAATACACGGTGCCGGCTCAATTACATATCCCAGCACATCACAGAAACATTTCTTGCCATAAGCAAGCAATTCCTCTTTCTACATCCACACATCCCTCTTCAGTGGTAGCAATCGTAGTCACAGAATAAGCATCACTGGGCTGTGATCTGCCTAAGGAAGCCTCAAGAGCTTAACATGCGCAAGAACTGTTGCTACTCAGAATACTCATATTGCAAAAGACAGGAGATGAACTGAAGTGAATTTCAATGTTTTGAAGTTTTTCACTGCTTTTATTAAAAAAAGGGGCCAAATGTGAAAGAGGTAGAGAGCCGAGTGGGATTCTAAAGAGCCTCCCATGCTCTGAGAGTACTCAGTTCAAGCCCATAATTCCTTAAGAGGTTGGTATTTCAGTATTTTAGTTTCAAGTTATCAGCCAGAATCAGATTAAAACGGTGCCTACAAGAACGCGTTGAAGTTCTGCTCAAGCACTTATCAGCCACAGGAGCTGTGCTGGATCAAATCACCCACAACCACAAACATTAACTCCATTTGATTTCACAGAATCACGCAAACATAGCATCATTAAGGTTGAAAAAGACTACTAGGATCATCTAAGTCCAACTGTTCACCTACCACCAGTAATGCCCACTAAACCTCATCCCTCAGTGCCACACCTCCACAGTACTCCAACACCTCCAGGGACAGTGACTCCACCACCTCCCTGAGCAGCCTATGCCACTGCCTCACCACGCTTTCTGGGAAGGAATTGTTCCTAATATCCAACCTGCACCTCTCCTGGTGCAACTTGAAGCCATTGCTCTTAACAGCAGCGTGAGCCATGTGACCATGCTAACTTCCTATTCATATCACATAAGCTTTACTCAACTTCAAGCTCTGCAAACTGCAACTGAAAGGTGCAGCAGTCACCTTCTTGACAAGAACAAAATGGAAAAAAAAATGCTGGTTTCAATGTGTTCTCTCAGCATTTGTTTTAACCCTTCCCTTTCCCTAAAGAAGGTGTTGTTTTCTATTGGTGGTGGTTTTGGTTTTTTAAACATGCACTAGACAACTATATAGTGGAAGTGAGGTTACATAAAGAGAACGCACACAATACTGTCATGACTCATCACTGGGAAGCTCAGGGAATTTCCAATTCCAGAATCCAACCGCTGGAAGCCCAATGGAAACACTCAGGCTGTGTGACAGTCAGGTGCATCATCACACGTATGCATAACAATGCCAGTGGCAAACATTGCTCAGAGCAGGCATCAGGCTGCATTCAGACAACTGCAGTATCGTTTTGTGGTCGCTGTCTTTGTGCAGAATCAAGTTCCTTACACAGTTAAGTCATTCTCCAGGGACTCAGTGGATGTCATTTCCTAAGACCCAGAGCAGCTGGCAATTTCCGTGCACCTTTGAGCAAATCCTCCTCCTATACCTGAATTTCTTTCAAAGCACATTTCTACGTAGACCATTGAGAGCTATGTATTTTAAAAGCTATAATTTTGCCACTTCAGTCAACTTCTATTTTTATCATACTTACGAGAAATATTCTTAGAATGTACTTCAGTACAGCTGGCTTGGAAATGAATTTCCCACCCCTAATTAGACACTGCCAATTTACAATTTTTACACTGACAATTTCCCTTAACTATTTCAACCCATTACAAAGATTGTTACTGAAGCAGAAACAAGATATACATCTTCATTTATATTTTTTTCAAAGGTGCAAATAGTTTTACCTTGCATTTTAAAACCCTATCCAAATTAATTAGATCCGTTTAAAGAGCAAAAAGACATTCTCATTTTCAGTTTTATGAAAGAATCCATTTCAGCCTTCCTTCAGTACTTGAAGGGAGCTCATAAGCAAGAGGGGGACCGACTTTTCATACAGTCTAACAGCTTACAACTAAAGGAGGAGGGATTTAGGTTAGATGTTAAGACGACATTTTGTAGCCAGAGGGTGGTGACCCCCCGGCACAGGCTGCCCAGAGAGGCTGTGGATGCCCCATCCGTGGAGGTGCTCAGTGCCAGGCTAGATGGGGCCCTGGGCAGCCTGCTGTAGTGGTAGGTGGCAACCAGCCCACGGGAGGGGGTTGGAGCCTGCTGTTCTTTACGGTCCCTTCCAACTAAGACTAAGCCCTTCTATGATTCTATGATACCAACTCCCACAGGGTTTTTCCACTCATCTGTTGCTCTATGGTCAATGATACCATGTACATCTCAAGTTTGGTTTTGTAGCTGATTCTATCGTGCACAGATGTAACATTAACTCCTATTTTTCCCCAACTCAGAATGTGTGCTAGAGCTGCTGGATACCCCAAGGCACAGCAGTCAAGCACAAGACTCACTGCACCACTTCCAGCTATAGCCAGAACTCCTGCTCAGTGTCCCTTGGGATCACCTTTGCCCCTCAATTTCATTTCTATTGATAGAAGCCAGTTCTGTGACACAGTTTCTTTAATATCATGCACTGGACATACCTTACCGTTCCTTTCAACTACCTCGCACCACCACAACAGCACGCAAAGGCTTGGTGCTGGCAGAACCATTCTTTGCTATTCCCTTTAGTTGCTCCTCTCTCACTACACAGGAGAGTAACAGGAGAATAAGATTTATTTAGCTCACAAACAATTTGAGTATTTCAGTTAGGAAAAAGATCCTTTTAGACTGCTATTGTTCTACTGCATTCCAATTTTAATACACACTTATGTTCAAGCATGAAGGTTAGGAGAGTTAAGACTTTCCACGTAGAGTCAATAACAAATAGTACAGATGATAAGTAGTCTACCATACATGTGGCATAAAAATAAGAGCGGTGAGAGTTCCTACACAAAGCCAGACTCCTGGCGTAACAGCTACACTGAAAAAGACACTAACAGGTAACAATAACAAAAAGCTAATATAAACAGTAAGTCAAGGGGAGAAGAAGTTCGAGGGTATAATCCTGCAGCAAATGCTAAGAAAATACATGAAGACTGCATGATTTCCATAACAAAAAGCAAGCAAAGGACCAGCTCACACCGTATTCTGGGAACAAGAAGTTCTCAATACGGCATGTTAACCAAGTATAATGACAAGGAATTTGTTCTGCCACCAGTTTGTACAGGGTTCTCCAGTATATCAGCTACTCTTCAGTGCTCAGCGTATCCATCTGTGGATACATCAGTTCCTTCTGCTTTGCCTCTTCAATCGTATCAGGATATGATGATTTAGAGTTGGAAAAACAATAAAAGCATTTTTTGAAGAAATTCAAGGATACTTAAAATTGCTCGGAGCATCACTTTATGCACTACGGAGCTTTTGGACATTTGTCATTGACATCAGTAATGCAGTTCGCAGCATTACAGAAATAAAGATACACCATGAAATTCTGTCTCTCTGCTTATCATCTCAGAATATATATACTTTATTATGCAGATACTACTATTTATATCCAGTTGAGCTAAATTCTTAAATAAAGATTTTCAGCTTCTCTAATGATGTAGTAAAATGAAGTCCAAAGACAAATGCAACAGTCCGCATCGCATCTTTTAAATTGGTGGTGGTAGTAATCTTAAATATGTCTGTAAATAAACTGAGGTTATTTTACATTAGGATACTGTTAAAGAGAATATGTTCTGCTTTCCTAGTTAGGTGATACTCATTCAGAGCCTCATTCATGCAGCTATTTATCCAGACTTGGAGCTAGCTCACGGTGTTGACAGCTTCTAAACCAAAAAGCTTTCCAGTAACATACCTACAGAATAACCTAGCATGTGTCCATCTCCTCAAGGACTCCATTCTCAGCTCTTCCCCCAGCACACACACACAAAGTGAGGAAGGTGAATTTTTTTGTTGTAAAACTAAGAGCCCTGCTATACTTCTAATGCAGCCTTATGACTCCACATGCTCTGGGTGATACAGAGCAAGAGGCCATCTACTGTCCACGTAGATACTGGGGTTGATTAAAGAGCTCTGGAAATCAGCTTTATTCCACTCGACTATTTAACACTCACCTACTTGCTCACTACTTCTTCCTCTGCAGCATTACAGTCACCATTTCATTACTGCAGGATCAGCAACATCTGGTGGAACAACACATTGGTTCACACCGTGCAGCTCCTCACAGTTACTGGAGTCCTACCAGCAGAAATCCCTGAGCATACCACCAATCCCCCCGCATGTCCCATACTTGCAGATGCTTTTCCTCTAGACATTGTCTTCATCTGTCTGGCTCCCCAGTCCCCTGGTTTTCCCAAACAAAACAGATGAAGTGCAGAAGTACAGCGTACAATCACTCCTTGACCGCTGTCTCTGTCTCGTGCCTCCATTATGAACGACACATCAGAAATCCTCAGTTTTTATCTAAGCTTATTTTTTGTTTATAGAGTACTGTAAGAACTATAGTCAGAACAACTCTTGAGCTTCGTAGGCTACAGCAGTGGAAGGCACATGGCAGGCAGTCCAAGTCTGAGGGATTCGTGTCTGGCCTCCTAAACACTAATTTTGCTGCTTTTGGAAGAGTAAGGGAATTTTTATCACTTACACAGGTACTGAGGATTGACTATGGATACGGAAAATAAGCTTCCTATTCTTCAGCTTTTGTGCTCTGGACAATAATTTAAACTCAGTGAAATATAGATGTCGGAGACGTCCATTCAATACCATGTATTAAAATTCATAGAAAGCTGCCACCATTAATTTTTACTTATATATCTGCCATATCAGCAGTGGAATACTGGGATGATTTCTTAGCATACCAGTCTTTTTTAAATACTTCGCTAACAATCTCCAGAACTAAACTAGAAGCCTGATGATCAATCTTCTTCATTGCTAGCATTAGCTTAGTATATTCAGACTGTCCAAAGAGAACCAATTGACCAACTGAAAAGATTTCTGGCCTTAAGAAAGAGATCTGCTGATCCATAAACCCAACTAATGGTCTGAATTCCATTGGCAACGTACTGCATCAGAAGAAAACTGAAGTAAAGTATAGCCAGGTTTCTGAGTGAGAGCTAATACTTAAGGATAACAGACCAGTTAAAACATAAGATGAATGAACTGAGAAACGGAGAATCTTCTGTTCTCCAATTCCTCGAGTCTTCGATATCTTGTTCAATCATTTCTTAAACAGTCAAAATGGTATTTTGTATCAGGGAGCGGAGGGTTAGAAGGAAATTAAGTCAATATCCCACCCAAACATTCTTATGAAATAATAGGGGAATAAATATCAGATAAAAAGGTTTTTGCACGTACTGTCGTCTTAAAGTACGCTCTAAGAAGTAACTCCAGAGGGATGTACTATTGCTTATCCAAGGTGTTCCTGCATTTCCAAATTGACGTGACAGATTACTTCCGTTCTTAATTCTAACAGATCACAAGTCAAGCTATACAATCAGAGAGGAACAATTCAGTTCATTGTTCATGTCATTTTCAAGCACACGTGGAGAGCCCCAGAAAACTGAAGCCAGAGTGTAGAGACTCCCTGACTCTCTCCCTGGTCACCAAGGGCAGCCATCAGCAACACATAATTAGCATTATTATAGGGATAAGGATTCAGCATCTGGAGTAGCTGCAAAAGGATTCCAAGATCAGGATTTTTTTTGGTTCAGCATTGAAGAACCGATGTAACTACAAAGTAAACAAGTATCAACTAACTATTTCTCATTAAGATAAGCCAAAAAGCATAGTAAGCTAGACTCGAGCAGCTGGAATGCCAGAAAGGTATGAAGCACTCCTAGTTCTTCAGACCACAAAGACACACCACCATCCGCTAAATGAAGGCCGCAAACTGGTATGGAAACAGGCTTTTTTAATCAGGATCTGAACAAGGTTCAGTTTCTCTGGCGGGAAGCAAACAACGCACTCATATTAATGCCTCCCATCCTCCCAGAACTCAGCACTGACTGAAACCTCCCTGACTAAAAGCAGTATTTCCGCTACATACATTCTGCACCTCCATGCAACTAATTTAAGAAATGCTGAAATGAGAGCAGTCCCAACTCCTCTTCTAACCACATTTAGTACAGCCAATAACTGTACTATTTTTGCAGCATTACTGGCAGAAAGGTGGCAGATAACACCTCCAAAATACCTAGCAGCTTGCCTTTCTTCCAGCTCCAAATAGAGATAAAACCAAGGAGATAAGTCATTAAAAGAAAATTAACTTCCTCAGTCTAACGAAGAGCAAGGCAGCAAACACTTGGCTCTCATTTCCAATGATAACTATTTCAAAAGCCTTTGATTTCAGAATGAAGCGTTCAACTGAGGTTGTAAATCGCAAGCTCAGCAGAATCTTTACTCAAACTTCGGGCATACTTTCTTGTATTTGTCAAATAAATAAAACTAGTTTCAGTAAAGAGAAACGCACACATCTCATTAAAAAAAGATTTCAGCAACTAGCAACATACCAGATGTGTTTGAGATTTCTATACCAGTTTGATTGATGGAGTTCAAAATTGATATATGATGTAAAATAAAATAAACATGGCTGAAAGAATAGTGAGCAATGTATGAGCTGCAGTGAGCTAAGGATTCTTCAATACAGAGACTTCTCATAACACGTGTAGGTATAACTAAAAAGTAATCAAAAGGAAGAGTTACTATAGTAGATAAAGACTTGCATCGAGATACGCACATTCCGTAAACGCTTGGAGAAGAGAATTGTACAGGATAACTGTAGAAGTGCCAAGATCCTTCAAACCTTCTGCATTGTCCAAAGGAATTTACTCCTGCCCTCAATAGGGAAAGAAAAAAGCAGTTCACATAAAGTAAAATCTACTTTACCTTGTTCTACTTCAAAGATCTCGAGACAAGATTCACTAATCAAACTAAATTAGCAAATACAATCAAATCCAATACCAAAGTAGCCCTGGTCTTACTCATTAAGTCAAAGTTGTTAGCTGTTAGAACGGATTTTGGTTCCCTTCATCCCACTGACAATATTGAAAAGCATGGTACTGCTGAGTACTCCTTGTCAAATTCACCTGCCTGTCCTTAGGTTAGGATTTAATATTTGGACCAGTCATTTAGATTTGATTTCATCTTTGGGAAAGACCCAGATATTTCAATCGCATCCCGTATTTTTCCACCAACTTTCCAGGACATTGCTCAAATACATCAAGCGTCATACCATGCTTAATCACTTTTATGCGTAAGCTATGCAAAACAGCAGAGTTATATGGAACAAAGTGTCCCAAAAGTATAACACCCTGAACAGTCTGCCATCCTTTCACTAGTTATTTGAACATGATTAGCATCCTTTTCATCCTACTTTTGTCTTTAAAATATCACAACCTGTCTGTGTGCTGATAGGAGAGCCGTTGCATTCAGCTAATTAAGACAGTCTCAAAGGCAAGAAATCTAATGAATAACTCAAAATAAGCGTTCATTAATCAGACGGTACCTCCTAAGCGTACTGGTATTAGCAGTCACGTGGGATAAGCCTGCTGAGAAAATCCTGCAAGTCAAAGATGCTGGAAAGCAACATACAACAACCCTTAGGAATCGTTATTTTGTTACGTGGGATGCACACCGCATTATTTCTCTCTTGTATGGCTCTTCATAACATTGCTGCCTTTAAAGATTGAAGCATGCGACATACAACTGGCAAGCTGCTCTACCAGTCAGCTGCACATTCACATAGTTTCAGCATAGAGAGCACCATCAGCACAAATTATAGTTGAAGAAAGCTCTCTGCTTCAACTGATGTTCTCAGAGCTGCCTAGAGTACTATGAAACCTTAAAAAAATAATAAAAATCACATGCCTAATTCTAATATAGATGCATCTCTAGTTGCAAAGAAATACTAACAGTGAAATCTTGCTTAAAATTAGGTCACCTACACCTAGCAATATTTCTGAAGGTTCCGGCTAGTCTGACACACAATTCCGTACTCATCAGAGCTTATTATATCCTTATTTAGACTCATTATATAAACAGTGCTGATGCACTTTTTGCCACGTTTGTGGTGAGGAGATGAGCACACCTTAATCTCAGTTCGACTCCCAGCAGGCGTTCTTCCTTTAAGTCCCTCATACAGAACTGAAGACGACTGTCAGAATGACATTGAAATGTCCAACTTCCCCCCCAATGCAGTGACTGCCCAACTCCGCTCACAGTAAATTTAGCACAACCTAGTAACACCCTTGGAAGCTTTTTTCTTCTTTTAGACTGAGCCGTGTCCTTCTAGACATGACCCGGCAGCGTAAGAACTATTTTTAAGACCTATTTCATCCAAGACGTCAAACAAAACAGAGATGACATATTTAAAGCCCTTATAAAGGCTCAAGCAAGCAAATCGTAGCAGACAGTTTGGCCCCACACATTTGAATGCTGTAACTTATTTAATTCATTGAATAAGTTGGAAAGGCAGAAAATCTATTGTAGGAAACAAAAATACCCCCTTTTATCATTATAAGCTATTAGGGAGACTTTTTTTCCCCTCCCAAAGGACCATGCAGAGGCCACTGACAGCTTTGATGTACAGCTTCTGCAGAAGTTCTCCGCTGTCCTCACTCAATGCTATCAGCTCCCAACACGCCAGTCAGAGAACTAAGCCCAGCAATGCTGAAGAAAAAGGGGACAGAGGGGAAGGACCACCTATTAAATTAATAAAATAAGCCCATTCATTAATCAAAGTTGTTCTTTAACCACATTCCAAAGGAGCTGGCACACGTACGAAACTCCAGCAGCATGCGTTCCTGAGTAGAACCCTGCCAAATCGTTAATCAGTATCTTAATTTTCTTTCTTGGCATCATTAAACAGAAGTTGCTATCTCCAGATTTAAAAGACTTATTGGGTATGTTGTCCCAAGCTGAAATTTATCCTTAATGTTCCCTCTCTGCCCTTCTGCTTACTGTCATTAAAATGACAATTTCAGAGATAAACGGACCTGCTTTGAAGCCCCTTACTACATAAGTAGAGAAATATCATTACATAAGCAGAGATTTATCGTTACTGAGGAATTCAAATATAGGATCAACCTTAAAGAACATTTCCATTATTATGCAGTAATATTTTTAACACTTTCGTGATAGCTTTACCGAAAAAAACAACAACTTTTGAGACTCTTTATCAAGGCTAAAGAAATCATCAACTAATATGCTCAACATCTGAATCTGCCAAAGTAATTATCGCAATGGATCAGGCCTTAAATAATTAAGTCTCCCAAAAATGCTTTAAGGATGAAAAAGCTAGAGGGATTATTCTTTCCTCTATTCAATTACATGTGGCAAGCTCTGAAAAAGCCTGGCAACACATTAACAGCATCTTCTGCTGAGACCACCTATCACAGATTAAAATAAATATTAAGAACCTGCAGGTGGATACGTGCTTTTTCCAGGGAAGAGAAGTTTATATCATGGTAAGGTGGATTTTGTCCAATGTTGACACTACTATAGGGCAGCTCCCTCAAGCCTATATTCTCATCGCAAGCTGGACACGATAGCACGTAACGCTGCAAAATTCCAGCCATCCTCTTTTATTTCAGTTGACCTATGTGGTTTTTTCAAGTGAGTTAATCAGCACCTAATACCTTCCCACAGGGATGCGATTAAGGCAACAACGTTTGCGCTGGAACAAAACAGTATATTCCTCATCCAAGCATGGTTTGCACTCCAGTTACGGTTCCTGCATTTAAAATTCCTGGCCAACATTCCACCGCCAGCTTCCTTTCAGCAGAGCCTCTGGTGCTGAGGAGCAGGCGCTGCCAACTGGAAGCTCGCTCTCAAAGGAGAGGATCACCCGGGATGCGGCTGGATGCGCGAGAGCTGCACGCGGCGTGCGGCATGACAGCTCCTTGGAACGAGAACTCACAGCGCTCCGGCAACACTGGCACACAGCAGAGCTCCAACTTTGTCAGGCCGCAGAATGAACCGAGTGTTTGACAGACATTAGTATGGGGTAGGGGCAGCAGCTTCCCGATCAGCGCTGTCAAAGCTAAATTGAAGCTCTGAGCTCAGTTGCCAAAACAGAAAACGCATGAGAAACCAGAGATGGATTATATCTTCCCTCGTTGAAAATAAATATCCAGAATAACATAAATCAAATTTAAGAGCTTTTAAGCATCTGCGATGAGAAAGTTGAAAGATTAAATACTATGGTCTTCCAGCTGTTCTTGGGGGGAAGAAACACCGTACAATTAACCTCCCCCCCCCCCCCGGCACTCAGAAGGAAACCCAAGCTATTTGCTGGCTGCACACAAAGCTGCATTTATTTAAGTGACTGAAATAGCATCCACAGACTTCCCAGCAACTTCCTTCGTGGCACATACGCACATTTGATTTCATAGAGAACAGTCTGCATTTTATTTATCAGTTCCTCACTGATTAACTCTTCAGATGTTCCAGCAAGCAGAACCAATGAGGGGCAAGGGAAGAGAACAGGCAGAAAAGAACAGAGAGGAAAGGAAACAGAGAGATGAGAAAAATCCAAGTACATGAATAAAAGCAGGAAGGGAAGAAGCGGATTTACTCAATGTGAGGTTGCTACAGAAGAAAAAAGCTGCTTCCTAATCCTCCTCTGCTCCATCTGTTTAGCAATCACTAAACACAACCTGGGTGAAGCAGGATAGTCATCACAAAAAAAATATGTTAGTTTCAAAAGCAAGACAAACTCCGTTCCTCTTATTCCAAGAAGAGGATCTATTACTGTGGTACTCATCCTATCTCATCAGACACAGTGTAAACACCTGCAGCCTTGCTGTAATTAATATAGCCAGTGGAAATAGCCACGCATGGAGGACAACTTGGTTCCTCACGTACACAATTCATTTCCTACAGCATCCCTAGCCCTGAACCAGCACTAGCAACTCTAGGTGACTGGCAGGAACATGATTACACATTGAAGTAGAAGTTTAAACTTCTGACCTTTGCAAAAGTAAGCAGTTCAGCATCAGCAAGACAAAGCACAAAGCTCCCGTTGCACTGCCATCAAGTTCAGTTCTCCAACGTAAGCTCGTGTTCCGTTCACTGAAAAGCACTGCTTGTGGAACCTAACAAATTGTAAGCCAACATTCCCAGGGGGGTTGAGCAAAGGTTTCTGCTACAAAGCACGTGCATACACTTTTATCACGTATAAATGTATACATGAACACACATAAAAGCAAAAATACATATATAAAATAGTCATACCGCGTGATCTAAAAAGGACAATGTATAGGATATAATCTGTTCTGTTTTCTGACGCTGCTGATGTACATTACACGAGACTGTCTAATGATGCTGCATGAGGTGTATAATGATACTATGAGCATGCTTTGTCTATCTCCTTTAGCAAAAATTTCACAGTGGTCCCATCTGAGTTTTAATTAATGTTTTGGGGAATCGCATCTTATCTGACTATAATTTACATTTCCAGTGTGGCACTGAATTCAGAGACCCCTTGCTAAAATAGTAAACGTTTATCCTCTACAAAAAAAAAAAAGTTAGCCTTATTTCTTTTTTGAGTTCCCTGAATAGAGCTATTACATATATAAGAGTCTATCTTTTAATTTCAGTCTGTTTTAAAGACGTACAATGGTATCTTAAATATATATATATATATGTTTAAATATTATATATAACTACTCAACTTCAAGTTTCATAGGAAGAATTTGGGGAGCTCCTAAGTTCAGAAGTGGTCCTGCGTGAAACCAGTAGTTGAACTCAACGATCCTTACGGGTCCCCCTCCAACTCAGAATATTCCAACGTTCTATAATAATTTTAAAACTGCTTTACAGAAGGGTAAGAGGTGAATTAGGGAGCCGTCATTTGTAAACACAGTGTTGATTAGGCCGTTTAGTCCTTTGATAAACCCATTCCATCACAGTTGGTAGTACACTGATTTCAAAGCCAACACGGCAAGCTTTGTTGCACTTCCCCAGAGCCAGACATGCCAAGCAGGAGGCTTGGAAGGTTGCGGATCAAAAGCTTCAAACTGCTAAGAATCTCTCCTAAGCCTGAGCTGTTGTTATAGTGCAAGAACAAAAAAAGATAAAAATAATAGTAGTAAAGAGCACCTCTGAACTTGCGGCAGGCAGCCTGTATTATGTCCTTAAAACACATTCCAGCCAATTTATCTGCTCTCACCATCTCCTCCCTCCTAAGGAAATCGTTTATCCTGAAGAACTTTCACCCTCCCTTAACCTGCAAACACATTCTCTACCTTCCTGAAGCTCTACTTCATTTTTGCCACCTTCAGCACACGCTCACATTCCCTACTCCATATTTTCTGGTCCTGCTGCCCTATTTCTCTCATAGGTATACACAGTCACTTTTCTTCCTCTTCCCCAGAGGGTTTATGTTTTATCGCTACCAAGACCACAAAGGTCAAAAGCACCCAGCACATACATTCTTTGTTATTACTGCAGAAGGAAAAAACACCACGCATGTTAAACTTTCACAAAATACTCACACTAAGTTAGAGCCTTTCTGTTCACTAGCAAACCGACTATAACTACAGAAATCCCCTCTGAAGATATGAGATGACAAGGACCAGAAGAGCCCTTCCTTCAGCTGCAAAGCTCTCCAATTGCAGCACGTACAAGCATTGATCGGGTATCTGCTGCAGAGAGGATGACTCGTGCGTTCTGTCATCAAACCTAGGGCTTCACTTACCGCTAGATTCTTCTCTTAGCATTTTTATTATTATTATTTTTCTACAAGATAGCCTTGCACTATCTATTTGGTATACTTCCTCTGCAGCTAAGCTCAGCTGAGACATTAAGTATACAGAGATGATGCCTACTCTTATCTTTCCACTTCCTTGTCCCCAAAAGTTCAAGCATGGATTCCTAATAGTCTACTATTCCTTCCAACTACTGCAGTAGAAGAGCTAGAGAAGACGTCTCCTTTAACATTGAGGCTGCCTCCAAGGAGAAAATAGTCAGAAAAGGCTCCCTTGCTAGGCACAGCTCTGACGTAGACTCATAACCTTCAGCTGTACAATCCCTGGATCAGACACTAATTTCTAGAGCACCTGTTTTGGCACAACCTCTATTTTATCCACTATTGCTCTGCACTCTGGGAAAATTTATGACTGGTTCTGGCATCTCAGCCTGGTTCTCCTTTGCAAGCACTGCAACAGAATTCATTTAGCACTCTACTTTCTTCTGTCAGTAATTTGCTGCTGCTATCAAACAGAGGCCTGGCTGTCTTTTTCACACTGACCTTTTGTTGCTTGTAGAGTTCTTACTATTTACCATAACCTTTTCTGCAAATATCCTTTTGTCCGTCACCTTTCCTTTCTGTTTGTCTATTCTCCTTTTGAGCCAGTAATGTTTTAGTCCTCTCTTGTTGCTCAAGGTTTTCATTTTGCTTTTAAAATATACGCATGTGTAAAGGCAAACAAATGCATAGATATCAAGTCATTATTTTTCTCAGCACAACTTGAAACAGATCATAGTAGCATATTAACAGAGAATAAAGGGCTAGATATGTTTTAATAGTAACTGACATTTGTTCCTCATTAAAGGCGCTTTTACATTCAATAATTCTGGCAT
Source organism: Aquila spilogaster (assembly GCA_024606505.1). Lineage (NCBI taxonomy): Eukaryota > Metazoa > Chordata > Aves > Accipitriformes > Accipitridae > Aquila > Aquila spilogaster. Next base: position 29,527,076 of record JANHGO010000038.1, read on the forward strand.
ATACTGACACAGCACACTCCAGAGTGTATTTCGGTTCCTTTAAGAATGTCCAAAAAAAAAAAAGAAAGATTGAAGTTCCATACGCAAGGTGAAATTCCATAACGCAAATTGAGAATCAGGTGTACAATATTATTCTTAGACTGCATATAAAGGAAAAGTCTTTACAATAGTGTAGTGAGGCTCTGGAACAGGCTGCCCCGAGAGGTGGTGGATGCCCTATCCTTGGAGACATTCAGGATCAGACTGGAGGGGGCTCTGAGTATCCCGATCAAGCTTTAAGAGTCCCTGTTCACTACAGGAGAGTTACACTAAATTATCTTCTAGAGTCCCTTCCTACTCCAAGGATTCTATGATTCAAAATACATCCTAATGAAGAAATAGTACAAACGTGAGCAGAACTAGCCTTCCACATAAATACCAGTTCTGATTTTGATAGTTGAGCCTACCACGCTACAGCTAATAGCACTGCTATTTGTGAGCAGTCAGCTGCGTGAGAAAAAGGATACAAACTAAGAACGCTCGGAATCACAACCAAGCTGAACTCCCCAGAGCTGCTGGCAGGCGCATAGCAGGTAGAACATTCAAGAAGACCCATAAAACCATACAACCATCTAAAATACCTTCCAAGCAGCATTGTGCATATAATGAAAGTCAACAACTACAGTTGCTGTACAAAATATTGCATTGTTGGGTCCTTTTCTTCACTTTTCATCGATGAATATTTTTTTCCTTTGACAAATCAGATGTGATAAGGAGATATTTGACTAAAACACATCAAAAAGACAGGAAAAAAACAACAAACAGATAACCCCTAAATCCAGACTGAACCCAACCATAATACAGACAGTAGCGTCTGCTTTAAGCTTCACAATTTATGGAGCTAAACCTCTATCTTTACAAACCACCTGAATAAGAGCTTCCCACTGCGTAAAGAAGCTTCTGAGACAGCGTGTACTGCTCACAGAAAAGCAAAATTGCTTCTGACAGGTTCTTGGCGATAACAGGTAAAATATTCACGGGTAGACCAACAATCATATACAGAAAGAAGAGTCAAACTCACCCAGCTAGCGAAAGAAATCTCTGGCCACGCAGACTCCTGCTTAAGAAGCAGCCTAGGTCCAAGAGATGCTCTCCCTTCAGTGGCTGACCCTTATATGAGCCCAGGTGGGCTCCACTCTGGGTCCACCCCCCTTCTGGTCACAGGTGCAAACAATCTGCCTGTGCTCCCTGTGTTAGACACAGCCCTTCACCTGGTGCTCAATCACCAGTTCAAGCTGTGACCTAACAGCTCCCCTACAGACAAACACAAAACATGGAAATTAATAGAAAGCTTTTGTTCTGCTGCAATATTAAACTTTGAGTGCAGTGCTATGTGAGATGCAACAGTAGACCTGAATACTATCTCAGACAACTAGAACAAGTATGTTAATATAGAATGCGTAGAATTGGATATTAAAAAATAAGAAACCCTATGCCAGGACTAATATTTTACACTACCTTGTGTATAGATATTTTCTATGAATTAGCAATGTTGCAGAGAAACAAGAACAAGTTTTACTTGAGCACTACACTGCGGTAGTATGATGGCAGAAAGACATGTTTACAGTCAAAAATGAGGAGTCCCGATGCATTCCCCAAAGACAGAACAGTGTATTTCTGTATCTTTCGTGCAGCTGCACAAAATCAAGAATCAGCTGACAAGAACCAACTGTTCCAGCAACATATGCTTATTTACAGCAAGGATGGTGATAGTTGGAACAACTGAAAGAAGCATTTAACTGAGATTTTTCATTTCTTCTTTTTTATTGTTCGGTATATACCTTGGGAGTGTTACGTACTGCTTAAACATATTAAGTGATATCTGCAAATATTACACTAGGATGCAAATAACATAACAAAATTCATACCTCTGATTATTTGCTGTGCTTACTAAGAGCACAGAAAACATGGGGAACTACAGGAAAGCTGAAAGCTATAATGAAGATGGAAGACTAAAAAAAATTGAAAAATAAATCCCATTTAAAATGCCTTTCAATCAGGTATCAGTCTACTGGAACTTTCTCAATTGCTTGAACACCTTCAGCTGAGGAAGAGAATCGTTAACAGGAAGGACCTAGATTACCAAAAACAAAGCAAGCAGTGGCCCTGAGGGTTTGACGGTGATTAAAGCTAAGGATTCAGTCTGGAGATCTGCATGCTTCTATTTCTCTGTGCCCACAACTTTCACAAATATAATAAAGTAAAGTAATCCAAAAAGCTACTTCGTTTTTGTTCCCTATCTATTGCTTTTATTGAACATTACTTATCATGAGGAATCTGTATCGGGAGCATATCTTGCAAAGTAGTTATACACATGCCGAATGTTTGCGTATCTGGTAAGCCACAGCTACGTATTTGACACATTACAGAATTCACTCTTTTGCATTAGTCTTGTTAACTGTCACCGTGGTAAACTTACCCAAATACCCAAAATACATTAATCAGATCAATGAGATCCAACTATACTCTTTGGTTAGATATGGGGCATTGCTGAGACTGAGAAGTAGGGAAAACAGACGTGGTATTAGTCCTAAATTTATAGATGTTGTCATAAAATGGAATGTAAAAAGGAAAAACATTTCCAAGTACTGGCCAGGGAAGGTACTTAAATCATGTTGACTTCTGCTTTCTCTTTAAAAAATATATTCTATTGGTTGCTCAGTTTTATTTATAATTCCCTGACTGGATCCCTCATTTCTTAGGGGGAATAACATAAGAAATAAATGGTTTTCTTGTAGCAAATATATATTTATATATTTTTAAATATTGCTTCCAATTGTTCCCTGTTCCACAGCACGTTCTAATTCAAATGTCCTCCTCCCTGGTGGTATCCACTCTCAACATTTCATTAAAGCCCACCTTATCAGAAAACCTTCCAGCTTGATTATACAGGATGTACATGAGAGAGCCCAAGAATCCTTCACTAAAGCTCACAATAAAGCTGCTGAGTAGGAATCTAAGCAGCTATGCCTGTCCACAAAGAGATCCTACAGAAGGAAATGCAACTGTGCTAAGGGACTCTTAGTTCATATACCTCCCCTTTAATTAGAGCTTCTGAGAGAAGCCAGCTTCGTGCTCCCCACCCATTCTTCCATTCCCACCACTAAGCTCAGGACGGCATTGCCAGCCTAAAAACCCTCACACGGGGAAGGTGAAGTTGAGGGTCAAAGCTGAAACTCAGCTCACTATCGCAAGGTCAGTGTAAATCTGACAGCGTGCCAGCCAGCTGTGCTGAATAAAGGATTTCACTGTCTAAAGCATTTCAACAGCATACGTCTTGCTACGTTTTTCTATTAGGTTTCCCCATTTTCAGAAAAAGCAAAGATGAGAATGAAGTGAGCTCAGCAAATCTTGACACAGCTATTTCTTCTTTAATCTAGACCATCCATCAAGCTTTCACAAGTCTCTAATATTTTGATTTATTTACCTGACAACAAGCCACACAATCAGAAATTTGCCTTGAAAACTGTTTGTCTGATTTCAAGTGGAGGACAGAAGCTACCTGTATAACTGATTGGAAGAAGGATTGGTACTAATCATACCATTTACTTGTGATAGATTTATATAACTCTACCAAAAAATTTGAAATGTGGACTAGGGCAAAAGATATCCCACTTTCAAACATCCCAGCTCCTTTTGTATAGCTTTTACCTCCATCATTGCAGGGGAAAGATGCGGAGTACTGAGTAGCGTAAGAGTTAGGAAGAGAAGGAGTGTACTGAGGAAAGCCATAAACTAGAGACACTTTCCCAGTACAAATGAGGTGATAATGTAAAACCTAAGCGCGGTCAGAGCAGGTCCTTTATTGATGTAGAGGAATAGTCACTACAATAAAAACCTCCACCAATTTTATTGCTTTCTGAATGGATCCCGCATCATCATTCTTTCTTTGCACTAAATTTGAGTAGAGGGTCAGTTTAAAGGTAGCCGATTTAATTAGCTCATCAGATATCGAAAAAACCTTCGCTACTGATCAGCCACACAAGTAATTTCCTACTGAACTGTCAACATGAAGATAATCAAGCAATCAAGAGCTACCCTTTTCACCAGGCCATCGTGAAGCATTTTGTAAATCAAGCAAAGACACTGGAAGAGTATTTTAACACGCATTCTCATTTCCTTCTGCGTCCACAATGCTCCCAGAGGCAGAAGAAATACACAAAAGCCTCTACTCATCTGCAGGAACAGTGGGTAGAGTCAAGGCCATGTCAGCTTCTCAGTATTCTTTAATATTATTTGTATGCCTATGTCATTAAAAGGCAGAAGCGTTAGAATAGATAGCATTCAGCATCACAGGTCCAAAACCTGCTCTGAATCGTCTTCATCGCAAACTCCATTTTCCCGAACAGGCATAAAAGCGTCGTCCATCAGTTTTAGTGAGAACTCAGTTTTTGTTCATCAGGTACACTAAAAACTTGGCAAGACGTACAAAAAGAAACAAAACAAAACCAGAGTTCTGTCAGTGAATCTTTAAGATTAAAAAAAAACCTGTATCTGCCATATCCTCCATGTAAGGATGCTCTGCTCTTTGCATTTTCCTGATGCACAGTTCTCCTCAGTTCACTCTTGCTTCTGAACTAGGTAGCAAAACCATTCCCATGGAGAAGGGTAGCCCTCTCCCATCTAGCACTCGCTTTCAAGATTGATCAAACTATTTGTCTGCTTGCAAGCAGTGTTGGTTGTTTTCTAAAATGACTCTGAAAAACTTCAGGTCTTTTACAGAACGTTTAGAAAGATTAATAGACCACAGAGCCATCCCATCTGAATTAGGTTAGAAAATGAGTAAATCAGCCAAGCCATTTCGTTCACTTGACACAAAACATGCAGTGCTACATCACAGGAGCTCCTCCTAAAGACGCATCATCTAAGTATCAACAGTTAAGGCTCAATTGCACCATCACTTAACATTTTCAAGCAGAGTTTTAAATACTTCCCCCAAAGATTCTTTCAGAAAAACCTAGCTGGAAACAGACCTATAGAGGCCATCTATTCCAACTCATTGACTCTGTGTAAGTCACAAAAGATGGAGATCTATTCGCCATGCATATTTAAATACAGCCTGTTCAAATCTAAAGGGGTCATTACCAGACTTAATCGAACAGTAATTACAGTTTTCCTTCAACGTTCATTTTCTCGAAATCTTTTCAGAGCTGCAAAGAGGATAACTTCCAAGGAAACCTTAGAAATAGTCCACAAAGTGGGAGAAAATAACTGTCTGGGATTAAGAGAGCAGGTGCCCTGATAGAAAAAGCAGTAATTTCAGATGAGGGTTTGATTCCTGCCCTGACTGCAGGCTGACTCTCAAGAAATCGATTTCAATCTCCTAGGCACAGATACCTGTTCTTGTCCTCTCGTTACCCTTTAAGGGAACAGCGACAGGTTTAGTATACAGATTCTTCAGGAGGGAAAACATCTCAATATTTTGTACAATACTAAATATTAGTATGCTCTGTATTCACATCAAGTACACGTAGCTGGTACGTTTGATTCGGTACTAATTTACGTTTCTCACTGAATAATTCATTTACCAGTAGATATCACCTAGATATCCCCAAAGACATAAAACTACAGGTATACTCACACCTGGAAACCTCCTTTTGTAGAAAGCAAGAATCACTCACTCTAATTACACGACTTCAAGACTGAGGGAGTTGTAAGGAAGGGGATGGTAAAACATAAACTTTTGTAGCGTGTACTGGAGATACAATACTCTCAACTCAGTCGTGGAAGAACTGCCCTTTCAAATGTTCAGATTTGGGCATTAAGTGCTATAAAACTATTGTCACAGTGACAGTCACTAAAACTATTCAGCTTAATTGCTGGGGACAACAGAAATAATAAGTACAGCGCTTCGGAGTCCACTGTGTATTCATAGTACGCTTCCTTCCTCTTGACTGTCATAGCATACTGTAGTAATGATATAAACCTCAGGCCAGGAGTTGTCTGATAACTTCCCCCAGTTACTTAATTTGCTGAATGGTTTTTGCATTCCACTAATTTCCTTCGTTCATCTTTTAGCTCTGGTTTAAAGTACGGTCACCTTCTTTTTCTAGGACGGTTAGGACGGTAGTGCAAGTAAAACTAATTTTTCTGGGTTTTTTTTCTGAACAGATGTCTTAATGTCTGTAAGCACAAAATCTCATTCGATACATCTCGCAATCCGTTCTATCATACAAGATAAAATCCAAGAGCCAATGCTCCAGAAGATACCCTAGAACTATCCCAGCTTCATTCACAAAAACCAACAGATTAAGAAAAGCTAAAAAAAACTGGAGTGAATATTATTAAATGACTGAAAGTGTATAAAGCGTAACTCTTAATTTCTTAGTTATATTTCTAGATATAGGAAGACTGAAATTGATATTCAGCAAAAGCAGCTTTTGGCATGATGCTATAACTAAATACACAAAAGTTTTTTAAAAGTTTACACAGATACTCAATATGTAAAATATAGAATCACAGAATCCTTAGAGTTGGAAGGGACCGTTAAAGGCCATCTAGTCCAGCTCCCCTGCAATGGACAGGGACATGCACAGCTAGATCAGGTTGTCCAGGGCCTGATCCAGTCTCACCTTGAAAGTCTCCAGGGACAGGGCGTCAACCACAGCTCTGGGCAACCTGTTCCAGTGCCTCACCACCCTCACTGAAAAAGACTTTGTCCTCATATCCAACCTAAATCTGCCCTCTTTAAGCTTGAAACCATTTCCATTTGTCCTACTGCAACAGACCCTGCTAAAGAGTCTGTCCCCTCCTTTCCTGCGGCTCCCATTTAGATACAGAAAGGCCACTATCAGGTCACGCCAGAGCCTTCTCTTCTCCAGGCTGAACAGCCCCAGCTCTCTCAGCCTGTCCTCAAAGGGGAGGCGTTCCATCCCTTGGATCATTTTTGTGGACCTCCTCTGGATGCGCTCCAACAGCTCCATATCTCTTCTGTACTCAAGACTCCACATGTGGATGCAGTACTCCAGGTGACATCTCAGAGCGCAGAGCATAGGAGCAGGATCACCTCCTTCAACCTGCTGGCCGTGCTTCTTTCGATGCAGCCCAGGATACGGTTGGCTTTCCGGGCTGCGAGAGCACACTGCTGGCTCACGTCCAGCTTCCCATCCACCAGTACCCCCAGGTCTTTTATGACAGGGCTGCCTCGACCCAGGTGCAAGATCTTGTATTTGGATTTGCTGAACCTCATGAGGTTCACCCTAGGCCCACTGCTCAGCCTGTCTAGGTCTCTCTGAATGGCATCCCATCCCTCTGGTATGTTGACTGCACCCCACAGCTTGGTGCCATCAGCAGACTCGCTGAGAGCGCACTCGACCCCACTATCAGTGTCACGGTGACAATATCAGAGTATCAGTCCCAGCACTGACCCCTGGGGGACACTGCTCATCGCCAGTCTCCATCCAGCCATGGAGCCATTGACCACCACTCTCTGGACTCGATGCTGCAGTCAGTTTTTCGTCCATTGAACAGTCCACCCATTAAATCCATATCTTTCCAATTTGGAGAGAAGGATGTTGTGGGGTACTGTGTCAAAGGCCTTACTGAAGTCCAGACGGATGACATCAGTGGCCCTTCCCTTACCCATTGATGCAGTGACACTATCGTAACAGGGCACTAGGTTGGCCAAGCAGGATTTGCCGTCGGTGAAGCTATGCTGGTTCTCCCATATCACCTGCCCGTTTTCTGTGTGCCTTAGCACACTGATCTCCTCCATGATCTGTCCTGGCACAGACAGTGCAGTGTTTCTACTTTCACTTACAAATTACTCCTGTTCAGAAAAGTGCATGCAATACACAGCTTTCCTTGCTGAGTTGAAATTTTAAATGATGGACTCTGGTGCAATACGTCTATGTCTTCCCAGTAATCAAGAAGACACCTTACCATTTGCTTGATAAATCATAATACAAATAGACTCCAGAAGCTAGTCCCAGAAGCCAGTCTATTACTTTGCATTTTCCCCTCTGCAAACAGAGAACAGTTGTCACTTTTTACATATTTAAGTGGTATTCACATTCATCCAGTTCCTAAACAAAGATATGTTTGTGCTAGAATTGCAAACTGTAATCACAAAGCAGGAGGGGATGTCAAGTTTCTTTGACAGTTTGTACAGTCTTCGTAATACTATTCGTACCTGCATGAGAAGTTTGTTCTTCCTTTGAGAAGGTGGAGTCATTGACAGTTGTCTGTCAAGTGCAGGATCAACGCCTAACTCTTACCCTTGCCCATCTTCTAGAATTCCAAGTACAAGGGAAACACCCTTGGACCAGATCTTTTACTCGAGATTTATGTAACTTTTGCAATGGAAACCTAACGCACAGAGGAATCTCTGTTCAGGCACTGAAAGTTCCCCGGCAGTTTCTCCTTCTTCAGCCAGCTGAGCATTCTGCATCAGTCCCTGATAGATGTATCTCCTGTGAAAGCATGGAAAAAATCTCTTATTCTGCTCTGATATCAGGGACTTGGACCTTGCAGCTCTACGTGCGCAATCTCAGGCATGCATCAGCAGCTGCAGCACAAGATTTTGCTCTCTCCCCATGCAACTGAGATTTGAGGTAGAAATCATCCCCGTGTCTCAGAATGTTTGACAACTGAAATAGGATGTCTACTATTTTTTTTTGCATGACTCAAAGCTGTATTTTGCTGTGTAATTGAAAAGAGAATCTGAAGAAACACAAAAAAAAGAAGCCGGTGACATCTCATCGCTGCTCCTTGCCTCCACATAAAAACAGTCCATCGAGTAAAGAAGCATCAGCTTCTAAAGCAAAAAGAAAGCAGAGATACTGATTCTGTACCTCCATGATGCTGTTGTTAGTAGAGAGGAAGAGCAGCAAAAGGTTAACATCACTGCCGAAGCACAGCAGTCTGTGTCGGAAAGAATACTCTCACACCACTCGCAGTTCCCTTGCTCATTCTGCTTAGCAGCGGTGTCATGGAAGCTGTACAATTCTGCATTAGTATAGGAGGGAGAAAGGTCATGAGAGGCATTACCCTCACAACTGTGCGGTGGTGATCCAAATAGCAAATGTGTCTGCTGGGAATCAGGGAAGAAGCGGAGGTGAGATTCAACCAGCACCAAAAAGGGAAAAAGTAAGAAGATGTATTTTTCAAGTTACTTGTGAATAAATTATAGGCTCTGACAGATTAAGGAAAGGACCACGCACCACAGCTCCAGTTCTATTTTCCCATTCTCAACCGGAACACTTTGAGATTTACATTAATACAATGCAGTCAAAGGTTAGCAGCTGGAAACATTCGAATTACATCTGTTAACTCAGTTGTCATTCGGGAACAAAAACATTCCTGACTGAACAGTAACCAAAGGGACCCTACAGTTGTGAAATGAATCTCTTGACAGTGGGACAGTTTCAAGTTTCATCCCATTTGTTTCAGTACTGGACACAGATACACATTTCCTCCCAAACCCAGGGACACTATGGAAATGTCATTGCGGTGAGCGTGGCACAGCCCACAGACAGCTGCATCACGACAGCAGAGAGGGCAAATGATTCAGAACACCTCCATTGCTACAGACAGGCTTTAAAAGCCCTTAAAAACTGGGGTGCATTTATATTCTGCAGTCTTTTAAAACCGGCTCAGTCATTTACTACTGAACAATCACTAGCTTGTAGCATTTGTGTTGTTAGGATTTTGAGGAGTCGTATTTTAACTAAAACAAAACAAAAAAGAAGGAGCTAAGAAGAATAACAGACACTGTCTCAGTGCAGCCCTTGAACTGACAAAGCAGGTTCCTTCAGTTCAACAGTACAGCTTATGAATACGCTAGCATTCCTCAAGCCTTTCCTGAAAATGCACAGTGCACATCCTTAGACAGTAGAACACCATTTGTAGCTCAGATTGCGTATGCTGATTTTATTTATTTTTTATTGTTTTTATTTTTCACTTGAGAATTCAGCAAGTTGAATGCCCCACATGGATTTTAAACATGCTTTAAGATCCACACACATATCCCATGCACATCCCATAGAACAAAAAAGAATCAAGGCTGCAGCGAGACATTTGACTTCCAACAGCTTGAAAGACTCACTGAAAGCACGCTATAAATATGTTTTAAAATATAAGCCTATGCAAGTTGGGCTGAATACCATTTGAATCAAAGGAGAACATATTTTGTAGCCTGGAAAATTCTCCATGCACTTGAAGGTATTTCTACTACAAGACAAAATGGTTTTTGTTTCTATAAAGGTCCTTGAAACAGAGATCAAAGAACCCAAGCTAGTAAGTGAACACACCAACATGCTTTAAGCATATCAGCTACAACTAATGGATAATATGCAAACTAAGCAAAATTGACCATTTGGGCACGATCTCATTTTTGGAAGGACTTAATACATAAAGGTTGAGGATGCCTAAAGAAGTCTTCTGAGGATTAAATACGCCAATTAAATCAAAGTTGGAGATTTGAGTACTTGTAAACACATCGACGCGTAATTCCTCGTGCTGCAGTAGAACATTTGTGATCAATTCCGATGTTTGATAGCATTTCAAATATAAATCCTATCACTATATGTGGATTATGTCATGCCTTTTCCTGAAATTCTTTGTGACAGAGAGATTAATATTTGACCTTGGTTGAATGGAAACTTTGAGACCGTACTTAAACTGCATATTGACCTGTACGAGTTCAGATTACAACACAGAGTTAAACCCCCAAATTTTCATTTGCTATTTTCAGAAATAGCCAGCCTTCAAAGGAATCATAGAACGGTTTGGGTTGGATGGGACCTCAAGATTCATCAGGTTCCAACTCTCCTGCTGATATAGGCTGGTTTGCTGCCACAGGCAGCACATACAAAGCATTGTGCTTGAAGTACAAGACACTCAATTTTACTTGGACAACTACGTATTCCCAGGAAAGGTGGAAGAGATTTAATGCAGCAAAATTATGCTATACTGTTTTGCCTTTTACAATTAGATCTGTGCAGGCCTCCCTGTATAAAGGTTTAACTTCCACTAGCTAGCAAAGATTTTTCTAGCTCTAAAGGCTCTCCAAGACACACTGCGAGAGCTGAAACAATTATAACCCCACTACTCTTACTGCTGTGGATATTCACGTGGACATATTTCTCAATGTACTGGGAGGCTTCTCTTTCTATTGAAATGCCTTCCTAGATTAGTGAGCCAGTTTCTGCATTATTCTATGGCTATTTCAGTTTCTATTTAACTAGTGTGATTACTTAGCACTTACTTACTATTAGAACTCAAGCCATATGCCGGAAAGTCACAGGAACTGAAAGAAAGTTCTCTAGTGGTCTACAACATATTACCTTACTGAAGAGCGATATCAGCAATACACACCTTTCACCTCTAACGAAGCCTAGCCAAATCTTTAGGTAACTCCAGTAATTGTAGTCTGAACTAATACATGAAGAACAGGTCTGAGAATCTGCATATGGAATTCTACAGCTAGTGTATGAAACTAGCCTAGCTCAATCACTCTAAGTTCCTAATAATGGAATGCTATTAGTAAATATTAGAACAGTGCAATTTTTCTGTGCAAGTGTGAGCATTGAAGAAGTGAGAGGATGGACAGCAGCTATACCACAAAAAAAAAGGATGATAATTTGATTCAAACCAGAGGAGCTGTGCATAGGAACGTCATCCTTGTGCTTCGTTGGCATTCAGAGAGCACCACCGTATGAACCGAACAGAACACAATCCAGACATATTTTTTGTGATTAAATGCACATTAGCAGATTTATGCCTTGCTCTAATTCACAATTGTTATTCATAAAGCAATGCCACAGAAATCGTTTGATTTCTTATGAAACAGTTTAAAAGAGATAGCATGGCTCTCAGCTTATCTCTCAGTGTTTAAGCAGAAGTCCCCAAATAAGATTCACACAACTATCACTAATGATAATTTCTCTTTCCTGGATATAGGTTCAGCTGAATCACTGGTTAAAGCAGCTACCGGCATAGACACAAAACTCTTCTGACCTACAGCACTTTGCACGTTGGATTTTGGTCTCTACAGAAGGGAAATAAAAGCACAAGTAAAGACTTGGAAAAGAAATAAAAATAAAAAAATTGTATATTACTTCAAATCCTGTTATGTTCCTTACAAGCACACTAGGAGATGCTCAAAGTGATGCAGATGGAAGCGTATTCAGATCTGTAGGCTTGTATCTGCTTTACACGACTGGAAACACATTCAGCAACATTGACAGTGTTCAGAATTATACCACTACTACATCAAAACATCCAGTACATAATCAAAAATCGCACAGAAGTAAATCAGAACCTTTGGCCTCATTCCTTCTTGCTCTTTGTGAAAATGTACACTTCGCTGCAAAAATCATCAACCAAATACCATACATTTCCTCAACAGGTTTCTATTACAGCCACTTGAATAACAGAACAGCTGAAGTCAACGAGGGTCTCTCAAGACTACGCTGTTCCACAAACGGAACATTTTGCAGTGCTCTGCAAAAGATCGTTTTGCAGTGATTTTTAACAAGGAAGGCATTTTTTGGCATAATGAAATGAAATAAAACATCAGATTCAGTACATTCTTTTGCATCAGTTGTATACAGCCATGCAACTGAAGAATGAGGGAAAAGCACATCGGTTTACCTTTCTTCAGCAGCTAGACTAACATCAAAAGCAGTTTCTATGTGAGTTGGACAACAACATGGTATTTATGGATGCTGGTATTGCAGAAGATTGGTTCTAAAAGATTTTCTTTTCTAACGTCAGAATACAAAATGTTAATTTCTATCCAATGAATAATTCTTCTTGATTGATTTGACATAGATCACAACCTCCTTTACCTTAGAATTTCATAATCGGATACTTCCAACTATATTTTGTTGCTAAACGGAAAGATCTATCGCTTCTCTTGGTGGGAGAATTAACGCTTGGTGCCCAAATAACTAATTTGCCTTCAGTTACCACCCTGCACCTTTTCAGATGACCCACTCTCAAATCCCAGCAATTTCCAGCTCGTCCAGTTAGCATGTAATGGTTTGGATTCAGCTCCCTGCTGCTCAAGACTGAGCAACCATTTTTGCCGCTGAGGAACTAACTCCTTTTTCTTGTCAGTGGATTACAGGCTTCAATTCAGACAATATACAGCAGGAGTGGGGAAAAAAATCCTCTCTGTGATTAAGTATAATCATATATTTCTCTGCTATCAGAGATAGTAGATGATTATACACTCCTGTATTGAGGCATAACAAAGATTCCGGTGAACGAGTACCATCCAACAAAAGGAATTTCAACCTTCTTCAAAGCCGCTTTCACGTGTTTCTTCTACATCCCCATTCCTAATGAAGAAAATAAATGCATCTAAGAGTTATTTATAAACACTAACAGGATAATAGCTCAAGTGATGCCTTAAAGCACAGGAAAAATAGTATCATCTTTTGGGACTCTGGATGTAGGATGTTCTTTAAGCACGCGCTCTGCAACTGCAGTGTTCCCCTCCCCCCCGCCCCCCACTTCTTTCTCCTGCTGTTTCCACTTTCCTAAATACTGCAATTGTCCTCGGTTGCTATTGCTTCAGACTAGGACCAACTCTGGTCACTTTCATCCATCTAATATGATTTCAGTTCAGTGGTAACGTGAACTTTCTCATAGGCTTTGTGGATGACCAAAGATAGGGCCTTTACTTCAGGACTCAAGATCTTTCTTTCTTAGTCACCTAAGCTGCCTCCTAACATTTCAAGTTACTTAGTATTGTGTAGCTCATTTCTGATTATTCCAAACTTTTTCTTTTGCCAGTATTAGTGCACTATTAAAAACAAGATCCTCGAACGGAGCACTAAAATTTAAGATGTCAGAAAACGTAAGGCAAGATTTCTACTGTGCTGCTTGAATACTACCACAGAACATGACCTTTAGCACTCATTATATCGCTTTCTTTGACAAACTACAACAAAATACCTACTCAAGCAACTACAGGGCGGGGAGAAGCTACAGATCAAACATCCGGCAAAGGTCTGCAAAATAAGAGGTGCCTAGTGAGGAGATCATGTTCCTGGCAAACATCCACTGGTTAACTCCTTCCCTTCCTACGACCATAACTAATTTGTTCAACAGGCAGAATTGTAACACGCGCAAAGTTCCATTCTGAGACAATAAAGTACAAAATATCAGAAAATATATCAAAAATTTCTTACAATGTGCAGCATTCACTTACTGTGAATATACCACAAAAATATCTCAATCTTTTTTATGCAGAGATTTCATCAATGAGTCCTGACACCGCTTCCTTTGAAGCGGGCAGCAGCAGTGCTGCTACGTGCTATTAAATGCCCACAGGAAAAGAAACAAGGGTGAACTCTACACTTGGTTGTAACTAGAGGGGAATGCAGGAGTATTGCTGCCTGCCAAACACGCCACAGGCAAACACTGCTTTGGGAGATAAGAACTTGAAGATACGTGCTGAAGCTGTAAACCGCAGAGTGTGCTTATCTTTGTAAACAAGCTAACAAATTTCATTTAAGTGCCAAAATAAAATGCAGTGGTATTTTGAAGATATCTTGGGCTGCTTTCTTAGCGGGCATGAAACAGTAGGACTCCTTGACCTCAAAACCGTCCAACTGATTTACATCTGATAAGAAACCAGACAGAGGATCCGTTGTTGCATTGACCTCTCATAGGCTTTTCTAGGAAGATTTCCAAACACAGTCATCTTCAAAAAGAATTTCTCTTACTGAAATAGCAGTATATCTCAGAAAATATCTACTGTGATACTCAACTATAAGGAGGATTTCAGAAATAGTACGTTCATCTTTTATTAACCTGACTAAAATTAAAAAGATTTTCATCTCTATTTTGGCTCTCTGTACAGGTATTTTGATGTTTAATGATAATAATAATAATAATAATGATAATTCCTCACTCACCACATTGATTAATAGCACAAATCATATCAATAAAATGATACCTCATAAAATTTAGCCAAAGTTGAGGTGGGCAGATGCTGCCTAATGAGTAGCAGTTCCAATTCATCATTAAGCACTCTGGAAGAGTTCCAGTATTTCAGTTCATTTTAGAGCAATGGGTACTTTCTTCACTGGTTCAGTAGAGTTCATTTTTAATGTGTTTTAGTGAAGTCTACGGCTTAACTAACAAGATCTAAATACAAGTACTACAGAGCACACACACCGTGTCAGGACCGTAACTGGTTTTACCATCCCAGTACATATGTAAGATTTTAGATACACAATTAGGTATGTCTAGGATTTTAGGATTTAAGCAAGGCAAAGAAGGCACTCAGGGCACACAACCAGCGTTCAGTCCAGCACTTTCTCAGTGCTGGTTCCTCAGTTGAGGAAGCAGGAATTAACCCTAAAAAACACACTATACTTGGCTACCAAGTGACTTTATTAACTTACGATACATGCTTTCCTCATAAGAGCCTTGAGGAAAATTTACACATGCTCCCTAGTAGCAATGGTAGCATATCCAAAGTCCTTCAGATACAATGATTTTTCTTCTTTTTTTCCTCCCTCTCTGCAGTAATACCCCCATCCTTTTCTTTTCCCTCCCCTCCCAGCCCTGAATGCTATCTACTGTGGCATTTGGGAAGGCAACACAGTTTTTAAGGTATGAAGCTTCACTGTTAGCTGGATCTCCATCTGATCAGGAGCCTGAGAAACAGAGAGAGGCTCACTACAGCAATAGTCTCGGAAGGGAAGGAAAAAGGGCTTTATTCCTTCAGCAAGACTTCGAAACAGCCAATACAAATCAGTTAAGCAGCAGCCCCAGGTCTATTATGAACACCACCACCTCCCACTCGCAACCTCTGGGTTGGGAGAAGAACACCCTTCAAGCCTTTCATCAGGATTTAACAGTTAAATCATGCTGGCTGAGCTTTTGCGCCTTCATAATGTAAGCGCTAAGTGAACGTAAGTCATTCTGATAAAAAAAAAGAAAAAAAAAGTAAGGCCATTCGCTTCAATATTCGCACTAAATCTGGCCTGTATGATACAAAGAGAATTCACGCAGCGGAGCTGATAATTATTTTGCCAAGGTCTAAACAAAGCAGCAGTCAAAAAGAGCCACGCATTAGCTGGTCAGTGACTCTACACATTCAGCTGTTAATCAGTATTTTCTAACTGTTTTGGCATACGCACAAGACAAAGGAAATAAATCTTAGCTTTCCACCACCACCAAAGGAACAACCAAGACCTTTCGCTGACGTAAATGGATTTAACTATAGTGCTTGACAACAGAGTTAGGATATTTCTTACAAAATTAAATGTCCTCACTTTGGTATTTGTTAACCTAAGCTTATGTGGGGATTGACATCAAGTATAGCAAGCGGTTACGGCAGGTCACTTCACTAAGCACATCACAGAGTATCTTTCTAGCACATGCTAGAGGGTATCAGAGGGTATGATAGTTCTAAGAACTATCCCAGGGATTAAAATAAGCGTAGCATCTAAGTATTGAGCTGGTACAATCTTTGCATCCTTCCATGATTTATAAAAATCTCTATCATCAGAAGTAACACATATGTGAAGTTTTCTATGTTTGTTTAAAAAACCCAGTATTCCAAAGTCCTTGTAGAGCAGTCACTTTTGTTATTTTTGTTTCTTATTAGCTGATAATAAATCAGAAGGCAAAGGGCAGAATCTCAGCTGCAACCTCAGGTGGAAATCAGAATGCATTAGTTCTTTTGAAGAAGTCTAACACATGAAATGCAGATTACAGATTGAAGGTTGGGGTTATATATTCAATTAGTGAAAAACTACATTTTCATAGCTGAGAGCTTGGCTGGCTCAAAGGTCAATTCCACTTCATATACTTCCGTGGTAAAGCAGAAGAGCCACTTGTGAAAACAGAGTTATTTACCATGTTTCTGCACATGTAAGGTAAACATCACTGAAAAGCCGTTAAGTGAGATTTTCATTAGCAAAATGTCATTTAAACTAAGTACTTGGCAGAGCAGTTTGGCGCTAACAAACTATTCTCTGATAGATATTAAAAGGCAATTTCTTAAGACTTAAGAGCCGCACCCTTGCAAATGTCATTATGTTGTGACACGCTTTTTTCCTAAGTATAATTTTAATAGGCTGTATAATCTGCTTAACATGCAGACAAGAAAAGTTTCAAATCTAAGCGAAAATATTTCCCCCTTCTCTTACTTTTGAGAAGACACTACTCCAACAGCTTCAGAATAAACATGTGATGAACCTTCCAATTGAACAGTAACGTCATTCATTCCACTTACACCATGTTGAGTGAAACAATCTACAAACTTGCGATGGGACAGTGAAGTATGTCCTACTCTGCATCAAGGCACACTTGTTATTCCTGGCTACTATATCAACCAAATGATTTTACTTTTCTTTTTTTCTCGTGCGGCATAAGATCTACTTACCTTCATTTGTAAGACTGGATGAAAGTGAGCTGATTAAATATTATCAATTTGCTCTCTTGCTAATCAGAATAGTGTAATTGCTAGCTGCAGATCCTCAGCTAGTAGCCTTGCTATTTAATGAAGACTATAATACTGTGCTCTTAAACTGTGGCAGTTTCAATTAGCTGAGTGGAGCTAGGAGCCAGTCAAGGAACGATTACGTGAAAGATGTGCTGGGGCTATTAACCTGAACAGACTGTCTGAAAACTGACGTCTGCTCTACAAAGACCTTGAAAGCTGCAAGAAACTCTTTGATGTTCTCCATCATAGGTACAGTAGTGCTTCACTGAACGGTTTCAGCCATCTACCGTGATAGAATCACACACAGCTCTTCTCAAAGGTCCCTGTTATGAACAAGCATTAAATAATTTAAGCCTTCAGGGTGTCTTTCTGCACATATTTTGCGACACGGCTTCACTTTGGAATTGCCTTGTCCATGACCTCTACATTGTGGCTCTGCCATGTGCTCTATTCGGGGCCACTGTTAAAATAATATTCGCTTGTTCAGATTCAAGCTGCCATTAAAATCAGCTCTGAGGATGCCTCACGCTTGCCACAGCCTGCAACCTGTGCTTTTTAAAAGAGCCATACTTAAACAGAGGGCTAAAACATCTGTGTAATGCACGGAATACTGCCGCCTTCCTCACAATGCTCCAAATCACCACAGTTATAGCTACTAAAGATATTATGTAGTAATTTTAAAACAAGAGTGTATTTAAAGTATCTGCTTTCCCAGTGGGAGGCAAACATAACAACAGGCTCCGCTTCCCTTTTTCAGAGAGCTCAGGCAGCGCTTCTTTCAGCCTCTCCTTGCATCGTTGGTTTGAACTTCTTCAGCGTTGCTGACAAAGCAAAAAGGAGAAAATTCCAGTTTGAAGTGCACGGAAAGAAGTGAGAAGCCTACAATCATTCTTTCATAGATAGATTGTTCTGTTCGCACAGTGGCACATCACAGGGAGGGGAGCAAATAATGGTCACTGGAACAGGCTACCCAGTATAAGAGCAGAAAAAACACCTTCATTCAGCCATTTTGCGAACAAGTTTTGCTATACAAGGAACAGGAACATCAGGTGTTTCTCATTTTGAAGAGGAGTGAGCTGTAACTAAGGCAATCAGGCTTTACTTAAAGCTATCAAAGCAGGTTTCTCTATAGGATGTCTTCAAGGGAAGCAGTAGTCCTTGTAACAAGGACTGCTTTACAAAGTTGTTGGCTCTCAAAGCTTTTACTTATTGTCCATAGCAGTAGGTGTTATTGATTTTTAAATTATTTCTTCAGCTGTTGGACTACGCTGCATTGGTTTCTTCTCTGTTATTCAGAACTTCAAAATTTAGGTGCAAATAGCACATAAATACAAGTCTGAGGGTATATGTTGTTTGTATAGCAAGCTGACTGAAAAAAAACAACAGCAATTTTTCTACTGCAGTAAACACCAGTGATCTGTACTGCAGTCTGCTTGCAGACAGAACTAACAGGGTTTTAATGGGAGTGCCAGAGCCAACCGGAACCCCAGACAGAAGCTGCACCGCCTCTCAAAATGAGGCCTGCAGGTGTTAGAAACAGTACCGCAGTAAGGATTGTACAGGAGGGCAGTAGCAAAATGCACCGTCATTCGCTTGACCAAAAGATTTCCGAAACTGCAGGATTTTAAGCTATCCAGCTTACCTGACACATCTACATAGACAAAACTTCTAACATGGTTATTAAGATGTGCTTTCATGTTTACAATCTATTTTACTCCTGTGTTGACGGCTGTAAATTAGTTATGGCATCCTATGTAAGCAGTTTGTTTTGCTTTATTTATGTTAGAACACCTGAACCCTCATGCAGAACACATCTCTATAAACTCCATTCCAATTAAGGGTTTTGGTATTGTGCGTGTATCCTGTTTATGGTTGGTTTGTCTTTTTAATTCTTCAATCCATGACCACCCACCTCACCGACTCCCCCCCTGAAGTCAGGAACATCTATAGGACACTGCAGTGACGCGTGCTTCAAAACATGAGAATTAAAACAAGGGGGAAAAACCTTCTCAAGCACTTCAACAAAGCTTCAGGGGATGCACTGCTGCAGCTGGTATAAATTAAGTGAGTTCTTTAATCTTAGATGGAATTACATTAGTATTACAAATTGGCCCCTGTCAACTGACAGCTAGCTACAGGGATGGTCTATTTCCTCGGTGATACTCTTAAAAGATGGATGCCATAAGTACTTTTCTATCTTGGTTGTGGTAAACTGGCAACAGTTACTATGCTGGTCTATTTTCCTCCTGGTTTACCTCTGCATTAACTGCATTTCCTAGTCTCCTCCACACCTCACATGAATCCTGACTGAGTACCTAAGCGTAGGGAAATTCAGTCAGTTTTCTTTCATTATGAGGACACTGTGTGAACTGTTCTTGCCCAAGCACTCAAGAGGTTTTGATAGAAATAATTAAAAAACAGTTATTTTATTGCAGTTGCAATTGTTCAGATCTTGCTGCTGTTTTTGATATCAGAGACAGCTACCGATGGGAAATGATATACCATTTATCCATGATGCTTCATCACATAGTTCAAATACTCGTTGCCTTTGCTATAAGTGTATTGACTTCTCCTCACACTTAAGCAGCAGATGAATTCCACCCACTTTACCTGGGACGATGCCCAAGAAGAGTCAGGACATGCATGTGTTATCTAGACACAACATTTCTATTCAGTAGCATTCCTCATCTACATCCAATAACATTAAAGTTTCCGTATTCGTCCATAGCCGAAAGTATACATATCTATTTTAAACTACATTCCTATTAAATTTTCCCTATTCTGAAATAGGTGATCCTCCTTTCTGTTGTAGGAGCAGTGGAGGTTTTTTTTTGTTCGTTCCATAAAGAAAAGCGCAACACAGACACAGCAACCACTAAGAAGGAAGGTTGGCCATACTCATTTCCTACACAACACAGCTGTAGTTCCGACAAAGAAAAAAAGTCAAAAGGAAAACCGAGAACAACCCTTTGGCTCCTAAGACAAAGATGGCTGTCTTTTGGAGAGAGCAAAATCGACACCTTGCCTCGCTCCCTATGACAAACTGCAGAGTACTCCTGCCTGCGGTGCTCCGTCAGAAGCTAACAAGGAAACACTCTGCTGGTGTGGTGCCAGCAAGCCTGGCAGTGGAAGTGTTTTAACAAATAAGGATACGTTTTGAAAGGACACCAAAAATAGTCATGATGGTACCAATACTATCTGCTACCTGTCACACACTGTCACCCATGTAATTATCTGTAGACACCTGAGGAGATACATTAACACGTTCAAATCTACTGAAGTGAAATAGGCTAATGGCATGCTTAAGTTCAGGGTTTGACCCAGAGCTTAACTCTTGACTCCTTCTGGGATCAGGCTTCCCATCCGCAGTCTCTACAAGCTTTTCAGAGCTCTAAAATAGGAGAGGCCAAAGATGTGCAGCTTGTATCACTGCTTTCCCACAGATCTGTCTGTTATTCATTCTGGTAAAAGCCTAAGAGCTCAACCTAACCCAGGTGTAACCCACTGCATGGAAAAGGATAATATGTGGGGCAGTCTTGAGTTTGCTTAGAAATGCCAAGAAAAGCTTAGTTCTTGAGACATCACTGACAGTACTAACCATGTTAACACTGATGCTTTCATAATCCCTAGCTTACCATAGGGATATATCTACAGATAGGCTGAGCTTGACCTGTGCTCCCTGGGGGAGGACAGTCGGTCACTACTGCTGCATATACACCAGAAACACTTCAGTCAGCAGGGATACAGGTCTCTATTACCTGGTTGTTACAAACAATTACATCTTCACTCGAAGAAAGCAAGGAAGATCTCAGACGTATAACAGAGATTCACTAGCATGTATCAGAGGAAGACTTACTGCTAAGTCAGAACCTTTACCTTCTTGGGACCAAATTTACTCTTGCTGTAGGCCACGAAGATTTGTTAGAATAAACCATTTTCAAGATGTTAGCTTTTGTAGAGAAAAAGTTTTGGCATAAACATTTTCTGTTGAAATTAATAGCAAAAATACCTTCAAATTCAGCAATGTCTGGATTGGAGCCAACAGAACTCAGATACACGTTCACTGATAAAAATGCAGTTGTGTTAATATCATCAGATATACTTGATTATATCATAACTTAAATGAATGATGGCATTTTTTTCTTACTTCTTTCTTTCTCAACCATAAATAGAGTGATATCGCCTTGGGTTGAAAAACCACCACTGCAGAGTTTCTGGAACATGATTTCTGATCAAGCGCCGCAACTACTGCTGCAATAACTAAGCCAGACAGAATCAATGCATTATAAGGTCAGCTCTCAGTCCCATGACATTTTAAAAGCCAAGGCTAAGATCCACAAAAGAATTTATGGACCTAAAGTGACATTTTAGTAGTATTCCCAAGGGTCAAAACAAGACAAGGTGAGCTTATATCTCTATCTTGAAAGTAAATGAAGGAAACGTTAGTGGAGAAAAAGAAGCTTCTCAAAAGCACTTAGCATAAGATGTTTGGAATAGTAACATTGGCACAAAAAGATATCCCACATACTACAAAGATATAACGGGTCTTTCTTCTTAACTCACATCAGTCTTGGGCCTGTTCTTGCCTTTTTGTGCTGATGGTAGAAAACAGATGTGTTTGGGTGCTGAGTGCATCCCCAAGCTCAGCAACTGCTTTGCCTGCCTAGGCAGCAGTGGGAGTTTATTTCAAGAGAGATAAAAACACAAAAACAAATCGCTAATTATCGTAAACATTCTAGAAGAGAGAATTAAACACAAGAACAGCTATATTACTGTAAGTAGAGATTTGAAAATGCGTGATCTTTTCTTATTGACCTACGCACTGAAATTCAGAGTAATACCTCTCGTATCCCACTCCTCATGACACTGCACTTCCATGTTTTCTACTCACAATAATATTCATCGTCCTTTTATTTTCCTCTCCTTCTTTCTCTGAAATAAATAACATGCTAAAATAACAAAACCAATGAAGAGTTCACAGTTGTTCTCGTAGTCATAGGCTGCAGCCTCACAGTAAACTTGACACCAAAATTCACATACCTTGCAGCATAACACAGCAGAGAAATATTTGTTTATCGAGTCAAGGCTTATGAATTTCTCAATCAAGAAAAGGTTTGCTTATGCTCCATTACCTTGAACTGCTGCCTTTTTTTTCTTTCAAAAAAAGAACATACTGTGGTTTTCATAAGCAAGTTGTGATTCTTATTAATAAAAATGCCAGGCATGCAATCCAGCGCTTACTGAGGTCTGGTAATAGAAGCACTATTGATTTCTATAGAAATTATATTTCCATTACTCTATTAAGAATGAATTTAAGAGAGAATTAACACTTATTTCACCACGGGTGATAGGCTTTTGAGATGGCAGATGAAACGTGGGTGCCCAAATTAGAGAAAAGAGATTAAGTTCTATACAATTTGCTGTCCATTTTTCTGCTAAGCAAAGGATTACTTGTTTTCTCTGTCTACTTCGTACCACTCAAATAACACAAAATGAAAGAACTCCAACCACAGAGCATCTCTCTTTCTTTGGGGACGGTGCCA